>OU744736.1:23427211-24627211 GCA_916613615.1 Steromphala cineraria | reverse complement strand
ACTTAGTAATAGAATCTTAATTGGTAATAGAATCTTACTTGGCATATCAGCGACATCCTTAAACCAGTCGCCAGGATACGGGATCTCGTCAAACTCTGACGATCTTCTTCGGCCTCCACATAAGTAATCCATTCTGATTTTCTCACAAACAATCAATATTTCTAATTTTCTTTTTCACTGAAGATCAGTATTTTCAGATTCACTCTCTTCAGTCACTAACAATATCAATATGTTGTGATTTTCTCACTTCACGGAGTATCAATATTTCTGAAAGACTGCCAAATACTGTGGATTATGTATCAATTGTCAATTTCTGTCCCAGTTCTGTTCATTACCTTTCAACATTTCAAGTTTCTGTCCAAGTCTTCTGGATACGTATCGATATTTCAAAGTATTTTTTACAGTTTTGTTGAATACTTTTCAATATTTTTACTTCCTGTCCCAGTTTTGATGATTACGTTTAAATTTTCCTGAATCTTCCCGTCAAATTAATAAATTATTTCACCAGTTCAGATGTCAATCATCAAAAGAAGCTTTCACCCAACAACAAGAAACAAATCCTCAATCTCACTATAACTGGACCAGAATATACTTAGAGTTTGTCACTATAGTCCTTTCACTTTCGTCTGGATATTAACACAATACACACTTACAAGTTATAGATTTCTTATCAGCATAACGTCATAATAAAACATAATGGCCTCTTGAATGTCAACAAAATCATATTTCACTGTTTGAGTAACAGCGTGACCATATAGCGAATGCCTACGCTGTCACGTAAATAAACCTTTGCTATCTAATCTTGTTTCAAACACACCTGATACCTGCTCGTTAGCCTCAACAGATAAGGTTAGCCCAGGTATTCATTTATCTACATTCCTCTGATTTTGTTCTCTAACTTGATAAACAACTACAAAACATGTATTTACCTTTTAATCAAGGTAAGAGTTAATTTTCTTGAAATATTTCAAAATCTCAGGTAGGTCATTGATAGTCATAGGTGATCAGTCTCTAATATTCCTCCTGTTATGTGAATGATCTTTCAAAGATATGCACATATTTGAAGAATAGAAATGAAGAAATTGTAGCAGTTATCAAACTGTTTGAATGAAAACTTCAGCAGTTGAATAGCTGTTGGCAGGTATATTTAAACAGGAAACTAACTCAGTTGGGCATCACTGAATCATCCAATTAAACACAGATGGTTGAAAATCTCAGTTGTCACATATCCAAGAATGTAAATATCAGTGAAGTTCTCACAGCATTGCGAAACAACAAGGTGGCCATTATAATCAGCCAACTGTATCCAATGGTACCCGTGAATTTTGAATATTCAATAAGTTGTGTCCTGGTGTGAAACGCATCCAAAAACCGATGATGTGTATGCTTGCAACTTCACACACATAAAACACGGCCAGATTTAGGTATTACACATCCAGTATTCCTTGAATGTTCAAAAAGATGTGTCTTATAATTACAAAGACTATGATTTATAAGCTTGTTGCTTCCAAAATCTCAGTCGTCTTGATGTTCACAAACATGAAAGGCAGCCCGATATAGATATGACTCAAACAGTAAACTGTTAACTGATAGCTGCACAAACTGCACCACAAGGACACTGTTTGTTTACTCATCCATTAAAGGATGAAATCGCGGTCAATCAATCACTCAAACAGACGAGAGATGTGTTCAAACATGGACCTGACTAGAAGCAAATAGGTCATCAAGATTCCTTATCTACAGCCGTCTGACACATGCAAGGAAACAACAAAACTATAAATACACTTCAACAGCCTCAAGGTAAAACATCCAGGTAGGCTTTGAATACCAGGTATATTTATTTGATTGCTTATATGTATGTATTGTGATTGACATGCATTGATATATGCAACAGATTTGTAAGAGGTGTGAGGTTCAGTTGTTCAGCTTGAGCAGGTTTGCAGTGCAACCATCTAATGTAGACTGGCATTAGGTCTCCTGTTTGGTAAAATATTACATAGCTTTTTATTAACATATACCTTAGCTGATTTAACTTTTTCAAGACTTCCTGTCAATGCCAGATAGAAGTTGTGTTGTGGATGGGTGCATGTATGTGGAACAGGAGGGGGGAGGGGGGTGTATATGAGATGGGGGGGGGGGGGGGGGGGGGGGGGGGTGTGGGGGGGGGGGGGGGGGGTGGTGACCAGGAGAGCAGGTTTGCAGTGGAACCATCTAATGTAGACTGGCATCTGGTCTCCTTTTTAGTAAAATATTACAGAGCTTCTTAAACTTTTGCAAGACTTCCTGTCAGTGCCAGATAGAAGTTGTGTTGTGGTT
Source organism: Steromphala cineraria (assembly GCA_916613615.1). NCBI lineage: Eukaryota > Metazoa > Mollusca > Gastropoda > Trochida > Trochidae > Steromphala > Steromphala cineraria. The sequence goes on along the minus strand of OU744736.1, from coordinate 24,624,895 downwards.
GGGTGTATGTGGAACGGGAGGGGGGGGTGGAGGCCAGGAGAGCAGGTTTGCAGTGGAACAATCTAATGTAGACTGGCATCTGGTCTCCTGTTTAGTAAAATATAACATAGCTTCTTAAACTTTTTCAAGACTTCCAATCAGTGCCAGTCATAGAAGTTGTGTTGTGGGTGGGTGTATGTTGAATGGGAGGGGAGGGAGGGGGGAGCAGGTTTGCAGTGCAACCATCTAATGTAGACTGGCATCTGGTCTCCTTTTTAGTAAAATATTACAGAGCTTCTTAAACTTTTGCAAGACTTCCTGTCAGTGCCAGATAGAAGTTGTGTTGTGGTTGGGTGTATGTGGAACGGGAGGGGGGGGTGGAGGCCAGGAGAGCAGGTTTGCAGTGGAACAATCTAATGTAGACTGGCATCTGGTCTCCTGTTTAGTAAAATATAACATAGCTTCTTAAACTTTTTCAAGACTTCCAATCAGTGCCAGTCATAGAAGTTGTGTTGTGGGTGGGTGTATGTTGAATGGGAGGGGAGGGAGGGGGGAGCAGGTTTGCAGTGCAACCATCTAATGTAGACTGGCATCTGGTCTCCTTTTTAGTAAAATATTACAGAGCTTCTTAAACTTTTGCAAGACTTCCTGTCAGTGCCAGATAGAAGTTGTGTTGTGGCAGGGTGTATGTGGAATGGGGGGGTTGCCAGGGGAACAGGTTTGCAGTGGAACCATAAAATAATTAAACTTGGATATGTAGACTCAAGTAGACTTGCTGATTATCAAGTTTTAATTGAGAGGAATTGATTAAGGGACCATGAGCAAGGCTATCTGTGGTTACAATCCTTTTATCCTAAAAAGCTAGAAATCAGGCTTAAAAACAAATTTGTTTCTAGTTTCCTAGAGCTTAAACGGGTACATAAATTGATTAGGAGACAGTGAGCGAGGCTATCTCTGGTTACAATCCTTTCACCCTTACATGCCAGAAATCAGGCTCCAAAAAAAATTTCATTTATAGGGCTGAAACGGGTACATAGATTATTTAGGAGACAGCAAGCGAGGCTATCTATGGTTGCAATCCTTTCACCCTAAGAAGCCAGAAATCAAGCTTAAAAACAAATTTATTTCTAGTTTCCTAAGGCTGAAAGGAGTATATTAATTATGTAGGAGACAGTGAGCAAACCTTTCATCCTTCCACCCAAAAATCAGGCTTAAAGGGGTTAGAGGGTTAAGGAAACTGATTAAGGAGACCATGAGCGAAGCTATGTGTGTAAAGAAGACTTGTAAGGTAAGGTGGGCGGCATGGCCTGCACTGTTTGACTACCATTACCGAGGGTCAAGGTTCGCTGACTGGTATATCTATACAAGTATCTATGTTGATGTTTACAGTGAGGGGGAGGGGATCGACCCAGTGGGTCGATGCATCTGTTTATTGGAGAGAGGGGGGATTCATACATAGATTAATAGCTTCCTCGCTTTGTTAACCTTTATATCGGCCTACATTTAGTGTATTTGATTTAGCAACCTTCAACAGATGGGGAGGGGACTTAAATAGAAGAACGGGAATATAATTTCATATAACAATGTCTACCCTTACAAGGGATTGGGGGTTTGCCTTGGTCAAAGAGACTGCAATATGAAAGGAGGAGGGGTAATCTAAAAATGTAGTTTATGATATTTTGTCCTGAACATGAACTCTCCAAGAGCAAGTCTAGATCTGCAGTGAACTAGTGAAATAGCCATTAGAGGCTCCTTTTCTATTTTAAATACAATAATCGTTTTAATAGTATTATCATTTCAGAGACGAAATATTAGTTAGGGGAGGGGCTGCACAGACGTTACAAAACTCTGAATAATTTTGGTGGCAGTGACAAAGATATGTACCGGTACTTTCATTTCAGAGACTTAAAATCAGTCTAGGGGAGGGGCTGCACTGTGTGAGTGAGACATTACAAAACTCTGAATACTTTTGGTGGTAGTGACATAGATACGTTCTTTTATTTCAGAGACTTTATATTAGTCTAGGGGAGGGGCTGCACAGACATTAGAATACCCTGAATACTTTTGGTGGCAGTGACATAGATATGGAATGGGATATTTTAGGTCAACATTTGGGAGGTTAAAATAAAGTCTTGCCTTCAGAATGTCTTCCATATATCTGAATAAAACATGTTTTAAAAATCTACAATTTGTTAAGATTTGAAGAAGACTGTGTTCTAGAAAGCAACCAGTAAATGCTGTTCTTGATGGTACAGAGATAAATGATGATACTGTTAAAGGGGCAATAGCACGTTTTTAGGGGGAATACAACAGTGATGTCAGGAAAATGGTTCCAATTGAAAGACAATGCATTAAAACTAAATGAAGTAGTTATAATTCAAATGTATGATGTAAAGTTAAGCAATGCGATTCCTTTTCTTAAACAAAATGAATTAAAGGTGTTCACACAAAATGGCCGTCACTGGATATTAGGTGAATCTTCATACTTTGTCCTCGGACTACGGATAATTGGTTTGTGTTATGAGATTTTTGACACTATCAAAATGATAAATTTAGCATAAACGTACAATTATCAGCGAAAATAATAAAATATGAAATTATCAAAAACGTGCTACTGCCCCTTTAACTTATAAATGATGATAAATAGTAACTTGAATATTGTACATTGAGGAAAAGACATCACCAATGGACCATAACTTTTATCTTGTTTTTTCTCAGCCTACATGTCATCCTGATATATTTTCCCCTTGTTAAAATTCTTTAAAAAATAAATTTAACAATGATACACTTACATTTAATATAAATGCATATCTGAATTTCAAAGCGATAGGAGACAATAATTGACATAAAACTGTAAAACTTGAAATTACTCAAATGAGTATATATATGGAGAAACACACTTATATATTTACATTTTCTTTTCATATTTCTGACCGTATCATACTAAGGGTACACACAATGACATATTTATGATATTGATTACCTTATGAAAAGTTATCTACCAGCTGTTTGGATATTCAGACTTTATCTCTGTATATTATTGATATGCTCAACCAATAGTCTAGGGGTTTCTTATAAGTGCTCTGTTGAAGGGGCAGTAGCACGTTTTTACGGGGAATATAAGGTGATGTTAGGAAAATGAAAATAAATGGTTCTCATTGAAAAACAATGAATTTAAACTAAATGAAGCAGTAATAAATCAAATATATAATGTAGTTTAGTCATGTGATTTCTTTTTCTTACAAAAAATGAATAAAAAGTGTTTACAGAAAAATGGCCCCCAATGGACTATATGTGAATTTTTATCATTGTTTTCTCACTATGGATGTTTGGTTTGTGTAATGCGATTTTAGACACTATCAATATAATACATATAATATTAACATACAACTATCAGTGAAAATTGAAAATTAAAAATTTAAAAAACGTTCTACTGCCAAATTAAAGGAAAAAAATTCTCGGTCAAGGGGGGGGGGGGGTAAAATAACGACGGAACAAAACGTCTGCCCTTCTGAAAATAGTATTATATTTGGGCTATTTTGAAGAAATAAATGTGATACTCTCTCAAAGTTCATGTTCAATAAGAGGCTATAGAGACATTTTATGAATGCTTCAATGTCTTTCTTGAAGAGGCATTTTAGTTGTTTAGATAAGTGTTACTGTTAAAATGTTAATGGTGTTGTAATTTCAGTATGAATCATCAATTTCTACAATGCACATAATATTTTTTATGTAAAAACACCATTAACAGTGTCTAATTTCATTTGCCATTTGATCTCAGTGTTGCTATGGTTACCTATATGTCATTAATTCAGGACCAACCACTTCTGGGTATTTTTGATAAAATACCAGTCCTTCATGTTTATAATTTTCCTCCTTATTTTTCTTCCTGCAATCAAATTTCATCAAAAATAAAATAAATTTTATAAAGTAAATTGAAAAAGCAGATTTGAATGTCAATAATTATACTTTGATGATGATTATGATTTTATTATCTTTTTGCAAGTGGAAAGCAGTATAGTATATCTGATATGCTATTTCATATCTTACATTATCCTGACCTTAGTCAATACCTTCGAATTCATTCAAGGGTCACAATATTGAACCAGATGTTGACAGGGATTGTATTACATTAATCATTAATCACAAAATATATAAATCTTGGATGATAAACTCGACCTACGGGGGTAAATATCAAAATTTGGAGAATAAGCATGATGTAATAATCCAATACTTCCAATGGAACTATAAACCTGGACAGCAATAATTTCTTTGGCTATTGACAATATTGGAAGCATCCGTAAAGTAGTTTTCCAGATATCACATCCCCAAATGCGTAGGTGAAGAAACTGGGAAAATGAATGATGTTGAAAAGCGTGCAGTCATCAAGTATCTGTTCAAGAAAGGAAGGTCTGCACATGGTTGATACATTGGTGATGACTCCCTAGACTAACATTTAGTCTCAGAAGTTTTTTTTTCAATATTGACAACATTTTTAAACAAATCATGTAATTTATAACAAAATGGAGCCCAGAAGATGCTTTAACTTCAGGTAAAGCTGAGCAATCTAGACTTGCTATACTTTTCTAGACTTGGTTGGTCATCCATTAAATATTTTTGCTTTATGGTCTGGGTGACAAGACTAATGACTCCCCCGCATACTCTGAAGTTGCAAGTTTTTTTTTTTTGTTCCCAATGGTAAGATCGTACAGACAAATATGATATGGTATAACATAATATAGCTGTAGTATAAAAATCATGAGCATGGAGCTATGGAGGATGTTATTTATCAAATTTGTTCACTAGAGTTTTCCATTTTATCATTTGACCATAGCTCCAGATCATTCCAAAATTGTTTTGTTACACAACATTCCCAATAAACATGACAGAGGCTTTCAGATTCAACATTACAATGCTGAATTTAAATGAGGCCTGGATAGTGTGAAGATGATGCCAGGTCAGGTCGGCCGAGAACCTCCACCAGTGATGTTCAAGTTGATGCTGTTCACGACCCGGTGCTTGCAGATAGACCATTAGTGTGACCATTCAGCACATAGCTGAGACACTGGGCATCAGTTTTGGATCGGTATACACAATACTGACAGAGGTTCTTCATATGAGCAAGCTCTCTGCATGATGGGTCCCTAGAAAAGTAACAGGTGACAAGAAATAGAAATGATTGGACATTTCAAAGGAGCTTTTGGTTCGATTTAGGAGGGAACGGATGATTTCCTGAAACGATTAGTGACACAGGATGAGACGTGGGTACATCATTTTGACCTTGAAACCCAAAGTAAACAGTGAAAGCATGCCAATTCCCAACTCCCAAAAATCTGGCCTCTGTTTTTTGGATAGCCAAGGTGACATCATGAAAACTATCAACGGGGCTGATGAACTAGAGCAATATGGAGCAGTCATCAAGGCCAAGCGGTGAGGTAAGCTCCGTGCAGGAGAGCTGCTCCTTCAGGACAATCCACACAGCACAGGTTGCTGTCACTGATGCCACTGAATGTTGGTTGAAATGCTTCCCTATCCACCCTACTCCCCAGATTAGGCACCTTCAAAATTTCTTCCTCTTTCCCTAACTGAAGAACCGTTAATGAGGACACATTTTCATGATTGAAAATACGGACAATGACACCCCTTGGTTATTCTACTGCTTTTTTGGAAACTTATTAATAGCATTAAGAATGTAACGAGATTATGATGTTTCAGAGGTCAAATAACAAGTATCTATGTGAATTTGTCGTGTGAATTTGCCTTCCATGTATGACAGTTTTTAGATTTTCATTGAAAACTAATTTTTATCGTATGTTTGCCATTTAGAGATGAATGTGTGAGATGTTTTTGATGTACATAATCAATTATACCATTTATAATTGTATAAAAGCAAAACAATATATGATTTAAATCAAGGAGTGGCTCTTTAATTTGTTCAAAACAATTTCCCCAACTTAAATGACAAAATAAGAACTTGAGCCTGTGTCAGAGCCAGCTATAATTTTTTTTTTTCATTTCAGTCTGTTTGTCTGCAACATGTGAAGACAGCTAGGTGGTCAAAATTACCATTTCAAGACATTGATGTCAAAATGATATATATCAAACATTTAAAAGTTGAAATATGTCATAATATCAAGACTAGGCAGCAATTCAAGGTTTTTATAGGTAAGGCAAGGACTTTGAGCTAGAAAAGTCCGAAAATCCTTGGGTAAGAGTAAAATTTAAGGTACTTGAGACCTGTCTGACACCTCCAATTTTTCTACCCTTGAAATCCCTAGTTCACGTCACGTTTCTGTTCGAAGCACATCAACCAATGAACCCACACATTACATATAATGACACTGAATGGAGAGGTAGTACCACATCCCTCGGTCAACAATATACATGCAGACACTGCCGAGGACAAATAGTTAAACATCTTGCAGAGATGAACAATGTAATCTAATGGCTTGAAACTACGATGCATTCTATTACATTCATGTATCAGTGTGATTAAAATCTGACCAGTTCCGAGGAATAAAAGTTTAAAAATATTAACTGTGGGAATTGAACATGTTACTTCGATAGGTATCCTCTCCGTCGAGTCAGAGGGCAGCCCAGTCAGTCGCATTTCTGACGTTAACTCAGCTAACCAATCACAAGTTGCCGACAAAAGCCTTCGGTATGAAGCTAGGGGCAAGTAACTCCTTTTAAAGAAGGGCTGCATAACCTTTTTTTAATATATTTTTCAAAAGATATTGGTCAAATAACTATATAACATAGATATTAGGCCAAAACAGCAACGATACACAGTTTCTCAATGAAGCTACAGCTAAGTAAACATTTCGTAACAAGGCGTCTGCTTGTCGCCGTCCAGCGACAAACCAAAACAAGGCTGAGAGGCCACGGGCAGGGGATACCGGAAGTGACATGGCAGTAGGTGAAGCGTTCGTCTGCTTATATGGAAAATGATAGGCGAAATCCGCAGTTCTGCCTTTTCAAAGCGATTAACAGTATGTTATATCATTTTATTACCCTTAAGATAAATTTCTCGAATTCTGATTGGTCAATAGCCAAAGCATACATACCCGTGTAGTCGGATTTGGCAGGGTGTACGAAGTGTACAACCCGTCAATTTTGTCACGTGACATACCAAACGGGTCATACGGATGACCTTGACCTCAGATGGAATGCGGAAGTAAAACGGCCGCTCGACTAAGAATTTCAGAATCAAAATTTACAATGACCAACATCAATTGAAAGATTCTAATGTTCTGTCATTGTTAATTTTCATTGTGTTATTACATTCATTCAATATGAACACATGTTTCTCTTTAATTATTTCATTTAACAACACTTTTAATTCGGATATTTTTAGTCACAGAGTTATCTCCCTTTATATAACTGCCGCTAGCATCGTACCGCGACTCTTGATGTTCACACTGTGCTGCGCTTGGACCACAGTCTAGTTATGACTTATGTTGGTCGAAAATGAGTAAACTGTGTTGAAATAAAAGATCTTAAGGGTAATAAATTCGTTACACGGCGTTTTGACAGGGTGTACGGGACTGTAAGACCCTTGTACATTCTGCATTTCCTTCGGCTCCGCCTCAGGAAAATACAGAATGTACAAGGGTCTTACAGTCCCATACACCCTGTCAAAACGCTGTGTAACTAATAGTGTTGCTGTCAACTGTCGTAGAATATCTCCTGATGAAGTCTCCGTAGACAAATTCCCATCATATTGATGGTTTCACGCCAAATTGACCCGCTGTGTTAGGTCAAACAGAGCAATGTGACAATCTACATCGAACTCACGTGTTCCGATCACTACACCGATTTTCTGCTTCGAGCTCGCATTTTCACTGAATGAACAGTTTGGCATGCAGAGAAAAGGGAGATTAGTAAAATATAAAACATAGCACAAAGTTTTGGGCTGATTTATGGTAATAATCCGAATATACAATGCTCACATTTAGATTTGAACGTTGTGTAAAAAGGTTGAATAAACAATGACATTGGTCTGCAGGTGTTACTTTCTTTAGATCAGATACTCACTTATTACACAATTACTTTACTGTCTATCGTATTTCCTGTCTGTTTCCTAATTAGATGATGACTGTAGCAGGTAGGTTATATAATGCACAATCATCATCAACTGGCTATTTTATGACATCAGCTAATTAGGTAACATCAAATAGCAATTGTATTCCTTAACATCCCTTTTTTCTCCGATTGGTAAATTATAACCTATTAACCTGAAATTAGGAATACCGTTTTTGCTCTATCTGATAATTATTTTGGATAAGGTTCATTTAATAAATCTTCAATCTGTTTGGCCATGTATCAAGTATTGTTGTGGAAAATATCTCCTCTATGTACAAGAGTGAAAACATTAAGATTTTCAGTGAAATGCCCTATTAAAGTAATGTTTTAAACAAGACATCAGTGATCATCCAATACATGTCTTTCATTGAGAATTGTAACTTGTCCATCACTAAATGAAATAATTAAGAAAACTCATATATTTTTTATCCTGTAACAAAATGAAGTCAAAGGCAATTCTAAAAATATTGTTTAAATGTAAAAAAAATAGTATTGTATAATTACATCCTTCCTGCTGTGCTACTAAAGTAATATTCAATAACAACCAACAACTGTGCACGAAGATAAAACAGTTCACACGGGAGCAATTGTTTACATATACATCCGGGTTCTCACGTGCAGTCTTATTGACAACATTGCGCAAAGCGAGACCATCTAGGCCTACATGCTGTAGCATTATGCGCACAACTTCGTTTTTAATCAGGGTCTTACGTTTTCATCAATACAAATTGCCAGTTGAATAAATAAACTACCGATTTATTGAAGGTTTGAGATGTTTGGATGTTGTTTAGGGTGTTTAATCGACGGTTAAACGTCGAGCTGTACTGTTAGCTTGTGTTGTTTTACATAACGAGGGCACACAAGGGGGTATCACATCACCTACTCACACGTCACGAGGCACTCACGCTTCAGTGCGTTTTATTCTGTTCGCCAGCCTAATTAGGCGGTGTTCTTTATACAGTCGTAATTAAGCTGTTTCTAGGTCAATTTCAGAAATTTAAAGTTGAGTCCATGTGAAATTTTTATCACTATTTCATGAATCCCGAAAGTTGCCATATAGCATTTCAGTCCCTCTTAAAGCATGCTTTGAATATGATCGCTGCCAGCGGTGTTATAAGCGAGATGATGTGATTGGTCTGCTAACGACTGGGTTTCGGCTGCGTTTTACAGGTAATAAACACGCGAGGTACAGGGGTGCTGTTAGAACAAGTGTATAGGATTCAATATCTCTGTGCAATAAATATTTTGAGTATATTATTCCTTGGAACTAGGCCGATTTTAACCAGACTGAATCATGTATCTAAGACACTCCTTAGTCATATTTCATTGACCTATATCCCATACATGAACATTCTTAAATTCTATTTTTTATTATATTTTCAAATTTAAAAAAAACTTGCCGATCAGAAAACAGTCAGGATTCCGATATAGCTTCAGTGAGGAACTGAAGGACTTTAAACAGTCTAATCAACCAAACTATACATACAAATAATATATATATACATGTGTACCTATGTCCTTGCCAGCCTACCACTGTGTAAATAAGGCAGCTATTTCAACAATGACACCCAAGCCTCGGTACCTATTAGTTCAAATATGGCATGTTTATCCTTCCTTACACAGATGCATGCTTGATTCAGGTGTTCTTTACGAGAGAAAGCTTAAACTAACTATCGCTACAATAGAAGATATATTTTTTTGTGCAGTTGTGCATTTTGAAGTCAGGTTGCTTGTTAAATGATTGACAGTGAAATGACAGGAGTGAAATAGACGAGATGATGAAATGTACATCCGTCTGTCGTGTAAATAACACAGTGACATGCTGTGGACAGTGAATTGAGCGTAATGCTCTGCATACATAACACGAGGGGATGGAATTACGAGACCGTGGTATTTAATTAAAGTAATTCGGGGTACTTTCCAACCAACTATACTCAATCATTCTTAACTTAGTAACAAGAAGACATGGTCATCAACACCCCCCCGCCAAATTAGTTTTCATCAAAGCTCCCAATATTTTCCTAAATGGGCTGTAACTCTGTAATAAGTAATTGCATTTACCTCATTTTTTAACTCCATCAAGGTATTGATACCCTAAAGACACACAGCAAATTTGGTTAGCCTATCTTAAATAGTTTCTGAGAAAAGCTGTCTCCTTTAACTTTGCCGAACGGACTCACAGACGCACGGACGGAGCCCAAACCTAAATCCCCCTTCCACTTATATACAAAAGAAATGAAAAAGAAAAACATGTTCATTACACAATTTACAGTTTAGCTAATGGTTAATTGCTATTGAATTTTCTTTTATTTACAAACCAGTAATTGCTTTTGTTAATGTTATGTGCTTCAGGCTGAGAAACATATTGAAGTCTGTTGCCTCTAAACAAAACTCACTCTGGTTGAAACAAGAACTTCTCTTAAACATTAAAGTTCCTTTTTTAAGAGTCTCCTTATCAGTTTTATTTGATTTTTCTTTATCCAGAATAAGAGTCCAGACAACTTAAAGAGATACAAATAATAGACAATTCTGATATAGTGTTTTGGGGACTTTCTGTAAGTCTACTTGAGCCATAATTAATAGACTCAACATTTTCACACTTCTAAAATAACAGAAATATTTTTGGGAATAATGAATGGGTGACCTTGTGTCAGGCTCAATGAGCTATTAACAATAGACTCCATTCTTTTACACTTCTAAGATAAGTTGAAATATTTCTTTTCTTTTTTGAGGACTCTTTCTAAATCTTTGTGAGCCATAATTAAATGACTCCAAACTTTTACATTTCTAAATAAATTCAAATATTCATTTCTTGAATAGCATTTGGGCGACTCTTTGTAAGTCTATGTGAGCAATAGATATTAGACTGAAGACTTTGACAAATCAAAAATAAATGAAACTGTGTTATCAAATAATATTTTGGTGACTTTTTGTCAGTCTAGATGAGTTTTAACTACAATGTAAAAGACTTCAGACTTTGAAACATCAAAAATAAAAGGAAATATTTTCTTTAATAATGTTTTGTAGACTTAATGTAAGTCTTCATGAGATAAAACCATCCACAAATTGCACTTGCAAAATAATCAGAAATATTTTTCCTAAATAACGTTTTGATGACTGTGCAAGTCTATGTTATAAATAATAAACTCCACATTATCACACTCCAGTAGCTAACCAGCTCAATACTATGCAACGTACTAGGCTATTGACGACCTAATCAATATCAACTGGTCTCAAGGATCCATTGTAAAACATAAATAGTCAATCAGGAGGGAATCAATAAAGCCAATAACAACAATGGCCTCTGATCATGCATCTACCCTTGTGAAACAGTTCTTGCATTGCTTGATCTACAATTTGTCTTTGCAGGAAATAGCAGATCCTCAGCTTATCCCTATAAGGTTATATCCATCCATTTTTCTGAAGTTTATCTTGATTTACAATCCAATTTCCAACTTTTACATTCGTGTTGGCTTGTTTTCAAGCTTACTTTAGACACTTAGAAGATCTTGCTTGTAATACATTTTATGTATAGTTTTGTGAACAGTTTGTATTTGTTTTTCTATGAAACTATGTTTAGATAAAATATTCATCTTAGTTTCTACTGGTATTATACTTTTAAACGAATGGATGAAAAAGCTTTTATTTACTTTTCTTTTGGAAAATAGAAAACTTTCAAAATGTACTTATTAAAAATAAGGAGTTTTATTATATTCATTCATTTTTTTTTTGATTATTCATTTTAATATGGTCATTCAGAATGACATTCAATTAATATCAATAATCATTAAATATAACCTACTTTTTTGTGTGCAGTATTCATCATCAAATAGAAAGATTGAGCTTAATAAAATAAATATCTATTCATTCATCATATTTTACAATCACCAATATCCTTAGTAGTTTTAAAACTCATTTCTGAGGGGAATGTCAAAATGCAAGAGGAGGTTATCATAATGATACGTGTTAGGAATGTTTTAATATTTTAATACTGCAGTAGATAACAATAAATATTGCAAAGTATTTGAAAATTAAGTAAACTTCATATGTGATCAAAAAGTGCTTTTTTTATACACATTAAAGGGGATCAACAACCTGGCTCGTGAAACCTCCTTGACCATCGTTAACAAGAGCATCCAGACGGGTATAAGGGGGGTCACATGACACAAACTTGGTACCGACTGTCAGCTGTAAGCGGTTCGCAACCAAACGATTTCGTCCCTACCGAGTATTTACGACTCTTTCGGGGCCCTGCTAATAAAACACTGGAAGTTAAAAATTCAGGTTGCAGACCCCCTTTTAGTAAACAAAATGCATAAAAATTTTAATTATGTTATAGCTCAACACCTATCAACCTGAAAATGCCATGTTGCAGATGATTAAAGTTGTTTCCTAATCTGCATGACTCACAACTAACATAAACTTACTGCTTTGATCAAAGTTTACAAACCAAACAGCTAGTTTCATTTTCCCAAATATACTTGTAAATAGTCAGGAAATTGGGCACATTTTATAATTATAAAGTGAACCATCAGAAAAAGATGAGGCAAGAAGAAGGCCTATCTCACTGGTTTGCAAAGAGTCAGAAATTCAATTAAAATCGTCAAATTTACAAATGCTGATTGATCTAAATATTAAATTTTGATTAGGCAATCTCTTAGTTATTAAACCTTCTCCGGAAACCTAATTCTATGACATGTTTGCAGGAAAAAAGCTAAAATTCTCAAAGTTTGAAAATCCCAAAAGGCATGTCTACCTTAGTAGATTGATCCATATGTCACAGTCAAGTTGCATAGAACTAGGTCTTACAATATTTAAGTTCTGCTCCGGCAAGGGAATTTTAAGTTACGTTTTCATGAAAATCACCGAAATACTACCCCAAAGATCATCTGCACATGCCAACTAATCCACATACCAAGTTTCATCTATAAAAAATATTCAATGCTTAAATTTTCAAAGCCTCATTGTGACCTTAAAAATAATGTGAAGGTCACCCAAATTAAGGAGCCCAGTGTCTTTGCAAAATAAGCAGCTACTTGTGTAAGTTATTCCCATCTTATCAATTAGAAGGTATTTGTAAGTTATGAAGAGAATCCAATGAATGGTTCGTAGTCATTCCAGGATATACCGCTGACAAGGGTAAAATGTCAAAGTCTCATTGTGACCTTGAAATGGAGGGCAAGGTCATAAACCTCTAAAGGAACCTAACTCTCATGGTTATGAAGCAAAATGCACAAAATAAAAAAGAATCCAGTCAATAGTTTTTGACAGACCGAAGACTTCGTGCTTTTCAATGTCATACTCTTATGTAAAAAGGTTAGAAAGTAATATTTAAGACACCCGTTATTATTTGTCATACAGGGTTCATGCATTCTCCCGTAAACACTAATAGTTCTCATGCACATTAATAATAATCCAAGCAGTAGCACGCTTTTCAAAATTTATTCCTGCAAATCTTTGCCGTCAGAGAGTCATTCATCTTATTACTCAAACCTATCATCCATAGTATAAAATTACAAGGAATCAAGCAATATCTTCTGGTGGCCATTTTTTCGTTAACACTGTTACCCATTCGCATTAGGGAAATAGATTTACGCAGCTTAACAAAACTGTATATTGTTAAAGAACATTTTTCCTTGCAAATGGTGCCATTTCCTTTCCTCATGTTCATGAGACAACCTTTTCCCTAAGAATATGTGCAACATTACCTTTAAGATATAAGTCATAAACAACACTGAATTATGATAATAAATCTACTAGAGAGGTTATTGCCAATTGGTAAGTATAATTTGGCAATATTCCCTTCTATCTCTAACATATCACTTCATATCTCACCTGATAATTCTTGTTATACATTTACTGCCTACTTTCTATCAATCTAGCTTCGGAAATTTATTGATGATAGCATAAATTATTGACTTGGCCTATTTCTGAAATTTTGGCCATAACTAATATTAACTTGACTTGAGGTTGTTTATTTTTTAAATAGTTCTCTGCCTATTCATGATTTATATTATGAAAGCATGAAATAAGATTGTTAAACACTTTTATTTGCATGCATGGCTGTAGATAATTAATTTCTTATTCACTAGTTAAAACAAAATGAAAAGTTTTTATATCTACAAGCCAAACCATAAGTTTTGGGGACTGTATTCTTTGATACCACTAAAAAAAATTCTCAGGTAAATACTTCATACTATTACTACCAGTAAGTTACATTGAGCCCATGCAGTTGTCATAGAACCACTTGATATATATAAATGACATCACAATGCCAGACATCATAAATACGATGACATCATTCTGCAATGAGCATGACATTACCATTTTTAGATCTAAGGGAAGTGCAATGTTAAAAAACGAACACTTTTTCATGCAAATATAAGGACAAATTATTTTGGATGATAAATAGAACGTCACCCTTGAGTCTTTTGATATCAAATTTATAAATAAACACAAGTTGATTAAAGTAACAAATATCAAAAGCTTGGTATTATATAAAGACACTTTTTCATATCAACTATAAATATAACAAAAAACTTCGGTGATGGAAAAAAATATGCTACTAAATGGAAAGAAGTTTATACAACATTTCTTAAAAATACTTAGTAATTCATGTATTTCATTATAAGCATATTATTGTTAATCAAGCGAGGAATATTTATTTGATTATTTTTATCCCTCCGTCATGCAACCTGTCACAGTGTGTATTTATGTACAGTTAATCAGTAATCTTTTTCACTCCAGTGTCATAATAACACTTACTCAGCTGATTTAATCAGATCCAGCTCTAATAAAAATAGAATCCTGTTCTCTTGTTTGATTAATAATCCAATCAATTTGGCATTCAATTGGGACAACAACTTTTATTGATCAGCACAAGACAAACTTATTAATTAAACATGACACAAGGCACCTCAATTCACTTTGAGTAACAAGATGGCAAGGAATTGCTAATAATGCCATATGCTATGCAATGAATCTAGAAACTAGATTTCATTATATAAAAGACTATTCAACGACTACGAGCTTCGATGATTAGCTTCATTTTACAATGTTTTTCTTTTTTGAGCGATACACTTAATCTTTGTCAAATTGTTAAATCTTGAACAACTGAAATGTAAACCTCACAAACAAATTTGGAATTAAGTGTGAAATTATCATGCAAAAATCATAAATATTTGTTAACGTCCTCCTGAATTTCGTTTCCAAAAAAAATACCCCGCTCGAATGGAGCCTAAGTTAAACACAAGGATCAATGCAATATTTTTAAATTCCTAGGTCATAAACAAAGGGTATAGATATCAGGAAAATCAATTAAACTTTCAGAAACAGTCTAGATTGTCTGTCATGCCTGCAATCATTTGAATAGAACTTATATCCGAAAACTGGAAAAATCTAAACTCTGTCTATCATCAAGAGAACATCTAAGTCGGAAGCATATCATATGTTTGGAAGGAACTTGACAAGGATATCAATTGATGACAAATATTTGCACTTTACATGTGTTGCATCAATATTTGCATTGTGCTTAACTACAAACTACACATGTAGTTAACTCTCATGATCTTCTGAATGCAGAGTACCGTACATCCTCAAATAAACCAGATTATCTTAATCACTGGATTAAGCTGGTGTGAAAAGGTGGGTGATTATTTGAGGCAGGGATTATTCTTTTCAAAGCCATGATTTGTGAATGCATTTTCTAAGATATGAAACAAAAATTTAAATTTGTTATTGTGAACATTATGATAATGATTACCCATTATAACAATGTATTTACGACAGGAGGGCTATAAAAACATAGAATTTCAAAAGTTTACATAGGTAAATCAAACCCAAAGCAGGTTATTATTTATTTCAATGAGGTCATAGACCCAGCGTTTATTCAAGGTAGGGGATTATTCAAGGATTTATGGCATATTATTCATCAGAAATAGCATGTTAAATATGGTTCATTGTTTCAATATTAATTCAAGATGTAATGCCCACAACAACGAAAACAATCAGACTTTTATTCTTCTTAAAAATGTTGTGATATGCAAGTCTCTAAGTTCCATTCAGAATTAGGGATGTCACGATACAGGTACATTGCGATACGATACGCATCACGATACTGAGGTCACGATACGATACATATCGCGATACACTAAATGCGACATTATTATGGTAAGATAAAAAATTCAAGGATCTAAATCTAATATTCCTAAATAGACTTATCTGAGTAATCAGCATTTAAACACAACTTCTTCATGAAAAAGTCATCTAATGCTATATAAAAGCTATCTTAACAAGGAATCTAACCAACTCTGGATTTCTTGACTCGATTTTCACACAAATTTGAACGATATTCACTAATAATTACAAAATGGTTTTGTTACACTAATTTCCGCGATTCTGATTGGACGAGAACGCTCAAAAACCTGCTGCCATTTCTCGATAAATGCAGAAAAATTTGCAACCATACCATGTGCATTCATTCCTTGTGACGTCACAATCACCTGACGCAATAGTTCGGTTTTGACAGTTGCGAGGTACGTTCTGTTCCAATGACAGATATAACATATCTTATCACTTCCCACCTGCGTTTGTAACAAGTAAATGCATTCTTCTCCCTAATACAATCCATACATTCACCGGAAAGACTGCATTTTAATAACTACGAGTCCTCAAGCTTGTTCGCTCCGAGCGTCTCGCAAACGGCGGACATTTTGAACGTCGTGTGATATGCTAATTAGGGGTATTCCGAAAATGCGGATTCCGGTTAAGACGAATTGTGATTGCATGGGTGTCAATGGTTGCGAAAACGAAATTATATCTCCGGCCGTTTTAGTTAATGGAGTTCTCAATTTTGATTCAACTTTGTATTGTTTCGTGTAACAAACCACACTTTCACGACATTGATGACAGATTTTTTGAAAATTATTAGGAAAAACATTGTTAAAATGTTGATTTTGTAATTATAAGGATTGTTTTACATGTTTTGTGCCTCTATCGATGTATAACAGCAACAAATTTTGTATAAAATCGCTACGCTACGCTACGCGATTTTATACAAAATTTGTTGCTGTTATACATCGATAGAGGCACAAAACATGTAAAACAATCCTTAAAAATTTGTATCATGATACAGTTGACTGTATCGTGTATTGTATCGTAACTGTACCGCGACGATGCATCGGTGTATCGTGACATCCCTATTCGGAATCCTGGTTTTCCTGTTATTGGAGTGGAAAAACAACTCTCTTAAAGAACTTGGAATTTTTTTTTAAAAAACAACAACTTGAAACATAAATATACATGACAACCTTCCCTAGAAATTGTTGCCCTGACAACAAGTGACCTGACATGGTGAGTATTTGATCAGCGAAGCAAGACAGGGAAAAAGTCTGCTTTGTGTCAATCAAACTCATCACCCCGGGGTATCTGTGTGTGGGTGTCGGTAGGTTAACAGATTGATCTGCACTTAGAGACATTGAGAAACTTCAATCAAAAGAAGATACATCCTGTCTCATCAAATCATTTTCTCCCTGAAATGTTATCGAGAAGGTGACGAGAAAATGATTTGATTGGCTATATTCCAAGTTGGGCCGCGCAAGCGAATCTAGCTTCTGAGCCCAGGGTACAGATAAGTGCAGTTAGCGTAACGTTCGTTCTCTGAGACAGGATGAAGAAAATAGAGCCATTGGCTATGTAGCTCATCAGCCTATCTAATGAAATCATACAAATGATTAGAGATTCACCATATGAGATCTAAATTAAGTAAACAAAAACTATACAATTTTTGTTCAGCATCGAAGTAAATAACAATGGCATCGATAGTGTTTCATGAATGGTGTATACGAAGGTTGTGCGGTTTTATGGGTATATCGGAATATTGCAATACAGAAACAATCATGAAACGAATTACACACTCTCAAAATTAACTAATATATCAGATGTTTTAAAATAAACAATTTTAATCTAATATTGCAGAAAAACACCGCCAAAAAATATGATTATATAGAAAGTTGTTACAACATTGTAAACTCATGAAAGAATGATGTGATAACCAATCACTGAAAAAATCTCCTTTTCAAAACTGAGAGACAGCTGAGCAATGATTACTGTTTTTATTGCTGCAATTTAGTAAAAAGAGTATGCAAAATCATAAATTTCAGAAACACCAATTTTGCAATACATATCACAATACTCTCTTCTGTATCGCAGTACATTGTCATACGGGAATGAGAAACTATACCCATCCCTGTTGAGATGACTACGGCCATGCATCGATACTTTTATGCATCTTTACACAACATACTTAAATTCTCTGCTTTATGATTTAAACAATATTATATTTAAGTTGGGAGACACAAATTCAAAACTGGTGAACAAAAGAGGAGTACTGTTAGTATAAACTGACAGTGCAACAGGAAAAACTGTCCAGTATATAGACAAACCATTATATGTCTCCAAAAATTGTTTTAAGTGTCTCTTGTACAGATAAGCCTCCCTCCTTCAAACTCAATAACCCATCCATCAATTGACTGCAGTACTAAATTTTAGAAAATGTGAAAACTGTCCAACCCAACAGTCAACATTATTTAAGTCTTTTTAGAGGCATTTTAGAAGTTGAAATATCAAAAAGACATAGAGAATCTCACCCTCGTGTCTTCTGATATCAAATATATCAACAGGAGTTGATAAAAGTAACAAATATCCGAGGCTTGCCGAGGATATTTTACTTTTATCAACGAGTGTTGATATATTTGATATCAGAAGACACAAGGGTGAGATTCTATTTATCATCCAAAATCATGTTTCATCACATAAGCATGAAAAATGTACATCTTTGAACACTGCATAGTCCTAAAACTGCTTAACCAGTGATGTCATAGCATTGTGACGTCATCGTGGTAATGACGTCATAGCATTGTGATGTTGTTGTGTTTATGACGTCATAGCATTATGACGTCATTACTGATGATGTTTGTGATGTCATGTATTTTCTGATTCAGGCCATTGTTCAAAATCTACTGTCAAAGCGATATCTCCTAGGAGATATTGCTTGACCTTCCACAAGCGATATCTCCTGTGGAACACAGTTTTGGATGATAAAAGGAGTTTTATGTATAATGTAATTGTTATCCTATCCTCTAGTTACTGTTATTGTTATCTCATTGTTATCCATATGTATAAATTGTTCCACTCTATAATCATGGGATAAGGGTCTGTAACGAAATGTCAATAATTTCTACAACAAAGAGTTCATCATCCATAAAACCCCTTGTTTTCTTGTCTAGACAAATAACCTGTTTAAGTTTCGAGTTCTGTTATTTCCTGGTAGTAAATTTTTAGCCACTCTTGTTTTTCCCAGATTATTCATTTTGTCAAAGAGTTGAGAGTTTTTGTCCAAAATGGATGTTTAACTACCTTCAAAGCCACAAAATTTAAGAAAGATGTCAAAGATTTTAATAATAATAACCTTTTTACATGAATTTATTTTAATTTTTTTTTGAACAAACAACAATTAATCATAATAAAGTTAAATTCCTTCATAATTGTGTTGTTATTTCACAAAGGTAAACATTTGTTCACCACATGTTTACACATACCATGTTAAGTAAGAGTTTCCACATTGTATGAAAAATTAGGTCACCTATATTTGACTGTTACAGAGTCAGAAAAAAATAATTTGAAGTATATATATTGAAGTATTTGGACTCTCTTATCCAGAAAATCTCAATGTGACAGTGAACTGAAATATACTTATACAAGTTTATTGTTAATTAAAGACCCTGTCCTATTGACTTCTGGTCAGCAATCGGTTAATTTAATAATACAAATAAAAACTGTAACTTGATAACCAAAATTGAAAATTTATTATTTGTTTGGACAGATTATCCTCAGATTTACAAATAATTTATAATAAGAATTAACAACAATGCCTTGTTAATTTGTTAAGCCATAGCAAGTCTTTTCATATATTCATACCACCATTGATTGGCTTAAATTCACTTTTCTTTGTTGTTGTATTTTACCAAGTGTGTGTTCTCTTTATTCAAGTTGTCAAATTTAGATGAACAAAACTGTAACCACAAGTAATGTTATACCTGGGATCTGTAATAATCATGTGCCTATAACATTAAATGTATAAACTGAAATGTCCCCTTGAATTTTGTTTCCACAAAACATACCTTGATAGTACTATCCCTTTAAGTGGAGCATTGTAAGAGGTAAGCCATTCAGGGGAATAAAACTAAGTTGCAAAAAATCATAAATAAAATTGCGTAAGTATATTTTAGAAACTTACAAAGTGCATGATATTTAGTCCATCAAATTCATGAAATCTGATACATTATTCCCTAAGCTAGTTACCTTTTAAAGGTTATCTGTATTTGTGCTATCAAAACTGACAAACTATCTATTAAAGGTAAATTAATTCTTGATTTTTTCTAATATGATACAAATAAGAGACATTAATATATATACCTATATTCTAACACTACTCATTTTCTAGGTAAGTTCATTCTCAATTATATTTATTCTGCCAAAAAGACATTAATAAGCAGCCATATTCTAATATGAATGTTGTTTTGTTCAATCTCATCAATTATCCATTATAAAAATGACGATAGATGCTTAATAGCATAAAACACCAACAGATGACAAGATATAAAGATATATGGACATATTCATTAAAGCACTGAAACAATTATCCAAATACAAACGGGTTCTGCAATAAAAAAAAGTCATAAGAATATGACACATCAGCAAGTTATGGGACTCATAACAGTATAACGCTTCATGGAAGCGATCCTTGAAAACAAACAGGCTTGTCCATGTACTGAACAATGTAGGTCTATGTAAACAATCCCACACCTACGTCTCATGTGAAAGTTTAACGATATTTCCACTCAAGTGAAGAACAGACAACCAATAATGACAACTCTTTGTTGTATCCCCCTGTTAAGAGCCAATTTAATAACCAACATAATAACCGCTCTAAGTTAAGTGTGGTATGTGAAAGGAAATCACTGGGTTGTGAAGAAATAACACACTACTCGTTCGATCTATAGAAGTTAGAGATAAAATCTTTCTTGTCTATGGCTAGATGTTCTTTTTTAGGTGGATTATGTTTCATATCTTCTAATAAGAAGATCTGAGAGGTGAATAAATCATATATATTTTGCTTCTTCGTTTCCTATTCATGAGAAGCTGAAAACATATTAACCATAACTTTAGATTTTGTCTTGAAAAAATATTTTCATTCAGAATTCCATTCAATAGAAAAAAGGGGAGATTCAGGGGCACAGATTTGCATATTTGATCTCTGAGACGAATGGTCAAGTGATTCGATTTCCATGTTTTTATTTTTTTTTTTTTAAACTTATAAGTGACCAAGAAAGTCTACAATGCTCTGCTCGTTTTAATTCACACGGTAAGTGGTCAGTGTTGACCAAGTCCAGGCTCTGTTGACACAGTGACCGCCGAATGTTGACCAAGTGTCTATCATCTTTGCTTACATTCTCCCTATTAGAATAATTCACTTGTGAATATACATTGCAATTGCAGAAAACAATTTTTTTACAATTCCTCCGCAAATGCTTCAAAAAGCAATGGATTTTTAAAGCATTTACAGAAAGTCATAAAAGTTTCCAACTTTCAAATACCTTGGGACCATCTTAATTTCTAACAAAGCACCTGTGGCCTCATAAGGCCCAACAAAATAAAAAACTGTTTCTGGTATTCAATTCAGGCAAAAATGATGCGATGATTTTTTTATATTTCCATTTTTTTAAATTATTGTACATTAAGTAAAAAGAAATGAATATAACCTTTTAACAACTTTTTCACGGAGTCTGTGAAGGCACTATCAGACAGACACGAGTACATTTTAAAAGCCCGCGTTTCAATGTTTTTTCTAGGCATCGGGACTAAATTTCCATTTTCCAAAGATTGAAGTAACTTAGATAATTTACAAAGACTACTTTTTGAGTTCTTGAGTTAAAGTAAATGTACTCAAGTCAAGCTGGATTGGATTCGTGCTTGAGTACGGAGTACTAAAATTATAAAAAATTTCAAGAAAATATCAATGTTCTTACTAAATGATGGAATAAAACTTGAACTTTCATTATAAAATGTGTTGAGCAACCTTTTAAATTCACCCATATAGTTCATGACATTAATCTCAACCTTTCATTGAAGTCCTTTATGACCTTCATGACCTAACGTCACACAGCAAAATAATATTTTTCAACTTAACATTTAAAATTTCCCTCATAGAAATGTTTTCAAAGTTACCTTCAAACTAGATAAAAGCAAAAATATATTTGTATAGAATTCTCTCACTTTCATTAAACTGGTAATTTCTTTCTTTCCCTTTTTGTCCCCAAAAAATCGGAAATAAAAGTTATCCATTTATCTGAATAAATTTGGTATTCTACAATATCAGCTACAGTTAAGTTTTATTTCATTTTTATCTAAAAGATTATTTTGAAATTTCCTCTTGAATCATGGCAAAATCCTATTTGAATGTATAATGTTACACTGTTGACTGTCAAGCAAAAATGTAAACTTTACTTTGTTGATTATGTAACCACACCTTTGGTTTGAGTCATAAGGCATGCATGGGAAAGAAGTTATGAAATTGTACAGTTAAACCCTGAAATTGAAATATTGAATATGGAAACCAAAACCTGATTTATCAGATTAAACACAGAAAATTGTTTGTAGGAATGAAAAAAGTATTTTTGTTGAAAATTATTTTTTTTAATTATCTATCAATTTATTCGGTATGCTATAATTATAAATTTTTCAGCAGATATATGAAAATTGAATCTCCTTTTAGAACATGGAAAGAAGTTTATAAATAAAAATTGTGTTAAATAAGTAGGCTTGATATGATGAGTTCATAACAGCTAGAGTAGAAATGAGAAATCCCCAAAACTTTGTGCCATATCGCTGGGATAAATCTCAAACATTAGATCATCTTAAAAGTTATTCACTAATATCTTGTAATGCAAATCACATTACCCAATGCTGACAAGCTGTTTTCTGTTTGTTATACAATCTTGAGTAAAATCAGCAAGATTTATTACTTGTGCAGCTAGGTCAGCCGGAATACTTTGTCATGCTCTGGTGATTATCTGCATACTGTGTATCATGAGATAGCACATGATGTTTGAATACCTTGTATGTTGTAACAACAGGCCTATAGCTAGACAATTTTCCCATCTTTATAAAACAACATTTATAGTAAATAAAATAAAATATAAATATTTTTGAAAATTGTTTAAAATGTATTTTAGTTTTCATCCATCATGCATATCATGGTAAAATGAGTATATCTTTAAATATAGTTGTTTAATGGTTCCTTATATATTTTCTTAAATGTTTATAATTAAAGATGTAGGTAGATGTATCATAACTATGTTCATATCAATCATAATGTAAATTTGTTGACAAAAGATGCCTATCACGATCACCTGAAATGTCACTTTTAACACTTCAACAAAATGCAACACAATAAGAGGTGTATGCAACAAGAAAGGAAACAAATGACAAGTCTGAAATGATAGCGATGCTGTAAACAAAAACAGGTGATAAGATATCAACACCTTTATCTTATTTTCAACCGGCAATTCATCTTTCTTATCTGGGCCGGTAAACTAGGACATCAAGGATGAATTCACTCAGGTGTGTCAGGTTTGTTAGGTCAACCAAATCTGGACCTAATTAATCATCTAATTAATCTTAACAGGTAAATATATAAGTACTCACGTGTATACTTTTGATTAGCAGCTGCCATGCTTGTTGTAAAGTCTTACTCCAAGTTGAAACCTATCTTGACAAGAAGTTTTCTAGCGGCACGCCAAGCTAGTCAATATGACTCTATATTTAGCAGTCACGTGACGAGCTTGTCAAGCGAGGTGGGGAAAACGTGCAATGGGATTTTGTGTAGGTATTTCATGTGGCTGGACGCAACCGCTCGAGGGTCAGAAAGGTTAACTATTTAACAGTAATATCCGGGTTTTTGGAAAGCTGAGCACAGAAAAAAAACTGTTGACATCACGCGGACCTGAGTTTGTTTTGACTATAACGTGCAAGTCATTATGTCATTTGGTGGTCAGCAATACGTACGATTTCTTTCTTTCAAACAGAGATCGTTTATTATTATCTCTGCTTCAAAAGACTTTTTCACTTTGATGAAAATAAGGTAAAAGTCTTTAAACTTGAAATATAATTAGGCTACTTTTATCAAAACTTATTTTTACGTCTTTTAAGTTTTAGGTGTTTGAAAAGTGAATATTTATTTCATTAATTAAACGTGAAAATCTTACTAAAATAACATATTCACCACATGATATTAGTGTAATTTTTCCCCAACTTCTATAGGCCTATTCAGAGAACAGTGATTGTACAAAATAGAGATCATTATATCGTTTTCGAACCTATAGACAAAGCTAATTATTGTGAAATTAACAGTTTAGAAACACAATTAGCTTGACAACTAAGCTATTTCACCGCTATACGTTATCAAGACTGTTAACCCTAATTTCCTTCTCCCTTGCGGTGCGCACATTATTTCCACACTATTCGAATACCAGTCGTGTAAGTTGAACGATAGTTAGTTGGTAAGAAATAGATCGATATCCACGTAAGAAAAACATCCACAGGGCTATTTTGAAAAAAACCCTGATAATTGTTGTTTCTTTAACAAAGATGGCATGGAAAGAAACGACTTCATGCAGTTCCTTTAGTGAAAAAAAAAAGAGTTTACCTTTTTGTGTATAGTTTACAATGACTGAAATACTTGTGGGGTTTCACGAATCACATCCTGTAATCTGTTAATCTCATCCAAACCCTATACAAAAATATTCAAGTGACGACCAACCCAGTCTAGAAAAGTATAAAGTATATATGTATAAATCAAAGTTGAAGTTAAAGCATCTTCTGGACTCCTTAGTGAATACATGAATTGTTTTAAAATACTCATCTGTCAATATCGAAAAAAACCTTCTGGGGCTTAATGTAAGGCTAGCAATCTGTTAGTTGTAGCAAAGGTTTCCAAATTCTTATAATATCACTTGTAAATGCTCATACATAAGTGAATGTTTTATGAATTATCACGTTAATTTCACTACTCTGATTAAAATGTGACGAGCATTAGTTGACATCGATTAATGTCCCGACACGGACGTGACATTTGTTTGTTAAATGTTTTACCTGACCGCGTGTTGATATCAAACACCAGAAGAAATCTTTTCGGTATTGATTCCAAATTTTTACTTTGAAAACGAGAAGGGCTTGTTGTTGACTCGCTCGACTCGGTCTTGAGATTAGGGCAAACCGAGAGGTGCAACTTAATCAAGCATTTTTTTAAAGTTTGTATGAAAGTGTAAATCTTCTTTGTACTTTCGCCTGTGTTATTGCTAAGAATGGATTTAGAAAGATTGGTTCATACTTGAACATTTCGTGGCCATATGGTGAATATTTGGATAAGGAAGTTGATCAGTAAATTGAAACACTCGTCAATCGACATAATTAACGATGATTTTGAAATAAAAATGAGTATTGTTTTTAAGTTTGAAACATTTAAATTCCAATATTATATCATTATGTTATTACAACAGACACTATACATCAACATTGATTTGAAAATATATCCTCGAAGTGGTCTGTTTACCGTCATCTATTTATCATATTAGCGAACTCAACTGTGACAGAAATAAAAAACAATATTTATAATAGTTTAACTTGAACGATCAAACCGTTTAAAAGCCAAACAACAAACAAACACATTTGACATTATACACATTATAAGATACATTATTTTATATTTAAGCTTTGAAATGGGAAATCAGTTCTTCATATGAATTCCAAATCACAAAGTTTCAAACCCAAAATGTACAAACCAAGCTGACAACATCCAATATATGTACAACGAACGTTACATTTCTCAGTGTCTTTCCTCTGATGAGCAGCGGGTCTCAGATAAACGCGTTGGGTCGGGACTTATGAAATAGGCAAAGGTGCCCGGGCCCTTATTAGAGGGAATACGGTACAGTAACATAGACGAAGTTACATGTGTGGTGAATAAAGTTTCCCAAAAACACAAACTCGCTTCAGCTTGAACGTAAAGGATGTAATATATGAGTGTCCACTGCATGTTATGTTTACGACAAGAGTACATAATTTTTAGTATTTACCGAGCGAGAGCAAGAGAGAGAGGAAGTGATTATGTTACCCTAGGACATGATATGAAAAATATCAACCCTGTCATGACTGTCCTCGTAGGTAAAAAATCGCAATATCAAACGTCGCACAGTCCTACGTGTTACTCTATTTGTTTGCACCAAGTTTTAAAGGACTATCCTGTTTTTCATCTGTAAATCTTTTTAAAATGAATTAAAGTTAAAAATAAAAACAGGCCTACGTGTTTCATGTGGTGATGTGCTTCATCTAAACTTGCAATAGGCATGCATGGTGCAATGTATTATGAGAATCTAGGAACGTGTGTTATGCATATCCAAGTTGATATTTGTTACATACATTCAAAGTACTAGTATGGAATAGTTTTATCAAGTAGTGTCTCCTAGGCATTGCAATTAATCAAATTATCGATTTGCTATGAGCCGAGGTAATTAAATGTTTTATGAATAAATCATCAATGGCATATGTCGCTTCTTCTGTCTAACCGTGCATGCGCACGCGCATACGTTGTGTCAGATTCAAGGCGGAGAAATATTGATGAAAATGCAGAGTTGTTACGTAATATTTAATAAACATGGTTCTTTCTTTCCTTAGTTTTATTATTATTTAATCATAAGGAATTCCACCATTGTTTACCAAGTGAACCACAGGAACTTAAAAGTGAAAGGATTTATTATAGATACTTAGTGACCTATTCATTGATTGATAGCGCGAGTTATAAATGAGTTATATTATTAAATGAATTAATTCTCCTGGTATAATTAGTAGGTACATGAGAAACAAAGTAACAGCTTTAACCTATATTGTTTAGGAATCCGTCTGACTTCTATCTTGTATTTCTTTTAATTTTCCATTTTCGGTTTCAAATTACTTTTGAGTGCGTATTTGACAAAGGAAGTGTGAAAGCTGATATAATACTGAATAATATATATCATAAATATGTAAAAAAAAGTAGCGAGCATGACTTTACATTTAAAATGAGTGAAATACCACAAGGTAACACCAGGGATTATTTTACTAACGCTTCAAATTCTACAAGCTAGATCTTAAAGGTGCTATCGCTGAAATGTGAACATTTATGTCGCCAATTAGCTGAAAAACTCCTTTATCTTCGGAAAATAATATTCAAAATCGAATCTATCTGATATTGATATTTTTGATATCTAAATAATGATTTAGACTAAACGACCTTCAAAACTATTATTTTGAATGTAGACTATACTGAAATATTACACTGCGGTATCTTACACGGGCAAGTAATAAAAGGTGTTTCTAAACTTTCTATACCTACATCATTTTTGACGACTACACGTGAGATGTTTGCCTTATGAAACCAAAATATCAAGTACATGAAATTTTATTACAAATGGCACATGGTTGAACGTATAATTAGCAAGTAAAAATGCTACGGCACTTATGTGTATAGCGAAAACTTCGAATTAAGATCCAGATGAATATAAGTACACTCAAGTTCTCATCTTTATAAACTGTCATGTCCATTGTACTCCATATCGTGAACACGATTGGAGGTTATCTCTCTGCATGTGAGTTGACCAACTTTTCTGGGTGGGATTATATCAGGAGCGAAAAGTGGCAATCTTTACATGATTTCTTATTTGATAATTAAGCTTTGATGCAACAGTTTCGGAATCAGACTCAGTTCATTTGGAAATTAAGTACATCTGATGCTGAGTGAAATATAGTTGAATCCAGTCGAAACTCTGAGTATCAGGGATACCTTATTTATTCTGATAAGCGCCGGACCTCTAATTTGAACCGGGATCAAGAGCATAGTTTAAAAATAAACGCCGGTCTTCTACCGTTAATTGATGCTCCCTTAGTAAACATAATACGTATTGGAGTTTATTTTGTATTATAGAAATAATTAAGAGCCGGGCCCTTAAACGTGGGACAAGGGATGCTGAAAATAAGCGCCCGGGCATTTATTAGAAGAAATATGGAAGATGTGCTGTGTTTAGAACCAATTGACCGGAGGTATTCATTAGTCAGGTGAGGTCAAAGTTCAGAGGTGATAATCTTCACACCTGTCTATCACTGTCCCTGACATTTGCTTACATTTCTTGGACGTGTTGAAGAGTAGTGTGAATGCGTTGATAAATAGTTGAGAAGGAACAGATCTTAAATACAGCTTGTACAAGTTTAAACATTAGCTCGTTCGCTTTCCCGAAATATTTTGTGAACATTTGATGCCAATATTAGTATATTAAAACACGAAGATAAGATAGATATTACTGTATGGTTTACAAAATTAAATTATTATCTTTGTCTATATAGATAAATGTGTCCTCTTGATAACTTCAAACAGAGAAATCCGTTATTAATGCCATTTTCAATAAGCACAAGCTATCTTATATCTCAGTATATCAAAAGGGTAGCACATATAGTATATATATAATTGAAAGTTGAAGGATATAGTACCAAATTCAATGAGCATATTGAGTCGTTATGAAACTGACAAAAAAATTAGTTTCTATTGATCGTACCTTGGATTTAAACACAGCCTCAATGCACAATATATATCATAGTGTAAAATGTATTGCTCAAAATGTACTCATATATCGTAAAGAAAGTATACCTTTGATTGGTGCCGGATTGGCTTAGCCGTTGTACCTGCAATGTTCAATAGGGTTTTATTTTAAATTTTTGACTCTGTTATTTGAAACAATGTTATCAGTGACGTCAGGGAAATATCATTTGATGTTTTTCTTGTTTTGCTTGGTTTCCAAATATGAACAAAACTTAAATGCCTTGGAACGACAGAGACATCAAATAAAGAATAAAATATTTGATCCAAACCTATTTGTCGAACGATACATTGGAATATGGCACATAACATACCACATGTAGACTATTTTCGTTTAACATGGTAAAATGGAGACACAAATTTTATAGGCCTATTGATTACCGCTTTACCAAGAGCTGAAATCCTCCCGAAGGGCAGGTAAATTGAACAATAGCTGGATCTCTGATCTCACTCCAGTCTACACTCTAACATTGAGATTACTGCTCAAAATGGAAGATATAATGTTATTTATGTGCTTAGAAGCACAAATAAAACTTTATTTCTAAAGCGATCGAAGAAAACAGAAATAACACCAAAGAACTCTTTAGACTAGTCTTCTTAATCGACTTTTAAATAACATCGGAGAAATCTTCAAATAAAAGATCTGCAAGATATCAAACGTCCATGTATCTCCTTAGTTGACGAAGAATATAAGCCCTCTGTACAACTGCTCCACGCGTGCAGCCATGTGAATGCAATCTGGTTCCCGGGCCCTGTTCCGCGTGCGCTGAGGTACCTTACCTACCTAAATGTTATTGTGGATGATATTAAAGTTTCTCTTATTAAATGACAATCTAAAATCTGTTGATCTAAATTTATTTAGATTGATTGAATGACGACAACACGGAATATCTTTAAATTGATTCAACATGCAAGCTCAGAAAGCTAGTGGCTACCTCGATGTTTATACGAATTTGTGATGCCAAGGTTTTGTCTTCATGCTATCTGGGAATCAGTGTTGACTCCACAATATCAATGGTAGCTTATATAATGGCTGTCAGCAAGACAACCGTCCATATCAGCAGTGTAAATCAATATATCAGGCTTACCATACAAATGGTAGACAAATCTTCAAAACTGAATACAAATACACAAAAACAGAACACGAATCCCCCTAATAAGAGGAAATATCCTTAAAAACTGAAAATATACCCTCTCAATGGGAACAAATGCTTCCGAATCAGAAAACAAATCGTTTCGATTGGAAGCAATACCTCTATATAGACTACAGAGAATGGTCGCCGACCGCTCGTATATTGACATTTTGTAAACATTCGGGGTCGGGGACAACCTCTCTGTTGACTCAATCTTAATTTTTTTCTCAAGACTTATCGAAAGGCCTTCTCTTTTGTCAGCCATCAGCGATAGGATTCACTTCCGATAATTTCCCGGAAATACAACAACTAAAGACAATTTTAGATCACAGCTAAA
Source organism: Steromphala cineraria (assembly GCA_916613615.1). Lineage (NCBI taxonomy): Eukaryota > Metazoa > Mollusca > Gastropoda > Trochida > Trochidae > Steromphala > Steromphala cineraria. Next base: position 24,594,618 of record OU744736.1, on the reverse strand, counting down.
GAACTCCAGATCAGTATTAGGAAAAACATAAACTGTAAATATGAAACATAACATACGAGGCGCATTCACTGAAAGTAAAAATTAAAATTGTCATGGAATAATTTCTAAAGGCTTTTACTTCTGTTCTATAGATTTGTGCATAACACATATGACTTTACCTACACATTTCGACTCAAATGTAAAGGTAAAAGTAAAATCCGTCAATATTGGAGACTGGATAAGTTTACAATGGTACATGTAATATGGTTACCACGATAATAGGGTCAATAACCATAAGCAAGTAACAAAGTCATTTGAGGTCCTCAAAGCTTCATGATTTTATCAGTGAACGCATTGATCAATCGAACGAAGATCAATGGTCAAAGGGAAGTAACTCTTTTCTGTTAAAACGAAACTAAGAATCTACGCATCAGGAATCAAATCCTTATGGGGTCGGGGCGCTAATCTCACATGACATTTGAAGACATCTGAAGGTACTATAACTGTCCAAAAAGTTTGTTAAGTCATCAATATGATTTAATGTCATTGAAAAGATGAAAAAAACCCGTCAGTTAACGTAAGTAGATTCAGAATGTTGTGAACTATGGAAACACTTCCTTGTTTAAACCTTAATACAGGTGTGTATTACGAGGGTGGTGCTGGTTGATGGTGAGAGAAGGAAACATGTATTGTGGGTTGACTGAGGGAATAAGGTGTGTATGATGAAGGTGGTGCTGGTTGGTGGTGAGAGAAGGAAACATGTATTGAGGGTTCATTGAGGGAATAAGGTGTGTATGATGAAGGTGGTGCTGGTTGATGGTGAGAGAAGGAAACATGTAGTGTGGGTTGACTGAGGGAATAAGGTGTGTATGATGAAGGTGGTGCTGGTTGGTGGTGAGAGAAGGAAACATGTATTGAGGGTTGATTGAGGGAATAAGGTGTGTATGATGAAGGTGGTGCTGGTTGATGGTGAGAGAAGGAAACATGTATTGTGGGTTGACTGAGGGAATAAGGTGTGTATGATGAAGGTGGTGCTGGTTGGTGGTGAGAGAAGGAAACATGTATTGAGGGTTGATTGAGGGAATAAGGTGTGTATGATGAAGGTGGTGCTGGTTGATGGTGAGAGAAGGAAACATGTATTGTGGGTTGATTGAGGGAATAAGGTGTGTATGATGAAGGTGGTGCTGGTTGATGGTGAGTGAAGGAACATGTATTGTGGGTTGATTGAGGGAATAAGGTGTGTATGATGAAGGTGGTGCTGGTTGATGGTGAGGGAAGGAAACATGTATTGTGGGTTGACTGAGGGAATAAGGTGTGTATGATGAAGATGGTGCTGGTTGATGGTGAGGTGAGGAAACATGTATTGTGGGTTGACTGAGGGAATCAGGTGTGTATGATGAAGGTGGTGCTGGTTGATGGTGAGGGAAGGAAACATGTATTGTGGGTTGACTGAGGGAATCAGGTGTGTATGATGAAGGTGGTGCTGGTTGATGGTGAGAGAAGGAAACATGTATTGTGGGTTGATTGAAGGAATAAGGTGTGTATGATGAAGGTGGTGCTGGTTGATGGTGAGTGAAGGAACATGTATTGTGGGTTGACTGAGGGAATCAGGTGTGTATGATGAAGGTGGTGCTGGTTGATGGTGAGGGAAGGAAACATGTATTGTGGGTTGACTGAGGGAATCAGGTGTGTATGATGAAGGTGGTGCTGGTTGATGGTGAGGGAAAGAAACATGTATTGTGGGTTGACTGAGGGAATAAGGTGTGTATGATGAAGGTGGTGCTGGTTGATGGTGAGAGAAGGAAACATGTATTGTGGGTTGACTGAGGGAATAAGGTGTGTATGATGAAGGTGGTGCTGGTTGATGGCGAGAGAAGGAAACATGTATTGTGGGTTGACTGAGGGAATCAGGTGTGTATGATGAAGGTGGTGCTGGTTGATGGTGAGGTGAGGAAACATGTATTGTGGGTTGATTGAAGGAATCAGGTGTGTATGATGAAGGTGGTGCTGGTTGATGGTGAGGTGAGGAAACATGTATTGTGGGTTGACTGAGGGAATAAGGTGTGTATGATGAAGGTGGTGCTGGTTGATGGTGAGGTGAGGAAACATGTATTGTAGGTTGATTGAGGGAATAAGGTGTGTATGATGAAGGTGGTGCTGGTTGATGGTGAGGTGAGGAAACATGTATTGTGGGTTGATTGAGGGAATAAGGTGTGTATGATGAAGGTTGTGCTGGTTGATGGTGAGGGAAGGAAACATGTATTGTGGGTTGACTGAGGGAATCAGGTGTGTATGATGAAGGTGGTGCTGGTTGATGGTGAGGGAAGGAAACATGTATTGAGGGTTGACTGAGGGAATAAGTTGAGTTTGAGGAGGGTGGTGCTGGTTGATGGTGAGTGAAGGAAACATGTATTGAGGGTTGACTGAGGGAATAAGGTGTGTATGATGAAGGTGATGCTGGTTGATGGTGAGTGAAGGAACATGTATTGTGGGTTGATTGAGGGAATAAGATGTGTATGATGAAGGTGGTGCTGGTTGATGGTGAGAGAAGGAAACATGTATTGTGGGTTGACTGAGGGAATCAGGTGTGTATGATGAAGGTGGTGCTGGTTGATGGTGAGAGAAGGAAACATGTATTGTGGGTTGACTGAGGGAATAAGGTGTGTATGATGAAGGTGGTGCTGGTTGATGGTGAGTGAAGGAACATGTATTGTGGGTTGACTGATGGAAAAGGTGTGTATGATGAAGGTGGTGCTGGTTGATGGTGAGAGAAGGAAACATGTATTGTGGGTTGACTGAGGGAATCAGGTGTGTATGATGAAGGTGGTGCTGGTTGGTGGTGAGAGAAGGAAACATGTATTGTGGGTTGACTGAGGGAATAAGGTGTGTATGATGAAGGTGGTGCTGGTTGATGGTGAGAGAAGGAAACATGTATTGTGGGTTGATTGAGGGAATAAGGTGTGTATGATGAAGGTGGTGCTGGTTGATGGTGAGTGAAGGAACATGTATTGTGGGTTGATTGAGGGAATAAGGTGTGTATGATGAAGGTGGTGCTGGTTGATGGTGAGGGAAGGAACATGTATTGTGGGTTGATTGAGGGAATAAGGTGTGTATGATGAAGGTGGTGCTGGTTGATGGTGAGGGAAGGAAACATGTATTGTGGGTTGACTGAGGGAATAAGGTGTGTATGATGAAGATGGTGCTGGTTGATGGTGAGGTGAGGAAACATGTATTGTGGGTTGACTGAGGGAATCAGGTGTGTATGATGAAGGTGGTGCTGGTTGATGGTGAGGGAAGGAAACATGTATTGTGGGTTGACTGAGGGAATCAGGTGTGTATGATGAAGGTGGTGCTGGTTGATGGTGAGGTGAGGAAACATGTATTGTGGGTTGATTGAAGGAATAAGGTGTGTATGATGAAGGTGGTGCTGGTTGATGGTGAGTGAAGGAACATGTATTGTGGGTTGACTGAGGGAATCAGGTGTGTATGATGAAGGTGGTGCTGGTTGATGGTGAGGGAAGGAAACATGTATTGTGGGTTGACTGAGGGAATAAGGTGTGTATGATGAAGGTGGTGCTGGTTGATGGTGAGAGAAGGAAACATGTATTGTGGGTTGACTGAGGGAATAAGGTGTGTATGATGAAGGTGGTGCTGGTTGATGGCGAGAGAAGGAAACATGTATTGTGGGTTGACTGAGGGAATCAGGTGTGTATGATGAAGGTGGTGCTGGTTGATGGTGAGGTGAGGAAACATGTATTGTGGGTTGATTGAAGGAATCAGGTGTGTATGATGAAGGTGGTGCTGGTTGATGGTGAGGTGAGGAAACATGTATTGTGGGTTGACTGAGGGAATCAGGTGTGTATGATGAAGGTGGTGCTGGTTGATGGTGAGGTGAGGAAACATGTATTGTAGGTTGATTGAGGGAATAAGGTGTGTATGATGAAGGTGGTGCTGGTTGATGGTGAGGTGAGGAAACATGTATTGTGGGTTGATTGAGGGAATAAGGTGTGTATGATGAAGGTGGTGCTGGTTGATGGTGAGGGAAGGAAACATGCATTGTGGGTTGACTGAGGGAATCAGGTGTGTATGATGAAGGTGGTGCTGGTTGATGGTGAGGGAAGGAAACATGTATTGAGGGTTGACTGAGGGAATAAGTTGAGTTTGAGGAGGGTGGTGCTGGTTGATGGTGAGTGAAGGAAACATGTATTGAGGGTTGACTGAGGGAATAAGGTGTGTATGATGAAGGTGGTGCTGGTTGATGGTGAGTGAAGGAACATGTATTGTGGGTTGATTGAGGGAATAAGATGTGTATGATGAAGGTGGTGCTGGTTGATGGTGAGAGAAGGAAACATGTATTGTGGGTTGACTGAGGGAATCAGGTGTGTATGATGAAGGTGGTGCTGGTTGATGGTGAGAGAAGGAAACATGTATTGTGGGTTGACTGAGGGAATAAGGTGTGTATGATGAAGGTGGTGCTGGTTGATGGTGAGTGAAGGAACATGTATTGTGGGTTGACTGATGGAAAAGGTGTGTATGATGAAGGTGGTGCTGGTTGATGGTGAGAGAAGGAAACATGTATTGTGGGTTGACTGAGGGAATCAGGTGTGTATGATGAAGGTGGTGCTGGTTGGTGGTGAGAGAAGGAAACATGTATTGTGGGTTGACTGAGGGAATAAGGTGTGTATGATGAAGGTGGTGCTGGTTGGTGGTGAGAGAAGGAAACATGTATTGAGGGTTGATTGAGGGAATAAGGTGTGTATGATGAAGGTGGTGCTGGTTGATGGTGAGAGAAGGAAACATGTAGTGTGGGTTGACTGAGGGAATAAGGTGTGTATGATGAAGGTGGTGCTGGTTGGTGGTGAGAGAAGGAAACATGTATTGAGGGTTGATTGAGGGAATAAGGTGTGTATGATGAAGGTGGTGCTGGTTGATGGTGAGAGAAGGAAACATGTATTGTGGGTTGACTGAGGGAATAAGGTGTGTATGATGAAGGTGGTGCTGGTTGGTGGTGAGAGAAGGAAACATGTATTGAGGGTTGATTGAGGGAATAAGGTGTGTATGATGAAGGTGGTGCTGGTTGATGGTGAGAGAAGGAAACATGTATTGTGGGTTGATTGAGGGAATAAGGTGTGTATGATGAAGGTGGTGCTGGTTGATGGTGAGTGAAGGAACATGTATTGTGGGTTGATTGAGGGAATAAGGTGTGTATGATGAAGGTGGTGCTGGTTGATGGTGAGGGAAGGAAACATGTATTGTGGGTTGACTGAGGGAATAAGGTGTGTATGATGAAGATGGTGCTGGTTGATGGTGAGGTGAGGAAACATGTATTGTGGGTTGACTGAGGGAATCAGGTGTGTATGATGAAGGTGGTGCTGGTTGATGGTGAGGGAAGGAAACATGTATTGTGGGTTGACTGAGGGAATCAGGTGTGTATGATGAAGGTGGTGCTGGTTGATGGTGAGAGAAGGAAACATGTATTGTGGGTTGATTGAAGGAATAAGGTGTGTATGATGAAGGTGGTGCTGGTTGATGGTGAGTGAAGGAACATGTATTGTGGGTTGACTGAGGGAATCAGGTGTGTATGATGAAGGTGGTGCTGGTTGATGGTGAGGGAAGGAAACATGTATTGTGGGTTGACTGAGGGAATCAGGTGTGTATGATGAAGGTGGTGCTGGTTGATGGTGAGGGAAAGAAACATGTATTGTGGGTTGACTGAGGGAATAAGGTGTGTATGATGAAGGTGGTGCTGGTTGATGGTGAGAGAAGGAAACATGTATTGTGGGTTGACTGAGGGAATAAGGTGTGTATGATGAAGGTGGTGCTGGTTGATGGCGAGAGAAGGAAACATGTATTGTGGGTTGACTGAGGGAATCAGGTGTGTATGATGAAGGTGGTGCTGGTTGATGGTGAGGTGAGGAAACATGTATTGTGGGTTGATTGAAGGAATCAGGTGTGTATGATGAAGGTGGTGCTGGTTGATGGTGAGGTGAGGAAACATGTATTGTGGGTTGACTGAGGGAATCAGGTGTGTATGATGAAGGTGGTGCTGGTTGATGGTGAGGTGAGGAAACATGTATTGTAGGTTGATTGAGGGAATAAGGTGTGTATGATGAAGGTGGTGCTGGTTGATGGTGAGGTGAGGAAACATGTATTGTGGGTTGATTGAGGGAATAAGGTGTGTATGATGAAGGTGGTGCTGGTTGATGGTGAGGGAAGGAAACATGCATTGTGGGTTGACTGAGGGAATCAGGTGTGTATGATGAAGGTGGTGCTGGTTGATGGTGAGGGAAGGAAACATGTATTGAGGGTTGACTGAGGGAATAAGTTGAGTTTGAGGAGGGTGGTGCTGGTTGATGGTGAGTGAAGGAAACATGTATTGAGGGTTGACTGAGGGAATAAGGTGTGTATGATGAAGGTGGTGCTGGTTGATGGTGAGTGAAGGAACATGTATTGTGGGTTGATTGAGGGAATAAGATGTGTATGATGAAGGTGGTGCTGGTTAATGGTGAGAGAAGGAAACATGTATTGTGGGTTGACTGAGGGAATCAGGTGTGTATGATGAAGGTGGTGCTGGTTGATGATGAGAGAAGGAAACATGTATTGTGGGTTGACTGAGGGAATAAGGTGTGTATGATGAAGGTGGTGCTGGTTGATGGTGAGTGAAGGAACATGTATTGTGGGTTGACTGATGGAAAAGGTGTGTATGATGAAGGTGGTGCTGGTTGATGGTGAGAGAAGGAAACATGTATTGTGGGTTGACTGAGGGAATCAGGTGTGTATGATGAAGGTGGTGCTGGTTGATGGTGAGAGAAGGAAACATGTATTGTGGGTTGATTGAAGGAATAAGGTGTGTATGATGAAGGTGGTGCTGGTTGATGGTGAGGTGAGGAAACATGTATTGTAGGTTGATTGAGGGAATAAGGTGTGTATGATGAAGGTGGTGCTGGTTGATGGTGAGAGAAGGAAACATGTATTGTGGGTTGACTGAGGGAATCAGGTGTGTATGATGAAGGTGGTGCTGGTTGATGGTGAGGTGAGGAAACATGTATTGTAGGTTGATTGAGGGAATAAGGTGTGTATGATGAAGGTGGTGCTGGTTGATGGTGAGAGAAGGAAACATGTATTGTGGGTTGACTGAGGGAATAAGGTGTGTATGATGAAGGTGGTGCTGGTTGATGGTGAGGTGTGAAAACATGTATTGTGGGTTGACTGATGGAATAAGGTGTGTATGATGAAGGTGGTGCTGGTTGATGGTGAGAGAAGGAAACATGTATTGTGGGTTGACTGAGGGAATAAGGTGTGTATGATGAAGGTGGTGCTGGTTGATGGTGAGGGAAGGAAACATGTATTGAGGGTTGACTGAGGGAATAAGGTGTGTATGATGAAGGTGGTGCTGGTTGATGGTGAGGTGAGAAAACATGTATTGTGGGTTGACTGAGGGAATAAGGTGTGTATGATGAAGGTGGTGCTGGTTGATGGTGAGGTGAGGAAACATGTATTGTGGGTTGACTGAGGGAATAAGGTGTGTATGATGAAGGTGGTGCTGGTTGATGGTGAGTGAAGGAAACATGTATTGTGGGTTGACTGAGGGAATCAGGTGTGTATGATGAAGGTGGTGCTGGTTGATGGTGAGAGAAGGAAACATGTATTGTGGGTTGATTGAAGGAATAAGGTGTGTATGATGAAGGTGGTGCTGGTTGATGGTGAGGTGAGGAAACATGTATTGTAGGTTGATTGAGGGAATAAGGTGTGTATGATGAAGGTGGTGCTGGTTGATGGTGAGAGAAGGAAACATGTATTGTGGGTTGACTGAGGGAATCAGGTGTGTATGATGAAGGTGGTGCTGGTTGATGGTGAGGTGAGGAAACATGTATTGTAGGTTGATTGAGGGAATAAGGTGTGTATGATGAAGGTGGTGCTGGTTGATGGTGAGAGAAGGAAACATGTATTGTGGGTTGACTGAGGGAATAAGGTGTGTATGATGAAGGTGGTGCTGGTTGATGGTGAGGTGTGAAAACATGTATTGTGGGTTGACTGATGGAATAAGGTGTGTATGATGAAGGTGGTGCTGGTTGATGGTGAGAGAAGGAAACATGTATTGTGGGTTGACTGAGGGAATAAGGTGTGTATGATGAAGGTGGTGCTGGTTGATGGTGAGGGAAGGAAACATGTATTGAGGGTTGACTGAGGGAATAAGGTGTGTATGATGAAGGTGGTGCTGGTTGATGGTGAGGTGAGAAAACATGTATTGTGGGTTGACTGAGGGAATAAGGTGTGTATGATGAAGGTGGTGCTGGTTGATGGTGAGGTGAGGAAACATGTATTGTGGGTTGACTGAGGGAATAAGGTGTGTATGATGAAGGTGGTGCTGGTTGATGGTGAGTGAAGGAACATGTATTGAGGGTTGACTGAGGGAATAAGGTGTGTATGATGAAGGTGGTGCTGGTTGATGGTGAGTGAAGGAACATGTATTGTGGGTTGATTGAGGGAATAAGGTGTGTATGATGAAGGTGGTGCTGGTTGATGGTGAGAGAAGGAAACATGTATTGTGGGTTGACTGAGGGAATAAGGTGTGTATGATGAAGGTGGTGCTGGTTGATGGTGAGGTGAGAAAACATGTATTGTGGGTTGATTGAGGGAACAAGGTGTGTATGATGAAGGTGGTGCTGGTAGATGGTGAGGGAAGGAAACATGTATTGTGGGTTGATTGAGGGAATAAGGTGTGTATGATGAAGGTGGTGCTGGTTGATGGTGAGGTGAGGAAACATGTATTGTGGGTTGACTGAGGGAATAAGGTGTGTATGATGAAGGTGGTGCTGGTTGATGGTGAGAGAAGGAAACATGTATTGTTGGTTGACTGAGGGAATAAGGTGTGTATGATGAAGGTGGTGCTGGTTGATGGTGAGAGAAGGAAACATGTATTGTGGGTTGACTGAGGGAATAAGGTGTGTATGATGAAGGTGGTGCTGGTTGATGGCGAGAGAAGGAAACATGTATTGTGGGTTGACTGAGGGAATCAGGTGTGTATGATGAAGGTGGTGCTGGTTGATGGTGAGGTGAGGAAACATGTATTGTGGGTTGATTGAAGGAATCAGGTGTGTATGATGAAGGTGGTGCTGGTTGATGGTGAGGTGAGGAAACATGTATTGTGGGTTGACTGAGGGAATCAGGTGTGTATGATGAAGGTGGTGCTGGTTGATGGTGAGGTGAGGAAACATGTATTGTAGGTTGATTGAGGGAATAAGGTGTGTATGATGAATGTGGTGCTGGTTGATGGTGAGGTGAGGAAACATGTATTGTGGGTTGATTGAGGGAATAAAATGTGTATGATGAAGGTGGTGCTGGTTGATGGTGAGGTGAGGAAACATGTATTGTGGGTTGACTGAGGGAATAAGGTGTGTATGATGAAGGTGGTGCTGGTTGATGGTGAGGGAAGGAAACATGTATTGTGGGTTGACTGAGGGAATAAGGTGTGTATGATGAAGATGGTGCTGGTTGATGGTGAGGTGAGGAAACATGTATTGTGGGTTGACTGAGGGAATAAGGTGTGTATGATGAAGGTGGTGCTGGTTGATAGTGAGGTGAGGAAACATGTATTGTGGGTTGATTGAGGGAATAAGGTGTGTATGATGAAGGTGGTGCTGGTTGATGGTGAGGTGAGGAAACATGTATTGAGGGTTGACTGAGGGAATAAGGTGTGTATGATGAAGGTGGTGCTGGTTGATGGTGAGTGAAGGAACATGTATTGTGGGTTGACTGAGGGAATAAGGTGTGTATGATGAAGGTGGTGCTGGTTGATGGTGAGGGAAGGAAACATGTATTGTGGGTTGACTGAGGGAATAAGGTGTGTATGATGAAGGTGGTGCTGGTTGATGGTGAGGGAAGGAAACATGTATTGTGGGTTGATTGAAGGAATAAGGTGTGTATGATGAAGGTGGTGCTGGTTGATGGTGAGGGAAGGAAACATGTATTGTGGGTTGACTGAGGGAATAAGGTGTGTATGATGAAGGTGGTGCTGGTTGATGGTGAGGTGAGGAAACATGTATTGTGGGTTGACTGAGGGAATAAGGTGTGTATGATGAAGGTGGTGCTGGTTGATGGTGAGGTGAGGAAACATGTATTGTGGGTTGACTGAGGGAATAAGGTGTGTATGATGAAGGTGGTGCTGGTTGATGGTGAGGGAAGGAAACATGTATTTAGGGTTGACTGAGGGAATAAGTTGAGTTTGAGGAGGGTGGTGCTGGTTGATGGTGAGTTGAGAAAACATGTACTGTGGGTTGACTGAGGGAATAAGGTGTGTATGATGAAGGTGGTGCTGGTTGATGGTGAGAGAAGGAAACATGTATTGTGGGTTGACTGAGGGAATAAGGTGTGTATGATGAAGGTGGTGCTGGTTGATGGTGAGGGAAGGAAACATGTATTGAGGGTTGACTGAGGGAATAAGTTGAGTTTAAGGAGGGTGGTGCTGGTTGATGGTGAGTGAAGGAAACATGTATTTAGGGTTGACTGAGGGAATAAGGTGTGTATGATGAAGGTGGTGCTGGTTGATGGTGAGGGAAGGAAACATGTATTTAGGGTTGACTGAGGGAATAAGTTGAGTTTGAGGAGGGTGGTGCTGGTTGATGGTGAGTTGAGAAAACATGTACTGTGGGTTGACTGAGGGAATAAGGTGTGTATGATGAAGGTGGTGCTGGTTGATGGTGAGAGAAGGAAACATGTATTGTGGGTTGACTGAGGGAATAAGGTGTGTATGATGAAGGTGGTGCTGGTTGATGGTGAGGGAAGGAAACATGTATTGAGGGTTGACTGAGGGAATAAGTTGAGTTTAAGGAGGGTGGTGCTGGTTGATGGTGAGTGAAGGAAACATGTATTTAGGGTTGACTGAGGGAATAAGGTGTGTATGATGAAGGTGGTGCTGGTTGATGGTGAGGTGAGGAAACATGTATTGAGGGTTGACTGACGGAATAAGGTGTGTATGATGAAGGTGGTGCTGGTTGATGGTGAGGTGAGGAAACATGTATTGAGGGTTGACTGAGGGAATAAGGTGTGTATGATGAAGGTGGTGCTGGTAGATGGTGAGTGAAGGAACATGTATTGTGGGTTGACTGAGGGAATAGGGTGTGTATGATGAAGGTGGTGCTGGTTGATGGTGAGGGAAGGAAACATGTATTGTGGGTTGACTGAGGGAATAAGGTATGTATGATGAAGTTGGTGCTGGTTGATGGTGAGGGAAGGAAACATGTATTGTGGGTTGATTGAAGGAATAAGGTGTGTATGATGAAGGTGGTGCTGGTTGATGGTGAGGGAAGGAAACATGTATTGTGGTTTTACTGAGGGAATAAGGTGTGTATGATGAAGGTGGTGCTGGTTGATGGTGAGGTGAGGAAACATGTATTGTGGGTTGACTGAGGGAATAAGGTGTGTATGATGAAGGTGGTGCTGGTTGATGGTGAGGTGAGGAAACATGTATTGTGGGTTGACTGAGGGAATAAGGTGTGTATGATTAAGGTGGTGCTGGTTGATGGTGAGAGAAGGAAACATGTATTGTGGGTTGACTGAGGGAATAAGGTGTGTATGATGAAGGTGGTGCTGGTTGATGGTGAGGGAAGGAAACATGTATTTAGGGTTGACTGAGGGAATAAGTTGAGTTTGAGGAGGGTGGTGCTGGTTGATGGTGAGTTGAGAAAACATGTACTGTGGGTTGACTGAGGGAATAAGGTGTGTATGATGAAGGTGGTGCTGGTTGATGGTGAGAGAAGGAAACATGTATTGTGGGTTGACTGAGGGAATAAGGTGTGTATGATGAAGGTGGTGCTGGTTGATGGTGAGGGAAGGAAACATGTATTGAGGGTTGACTGAGGGAATAAGTTGAGTTTAAGGAGGGTGGTGCTGGTTGATGGTGAGTGAAGGAAACATGTATTGAGGGTTGACTGAGGGAATAAGGTGTGTATGATGAAGGTGGTGCTGGTTGATGGTGAGGTGAGGAAACATGTATTGAGGGTTGACTGAGGGAATAAGGTGTGTATGATGAAGGTGGTGCTGGTTGATGGTGAGGTGAGGAAACATGTATTGAGGGTTGACTGAGGGAATAAGGTGTGTATGATGAAGGTGGTGCTGGTTGATGGTGAGTGAAGGAACATGTATTGTGGGTTGACTGAGGGAATAAGGTGTGTATGATGAAGGTTGTGCTGGTTGATGGTGAGGGAAGGAAACATGTATTGAGGGTTGACTGAGGGAATAAGGTGTGTATGATGAAGGTGGTGCTGGTTGATGGTGAGGTGAGGAAACATGTATTGAGGGTTGACTGAGGGAATAAGGTATGAATGATGAAGGTGGTGCTGGTTGATGGTGAGTGAAGGAACATGTATTGTGGGTTGACTGAGGGAATAAGGTGTGTATGATGAAGTTGGTGCTGGTTGATGGTGAGGGAAGGAAACATGTATTGTGGGTTGATTGAAGGAATAAGGTGTGTATGATGAAGGTGGTGCTGGTTGATGGTGAGGGAAGGAAATATGTATTGTGGGTTGACTGAGGGAATAAGGTGTGTTTGATGAAGGTGGTGCTGGTTGATGGTGAGGTGAGGAAACATGTATTGTGGGTTGACTGAGGGAATAAGGTGTGTATGATGAAGGTGGAGCTGGTTGATGGTGAGGTGAGGAAACATGTATTGTGGGTTGACTGAGGGAATAAGGTGTGTATGATTAAGGTGGTGCTGGTTGATGGTGAGAGAAGGAAACATGTATTGTGGGTTGACTGAGGGAATAAGGTGTGTATGATGAAGGTGGTGCTGGTTGATGGTGAGGGAAGGAAACATGTATTTAGGGTTGACTGAGGGAATAAGTTGAGTTTGAGGAGGGTGGTGCTGGTTGATGGTGAGTGAAGGAAACATGTATTGAGGGTTGACTGAGGGAATAAGTTGAGTTTGAGGAGGGTGGTGCTGGTTGATGGTGAGTTGAGAAAACATGTACTGTGGGTTGACTGAGGGAATAAGGTGTGTATGATGAAGGTGGTGCTGGTTGATGGTGAGAGAAGGAAACATGTATTGTGGGTTGACTGAGGGAATAAGGTGTGTATGATGAAGGTGGTGCTGGTTGATGGTGAGGGAAGGAAACATGTATTGAGGGTTGACTGAGGGAATAAGTTGAGTTTGAGGAGGGTGGTGCTGGTTGATGGTGAGTGAAGGAAACATGTATTGAGGGTTGACTGAGGGAATAAGGTGTGTATGATGAAGGTGGTGCTGGTTGATGGTGAGTGAAGGAACATGTATTGTGGGTTGATTGAAGGAATCAGGTGTGTATGATAAAGGTGGTGCTGGTTGATGGTGAGTGAAGGAACATGTATTGTGGGTTGATTGAAGGAATCAGATGTGTATGATGAAGGTGGTGCTGGTTGATGGTGAGTGAAGGAACATGTAGTGTGGGTTGACTGAGGGAATAAGGTGTGTATGATGAAGGTGGTGCTGGTTGATGGTGAGGTGAGGAAACATGTATTGTGGGTTGACTGAGGGAATAAGGTGTGTATGATGAAGGTGGTGCTGGTTGATGGTGAGTGAAGGAACATGTATTGTGGGTTGATTGAAGGAATCAGATGTGTATGATGAAGGTGGTGCTGGTTGATGGTGAGGGAAGGAAACATGTATTGAGGGTTGACTGAGGGAATAAGTTGAGTTTAAGGAGGGTGGTGCTGGTTGATGGTGAGTGAAGGAAACATGTATTGAGGGTTGACTGAGGGAATAAGGTGTGTATGATGAAGGTGGTGCTGGTTGATGGTGAGGTGAGGAAACATGTATTGAGGGTTGACTGAGAGAATAAGGTGTGTATGATGAAGGTGGTGCTGGTTGATGGTGAGGTGAGGAAACATGTATTGAGGGTTGACTGAGGGAATAAGGTGTGTATGATGAAGGTGGTGCTGGTTGATGGTGAGTGAAGGAACATGTATTGTGGGTTGACTGAGGGAATAAGGTGTGTATGATGAAGGTTGTGCTGGTTGATGGTGAGGGAAGGAAACATGTATTGTGGGTTGACTGAGGGAATAAGGTGTGTATGATGAAGTTGGTGCTGGTTGATGGTGAGGGAAGGAAACATGTATTGTGGGTTGATTGAAGGAATAAGGTGTGTATGATGAAGGTGGTGCTGGTTGATGGTGAGGGAAGGAAACATGTATTGTGGGTTGACTGAGGGAATAAGGTGTGTTTGATGAAGGTGGTGCTGGTTGATGGTGAGGTGAGGAAACATGTATTGTGGGTTGACTGAGGGAATAAGGTGTGTATGATGAAGGTGGAGCTGGTTGATGGTGAGGTGAGGAAACATGTATTGTGGGTTGACTGAGGGAATAAGGTGTGTATGATTAAGTTGGTGCTGGTTGATGGTGAGAGAAGGAAACATGTATTGTGGGTTGACTGAGGGAATAAGGTGTGTATGATGAAGGTGGTGCTGGTTGATGGTGAGGGAAGGAAACATGTATTTAGGGTTGACTGAGGGAATAAGTTGAGTTTGAGGAGGGTGGTGCTGGTTGATGGTGAGTGAAGGAAACATGTATTGAGGGTTGACTGAGGGAATAAGTTGAGTTTGATGAGGGTGGTGCTGGTTGATGGTGAGTTGAGAAAACATGTACTGTGGGTTGACTGAGGGAATAAGGTGTGTATGATGAAGGTGGTGCTGGTTGATGGTGAGAGAAGGAAACATGTATTGTGGGTTGACTGAGGGAATAAGGTGTGTATGATAAAGGTGGTGCTGGTTGATGGTGAGGGAAGGAAACATGTATTGAGGGTTGACTGAGGGAATAAGTTGAGTTTGAGGAGGGTGGTGCTGGTTGATGGTGAGTGAAGGAAACATGTATTGAGGGTTGACTGAGGGAATAAGGTGTGTATGATGAAGGTGGTGCTGGTTGATGGTGAGTGAAGGAACATGTATTGTGGGTTGATTGAAGGAATCAGGTGTGTATGATAAAGGTGGTGCTGGTTGATGGTGAGTGAAGGAACATGTATTGTGGGTTGATTGAAGGAATCAGATGTGTATGATGAAGGTGGTGCTGGTTGATGGTGAGTGAAGGAACATGTAGTGTGGGTTGACTGAGGGAATAAGGTGTGTATGATGAAGGTGGTGCTGGTTGATGGTGAGGTGAGGAAACATGTATTGTGGGTTGACTGAGGGAATAAGGTGTGTATGATGAAGGTGGTGCTGGTTGATGGTGAGTGAAGGAACATGTATTGTGGGTTGATTGAAGGAATCAGATGTGTATGATGAAGGTGGTGCTGGTTGATGGTGAGTGAAGGAACATGTAGTGTGGGTTGACTGAGGGAATAAGGTGTGTATGATGAAGGTGGTGCTGGTTGATGGTGAGGTGAGTAAACATGTATTGTGGGTTGACTGAGGGAATAAGGTGTGTATGATGAAGGTGGTGCTGGTTGATGGTGAGAGAAGGAAACATGTATTGAGGGTTGACTGAGGGAATAAGGTGTGTATGATGAAGGTGGTGCTGGTTGATGGTGAGAGAAGGAAACATGTATTGTGGGTTGACTGAGGGAATAAGGTGTGTATGATGAAGGTGGTGCTGGTTGATGGTGAGAGAAGGAAACATGTATTGTGGGTTGACTGAGGGAATAAGGTGTGTATGATGAAGGTGGTGCTGGTTGATGGTGAGGTGAGGAAACATGTATTGTGGGTTGATTGAGGGAATAAGGTGTGTATGATGAAGGTGGTGCTGGTTGATGGTGAGGTGAGGAAACATGTATTGTGGGTTGACTGAGGGAATAAGGTGTGTATGATGAAGGTGGTGCTGGTTGATGGTGAGAGAAGGAAACATGTATTGTGGGTTGACTGAGGGAATAAGGTGTGTATGATGAAGGTGGTGCTGGTTGATGGTGAGAGAAGGAAACATGTATTGAGGGTTGACTGAGGGAATAAGTTGAGTTTGAGGAGGGTGGTGCTGGTTGATGGTGAGTTGAGAAAACATGTACTGTGGGTTGACTGAGGGAATAAGGTGTGTATGATGAAGGTGGTGCTGGTTGATGGTGAGAGAAGGAAACATGTATTGTGGGTTGACTGAGGGAATAAGGTGTGTATGATAAAGGTGGTGCTGGTTGATGGTGAGGGAAGGAAACATGTATTGAGGGTTGACTGAGGGAATAAGTTGAGTTTGAGGAGGGTGGTGCTGGTTGATGGTGAGTGAAGGAAACATGTATTGAGGGTTGACTGAGGGAATAAGGTGTGTATGATGAAGGTGGTGCTGGTTGATGGTGAGTGAAGGAACATGTATTGTGGGTTGATTGAAGGAATCAGGTGTGTATGATAAAGGTGGTGCTGGTTGATGGTGAGTGAAGGAACATGTATTGTGGGTTGATTGAAGGAATCAGATGTGTATGATGAAGGTGGTGCTGGTTGATGGTGAGTGAAGGAACATGTAGTGTGGGTTGACTGAGGGAATAAGGTGTGTATGATGAAGGTGGTGCTGGTTGATGGTGAGGTGAGGAAACATGTATTGTGGGTTGACTGAGGGAATAAGGTGTGTATGATGAAGGTGGTGCTGGTTGATGGTGAGTGAAGGAACATGTATTGTGGGTTGATTGAAGGAATCAGATGTGTATGATGAAGGTGGTGCTGGTTGATGGTGAGGGAAGGAAACATGTATTGAGGGTTGACTGAGGGAATAAGTTGAGTTTAAGGAGGGTGGTGCTGGTTGATGGTGAGTGAAGGAAACATGTATTGAGGGTTGACTGAGGGAATAAGGTGTGTATGATGAAGGTGGTGCTGGTTGATGGTGAGGTGAGGAAACATGTATTGAGGGTTGACTGAGGGAATAAGGTGTGTATGATGAAGGTGGTGCTGGTTGATGGTGAGGTGAGGAAACATGTATTGAGGGTTGACTGAGGGAATAAGGTGTGTATGATGAAGGTGGTGCTGGTTGATGGTGAGTGAAGGAACATGTATTGTGGGTTGACTGAGGGAATAAGGTGTGTATGATGAAGGTTGTGCTGGTTGATGGTGAGGGAAGGAAACATGTATTGTGGGTTGACTGAGGGAATAAGGTGTGTATGATGAAGTTGGTGCTGGTTGATGGTGAGGGAAGGAAACATGTATTGTGGGTTGATTGAAGGAATAAGGTGTGTATGATGAAGGTGGTGCTGGTTGATGGTGAGGGAAGGAAACATGTATTGTGGGTTGACTGAGGGAATAAGGTGTGTTTGATGAAGGTGGTGCTGGTTGATGGTGAGGTGAGGAAACATGTATTGTGGGTTGACTGAGGGAATAAGGTGTGTATGATGAAGGTGGAGCTGGTTGATGGTGAGGTGAGGAAACATGTATTGTGGGTTGACTGAGGGAATAAGGTGTGTATGATTAAGGTGGTGCTGGTTGATGGTGAGAGAAGGAAACATGTATTGTGGGTTGACTGAGGGAATAAGGTGTGTATGATGAAGGTGGTGCTGGTTGATGGTGAGGGAAGGAAACATGTATTTAGGGTTGACTGAGGGAATAAGTTGAGTTTGAGGAGGGTGGTGCTGGTTGATGGTGAGTGAAGGAAACATGTATTGAGGGTTGACTGAGGGAATAAGTTGAGTTTGAGGAGGGTGGTGCTGGTTGATGGTGAGTTGAGAAAACATGTACTGTGGGTTGACTGAGGGAATAAGGTGTGTATGATGAAGGTGGTGCTGGTTGATGGTGAGAGAAGGAAACATGTATTGTGGGTTGACTGAGGGAATAAGGTGTGTATGATGAAGGTGGTGCTGGTTGATGGTGAGGGAAGGAAACATGTATTGAGGGTTGACTGAGGGAATAAGTTGAGTTTGAGGAGGGTGGTGCTGGTTGATGGTGAGTGAAGGAAACATGTATTGAGGGTTGACTGAGGGAATAAGGTGTGTATGATGAAGGTGGTGCTGGTTGATGGTGAGTGAAGGAACATGTATTGTGGGTTGATTGAAGGAATCAGGTGTGTATGATAAAGGTGGTGCTGGTTGATGGTGAGTGAAGGAACATGTATTGTGGGTTGATTGAAGGAATCAGATGTGTATGATGAAGGTGGTGCTGGTTGATGGTGAGTGAAGGAACATGTAGTGTGGGTTGACTTAGGGAATAAGGTGTGTATGATGAAGGTGGTGCTGGTTGATGGTGAGGTGAGGAAACATGTATTGTGGGTTGACTGAGGGAATAAGGTGTGTATGATGAAGGTGGTGCTGGTTGATGGTGAGTGAAGGAACATGTATTGTGGGTTGATTGAAGGAATCAGATGTGTATGATGAAGGTGGTGCTGGTTGATGGTGAGTGAAGGAACATGTAGTGTGGGTTGACTGAGGGAATAAGGTGTGTATGATGAAGGTGGTGCTGGTTGATGGTGAGGTGAGTAAACATGTATTGTGGGTTGACTGAGGGAATAAGGTGTGTATGATGAAGGTGGTGCTGGTTGATGGTGAGAGAAGGAAACATGTATTGAGGGTTGACTGAGGGAATAAGGTGTGTATGATGAAGGTGGTGCTGGTTGATGGTGAGAGAAGGAAACATGTATTGTGGGTTGACTGAGGGAATAAGGTGTGTATGATGAAGGTGGTGCTGGTTGATGGTGAGAGAAGGAAACATGTATTGTGGGTTGACTGAGGGAATAAGGTGTGTATGATGAAGGTGGTGCTGGTTGATGGTGAGGTGAGGAAACATGTATTGTGGGTTGATTGAGGGAATAAGGTGTGTATGATGAAGGTGGTGCTGGTTGATGGTGAGGTGAGGAAACATGTATTGTGGGTTGACTGAGGGAATAAGGTGTGTATGATGAAGGTGGTGCTGGTTGATGGTGAGAGAAGGAAACATGTATTGTGGGTTGACTGAGGGAATAAGGTGTGTATGATGAAGGTGGTGCTGGTTGATGGTGAGAGAAGGAAACATGTATTGAGGGTTGACTGAGGGAATAAGTTGTGTTTGAGGAGGGTGGTGCTGGTTGATGGTGAGGTGAGAAAACATGTATTGTGGGTTGACTGAGGGAATAAGGTGTGTATGATGAAGGTGGTGCTGGTTGGTGGTGAGAGAAGGAAACATGTATTGTGGTTTGACTGAGGGAATAAGGTGTGTATGATGAAGGTGGTGCTGGTTGATGGTGAGGTGAGGAAACATGTATTGTGGGTTGATTGAGGGAATAAGGTGTGTATGATGAAGGTGGTGCTGGTTGATGGTGAGGTGAGGAAACATGTATTGTGGGTTGACTGAGGGAATAAGGTGTGTATGATGAAGGTGGTGCTGGTTGATGGTGAGAGAAGGAAACATGTATTGTGGGTTGACTGAGGGAATAAGGTGTGTATGATGAAGAATGCTGGTTGATGGTGAGGTGAGGAAACATGTATTGTGGGTTGACTGAGGGAATAAGGTGTGTATGATGAAGGTGGTGCTGGTTGATGGTGAGTGAAGGAACATGTATTGTGGGTTGATTGAAGGAATCAGATGTGTATGATGAAGGTGGTGCTGGTTGATGGTGAGTGAAGGAACATGTAGTGTGGGTTGACTGAGGGAATAAGGTGTGTATGATGAAGGTGGTGCCAGTTGATGGTGAGGTGAGGAAACATGTATTGTGGGTTGACTGAGGGAATAAGGTGTGTATGATGAAGGTGGTGCTGGTTGATGGTGAGGGAAGGAAACATGTATTGTGGGTTGATTGAGGGAATAAGGTGTGTATGATGAAGGTGGTGCTGGTTGATGGTGAGGTGAGAAAACATGTATTGTGGGTTGATTGAGGGAATAAGGTGTGTATGATGAAGGTGGTGCTGGTTGATGGTGAGGTGAGGAAACATGTATTGTGGGTTGATTGAAGGAATAAGGTGTGTATGATGAAGGTGGTGCTGGTTGATGGTGAGGTGAGAAAACATGTATTGTGGGTTGATTGAGGGAATAAGGTGTGTATGATGAAGGTGGTGCTGGTTGATGGTGAGGGAAGGAAACATGTATTGTGGGTTGACTGAGGGAATAAGGTGTGTATGATGAAGGTGGTGCTGGTTGATGGTGAGGGAAGGAAACATGTATTGTGGGTTGATTGAAGGAATAAGGTGTGTATGATGAAGGTGGTGCTGGTTGATGGTGAGTTGAGGAAACATGTATTGTGGGTTGATTGAAGGAATAAGGTGTGTATGATGAAGGTGGTGCTGGTTGATGGTGAGTGAAGGAACATGTATTGTGGGTTGACTGAGGGAATAAGGTGTGTATGATGAAGGTGGTGCTGGTTGATGGTGAGGTGAGGAAACATGTATTGTGGGTTGACTGAGGGAATAAGGTGTGTATGATTAAGGTGGTGCTGGTTGATGGTGAGAGAAGGAAACATGTATTGTGGGTTGACTGAGGGAATAAGGTGTGTATGATGAAGGTGGTGCTGGTTGATGGTGAGGGAAGGAAACATGTATTTAGGGTTGACTGAGGGAATAAGTTGAGTTTGAGGAGGGTGGTGCTGGTTGATGGTGAGTTGAGAAAACATGTACTGTGGGTTGACTGAGGGAATAAGGTGTGTATGATGAAGGTGGTGCTGGTTGATGGTGAGAGAAGGAAACATGTATTGTGGGTTGACTGAGGGAATAAGGTGTGTATGATGAAGGTGGTGCTGGTTGATGGTGAGGGAAGGAAACATGTATTGAGGGTTGACTGAGGGAATAAGTTGAGTTTAAGGAGGGTGGTGCTGGTTGATGGTGAGTGAAGGAAACATGTATTGAGGGTTGACTGAGAGAATAAGGTGTGTATGATGAAGGTGGTGCTGGTTGATGGTGAGGTGAGGAAACATGTATTGAGGGTTGACTGAGGGAATAAGGTGTGTATGATGAAGGTGGTGCTGGTTGATGGTGAGGTGAGGAAACATGTATTGAGGGTTGACTGAGGGAATAAGGTGTGTATGATGAAGGTGGTGCTGGTTGATGGTGAGTGAAGGAACATGTATTGTGGGTTGACTGAGGGAATAAGGTGTGTATGATGAAGGTGGTGCTGGTTGATGGTGAGGTGAGGAAACATGTATTGTGGGTTGACTGAGGGAATAAGGTGTGTATGATGAAGGTGGTGCTGGTTGATGGTGAGAGAAGGAAACATGTATTGTGGGTTGACTGAGGGAATAAGGTGTGTATGATGAAGAATGCTGGTTGATGGTGAGGTGAGGAAACATGTATTGTGGGTTGACTGAGGGAATAAGGTGTGTATGATGAAGGTGGTGCTGGTTGATGGTGAGTGAAGGAACATGTATTGTGGGTTGATTGAAGGAATCAGATGTGTATGATGAAGGTGGTGCTGGTTGATGGTGAGTGAAGGAACATGTAGTGTGGGTTGACTGAGGGAATAAGGTGTGTATGATGAAGGTGGTGCCAGTTGATGGTGAGGTGAGGAAACATGTATTGTGGGTTGACTGAGGGAATAAGGTGTGTATGATGAAGGTGGTGCTGGTTGATGGTGAGGGAAGGAAACATGTATTGTGGGTTGATTGAGGGAATAAGGTGTGTATGATGAAGGTGGTGCTGGTTGATGGTGAGGTGAGAAAACATGTATTGTGGGTTGATTGAGGGAATAAGGTGTGTATGATGAAGGTGGTGCTGGTTGATGGTGAGGTGAGGAAACATGTATTGTGGGTTGATTGAAGGAATAAGGTGTGTATGATGAAGGTGGTGCTGGTTGATGGTGAGGTGAGAAAACATGTATTGTGGGTTGATTGAGGGAATAAGGTGTGTATGATGAAGGTGGTGCTGGTTGATGGTGAGTGAAGGAAACATGTATTGTGGGTTGACTGAGGGAATAAGGTGTGTATGATGAAGGTGGTGCTGGTTGATGGTGAGGGAAGGAAACATGTATTGTGGGTTGATTGAAGGAATCAGGTGTGTATAATGAAGGTGGTGCTGGTTGATGGTGAGGTGAGGAAACATGTATTGTGGGTTGATTGAAGGAATAAGGTGTGTATGATGAAGGTGGTGCTGGTTGATGGTGAGTGAAGGAACATGTATTGTGGGTTGACTGAGGGAATAAGGTGTGTATGATGAAGGTGGTGCTGGTTGATGGTGAGGTGAGGAAACATGTATTGTGGGTTGACTGAGGGAATAAGGTGTGTATGATTAAGGTGGTGCTGGTTGATGGTGAGAGAAGGAAACATGTATTGTGGGTTGACTGAGGGAATAAGGTGTGTATGATGAAGGTGGTGCTGGTTGATGGTGAGGGAAGGAAACATGTATTTAGGGTTGACTGAGGGAATAAGTTGAGTTTGAGGAGGGTGGTGCTGGTTGATGGTGAGTTGAGAAAACATGTACTGTGGGTTGACTGAGGGAATAAGGTGTGTATGATGAAGGTGGTGCTGGTTGATGGTGAGAGAAGGAAACATGTATTGTGGGTTGACTGAGGGAATAAGGTGTGTATGATGAAGGTGGTGCTGGTTGATGGTGAGGGAAGGAAACATGTATTGAGGGTTGACTGAGGGAATAAGTTGAGTTTAAGGAGGGTGGTGCTGGTTGATGGTGAGTGAAGGAAACATGTATTGAGGGTTGACTGAGAGAATAAGGTGTGTATGATGAAGGTGGTGCTGGTTGATGGTGAGGTGAGGAAACATGTATTGAGGGTTGACTGAGGGAATAAGGTGTGTATGATGAAGGTGGTGCTGGTTGATGGTGAGGTGAGGAAACATGTATTGTGGGTTGACTGAGGGAATAAGGTGTGTATGATGAAGGTGGTGCTGGTTGATGGTGAGTGAAGGAACATGTATTGTGGGTTGACTGAGGGAATAAGGTGTGTATGATGAAGGTGGTGCTGGTTGATGGTGAGGGAAGGAAACATGTATTGTGGGTTGACTGAGGGAATAAGGTGTGTATGATGAAGGTGGTGCTGGTTGATGGTGAGGGAAGGAAACATGTATTGTGGGTTGATTGAAGGAATAAGGTGTGTATGATGAAGGTGGTGCTGGTTGATGGTGAGGGAAGGAAACATGTATTGTGGGTTGACTGAGGGAATAAGGTGTGTATGATGAAGGTGGTGCTGGTTGATGGTGAGGTGAGGAAACATGTATTGTGGGTTGACTGAGGGAATAAGGTGTGTATGATGAAGGTGGTGCTGGTTGATGGTGAGGTGAGGAAACATGTATTGTGGGTTGACTGAGGGAATAAGGTGTGTATGATTAAGGTGGTGCTGGTTGATGGTGAGAGAAGGAAACATGTATTGTGGGTTGACTGAGGGAATAAGGTGTGTATGAT
Source organism: Steromphala cineraria (assembly GCA_916613615.1). NCBI lineage: Eukaryota > Metazoa > Mollusca > Gastropoda > Trochida > Trochidae > Steromphala > Steromphala cineraria. Next base: position 24,571,469 of record OU744736.1, on the reverse strand, counting down.
GAAGGTGGTGCTGGTTGATGGTGAGTGAAGGAACATGTATTGTGGGTTGATTGAAGGAATCAGATGTGTATGATGAAGGTGGTGCTGGTTGATGGTGAGTGAAGGAACATGTAGTGTGGGTTGACTGAGGGAATAAGGTGTGTATGATGAAGGTGGTGCCAGTTGATGGTGAGGTGAGGAAACATGTATTGTGGGTTGACTGAGGGAATAAGGTGTGTATGATGAAGGTGGTGCTGGTTGATGGTGAGTGAAGGAACATGTATTGTGGGTTGACTGAGGGAATAAGGTGTGTATGATGAAGGTGGTGCTGGTTGATGGTGAGGGAAGGAAACATGTATTGTGGGTTGATTGAGGGAATAAGGTGTGTATGATGAAGGTGGTGCTGGTTGATGGTGAGGTGAGAAAACATGTATTGTGGGTTGATTGAGGGAATAAGGTGTGTATGATGAAGGTGGTGCTGGTTGATGGTGAGGTGAGGAAACATGTATTGTGGGTTGATTGAAGGAATAAGGTGTGTATGATGAAGGTGGTGCTGGTTGATGGTGAGGTGAGAAAACATGTATTGTGGGTTGATTGAGGGAATAAGGTGTGTATGATGAAGGTGGTGCTGGTTGATGGTGAGTGAAGGAAACATGTATTGTGGGTTGACTGAGGGAATAAGGTGTGTATGATGAAGGTGGTGCTGGTTGATGGTGAGGGAAGGAAACATGTATTGTGGGTTGATTGAAGGAATCAGGTGTGTATAATGAAGGTGGTGCTGGTTGATGGTGAGGTGAGGAAACATGTATTGTGGGTTGATTGAAGGAATAAGGTGTGTATGATGAAGGTGGTGCTGGTTGATGGTGAGTGAAGGAACATGTATTGTGGGTTGACTGAGGGAATAAGGTGTGTATGATGAAGGTGGTGCTGGTTGATGGTGAGGTGAGGAAACATGTATTGTGGGTTGACTGAGGGAATAAGGTGTGTATGATTAAGGTGGTGCTGGTTGATGGTGAGAGAAGGAAACATGTATTGTGGGTTGACTGAGGGAATAAGGTGTGTATGATGAAGGTGGTGCTGGTTGATGGTGAGGGAAGGAAACATGTATTTAGGGTTGACTGAGGGAATAAGTTGAGTTTGAGGAGGGTGGTGCTGGTTGATGGTGAGTTGAGAAAACATGTACTGTGGGTTGACTGAGGGAATAAGGTGTGTATGATGAAGGTGGTGCTGGTTGATGGTGAGAGAAGGAAACATGTATTGTGGGTTGACTGAGGGAATAAGGTGTGTATGATGAAGGTGGTGCTGGTTGATGGTGAGGGAAGGAAACATGTATTGAGGGTTGACTGAGGGAATAAGTTGAGTTTAAGGAGGGTGGTGCTGGTTGATGGTGAGTGAAGGAAACATGTATTGAGGGTTGACTGAGAGAATAAGGTGTGTATGATGAAGGTGGTGCTGGTTGATGGTGAGGTGAGGAAACATGTATTGAGGGTTGACTGAGGGAATAAGGTGTGTATGATGAAGGTGGTGCTGGTTGATGGTGAGGTGAGGAAACATGTATTGTGGGTTGACTGAGGGAATAAGGTGTGTATGATGAAGGTGGTGCTGGTTGATGGTGAGTGAAGGAACATGTATTGTGGGTTGACTGAGGGAATAAGGTGTGTATGATGAAGGTGGTGCTGGTTGATGGTGAGGGAAGGAAACATGTATTGTGGGTTGACTGAGGGAATAAGGTGTGTATGATGAAGTTGGTGCTGGTTGATGGTGAGGGAAGGAAACATGTATTGTGGGTTGATTGAAGGAATAAGGTGTGTATGATGAAGGTGGTGCTGGTTGATGGTGAGGGAAGGAAACATGTATTGTGGGTTGACTGAGGGAATAAGGTGTGTATGATGAAGGTGGTGCTGGTTGATGGTGAGGTGAGGAAACATGTATTGTGGGTTGACTGAGGGAATAAGGTGTGTATGATGAAGGTGGTGCTGGTTGATGGTGAGGTGAGGAAACATGTATTGTGGGTTGACTGAGGGAATAAGGTGTGTATGATTAAGGTGGTGCTGGTTGATGGTGAGAGAAGGAAACATGTATTGTGGGTTGACTGAGGGAATAAGGTGTGTATGATGAAGGTGGTGCTGGTTGATGGTGAGAGAAGGAAACATGTATTGTGGGTTGACTGAGGGAATAAGGTGTGTATGATAAAGGTGGTGCTGGTTGATGGTGAGGGAAGGAAATATGTATTGAGGGTTGACTGAGGGAATAAGTTGAGTTTGAGGAGGGTGGTGCTGGTTGATGGTGAGTGAAGGAAACATGTATTGAGGGTTGACTGAGGGAATAAGGTGTGTATGATGAAGGTGGTGCTGGTTGATGGTGAGTGAAGGAACATGTATTGTGGGTTGATTGAAGGAATCAGGTGTGTATGATGAAGGTGGTGCTGGTTGATGGTGAGTGAAGGAACATGTATTGTGGGTTGATTGAAGGAATCAGATGTGTATGATGAAGGTGGTGCTGGTTGATGGTGAGTTGAGAAAACATGTACTGTGGGTTGACTGAGGGAATAAGGTGTGTATGATGAAGGTGGTGCTGGTTGATGGTGAGAGAAGGAAACATGTATTGTGGGTTGACTGAGGGAATAAGGTGTGTATGATGAAGGTGGTGCTGGTTGATGGTGAGGGAAGGAAACATGTATTGAGGGTTGACTGAGGGAATAAGTTGAGTTTAAGGAGGGTGGTGCTGGTTGATGGTGAGTGAAGGAAACATGTATTGAGGGTTGACTGAGAGAATAAGGTGTGTATGATGAAGGTGGTGCTGGTTGATGGTGATGTGAGGAAACATGTATTGAGGGTTGACTGAGGGAATAAGGTGTGTATGATGAAGGTGGTGCTGGTTGATGGTGAGGTGAGGAAACATGTATTGAGGGTTGACTGAGGGAATAAGGTGTGTATGATGAAGGTGGTGCTGGTTGATGGTGAGTGAAGGAACATGTATTGTGGGTTGACTGAGGGAATAAGGTGTGTATGATGAAGGTGGTGCTGGTTGATGGTGAGGGAAGGAAACATGTATTGTGGGTTGACTGAGGGAATAAGGTGTGTATGATGAAGTTGGTGCTGGTTGATGGTGAGGGAAGGAAACATGTATTGTGGGTTGATTGAAGGAATAAGGTGTGTATGATGAAGGTGGTGCTGGTTGATGGTGAGGGAAGGAAACATGTATTGTGGGTTGACTGAGGGAATAAGGTGTGTATGATGAAGGTGGTGCTGGTTGATGGTGAGGTGAGGAAACATGTATTGTGGGTTGACTGAGGGAATAAGGTGTGTATGATGAAGGTGGTGCTGGTTGATGGTGAGGTGAGGAAACATGTATTGTGGGTTGACTGAGGGAATAAGGTGTGTATGATTAAGGTGGTGCTGGTTGATGGTGAGAGAAGGAAACATGTATTGTGGGTTGACTGAGGGAATAAGGTGTGTATGATGAAGGTGGTGCTGGTTGATGGTGAGAGAAGGAAACATGTATTGTGGGTTGACTGAGGGAATAAGGTGTGTATGATAAAGGTGGTGCTGGTTGATGGTGAGGGAAGGAAATATGTATTGAGGGTTGACTGAGGGAATACGTTGAGTTTGAGGAGGGTGGTGCTGGTTGATGGTGAGTGAAGGAAACATGTATTGAGGGTTGACTGAGGGAATAAGGTGTGTATGATGAAGGTGGTGCTGGTTGATGGTGAGTGAAGGAACATGTATTGTGGGTTGATTGAAGGAATCAGGTGTGTATGATGAAGGTGGTGCTGGTTGATGGTGAGTGAAGGAACATGTATTGTGGGTTGATTGAAGGAATCAGATGTGTATGATGAAGGTGGTGCTGGTTGATGGTGAGTGAAGGAACATGTAGTGTGGGTTGACTGAGGGAATAAGGTGTGTATGATGAAGGTGGTGCTGGTTGATGGTGAGGTGAGGAAACATGTATTGTGGGTTGACTGAGGGAATAAGGTGTGTATGATGAAGGTGGTGCTGGTTGATGGTGAGTGAAGGAACATGTATTGTGGGTTGATTGAAGGAATCAGATGTGTATGATGAAGGTGGTGCTGGTTGATGGTGAGTGAAGGAACATGTAGTGTGGGTTGACTGAGGGAATAAGGTGTGTATGATGAAGGTGGTGCTGGTTGATGGTGAGGTGAGGAAACATGTATTGTGGGTTGACTGAGGGAATAAGGTGTGTATGATGAAGGTGGTGCTGGTTGATGGTGAGAGAAGGAAACATGTATTGAGGGTTGATTGAAGGAATCAGGTGTGTATGATGAAGGTGGTGCTGGTTGATGGTGAGAGAAGGAAACATGTATTGTGGGTTGACTGAGGGAATAAGGTGTGTATGATGAAGGTGGTGCTGGTTGATTGTGAGAGAAGGAAACATGTATTGAGGGTTGACTGAGGGAATAAGTTGTGTTTGAGGAGGGTGGTGCTGGTTGATGGTGAGGTGAGAAAACATGTATTGTGGGTTGACTGAGGGAATAAGGTGTGTATGATGAAGGTGGTGCTGGTTGATGGTGAGAGAAGGAAACATGTATTGTGGTTTGACTGAGGGAATAAGGTGTGTATGATGAAGGTGGTGCTGGTTGATGGTGAGGTGAGGAAACATGTATTGTTGGTTGATTGAGGGAATAAGGTGTGTATGATGAAGGTGGTGCTGGTTGATGGTGAGGTGAGGAAACATGTATTGTGGGTTGACTGAGGGAATAAGGTGTGTATGATGAAGGTGGTGCTGGTTGATGGTGAGAGAAGGAAACATGTATTGTGGGTTGACTGAGGGAATAAGGTGTGTATGATGAAGGTGGTGCTGGTTGATGGTGAGGTGAGGAAACATGTATTGTGGGTTGACTGAGGGAATAAGGTGTGTATGATGGAGGTGGTGCTGGTTGATGGTGAGTGAAGGAACATGTTTTGTGGGTTGATTGAAGGAATCAGATGTGTATGATGAAGGTGGTGCTGGTTGATGGTGAGTGAAGGAACATGTAGTGTGGGTTGACTGAGGGAATAAGGTGTGTATGATGAAGGTGGTGCCAGTTGATGGTGAGGTGAGGAAACATGTATTGTGGGTTGACTGAGGGAATAAGGTGTGTATGATGAAGGTGGTGCTGGTTGATGGTGAGTGAAGGAACATGTATTGTGGGTTGACTGAGGGAATAAGGTGTGTATGATGAAGGTGGTGCTGGTTGATGGTGAGGGAAGGAAACATGTATTGTGGGTTGATTGAGGGAATAAGGTGTGTATGATGAAGGTGGTGCTGGTTGATGGTGAGGTGAGAAAACATGTATTGTGGGTTGATTGAGGGAATAAGGTGTGTATGATGAAGGTGGTGCTGGTTGATGGTGAGGTGAGGAAACATGTATTGTGGGTTGATTGAAGGAATAAGGTGTGTATGATGAAGGTGGTGCTGGTTGATGGTGAGGTGAGAAAACATGTATTGTGGGTTGATTGAGGGAATAAGGTGTGTATGATGAAGGTGGTGCTGGTTGATGGTGAGTGAAGGAAACATGTATTGTGGGTTGACTGAGGGAATAAGGTGTGTGTGATGAAGGTGGTGCTGGTTGATGGTGAGGGAAGGAAACATGTATTGTGGGTTGATTGAAGGAATCAGGTGTGTATAATGAAGGTGGTGCTGGTTGATGGTGAGGTGAGGAAACATGTATTGTGGGTTGATTGAAGGAATAAGGTGTGTATGATGAAGGTGGTGCTGGTTGATGGTGAGTGAAGGAACATGTATTGTGGGTTGACTGAGGGAATAAGGTGTGTATGATGAAGGTGGTTCTGGTTGATGGTGAGAGAAGGAAACATGTATTGAGGGTTGACTGAGGGAATAAGGTGTGTATGATGAAGGTGGTGCTGGTTGATGGTGAGGGAAGGAAACATGTATTGTGGGTTGATTGAGGGAATAAGGTGTGTATGATGAAGGTGGTGCTGGTTGATGGTGAGGTGAGGAAACATGTATTGTGGGTTGACTGAGGGAATAAGGTGTGTATGATGAAGGTGGTGCTGGTTGATGGTGAGGTGAGGAAACATGTATTGTGGGTTGACTGAGGGAATAAGGTGTGTATGATGAAGGTGGTGCTGGTTGATGGTGAGGTGAGGAAACATGTATTGTGGGTTGACTGAAGGAATCAGATGTGTATGATGAAGGTGGTGCTGGTTGATGGTGAGTGAAGGAACATGTAGTGTGGGTTGACTGAGGGAATAAGGTGTGTATGATGAAGGTGGTGCTGGTTGATGGTGAGGTGAGGAAACATGTATTGTGGGTTGACTGAGGGAATAAGGTGTGTATGATGAAGGTGGTGCTGGTTGATGGTGAGTGAAGGAACATGTATTGTGGGTTGACTGAGGGAATAAGGTGTGTATGATGAAGGTGGTGCTGGTTGATGGTGAGGGAAGGAAACATGTATTGTGGGTTGATTGAGGGAATAAGGTGTGTATGATGAAGGTGGTGCTGGTTGATGGTGAGGTGAGAAAACATGTATTGTGGGTTGATTGAGGGAATAAGGTGTGTATGATGAAGGTGGTGCTGGTTGATGGTGAGGTGAGGAAACATGTATTGTGGGTTGATTGAAGGAATAAGGTGTGTATGATGAAGGTGGTGCTGGTTGATGGTGAGGTGAGAAAACATGTATTGTGGGTTGACTGAGGGAATAAGGTGTGTATGATGAAGGTGGTGCTGGTTGATGGTGAGTGAAGGAAACATGTATTGTGGGTTGACTGAGGGAATAAGGTGTGTATGATGAAGGTGGTGCTGGTTGATGGTGAGGGAAGGAAACATGTATTGTGGGTTGATTGAAGGAATCAGGTGTGTATGATGAAGGTGGTGCTGGTTGATGGTGAGGTGAGGAAACATGTATTGTGGGTTGATTGAAGGAATAAGGTGTGTATGATGAAGGTGGTGCTGGTTGATGGTGAGTGAAGGAACATGTATTGTGGGTTGACTGAGGGAATAAGGTGTGTATGATGAAGGTGGTTCTGGTTGATGGTGAGAGAAGGAAACATGTATTGAGGGTTGACTGAGGGAATAAGGTGTGTATGATGAAGGTGGTGCTGGTTGATGGTGAGGTGAGGAAACATGTATTGTGGGTTGATTGAGGGAATAAGGTGTGTATGATGAAGGTGGTGCTGGTTGATGGTGAGGTGAGGAAACATGTATTGTGGGTTGACTGAGGGAATAAGGTGTGTATGATGAAGGTGGTGCTGGTTGATGGTGAGAGAAGGAAACATGTATTGAGGGTTGACTGAGGGAATAAGGTGTGTATGATGAAGGTGGTGCTGGTTGATGGTGAGAGAAGAAAACATGTATTGTGGGTTGACTGAGGGAATAAGGTGTGTATGATGAAGGTGGTGCTGGTTGATGGTGAGAGAAGGAAACATGTATTGTGGGTTGACTGAGGGAATAAGGTGTGTATGATGAAGGTGGTGCTGGTTGATGGTGAGGTGAGGAAACATGTATTGTGGGTTGATTGAGGGAATAAGGTGTGTATGATGAAGGTGGTGCTGGTTGATGGTGAGGTGAGGAAACATGTATTGTGGGTTGACTGAGGGAATAAGGTGTGTATGATGAAGGTGGTGCTGGTTGATGGTGAGAGAAGGAAACATGTATTGTGGGTTGACTGAGGGAATAAGGTGTGTATGATGAAGGTGGTGCTGGTTGATGGTGAGAGAAGGAAACATGTATTGAGGGTTGACTGAGGGAATAAGTTGTGTTTGATGAGGGTGGTGCTGGTTGATGGTGAGGTGAGAAAACATGTATTGTGGGTTGACTGAGGGAATAAGGTGTGTATGATGAAGGTGGTGCTGGTTGATGGTGAGAGAAGGAAACATGTATTGTGGTTTGACTGAGGGAATAAGGTGTGTATGATGAAGGTGGTGCTGGTTGATGGTGAGGTGAGGAAACATGTATTGTGGGTTGATTGAGGGAATAAGGTGTGTATGATGAAGGTGGTGCTGGTTGATGGTGAGGTGAGGAAACATGTATTGTGGGTTGACTGAGGGAATCAGGTGTGTATGATGAAGGTGGTGCTGGTTGATGGTGAGAGAAGGAAACATGTATTGTGGGTTGACTGAGGGAATAAGGTGTGTATGATGAAGGTGGTGCTGGTTGATGGTGAGGTGAGGAAACATGTATTGTGGGTTGACTGAGGGAATAAGGTGTGTATGATGAAGGTGGTGCTGGTTGATGGTGAGGTGAGGAAACATGTATTGTGGGTTGATTGAAGGAATCAGGTGTGTATGATGAAGGTGGTGCTGGTTGATGGTGAGAGAAGGAAACATGTATTGTGGGTTGACTGAGGGAATAAGGTGTGTATGATGAAGGTGGTGCTGGTTGATGGTGAGGTGAGGAAACATGTATTGTGGGTTGACTGAGGGAATAAGGTGTGTATGATGGAGGTGGTGCTGGTTGATGGTGAGTGAAGGAACATGTATTGTGGGTTGATTGAAGGAATCAGATGTGTATGATGAAGGTGGTGCTGGTTGATGGTGAGTGAAGGAACATGTAGTGTGGGTTGACTGAGGGAATAAGGTGTGTATGATGAAGGTGGTGCCAGTTGATGGTGAGGTGAGGAAACATGTATTGTGGGTTGACTGAGGGAATAAGGTGTGTATGATGAAGGTGGTGCTGGTTGATGGTGAGTGAAGGAACATGTATTGTGGGTTGACTGAGGGAATAAGGTGTGTATGATGAAGGTGGTGCTGGTTGATGGTGAGGGAAGGAAACATGTATTGTGGGTTGATTGAGGGAATAAGGTGTGTATGATGAAGGTGGTGCTGGTTGATGGTGAGGTGAGAAAACATGTATTGTGGGTTGATTGAGGGAATAAGGTGTGTATGATGAAGGTGGTGCTGGTTGATGGTGAGGTGAGGAAACATGTATTGTGGGTTGATTGAAGGAATAAGGTGTGTATGATGAAGGTGGTGCTGGTTGATGGTGAGGTGAGAAAACATGTATTGTGGGTTGATTGAGGGAATAAGGTGTGTATGATGAAGGTGGTGCTGGTTGATGGTGAGTGAAGGAAACATGTATTGTGGGTTGACTGAGGGAATAAGGTGTGTGTGATGAAGGTGGTGCTGGTTGATGGTGAGGGAAGGAAACATGTATTGTGGGTTGATTGAAGGAATCAGGTGTGTATAATGAAGGTGGTGCTGGTTGATGGTGAGGTGAGGAAACATGTATTGTGGGTTGATTGAAGGAATAAGGTGTGTATGATGAAGGTGGTGCTGGTTGATGGTGAGTGAAGGAACATGTATTGTGGGTTGACTGAGGGAATAAGGTGTGTATGATGAAGGTGGTGCTGGTTGATGGTGAGAGAAGGAAACATGTATTGAGGGTTGACTGAGGGAATAAGGTGTGTATGATGAAGGTGGTGCTGGTTGATGGTGAGGGAAGGAAACATGTATTGTGGGTTGATTGAGGGAATAAGGTGTGTATGATGAAGGTGGTGCTGGTTGATGGTGAGGTGAGGAAACATGTATTGTGGGTTGACTGAGGGAATAAGGTGTGTATGATGAAGGTGGTGCTGGTTGATGGTGAGGTGAGGAAACATGTATTGTGGGTTGACTGAGGGAATAAGGTGTGTATGATGAAGGTGGTGCTGGTTGATGGTGAGGTGAGGAAACATGTATTGTGGGTTGACTGAAGGAATCAGATGTGTATGATGAAGGTGGTGCTGGTTGATGGTGAGTGAAGGAACATGTAGTGTGGGTTGACTGAGGGAATAAGGTGTGTATGATGAAGGTGGTGCTGGTTGATGGTGAGGTGAGGAAACATGTATTGTGGGTTGACTGAGGGAATAAGGTGTGTATGATGAAGGTGGTGCTGGTTGATGGTGAGTGAAGGAACATGTATTGTGGGTTGACTGAGGGAATAAGGTGTGTATGATGAAGGTGGTGCTGGTTGATGGTGAGGGAAGGAAACATGTATTGTGGGTTGATTGAGGGAATAAGGTGTGTATGATGAAGGTGGTGCTGGTTGATGGTGAGGTGAGAAAACATGTATTGTGGGTTGATTGAGGGAATAAGGTGTGTATGATGAAGGTGGTGCTGGTTGATGGTGAGGTGAGGAAACATGTATTGTGGGTTGATTGAAGGAATAAGGTGTGTATGATGAAGGTGGTGCTGGTTGATGGTGAGGTGAGAAAACATGTATTGTGGGTTGACTGAGGGAATAAGGTGTGTATGATGAAGGTGGTGCTGGTTGATGGTGAGTGAAGGAAACATGTATTGTGGGTTGACTGAGGGAATAAGGTGTGTATGATGAAGGTGGTGCTGGTTGATGGTGAGGGAAGGAAACATGTATTGTGGGTTGATTGAAGGAATAAGGTGTGTATAATGAAGGTGGTGCTGGTTGATGGTGAGGTGAGGAAACATGTATTGTGGGTTGATTGAAGGAATAAGGTGTGTATGATGAAGGTGGTGCTGGTTGATGGTGAGTGAAGGAACATGTATTGTGGGTTGACTGAGGGAATAAGGTGTGTATGATGAAGGTGGTGCTGGTTGATGGTGAGAGAAGGAAACATGTATTGAGGGTTGACTGAGGGAATAAGGTGTGTATGATGAAGGTGGTGCTGGTTGATGGTGAGGTGAGGAAACATGTATTGTGGGTTGATTGAGGGAATAAGGTGTGTATGATGAAGGTGGTGCTGGTTGATGGTGAGGTGAGGAAACATGTATTGTGGGTTGACTGAGGGAATAAGGTGTGTATGATGAAGGTGGTGCTGGTTGATGGTGAGAGAAGGAAACATGTATTGAGGGTTGACTGAGGGAATAAGGTGTGTATGATGAAGGTGGTGCTGGTTGATGGTGAGAGAAGAAAACATGTATTGTGGGTTGACTGAGGGAATAAGGTGTGTATGATGAAGGTGGTGCTGGTTGATGGTGAGAGAAGGAAACATGTATTGTGGGTTGACTGAGGGAATAAGGTGTGTATGATGAAGGTGGTGCTGGTTGATGGTGAGGTGAGGAAACATGTATTGTGGGTTGATTGAGGGAATAAGGTGTGTATGATGAAGGTGGTGCTGGTTGATGGTGAGGTGAGGAAACATGTATTGTGGGTTGACTGAGGGAATAAGGTGTGTATGATGAAGGTGGTGCTGGTTGATGGTGAGAGAAGGAAACATGTATTGTGGGTTGACTGAGGGAATAAGGTGTGTATGATGAAGGTGGTGCTGGTTGATGGTGAGAGAAGGAAACATGTATTGAGGGTTGACTGAGGGAATAAGTTGTGTTTGATGAGGGTGGTGCTGGTTGATGGTGAGGTGAGAAAACATGTATTGTGGGTTGACTGAGGGAATAAGGTGTGTATGATGAAGGTGGTGCTGGTTGATGGTGAGAGAAGGAAACATGTATTGTGGTTTGACTGAGGGAATAAGGTGTGTATGATGAAGGTGGTGCTGGTTGATGGTGAGGTGAGGAAACATGTATTGTGGGTTGATTGAGGGAATAAGGTGTGTATGATGAAGGTGGTGCTGGTTGATGGTGAGGTGAGGAAACATGTATTGTGGGTTGACTGAGGGAATCAGGTGTGTATGATGAAGGTGGTGCTGGTTGATGGTGAGAGAAGGAAACATGTATTGTGGGTTGACTGAGGGAATAAGGTGTGTATGATGAAGGTGGTGCTGGTTGATGGTGAGGTGAGGAAACATGTATTGTGGGTTGACTGAGGGAATAAGGTGTGTATGATGAAGGTGGTGCTGGTTGATGGTGAGGTGAGGAAACATGTATTGTGGGTTGATTGAAGGAATCAGGTGTGTATGATGAAGGTGGTGCTGGTTGATGGTGAGGGAAGGAAACATGTATTGTGGGTTGACTGAGGGAATAAGGTGTGTATGATGAAAGTGGTGCTGGTTGATGGTGAGTGAAGGAACATGTATTGTGGGTTGATTGAAGGAATCAGGTGTGTATGATGAAGGTGGTGCTGGTTGATGGTGAGAGAAGGAAACATGTATTGTGGGTTGACTGAGGGAATCAGGTGTGTATGATGAAGGTGGTGCTGGTTGATGGTGAGAGAAGGAAACATGTATTGAGGGTTGATTGAGGGAATAAGGTGTGTATGATGAAGGTGGTGCTGGTTGATGGTGAGGGAAGGAAACATGTATTGTTGGTTGACCGAGGGAACTAGGAGTGTATGATGAAGGTGGTGCTGGTAGATGGTGGGGGAAGGAAACATGTATTGAGGGTTGACTGAGGGAATCAGGTGTGTATGATGAAGGTGGTGCTGGTTGATGGTGAGGGAAGGAAACATGTATTGTGGGTTGACTGAGGGAATAAGGTGTGTATGATGAAGGTGGTGCTGGTTGATGGTGAGTGAAGGAACATGTATTGTGGGTTGATTGAAGGAATCAGGTGTGTATGATGAAGGTGGTGCTGGTTGATGGTGAGAGATGGAAACATGTATTGTGGGTTGATTGAAGGAATCAGGTGTGTATGATGAAGGTGGTGCTGGTTGATGGTGAGAGAAGGAAACATGTATTGTGGGTTGATTGAGGGAATAAGGTGTGTATGATGAAGGTGGTGCTGGTTGATGGTGAGTGAAGGAAACATGTATTGTGGGTTGACTGAGGGAATAAGGTGTGTATGATGAAGGTGGTGCTGGTTGATGGTGAGGTGAGGAAACATGTATTGAGGGTTGACTGAGGGAATAAGGTGTGTATGATGAAGGTGGTGCTGGTTGATGGTGAGGGAAGGAAACATGTATTGTGGGTTGACTGAGGGAACTAGGTGTGTATGATGAAGGTGGTGCTGGTTGATGGTGAGAGAAGGAAACATGTATTGTGGGTTGATTGAAGGAATCAGGTGTGTATGATGAAGGTGGTGCTGGTTGATGGTGAGGTGAGGAAACATGTATTGTGGGTTGATTGAGGGAATAAGGTGTGTATGATGAAGGTGGTGCTGGTTGATGGTGAGGGAAGGAAACATGTATTGTGGGTTGACTGTTAGGGAATCAGATTTGTTTGAGGAGGGTGGTGCCAGTTGATGGTGAGGGATGGATGTAAATGACGAGGGTGGTTCTAGTTGTACATGCAAAGATGTAAATAATGTGTGAAGATATTCTTCTTTTGTAGAGGCAGCCCATGAGGTTTAAATTTAGGTATTGTACAAAAGGGAGGTAACTCGTGTGACCTTCACTGCAGCTGATTAAAAAATGCCACTAAAGTCGGAACTCCTTCGAAAAGTTAAACTATTAATATAGACTTAACCTTTCTGTTTTACAGATGTGAAGCAATTTTGATTCAGCACCAGTACCGCTAACAGAATCAAGATGGCATCCTCACAGGATCCAGATGGTGATGACACCAATTCAGGGGAGACCACCTTTTCATCAAGTCAACATTTTATGGGCCCCGGTGATATTGAAGCTTTTGTGAATGCATTAGCTATGCCACAGAGAGGTGCCAATTTGTTTTGTTAAATACAGAAATGTTGAATAAATGTTTGGTTGTATTTATTGCGTTAAAATAAAAGTTTTGACAAATGCTAGAAAGGGGGAGGGAAGGGGGGAGAGGGAGAGGGAGATGGAGAGAGAGGGAGGGAGGGAGAGAGAGGGGGGAGGGGGAGAGGAAGAGAGAGAGGGAGGGAGAGGGAGATAGAGACTAAGAGCTTTTGACCTGTATTATATACAATACTTATAACACATCTTTTTATGTTAGATTTCCAGTCAACAAGTAAGGAAACTGTTTTTATCAACATACAGCAAGTGACATAAATCATTGATATAAGGTGAAAAAGCTGTTATTTTAACAGATATGTATCTGATTCAATCTCTTGGAAATCTGTCACTATTGCCAATTTGTTAAAAGTGCTTTTGTTGCAGTGCAACAGCCACAACTGACACCTGAAATGTTCCAAATGGCAGCTGGCGCTTCTAGACCAGACAGTCTGGATTCAGGTAGAAGTTTTGCTGTTATTATGAAACTATACACTTGAACTTTGTTCGTTTTAGTAAATTGATAACACAGTTCAGGACAAACGTTAGAATCAACTTTGATCACAAACACATGATCTCGAATAACCTTACTAATGCAATTGATACTTGGTAAGAAGAATAAAAGAATATGATTAAATAATGTTGAAAATGTTCTTTTGATATAGTGGAACAGCCTCAACTTACTCCTGAAATGTTCCAAATGGCAGCTGGGACTTCTAGACCGGGCAGTCTGGATTCAGGTAGGAGTTTTCTATTATCATGAAACTAAATATATATAGGTGAGGTGAGGTGATATGGGGTTTATCGCCGCTTTCAAGAGTATTTCACTTATATCGCGGCTGCTAGTATTTTTGCAGGGAGAAAGCCCGCAACATTATTGTGGCTATGTATTGCGGTGAAACCTGCGAGCATCGGCTGGAACTAGCGAACCATGGGTGGTACTGCGCTGAAATTCAGTGTAGCATTGCACCCAAACCTGACTGCGTGTAGAACAGTTCTCTACTGCAGACAAAGTTGCCGAGCCCCTGGCGGGAAAATATATATAGATGTATAGAAATATTACAATATAAATGAGAATAAGATACCATAAATAGTATTGAGTTGAAAAGTTCCAATTGGGAGCTGGAACTTCTAGAGCAGGCACTCTTGATTCAGGTAGGGTTTGACTGAAGTCTTGGAACTATACACTTGAGCTTGTGTGCATGATTTACTGATAAGTTGAGTACAGAACAACATCTAAACCAATTGAAGATCACAACACACATTGCTTGAATAGCATTACTTATGAAAAAATTGAAAGGTGAATAAGATTTTTAGCTCATCTGGCTTGTAAGGCCCGATGGGCTTATGGCATGGCATGTTGTCCTGCGTCCGTCCGTCCGTAAACTTTGTGGAATTTCGACTTCTTCTCCAGAAGCATAAGGCCTGGAAAGCTGAAACTTTGTGTACAGACTCCTTGACTAGTGAGGATTATAAATTGTAGCTTTGGTGACCCTGTGACCCCTAATAAGGGCCACAGGGGCCACACCCTAAAAAGCTATTTCATCTTCTTATCCAGTAGCATAAGGCCTAGAAAGCTGAAAATTTTGTACAGACTCCTTGACCAGTGAGGACTAAAAATTGTAGGTTTGGTGGCCCTGTGACCCCTAATAAGGGCCACAGATGCAACACCCTAAAAACCTATTTTCATCTTCTTCTCCAGAAGCATAAGGCCTGGAAAGTTGAAACTTTTTGTACAGACTCCTTGACTAGTGCGGATTATAAATTGTAGCTTTGGTGGCCCTGTGACCCCTAATAAGGGCCACAAGAGCCACTCCCTAAAAACCTATTTTCATCTTCTTCTCCAGTAGCATTAGGCCTAGAAAGAAGCTGAAACTTTGTGTACAGACTCCTTGACTAGTGAGTTGTAACTTTGGTGGCCCTGTGACAGTTGCCACGCCCTAAAAACATATTTTCATCTTCTTCTCCAGAAGCATAAGGCCTAGAAAACTGAAACTTGTCACCCATATACTTAATTTATGACCCTGTGGCCCCTACAAAGGGGAATCACATTGGCCACACTCTACAGCATAACTGATTATGAAGCCTGATGAGCTACAGAGCCAATGGCTCTATTTTTTAAAATGGAATAACGTAAATGTATTATTATCTGAATGTTACTCTTTATCCATGGATGTTGTGACTTGTTACTTGTAACACCCTTCTTAAATCAAATCAGTATTGTGCAGATTTGGTATATGAATGTATATGTTGTTCAATGAAAATATTCCCTTTAATAAATATTTTGACATTTTCCTTTAGGTTTTTAAATTATGTTTCAAAAAGCTTTCAACAGCTTGAAAAAATAATTTAGGACCCATTTTTAGCTCATCTGGCTTGTAACTGTAAGGCCTGATGTGTTAATGGCATGGCATGGTGTCCGGCGTTCGTCCGTCCGTCCATAAACTTTGTGCTTTTTCGACTTCTTCCCCAGAAGCATAAACCTAGGGAGCTGAAACATTATGTACATACTCCTTGACTAGTGAGGATGATCATTTATAGCTTTGGTGGGCCTGTGGCCTCTGATAAGACTCGAGCCAGAGAGGCCACACCCTTAAAACCTTTTTTCCTCTTCTTCTCCAGAAGTATAAGGCCTAGAAAACTGTAACGTATCGCCTATATACTTAATTTTAGGATCCTTTGGAGCCTACAAGTAGGAACAACATTGGCCACACTCTAAAGTATAATTGAATATGAAGCCTGATGAGCTACAGAGCCAATGGCTCCATTTTTTTGTATTATATTACTAAAAAAGTAAGAGATATGGATGTTGTGACTTGTTTAATCCCCTCTTTACTGAATCTGTTTAATATTATAATTTGAAAAATATTGAATTTATAACTTACATTGTTTAAATATGTTGTTCGATGTTAACTAAAGAATGTTATTGGATTGTAGATTACACACTATTGGCTGATTCTTTTTGTTGTTGTTTAAGTACCTCTAGTATTCAAATATTTATCTTATTTACAGAGACGTTAACGCTGAAGTTGACCGAAGCCCAAAAGTCGTTTGTTCCAACTAATGTATTCAAGGACATCCGACATTCCTTGGAGAAGAACTGTCACGTGACCATCTGCGGAGCATCAGGAGAAGGGAAGACCACGATGGCTCTGATACTTGGACAGAAGTACAGGAAACAGGGGTATGAGCTGGTCTTTGTGGACAGGCCAGATAAGTTTGATCTTGGTTCTTGTATCAGGTCAGGTCAGAAGATTTGCCTGATGTTTGATGATGTGTTTGGATCAGTTGGTAGAACAACTAACTTGATTGATGTACAAAGGTTGTGTGATTCTTTAAAACTGCACATTGATAAAAACATTCAAACCAGGTTGACCGACAAGATTGATAAGAAAAAACAAGGGTCGGAAAAACTAAAAGATGACAAAAAGAAGTTCAAATCAAACGAAATTAGAGTTATTTTCACATCCAAAACCTATGACTTCAAGGAGGGTATTTCAAAAATGCGACGTCAGCATATTTCTATTTTCACCAAATCAGTTGTAGATTTGACAGTCAATCTGGGGTCATCCTACTCACATCAGGAAAAGAAGGCAATGTTCCAAAAACACAGAGAAATGCATCCGCATAAGATGTTAGGAGATTTACAAGTAGAAGACGTCATCAAGCAAGACTCACCACATCTGTTTGGGTTCCCACTTACGTGCAGGTTGTTCTTCGAATATTTTGCAAAAGAAGACAACGAACAGAAAGAGAAAGCTGAAAGAGAGAAAGACAAATCAAAAGCTATTGACTTCTTTAGTCGCCCCATTTACTATCTCAGAATTGAACTAAATGACATCCTGAGCAGGAGAAATGACCAATCAGCAGCCTTGATCCTTGTCATGTTGTGTGAAGGAAACCTCAAACTTCCAGACCTGGAATCTCCAAACCGAAATGAGAAAGTTGATGAAATGCTGGGACATATTTCCAGGTACACAAACTCTGCTACTCGGTCAGGTATAGCTGATGCTGCAAAGAGCTTCAGAGGAACCTTTTTTTCCAGGGGAGACAACTTCTGCTTTGCTCACTCTTCTATATACGAGGCATGTGCTTGTGCTTTGTATCAATTCAACCCTACTTTAGTGTTAGAGAACTGTAGTTTAGACTTCTTGTATGAACGACTTAAGGCTAAGCCAGGTATAGTTCAGGAGTCCGTAGTATCAGATCTCTGCCACTTTCTCTTTGTATCTGAGGAATATTTCCCCCTCGTAGTTACAAGATTTGTGTCCGCAATGAAGGAAGGCAACTTCTCAAAAACAGTTGCCCACCCAATCATGCAAAACAAATTGTTTGTTAATCAGTTTTTGAAAGAAATCAGACAACTGGCCTCTGACGACAAAGTCTGGGTTAAATTGAAAGAAGGTGAGAAAGGTTTTCTGTTTTGGGTTGTGAAAAGTAAAAGCACATACTTAGTTGAAAATATTGGAAAGTCTCTTAAGATCACATTTTCACAAGATGACATCAGAGAGGCTCTTTCTGCATCTGTGGAATGTGACTGTTTGGATCTTTACAAACTGCTCATGGACAGACTCAAAGGTGAAATTGAAGAGTCAGATTTGAATAAGCACCTCCTTGCAAGTGCAAAAGGCAGTGGAGAAAAAATGGTGAAATATTTGCTTGATGTTGGAGCAAATGTATCATCAATTAATACAGCAAAACAAACCATCCTCCATATTCTTTGTACTTACAATAGGCCAGACATCTTGGAATTAGTGATGTCTAATTCAAACAAAAAAGATCTCAATATGGCATTGAATACTCTTGATGACAACAAAAGAACTCCACTTATGTTTGCAGCCTTACAGGGAACCTTGGAATGTTTCCAGGTTATTAAGAGTGAGGTCAACCCTGTTTTGTTTGAGGAAGCTGATGTCTCAATTGTTGACGAGGATGGAAACACACTGCTACATCTTGCATGTATTGGAGGAAACAAACACATTGTTGAAAGTGTCCTGACACCTCGGAATATCAACAGTAGAAATAAGAATGGGTATACACCTATAATGGAAGCAGCTGCCCTTGCAAGGTCAGAAGTATTTTACCTACTTTTGTCTCAGGGAGCTGATGTTTCACTTGTTGATGAGAGGGGATACACACTACTACATCTTGCATGTGTTGGAGGAAACAAACACATTGTTGAAAGTGTCCTGACGCCCCGGAATATCAACAGTAGAGATAAGAGTGGGTGGACACCTATAATGGAAGCAGCTGCCCTTGCAAAGTCAGAAGTATTTGACCTACTTTTGTCACAGGGAGCTGATGTCTCACTTGTTGATGGGGTTGGATACACACTGCTACATGTTGCATGTTTTGGAGGAAACAAACACATTGTTGAAAGTGTCCTGACACCTCGGAATATCAACAGTAGAAATAAGGGTGGGAGGACACCTATAATGGAAGCAGCTGTTGTTGCAGAGTCAGAAGTATTTTATCTACTTTTGTCTCAGGGAGCTGATGTTTCACTTGTTGATACTGAGGATGGAAACACACTGCTACATCTTGCATGTTATGGAGGAAACAAACACATTGTTAAAAGTGTCCTGAAACCTCGGAATATCAACAGTAGAAATAAGAATGGGAGTACACCTATAATGCTAGCAGCTTTAAATGCAAAGTCAGAAGTATTTTATCTACTTTTGTCTCAGGGAGCTGATGTTTCACTTGTTGATGAGGATGGAAACACACTGCTACATCTTGCATGTTTTGGAGGAAGCAAACACATTGTTGAAAGTGTCCTGACACCTCGGAATATCAACAGTAGAAATAAGATTGGGTATACATCTATAATGGTAGCAGCTGCCCTTGAAAGGTCAGAAGTATTTTACCTACTTTTGTCTCACTTTTGTTTCACTTGTTGATGAGAATGGGTACACACTACACACTGCTACAAATTGCATGTTATGGAGGAAACAAACACATTGTTGAAAGTGTCCTGACACCTCGGAATATCAACAGTAGAAATAAGAATGGGTGTACATCTATAATGGAAGCAGCTGCCCTTGCAAGGTCGGAAGTATTTGACCTACTTTTGTCTCAGGGGGCTGATGTTACACTTGTTGATGTGATAGGGAACACACTACTACATCTTGCATGTGTTGGAGGAAACAAACACATTGTTGAAAGTGTCCTGACACCTCAGAATATCAACAGTGGAAATGGTTGTAAGATGACACCTATAATGTTGGCAGCTGAAAAAGGACATATACAGATCGTGGACTATCTGTGTGAGAAGGGAGCTGATCTGACATGCCTTGCTTCAGATGGGAGAGATGTTGTAGCTATTGCTGAGCTAGCAGACAAGAAGGATGTCGTCAAGAATCTGAAAAATCATCTCAGTCAGTGTTAGTCTCAAGAAGTGTGTCATTCGTTTGTCACTGTTACAGTTACAGTCGGAGATATCAACTGTTAAGTTATGATAGTCACATCAACAAAATCATCAATTAATCATTTCTATCTTTCATCAGTCTTATTTCATTCATAATTAAGAATTGTAATGATGTCTAAAGGCTAGGTTTAAAGATAATCATTTCTTGGGTAAATGTATCAGTCTGTAAACAATATGGTACAATGATGAAAGAAGATTCTAGGTCGGACCTGATCATGACTAACTAATCATATCTTTCATCAATCAAATACATTCAACTAATCACAATCAATAAACATAAATGTCAAACCATATATGTTGCAAGTTTTATCATGTTAATATTACGTGCACTTGCATGTGAAAATGTTTATAAGTTTTTTGCATTAATCATTGTTTCATTATTTATCACAAGTTGGGTCTGTGCATTCCTGCATTTGTCAAAAAGCTTTATTTACATGTACATTGTGATGGTCCTGTGACCTAAGGATTCAAAACGTGTGTAAAATAGGATGCTCAACTATCAGGAATTTTGAAAGCCTAGGACGCAGGGTTGATAAAGAGTTCACATTTCTGATAAAATCCAATATTGATCAGAGGAACTAGAGAGCATGTGCAGAACAGGGTTATTTGTTTTCTGTAGTTGTGATTGGTAACCTGTATTTTCATTTTAACAAGGTTTTGCAACATTTCATATTTATCACCATATATATGACCACTGGAATCTCGATATTTTACTCCAAGCTTCATCTAAGAATGCCAAGAATATTGAGGATTTATTCACACTTTTGAATAAAATCAAGCAAGATCCAAGTAGTTAAACTAAGCAATATTATAAAGAAATTATTCATCTACCCTGATCCAATTCGACAAGTTCTAACAGGGAAGAGGCAGTATTAAAAGTCCAAAATGCATTAAATACTACAAAACCACAAAGCTTTGTCTGAAGAATACACAAAACAGACTGTCAGATTAAATTCTATCGGGATCCGAGAAGTGAAAATTTTGGATGATATAGAGAAATTAATCCCCTTGATTTGATTTCCACTTTGCAAACAAGTTCTAGTTTAGTTCTTAGTTCTTAAGACAAAATCTTTAAAACTTGGTTGCAGGAGAAGGTTTATTGTAACCAGACTGTATGTCCACAGTGAAATATACATATAAGCACATAAATAAGCAGAACTTTTCCTTATATCTGCAGAAGTACGTGGCTTTGTTGTTTATTTTGTACACGTGAAATCAGAGCTGTATAAAGTAATATGTTCATCGTGTGTCCGTGTTATATGTTACTTATGTTGAGGTAGAAGTCAAATGGTGTCTTGTAATACCGGATGGGAAACTATTTTATATCTTTTATATTTGTACAAATCCGTTTTAATGTTTATTTTGTGAATTGATACATTAAATCTGTATGCATATTTATGTTTTATTCTAGTGTTCATATGTTATCTTCTTTATTTTGAAGTAGAAACCATGCATGTCCTTGAAAAAAAGCTAGAGATCATTTGTTATCTTTGATATTTGTACAAATTAATATGTTATGTTTTATGTTTGAATTAATACATTAAAGCTGTATACTTTTTATGTATTTTTCCTTTTGTTTATGTTATATTATACTTATTTCGGAGTAAAAACCAAATAAGGCTTTCATTTTGTTGTTTTAAATGAATATGTCATGTGTCATGTTTATGTTGTCTATTGATTCTGTATACATTTATATTTTTTTAGCTCATCTGGCCTGTAAGGCCCGATGGGCTTATGGCACGGCATGGTGTCCGGCGTCCGTCCGTCCATCCGTAAACATTGTGGAATATCGACTTCTTCTCCAGAAGCATAGAGCCTAGAAAAGTGAAACTTTGTGTACAGACCCCTTGGCTAGTGGGGATTATCAATTGTAGCTTTGGGCGCCCTGTGACCCCTAATAAGGGCCACAGGGGCTACGCCCTAAAAACCTATTTTCATCTTCTTCTCAAGAACCATGAGGCCTTGAAAGCTGAAACTTTGTGTACAGACTCCTTGACTAGTGAGGATGATGAATTTGAGCTTTATAATAATATTAAAGGCAACAGGAACCTCCTCCAAATCTATTTTCATCTTCTCCTGAAGTATAAGGCCTAGAAAACTGAAACTTGTTGCCTATATACAGTGTTTAAAATATTGCCCGTCAGCCAGTCCTTGAACTGGCTACTTTTTGCCAGGACTGGTTACTTTTTCGTCAGGACTGGTAACTTTTTCGTCAGGACTGGTAACTTTTCAATTTGTTTCTTAAATTTCCCAAAGGAATTGACCAATGAATTTTCAGGACAGGCTAGAGTTCCAATCGATTTTATACACTGCTATATACTTAATTTTATGATTGGTGACCCTGTGGCCTCTACAAAGGGGGAATCACATTTGCCACACTCTACATCATAGTTGATGATGAAGCCTGATGAGCTACAGAGCCAATGGCTCTATTTTTCTTTCTTGGGTTCATGTTATATTATACTTATTTTATAGTAGAATAATAGTAATAATAGTAATTTATAGTAATAATGGATTAGAAATAATAGACATATGTACAAATCCATGGGTGAATTCAAAAGTTTTTATTTTTGTTATTTGTGTGCAATGATTTGTTGAAAGCTACACTTATGTTGGAGTTAAAGGCTAATTGATGAACTGTAATAACGAACTATAAATATCTTTTGATTACCAGTGTTTAAGAAAATCGATTTGCCAGTGGAAGAAGTTTTAAGAAAAGACACAATGTATTTGAATAAATCTTTTCATGTTAAATATTTTACTTTTGATTAAATTAAAACAATTTTGGTACATGTATGGCGTTACTTACTTCTTTTTAATCTTTCTTTAAACCACCACTCTCCCAATCAAAACTCATCAATCTACTTTCTTTTAGGTTATAACATTCAGATGATATATAGTTTCCACCCTCCCAATCAAAACTCATCAATCTACTTTCGTTTAGGTTATACCATTCAGATGATATATAGTTTCCACCACCACCCTCCCCATCAAAACTCACCAATCTACTTTCGTTTAGGTTATACCATTCAGATGATATATAGTTTCCACCCTCCCCCATCAAAACTCACCAATCTACTTTCGTTTAGGTTATACCATTCAGATGATATATAGTTTCCACCACCACCCTCCCCATCAAAACTCACCAATCTACTTTCGTTTAGGTTATACCATTCAGATGATATATAGTTTCCACCCTCCCCATCAAAACTCACCAATCTACTTTCGTTTAGGTTATACCATTCAGATGATATATAGTTTCCACCACCACCCTCCCCATCAAAACTCACCAATCTACTCTCTTTTAGGTTATACCATTCAGATGATATATTGTTTCCACCCTCCCCATCAAAACTCACCAATCTTCTTTCGTTTAGGTTATACCATTCAGATGATATATAGTTTCCACCCCCAACCTCCCAATCAAATCTCATCAATCTACTTTCTTTTAGGTTATAACATTCAGATGATATATAGTTTCCACCCTCCCCATCAAAACTCTAACATTCAGATGATATATAGTTTCCACCCTCCCCATCGAAACTCATCAATCTACTCTCTTTTAGGTTATAGCATTCAGATGATATATAGTTTCCACCCTCCCCATCAAAACTCTAACATTCAGATGATATAAAGTTTCCACCCTCCCCATCGAAACTCATCAATCTACTCTCTTTTAGGTTATAGCATTCAGATGATATATAGTTTCCACCCTCCCCATCAACACACACCAATCTACTTTCGTTTAGGTTATACCATTCAGATGATATATAGTTTCAACCACCACCCTCCCCATCAAAACTCACCAATCTTCTTTCGTTTAGGTTATACCATTCAGATGATATATAGTTTCCACCACCACCCTCCCCATCAAAACTCACCAATCTACTTTCGTTTAGGTTATACCATTCAGATGATATATAGTTTCCACCACCACCCTCCCCATCAAAACTCACCAATCTACTTTCGTTTAGGTTATACCATTCAGATGATATATAGTTTCCACCACCACCCTCCCCATCAAAACTCACCAATCTACTCTCTTTTAGGTTATAACATTCAGATGATATATAGTTTCCACCCTCCTCATCAAAACTCACCAATCTACTCTCTTATAGGTTATACCATTCAGATGATATATAGTTTCCATGCCCACCCTCCCAATCTAAACTCACTAATCTACTCTCTTTTAGGTTATAACATTCAGATGATATATAGTTTCCATGCCCACCCTCCCAATCAAAACTCACTAATCTACTCTCTTTTAGGTTATACCATTCAGATGATATATAGTTTCCATGCCCACCCTCCCAATCTAAACTCACTAATCTACTCTCTTTTAGGTTATACCATTCAGATGATATATAGTTTCCACCCTACCCATCAACACTCACCAATCTACTCTCTTTTAGGTTATAACATTCAGATGATGTATAGTTTCCACCATCACCCTTCCCATCAAAACTCACCAATCTACTCTTTTTTAGGTTATAACATTCAGATGATATATAGTTTCCACCCTCCCAATCAAAACTCATCAATCTACTTTCTTTTAGGTTATAGCATTCAGATGATATATAGTTTCCACCCTCCCAATCACAACTCACCAATCTACTCTCTTTTAGGTTATAACATTCAGAATCAGATGATATATTGTTTCCACCCTCCCCATCAAAACTCACCAATCTTCTTTCGTTTAGGTTATACCATTCAGATGATATATAGTTTCCACCCCCACCCTCCCAATCAAATCTCATCAATCTACTTTCTTTTAGGTTATAACATTCAGATGATATATAGTTTCCACCCTCCCCATCAAAACTCTAACATTCAGATGATATATAGTTTCCACCCTCCCCATCGAAACTCATCAATCTACTCTCTTTTAGGTTATAGCATTCAGATGATATATAGTTTCCACCCTCCCCATCAACACACACCAATCTACTTTCGTTTAGGTTATACCATTCAGATGATATATAGTTTCCACCACCACCCTCCCCATCAAAACTCACCAATCTACTTTCGTTTAGGTTATACCATTCAGATGATATATAGTTTCCACCACCACCCTCCCCATCAAAACTCACCAATCTACTTTCGTTTAGGTTATACCATTCAGATGATATATAGTTTCCACCCTCCCCCATCAAAACTCACCAATCTACTTTCGTTTAGGTTATACCATTCAGATGATATATAGTTTCCACCACCACCCTCCCCATCAAAACTCACCAATCTACTTTCGTTTAGGTTATACCATTCAGATGATATATAGTTTCCACCCTCCCCATCAAAACTCACCAATCTACTTTCGTTTAGGTTATACCATTCAGATGATATATAGTTTCCACCACCACCCTCCCCATCAAAACTCACCAATCTACTCTCTTTTAGGTTATACCATTCAGATGATATATTGTTTCCACCCTCCCCATCAAAACTCACCAATCTTCTTTCGTTTAGGTTATACCATTCAGATGATATATAGTTTCCACCCCCAACCTCCCAATCAAATCTCATCAATCTACTTTCTTTTAGGTTATAACATTCAGATGATATATAGTTTCCACCCTCCCCATCAAAACTCTAACATTCAGATGATATATAGTTTCCACCCTCCCCATCGAAACTCATCAATCTACTCTCTTTTAGGTTATAGCATTCAGATGATATATAGTTTCCACCCTCCCCATCAAAACTCTAACATTCAGATGATATAAAGTTTCCACCCTCCCCATCGAAACTCATCAATCTACTCTCTTTTAGGTTATAGCATTCAGATGATATATAGTTTCCACCCTCCCCATCAACACACACCAATCTACTTTCGTTTAGGTTATACCATTCAGATGATATATAGTTTCAACCACCACCCTCCCCATCAAAACTCACCAATCTTCTTTCGTTTAGGTTATACCATTCAGATGATATATAGTTTCCACCACCACCCTCCCCATCAAAACTCACCAATCTACTTTCGTTTAGGTTATACCATTCAGATGATATATAGTTTCCACCACCACCCTCCCCATCAAAACTCACCAATCTACTTTCGTTTAGGTTATACCATTCAGATGATATATAGTTTCCACCACCACCCTCCCCATCAAAACTCACCAATCTACTCTCTTTTAGGTTATAACATTCAGATGATATATAGTTTCCACCCTCCTCATCAAAACTCACCAATCTACTCTCTTATAGGTTATACCATTCAGATGATATATAGTTTCCATGCCCACCCTCCCAATCTAAACTCACTAATCTACTCTCTTTTAGGTTATAACATTCAGATGATATATAGTTTCCATGCCCACCCTCCCAATCTAAACTCACTAATCTACTCTCTTTTAGGTTATACCATTCAGATGATATATAGTTTCCATGCCCACCCTCCCAATCTAAACTCACTAATCTACTCTCTTTTAGGTTATACCATTCAGATGATATATAGTTTCCACCCTACCCATCAACACTCACCAATCTACTCTCTTTTAGGTTATAACATTCAGATGATGTATAGTTTCCACCATCACCCTTCCCATCAAAACTCACCAATCTACTCTTTTTTAGGTTATAACATTCAGATGATATATAGTTTCCACCATTTTCTCCCCATTAAAACTTACAAATCTATTTACTTTTTCATCATAACATTCAGATGATTTATAGTTTCCACTCCCACCCTCCCCATTAAAACTCATCAATCTATTTACTTTTTCATCATAACATTCAGATGATATAGGCCTTTACAGGATATCTATCTTTTTTTAATAATAATATCATGTTTATCGCATCGGGTGGTAGAAAGTTTATATTTTCATGAGTGGCGCAGCAAGATGAGATAAACATGGTATTTGTCAAGATTTGACAGATATTCTTTTATACGTATAAAAAAGCCAATTTTATGTTGAGCTGCCGCTTGAAAGAACCCGTCACTGTGGTAACAGTGTGACGTCATATGAGAATTCATGACGTCAGACCATTGTTACATGACGTCAAACTCTTGAACTTGTCGTCACTCGATATGATTGGTACGGTAGTAAGTAGGTCAGCGCTAAACTAGTGTTGAACAAGCGCCTGGCTTGGGAACTTTCAGACCAATGTGATGATGAAAGCCCTGATACACATTTTTAGCTCATCTGGCCTGTAAGGTCCGATGGGCTTATGGCATGGCATGGTGTCCGGCGTCTATCCGTCTGTTCGTACACTTTGTGGAATTTCGACTTCTTCTCCAGAACCATTAGACCTAGAAAGCTGAAACTTGGTGTACAGACTCCTTCACTAGTGAGGATAAAAAAAGTGTAGCTTTGGTGGTCCTGTGGCCCCTAATAAGGGTCACAGGGGCAACAGCCTAAACACTTATTTTCATCTTCTTCTCCAGAACCATAAGGCCTTGGCTAGTAAGGATTATAAATTGTAGCTTTGGTGGTCCTGTAGTCCCTAATAAGGGCCAAAGGGACCACAGCCTAAAAACCTATTTTTATCTTCTTCTCTAGAACCATACGGCCTAGAAAGCTGAAACTTTGTGTACAGACTCCTTGATTCAATCTTTATTTCCGGTACTGAAAAGGCCACAGGCCTATAGTACAATACATTATACATTTGATTTTACATATACTATTTATGTAACAATATGGTTTCTATATACAGATGCGTAGAATATATACATGGACAGGTTTTCGATTTCTTTGTTATCTAAACTATTTAATAGTTTGGAAAATTTAAGCATGTTTGGATGTACATAATACTTTTCTTTAATATATTTCTTTCTTATGCTACTGTAGATCGGACATACAAGTAAAAAATGATATTCATCTTCAATTTCATTTGATTGGCATAATTGACAGATTCTTTGCTCTCTACTAATATTTATATATCTACCTTTCTCAATGTACAGTTCGTGTGACGAGCATCGAAAACGTGCTAGACTTATTCTGTACTTCTTAACATTTAAACAAGATAGATAGTATTCGGTATGGATATTTCTTTTAAACAGTTGATATGTGTCACATTTGCTTGAAAGAGATAGTTTTGCCTGCCAATTTTGAAAATATATATCTTTTAATCTTTGACTAAATGTTTTTATGAATTCTGGATATATTCCATTTTCCTGATTGTGCCAAATATTTCCAAAGCCAGTTGAGAACAATAGTTGTTTTACATCTGTCACCCAATTTTTATGTCCATTTCTATCAAATAGCAACATCATATCATAGCATTTCTTTGGTAAGCGATATGAGGGCATATATACTAATTTCATCCAATACCGAATTACCTTACAATAAGAGTAAATATATAAGGGAAACCTGCCACATTCACCATATACCATAACACTTGGAGTATTCTGTTTAACACCTAAAAACTTTTTACAGGCATATAGATGAACCATTTCTAATTTTGCAAATGTATTCAATCCCCAAATTTCTGCCCCATACAAAAGAATTGGACTTATCTTAACATCAAATATTTTGAAAAAAGAGTTCATATTGAGATCACCTAATATACGAAGTTGTCTTAAGATTCCTAACAGTACTTTCTTCGCCTGCACAGCTGCGTACTTTGCATGTAATGCCCAGGATAATTGGCTTGTGAAATATACACCAAGATATTTGTAAGAATTTGTAGTTTCAAGTTTACATTTATTGTAGTACCATCTCTCATGTTTTGCTAACTTTCCACCATTCTTAAATACCACTACTTTTGTTTTATCTAGATTTACTGTTAGTTTTGACTGCATACAAAAGTTTTCGAGTTCATATATTTGCCTTTGTAGACCCATAACTGTACTTGATATCAAGACAATGTCATCCGCAAATAGTAAAAGAAATAATTGACTCCTTGACTAGTGGGGATTATAAATTGTAGCTTTGGTGGCCCTGTGGCCCCTAATAAGGGCCACAGGTGCCACACCCTAAACCTATTTTCATCTTCTTCTCCAGAACCATAAGGCCTGGCAAGCTGAAACTTTGCGAACAGACTCCTTGACTAGAGAGGATTATAAATTGTAGCTTTGATGGCCCTGTGGCCCCTTATAAGAGCTACAGGGGCCACGCCTTAAAAACCTATTTTCATCTTCTTCTCCAGGAGCAATAGGCCCAGAAAGCTGAAACCTTGTCAATATACTCTTTGACAAGTAAGGATTATGATTTATCGCTTTTGTGTTCCCTAATAAGAGCCTCAGGGGCCATACCCTTTAACCTAATTTTATCTTTTTCTCAAGAAGCATCAGGCCATGAAAGCCGAAACTTTGTGTGCAACCTTCTAAGTTAGATAAGGAGGAAATCAAATTGTACATTTGGTGACCCTGTGGTAAGGGAGGAACTACATTTGCCACACCCTAAAGCAAAATTGATATGAAGCCTGATGAGCTACAGAGCCACTGTCTCTATTTTTACTTTGATTCCTTCGAGAAAACACCATCGATTGTAATCAGACTGCATATTTGACTTGCTTCAGTGAAGTTACTGTAGCTGAGGTAACTGAACGATTTAGAATTTGAATAGATCATTACCACAGACCGTTTCAAGACGTAACACAGTACCTGCCTGAAAGTAAGATATCTATCTTTTTCTTAATACTCGAGATCACTGAAATCAAAGTTTCAGTTGTAACTTGTTGTGCTACAAATACAGTTTTCTTGTTAAATAAGGGTTGCAACTATTTGTAACTTTATGTTTCTTTCTCAAGCTTCAATTTAAACAAAGTCTAGATAGCTTATGCAATATGACCTTCGATATATAGATCTATTTACCATCGTCTCTAAATATGGACCTCTTCCTAAAGATAAAAAGTGTTCAAAAACAATTTGAGGAGGTGACTGATTTAATCCATACCAACCATTAAATCTTCGAACGATTAGATGTAGACAGTATATCAGCTTGGGTAGAGTTTTTTCTTACAAAGAGATCCCAACTTTTAAAATCCGAATTTATTAAATGTTTGGAACCAACTACAACTAAAGTTACTTTTTTTCTAACGATGAAACGACAGTTAAGTTTGACAATGTCGATATCACATGAAATCCTGTTTTTACTCACAAATTTTTTTTCACTTCTGAAAACGCAAAATGACCTAGAAAGCTAAAACAGACTCGTTTGCTATTTTTGATCCTGCAATGAAGATCTGATGGAAGATCTACAGAGATAAAACCTTGGAATAGTGAAATTGTGAACTTGAATTTTTATTAGATTGTGACTTTAACTTGTTGATTTGGAGACTTTGTGGCTTCTAATAATTGTTTGCACCCAGGGCCACTGGACAACGCCCCTAAAGCTATTTTCCTCTGGAACGGGAATCTGAAAACACATTAGATCGGGAAATTTGGTGATCCCAATGATTCTGAAAGAGCTACTGATAGACAACCTCGATATCATATTTTAAGTCAAGAGATAATCATGGTAAGGACCAGATCATTGTCTTGACTTCAACTATACACACAGAATTTAATTAAGGACCCCCCATTTTACAAACACAAAAACAGAGCTGATACAATTAATAAACGTTGCTTGAAAACGGTGTTAGTACCTACACTGAAACGTCGCACTCTTGCAATAAAGAAGTTGTAAATCCATTGAACTTGTTCTCATTCAAATTAATAAACGATACAATTTCCCAGGCAATTTTCCATATAACGATCATGAAGCAGTGTAGCAACGAAACCTTCACTCGATTTTCGATTCACTGTGTCTTGATTACTGTTTTTACAACAGCTCGGCTCGAGTCAAAATCCAAGTTACATTATACTTGAAAATGAAAGTCAATCTTTTTGTTGCAATTTGATAATTATCATTCTCTTGACTGAACTGATGACTATTTAGTAAATAACTTCACAGCAGAAGTATGAAATTTCAAAGTCACCAAATCATCATATATCAAATAAAAAAGTAACTGCATGAAGAACAAAAGGCCACTGTTAATGATAATGATTTTAAGGTAGGAGCAGTGTTTGATCAACAACTACAACTCAAAAAATCTCTAATTTACTCATTGATTTTAAGATTGTAGATTTTTAATCAATTCTACAAGAAAAACTTGAATGTACTGAACATTCAATGTCCTCTTAGCCTCTTATCATGCATGATAAAAAATGTTTTTCTGTGTCATCAAAAATGTTATTTTACATTTACAAATCCAAGGTTTAATGTGTAGATTCATCCCGACTTATGTTTGTGACATAACATAAAAAGATTTGTTCTTAGCGTAAGGTTTTACTAATGACATTGAACAAGTCACGTGGTTGATGTTTGCATGAATTTAAGAATGTGAATTAAAGTATATTAGTATATTAATCAAATGGATATTATAATGCTTAAGGGCTGAAATATGAACCTAAATGAATATGTCATTATGTCCCCCGCAAAGCTTTGCGGGAGACAATGTTTTCGGTTCTGTCCGAAATTCCGTAATTCCGTAATTCCGTAATTCCGTAACGCTTTCGTTTCCGGACAATATCTCCAAAACCGTTCAATATGTTTTAACGAAACTTGGTATGTGGTTAGATCGAGTACTGGAGTGGTGCCTTTTGCTATTGACAATTTGAACTTAGTGCATATTGGGGGATGCTTCGTTTCGGGATCATTTCTCCAAAACTGTTAAATATTTTTTAACGAAACTTGGTAAATGGTTAGATCTAGTACTGGAGTGGTG
Organism: Steromphala cineraria; assembly: GCA_916613615.1. Taxonomy (NCBI): domain Eukaryota; kingdom Metazoa; phylum Mollusca; class Gastropoda; order Trochida; family Trochidae; genus Steromphala; species Steromphala cineraria. The sequence goes on along the minus strand of OU744736.1, from coordinate 24,539,974 downwards.
CCTTTTGCTATTTTGGTTATTCTGAATTTTTTATTTTTTCTGGTTTCCATGGAAACATTTTGAACTTAGTGCATATTGGGGGATGCTTTCGTTTCCGGATGATATCTCCAAAACTGTTCAATATTTTTTAATGAAACTTGGTATGTGGTTAGACCTAGTTGTGGAGTGGTGCCTTTTGTTATTTTGGTCATACTGAATTATATAATATTCCTGGTTTCCATGGCAACAGTTTGAAAGGACCATTTCCGGGCAATATCTCAAAAACTATTCAATATGATTTTACAAAACTTGGTATGCGGTTAGACCTAGTGGTGGAGTGGTGCCTTTTTCTATTTTAGTTATTCTGGGGGGGGGGGGGGGGGGGGGGGGGGGTAGGGTCTGTTTCCGTACTTTAGCTTAAAAACTATTCATAATATTTTTACTAGACTTGATATGTGGTTAGAACTACTGGAGGAGTGGTACCTTTTGCTACTTTGGTTATTCTCAATTGTTATTTTTCTGGTTTTTATGGAAACAATATGAAATTTGTACATAATGGGGGTAGGGTCACTTTCGGATTAAATGTTAGCGGGGGACATCACAGTGCATCACATGCACAGATTTCTAGTTTAAAATAGCCTACACTTAGCCTAGTGGTTAGAATGCTTGCTTATGGTTGGGAGTTCGAATCCTCCTTATAGAAGCATGCAAATTTTGAGATTTCTTCAAAAGGTGGTTGACCAAAGGGTTAAGTTATACGTTCAAAATATCAAAACCTTCGACTTTGAATTATGAAAACCTTCTATCATCCGAGAAGATTTACATATGAATATAATGCCCTGACTTCCCAAAGTAAATACGAGAAAACAAGAGACCTCCAAAACAATAGACGAAAAAAAGAAACAAAACAGCAGTCTGTGGATGTAGCTCAAATGGTAGAGTGTCCTCTCATCATGCGAGAGGCTGGGGATCAGTTCCTGACGGCTTTATACTATACGTGAAAGTAAAAGTTATCACCATGCCTACAAGCACGTATACTGAAATGATATACGAACCTTTATCATATTGTTGCTGCAACTTCTATTAGTTCAGCGCAATATTCTGATGTTTGTATTTATTAATAGACAAGAAAAAATAATAACAAGTGAACACATCACTAATTTCAATCAAACACTACTACCAGAAAGACCTGCTCCAACATGTTGAACTGAGAGATGTCTTATTCAATATGGTTTTAATAGTCATGTTACTTATAGAAAAGGTACACATATATGTTCAAAAATAGGTCTTGTTATCTACAAGCAAGTGGAGACGAGTTTATCAGATATTCAAATACTTTGTCACTACATCCCAGCTCCGCATTGCAGCCAATCGATGTACATATATTCATAAAGCACGAGCTTATGGTACTTCCATGAACTTCATTTTAGGGCAGTTGTAATCAATTCTTTCAACAACGGATAGTTGATATCGCTTGAAAGTTATTTTTGGTCAGGGTTTTCTGAGTTCAAAAGTTAACATTCATTAATGTTAATTTTTCATTTGGATTTTTTTCAACGACCAATTCTTCATTCCAAAATAACAAATGTTTTAGCAATAATCAGTGCCCCTTTAACTTGTGATTATAAGTATGATCGATGAGTAGTAGATTGAAATTATAAAAGACTTTATAAGTGCTGTGCAATATCCTTAAAGGGGCAGTAGTACTTTTTAGGGGAATATAAGGTGATGTTAAGAAAAGGAAAAGGAATGGTTTCAAATGAAAGGCAATGTATTTAAACTAAATTGAGCCGTATTAATTCAAATATTTAATGTTAAGTTTAGCCATGAAATTCATTTTCTTACACAAACCGTATAAAAGGTGTTCACACAAAATGACCTCCAATGGATTTTATGTGAATCTTCATACTTTGTCCTCTTACTATAGCTTATTGACTTGTGCAACGAGATTTACCTCACTATCACTATAATACAGACAACAGTAACATACAATGATATTACTAGTGTCTTAAGTGATGTTTAAGTAGTATAAAAAGCTTGTAAGCTAAGTATATCCGAAGATGCATTTTACTTTCGCATTTTACGATCTTGAATTCAACCCTTTTAACAAGTTCATAAGTCGATGTAATTGATAAAAATTTCATTAACGATTTTCAAAAACTATTGTCAAAATTCAAACCTAATGAAGTAAATTCCTTCAATTATAAAGACTCAAAGTGCTTTGATTAACTACAGTGCTGTACCAGGCAAACATACACAGTAAAAATAATTCATTAAAGTCAAGTACACCATTAGACGCATTAAAACAAAATAAAATAAAACTGTTTTACTAGAACTAGTTTTGACAGTGTAGCTCAATAATTGTTAAAGATATAAGCTATATTAGACTGATGACTATTCCTACTGCCACATGTGTCGCAAGAATTTTTATGATGTCACAAAAAGTTTTACAAACATTGATGGAAATACACTGTACAAATTTAAACATTTACTTTCACATTTGAATTACCAATATTCATTTGAGTAACTTTGATTATATCAGTCTTGCTGGCAAGTCTAGTATTGAAATAGTAGGTTCTCTTTTAAAATAGTTACATTCTAGGATGTGTTGTGCTTCCTACATCATCCCTTAACTTAGAGTAAACATTTGTAAACATGAGAACAAAATTGAACAAATCTCTTCCTTTAATTGCTTAGTCACAGTCAGAAATAAATTGTTGAAAAATATTTCAGATAGTAAAATGTTTAATGAAATAAATGAATATTTAAACAGATTGTAAAGAAATATTCTGAAACAAATGGCTTGACTATATAGACACAGATTTCCCCAGCTCAAAACCAAAAACTGCTGGGCGACTTCTGGTGGTATTCGATCCTTAGTCAGTTTGCCCTATAACTCTATAGTTATACTTATAGTTTTATAAATTTTTTCACTAAGTACAAAGTTGTCTCGTGTTAGGTAAATCTAATCATATTGAATTTGGGATTAAACCTTACTACCCGTTTTACAGATGTGAAACAACGTTGATTCAGCACACGTAACAGATCCAAGATGGCGTCCTCACAGGATCCAGATGGTGATGACACCAATTCAGGGGAGATCACTCTTCCATCAAGCCAACATTTGATGGGCCCGGGGGATATTGAAGCTCTTGTCAACGCCTTGACTATGCCACAGAGAGGTGCCAATTTACGTATATATCAGTACATTTGATGTTAAGAATCAAAGGATAGATTTCATTTCAAATGATAAACGTGAGACACTGTTAGCCATATTGGAGCAATATTTAGCTGTTTGGGCTATATGTTAAATTCAGTATAGGAAGTAGGCCCTACACTGATTTCAAAAGCTTTTCGGTACTATCGGTTAAAGGTCATTGTCACAGTACGGTACAGCTTCCACGGGTGCAAAATAATTGTACTCAAGTACTCAAGAGGTCAAACTCGACTCGGACATGAGTAACAAAAATTTAACTTAACCCATGACATCATGTAATTGTTGTTGAGAATAGATATCATGAAAATATATTTTAACCTATAAATGACCATAAACAGCATATCTTGTCTTTGGTGTCTTCAAATGGTAAGACAATCACCTGTCTTCACACTTTACAGATAAAAAGACTGATTTAACAGTGACTTCCAAGAAAATGGACTCGAGTCCACCTGGACCTGACTCGGCCTCGAGTACTCGAGTACCCGTGGAAGCCCTATAGTTGGATACAAGACAGGATCTGATATACAAAAGGCTTTTAGCTACAGAGGTTCATTTGAGAAATCATTTGATACCATTACCAACATCAGCGTGAAGCAGGCTTGTTGTGTGTGAAAGAACCTTCTGACGACATGCTTTATTTGTTTTTTTCGCATCTCAAGTGTCGTACGTACAATTGATTTAGACATCCAAAACTAAATAACTTTCCTGCTCGTTTGACATTACCAGTCAGCGAGTTAGAAAGTGTTGTTTTATCATTGAAAGCATTTATGATAAATCATTATTAAAGTATGGGTTTGAACAATCTTGCAATGATAGATTTAGAGAAAGGAATATTCTTAATCTTCAAACTCATGTTTTGTTTTACTTTTTTCTTTCCTTGTTCTCATGATTTCAGCTAATATTTTAACTGACAAAAGGTATATATTATTTAATCTTTCTCTAAAAATTTATTATTAAAGTACTTTTGTTTCAGTGCTTCAACTGACACCTGAAATGATCCAAATGGCGACTGGAACTTCTAGACCAGGCACTTTTGATTCAGGTAGAAGTTTTACTGTTAAGCTTGGAAATGCACGCTTTAACTTTTGTCCACTTGAAAAACATTATGAAAACCCTAGTTTTAGTAAATTTATAGCACAGTTCAGGATGTAAGAATCCACTTAGATCACAAACAAATTATTCTTAAAAAAAACCTGAAAATGATGTTCACAAAATTAAAATTTTACGATCATTTAATGCAGTAAATAGTGATCACTCACATGTTGATGCACTAATGTTGTAATTGTACTTCTTTGTTATACCAGCATGCTAAAGGTTAATTCAAGATGTCTAAGTCATTATTTAAACGGCCAAACTGTGTACAGTACAGTCTGTAATAAAATGTTTAAAACGTTATTTCAATGTAGCGGAACAGCCACAACTGACACCTGAAATGTTCCAAATGGCAGCTGGAGCTTCTAGACCAGGCAGTCTGGATTCAGGTAGGAGTTTTATTGTTAAGCTTGGAAATATATATTATGAAAACCCTGGTTTAAGTAAATGTAAAGCACAGTAACGGATGTTAGAATCAACTTAGATCACAAACACATTATCCTGAATAACTTTAATAATGAAATTGTAACTTGATAAAACTGAAAACGATGTTAACAAAATTACAATAGAGCAATCATTAAATGCTGTAAATAGTATAAAGTGATCACTCACATGTTAATGCACCGATGAATTGTACTTTTTTGCTATACCAGCATTCATGATGTCTAAGTCATTATTTAAACGGCCAAACTGTGTACAATACAGTCTGTAATAAAATGTTTAAAACGTTATTTCAATTTAGTGGAACAGCCACAACTGACACCTGAAATGTTCCAAAAGGCAGCTGGAGCTTCTAGACCAGGCACTCTGGATTCAGGTAGAAGTTTACTGTTATCATGAAACTAAGCACTTAACCTTCTGTTCACTAGATCAAAATGTATTACAATATAAAGAGCATCAAATACAATAAATACGACTAAATAGTATATTGATATAATCAAAATGACTGCTGTAGGCACTCTGGATTCAGGAAGGAGTTTTGCTGAAATCTTGAATTAGATAAATATATATATGATATATGTAACACGTATATATGGATAATATATGTAGATATATAGAAATATTACAATATAAATGAGAATAAGATACCGTAAATAGTATTGAGTTGAAATGTTCCAATTGGGAGCGGGAAATACTAGAGCAGGCACTCTGGATTCAGGTAGGGTTTGACTGAAGTCTTGGAACTATACACTTGAGCTTGTGTGCATGATGTACTGATACAGAATCCTGAGTTTAAAACAAGACAACATTGAAATAAATTTAAGATCACAACATATTGTTTGAATAGAATGACTTATGAAAGTGAAGGTAAATTGAAAGGTGAATAAGATGTTTTTGAAATGGAATAATGTAAATGTATTATTATTTGAATGTTACTATTAATCCATGGATGTTGTGACTTGTTGTTACATGAATCATCCTTCTTAAATCAAATCAGTATTGTGCAGATGTGGTATATGAATGTATATGTTGTTCATGGTAAATATTCCCTTTAATAAGATGTATGATGATTCATAAAGTATTTTGATATTCTCCTCTAGGGTTTTAAATTATGTTTCCAGAAGCTTTCAACAGCTTGAACAAATAATTTAGGACCCATTTTAAGCTCATCTGGCTTGTAACTGTAAGGCCTGATGTGCTTAAAGCATGGCATGGTGTCCTGCGTTCGTCCGTCCGTAAACTTTGTGCTTTTTCGACTTTTCCAGAGACATAAGGCTTAGAAAGCTGAAACTTTGTGTACATACTACTTCACTAGTGAGGATTATAATTTATAGCTTTGTTGGGCCTGTGGCCCCGCATAAGGGCCACAGGGGCCACGCTCTAAAAACCTGTTTTCATCTTCTGACTAGTGAGGATTATATTTTATAGCTTTGCTAGGCTTGTGGCCCCTGATAAGAGCCTCAGGGGCCACACCCTTAACACCTATTTTCCTCTTCTTCTCGAGAAGAATAAGGCCTAGAAAACTGCAATTTATTGCCTATATACTTCATTTAAGGATTGGTGATCCTATGGAGCCTACAAAGGGGGAACAACATTGGCCACACTCTAAAGTATAATTGAACATGAAGCCTGATGAGCTACAGAGCCAATTGCTCTATTTGTTATTTTATTTCTAAAATAGTGGTTCTAGGAGATATGGACGTTGTGACTTGTTTTTACCCCTCCTTTACTGAAATCTGTATAATATTATAATTGGGAAAGTATTTTATTGATATCAAACATGGTTTAAATATGTTGTTCGATGTTAACTAAATAATGTCATTGGATTGTAGAGTACACACTATTGACTGATTCTTTTTGTTGTTGTTACTAGACTAATTATACCCCCGCCTTACAGCGTAAGCGGGGGTATATAGCGTTCATTCTTTCCGTCCGTCTGTCCGTCCGTCCGTCCGTCTGTCCGTGTTCACATTCGACACCTTAAGATGTAGATCATGCGTCCAGGACGTCAATAAGAGGTATTTTCAACCTCATGTGTTATACCACTTAGTTTTAGTGTCCAGAAATGTTATATGTGGTTCCCTGAACCCACGGACAAATTATACCTCATATGTCACGGACACATTTTTTATTACGGACGGGTCCTTCGAGCAGACTAAAGGGAGTTAACTCTGTAATGCTTAATCTGTTACCTTTTTCAAATTCGCTTCTGCTTTTGGAACCACGAACAACCAATCCGAACCTTTCCGAATGCATTTAGCCTCGTTTTCGAAATTGGCGCGAAGTCGGAGTCCCTCATGCTGGGGAAAACCTCGGAAGATGGACGTAAGTAAATTTGATAAAAGTAATTAATTATTGTGTAATTTATGGCTTTAAAATGAATACTGTTACTTATTAAGGTGTTTGCTATTGTGTGTTTCTCAAACTCATTCACGAAAAGTCATAATTCTGTCAGAAACATAGTTTGTTGCGATCAGTCGGCAAGTAGATATCTGCAGCCAATGCAATATGGCGGATGAAACATACTACCTCGTCGTTTTAGCTGTAACTCTAGCAGTTTTAGTTCTATTTTTTGGCACTCTGCTATTTACATTGATGGTTGTTTACTTTCGTCATTGGACATCCTTGTTTGACAGTTGGAACAATGATTACAATAATGCAAGATGAAGTCAGCGTTTTTACATGTAAGTTAGGTCTCGTTAGATTTCAGGAAGTTTTTCCCTTAAATTGAGGTCGCTGCTGAAATATTTCCAAGACAGACTACAACAATAACCCACACACTCACTCGAATTTAAGGACTTATAGATAGAGTGTATGGTTGCCGTTTGCAAAATTTCCGTTTTTGTTTTTTAGGAACTGATGGAAGGAGATATTGTTTGGGCCAGGGTTCCGGGGATCACGGTACCCTGGCCAGCTCGACTGGAAAAAAAGACTATTAAACACTTTCAAGTCTTTTGCAATTCGGACGATGCATTGTAAGTAAAAGGTTTCTCTTTTCCTGCATGAGATGAATTGAATTTAAAGGAATTATGTGAATCAGTGTCTTATGAAATAAGAATGAAACATGTACTTTTATAATTTCAACTGAACAGATGAATTGAGCCTATCTATGCAATGACTAATAATAACATTTTGTCTACTTTATGATTAAGACCTATTGGCTTAATTTCATGGTTTTTCCCCCATTGAATTTTAGAATTAATACCAAGAAGATTCTATCATTTCAACATGCTGAGGAAATGTCGGCTAAGGCAAAACGTAACTTTTGTTCTGCTTTTGAGTTATATTACATTTGTTCATAATTCATATTCATGATTGTTTAAACTTTGACATAAACTAAGATACTCAAAGTTTGAAGTCGTTTGATTTGAAAATTGATTTAAGTTAGCTGTTTGTTGAATGTTGATTTTAATTCTTGATGTTGAGCATGGCGTTCTTACTCTTCTTATTTCCTGTTATTTGGATTTCATTATTAAGTTTACCTTGATGATAATGAATTAGTGTGTATTTCATTTCCTTTGAAATGTTTTGATGATAAAAGCTATTTACCATGAGACCATGTATACTTTTTCAGTATTAATGGTATCACTGTAAATTATTCATGAACAGTTAGTCGGACATTTTCAGATAAATGTGATAGATGATGCAGTTATGGTAATTGACAATTGTTACAATATCTGTGGTTTCTTACTTTTTGGGTTTTCTTTAATACTGAAAAAAATACATTTCAGATGCATTGAAGAAGAAACCAGAAACCTTGTTGACATGGCTGTCTGACCTTGAATGGGCTAAGCAAGGTACTTTTAAATATCTTTCTATTATGGTAACTTTTGCTTGATTGGAAATACTATGTACTAGTATGTAGCTGATGGGTTGAAATATTACCAGCTTACATTTTATTGAAAAATATGTGCAAAAAAATTAAAAGATTGCTTACATTTAATCAATTTAATGAATTTTAGTAAAATATAGTAAGAGAAGTAAGAAAAAGAATCTTTATAAGACCTGATCCACCTAAGTAACTGCTTTCTTATTATCCTTTACCCTTTTTCAGAAGTGGACATCCTGAAGACAACATGCAGAAATCAAGAGTACCAGTAAGTATGATTTTAATCCTGTTGTATATAATGTATAGTAAAAGTTATCTGACCAAGACACTAAAAGAACTTGAACATATGTTAAATATCATTTTGAACATAAAACTTAACATTTTTCGTAATGTTTTGTCTAAGTTTGTATAAAATTTAGCCTAATTTATCCAATGTATTGATTTTGTTTGTTAATTAAACATCAATTTGAAGGATAGATCCATAGTTATTAGTGGAATAAGTTTATTCAAGGACTTGTAATGGCATTTAGACAACATACCTTTATAATCACTTTTAATTTAATGAGATATCCAAAGTCTTGCATTAGATAAGTTCCGTGTCTCGTATCCAAGACTTGTAAATAAAACCTAATCTACAGACCATTGTTACCACCTAAGCAATATTTGAAGGAGGTTTTGTAGATTGTTGTAAGTTTGATACCTGATTTTCAAGGACTTGTAATACCACCTAATCTATAAACCCTTGTTACCACTTAAACAATATTTGAAAGAGAGATACACGTTTTTGTATAGGGTAGTAAGTTTGATACCTCTTATTAAAGGACTTGCAATACCACCTAATCTACAAACCCTTGTTACCACCTAAACAATATTTGAAGGAAAGATCCCTGTAGATTATTGTTAGTTTGATACCTCATATTCAAGAACTTGTAATACCACCTAATCTATAGACCCTTGTTACCACCTAAACAATATTTGAAGGAAAGATCCCAGTTCTTGTAGATTGTTGTAAGTTTGATACCTCATACTCAAGGACTTGTAACACCACTTAATCTACAGACCCTTGTTACCACCTAAACAATATATTTAAAGGAGAAATCTCAGTTTTTGTATGCAGTAGTAAGTTTGATACCTCATATTCAAGGACTTGTTATACCACTTAATTTATAGACCCTTGTTAATACCTAAACAATATTTGAGATAGCAGTTTTTGTAGATTGTAGTAAGTTTGATACCTCATATTTAAGGACTTGTAATACCACCTAATCTACAGACCCTTGTTACCACCTAAACAATATTTGAGATCCCAGTTCTTGTGGATTGTAGTAAGTTTGATACCTCTTATTCAAGGACTTGTAATACCACCTACTCTACAGACCCTTGTTACCACCTAAACAATATTAGGAGAGATCCCAGTTCTTGTAAGAATGTAGTAAGTTTGATACCTCATATTCAAGGACTTGTAATACCACCTAATGTATAGACCCTTGTTACCACCTAAACAATATTTGAGAAAGCAGTTTTTGTAGATTGTAGTAAGATTGATACCTCTTATTCAAGGACTTGTAATACCACCTAATCTACAGACCCTTGTTACCACCTAAACAATATTTGAGATCCCACTTCTTGTAGATTGTAGTAAGATTGATACCTCATATTCAAGGACTTGTAATACCACCTAATCTACAGACCCTTGTTACCACCTAAACAATATTAGGAGAGATCCCAGTTCTTGTAAGAATGTAGTAAGTTTGATACCTCATATTCAAGGACTTGTAATACCACCTAATCTACAGACCCTTGTTACCACCTAAACAATATTTGAGATCCCACTTCTTGTAGATTGTTGTAAGTTTGATACCTCATATTCAAGGACGTGTTACACCACCTAATCTACAGACCAGTGTAGCCTCCTAAACAATATTTGAGATCCAAATTCTTGTAGATTGTAGTAAGTTTGATACCTCTTATTCAAGGACTTGCAAAACCACCTAATCTACAAACCCTTGTTACCACCTAAACAATATTTGAAGGAGAAATCTCAGTTTTTGTATGCAGTAGTAAGTTTGATACCTCTTATTCAAGGACTTGTAATACCACCTACTCTACAGACCCTTGTTACCACCTAAACAATATTAGGAGAGATCCCAGTTCTTGTAAGAATGTAGTAAGTTTGATACCTCATATTCAAGGACTTGTAATACCACCTAATGTATAGACCCTTGTTACCACCTAAAAAATATTGGAGAAAGCAGTTTTTGTAGATTGTAGTAAGATTGATACCTCTTATTCAAGGACTTGTAATACCACCTAATCTACAGACCCTTGTTACCACCTAAACAATATTTGAGATCCCACTTCTTGTAGATTGTAGTAAGATTGATACCTCATATTCAAGGACTTGTAATACCACCTAATCTACAGACCCTTGTTGCCAACTAAACAATATTTGAGATCCAAGTTCTTGTAGATAGTCGTAAGTTTGATACCTCTTGTTCAAGGACATGTAATACCACCTAACCTACAGACCCTTGTTACCACCTAAAAAATATTTGAGATCCCACTTCTTGTAGATTGTTGTAAGTTTGATACCTCATATTCAAGGACTTGTAATACCACCTAATCTACAGACCCTTGTTACCACCTAAACAATATTTGAGATCCCAGTTCTTGTAGATTGTAGTAAGTTTGATACCTCATATTCAAGGACTTGTAATACCACCTACTCTACAGACCCTTGTTACCACCTAAACAATATTAGGAGAGATCCCAGTTCTTGTAAGAATGTAGTAAGTTTGATACCTCATATTCAAGGACTTGTAATACCACCTAATGTATAGACCCTTGTTACCACCTAAACAATATTAGGAGAGATCCCAGTTCTTGTAAGAATGTAGTAAGTTTGATACCTCATATTCAAGGACTTGTAATACCACCTAATCTACAGACCCTTGTTACCACCTAAAAAATATTTGAGATCCCACTTCTTGTAGATTGTTGTAAGTTTGATACCTCATATTCAAGGACGTGTTACACCACCTAATCTACAGACCAGTGTAGCCTCCTAAACAATATTTGAGATCCAAATTCTTGTAGATTGTAGTAAGTTTGATACCTCTTATTCAAGGACTTGCAAAACCACCTAATCTACAAACCCTTGTTACCACCTAAACAATATTTGAAGGATAAATCTCAGTTTTTGTATGCAGTAGTAAGTTTGATACCTCTTATTCAAGGACTTGTAATACCACCTACTCTACAGACCCTTGTTACCACCTAAACAATATTAGGAGAGATCCCAGTTCTTGTAAGAATGTAGTAAGTTTGATACCTCATATTCAAGGACTTGTAATACCACCTAATGTATAGACCCTTGTTACCACCTAAAAAATATTGGAGAAAGCAGTTTTTGTAGATTGTAGTAAGATTGATACCTCTTATTCAAGGACTTGTAATACCACCTAATCTACAGACCCTTGTTACCACCTAAACAATATTTGAGATCCCACTTCTTGTAGATTGTAGTAAGATTGATACCTCATATTCAAGGACTTGTAATACCACCTAATCTACAGACCCTTGTTGCCAACTAAACAATATTTGAGATCCAAGTTCTTGTAGATAGTCGTAAGTTTGATACCTCTTGTTCAAGGACATGTAATACCACCTAACCTACAGACCCTTGTTACCACCTAAAAAATATTTGAGATCCCACTTCTTGTAGATTGTTGTAAGTTTGATACCTCATATTCAAGGACTTGTAATACCACCTAATCTACAGACCCTTGTTACCACCTAAACAATATTTGAGATCCCAGTTCTTGTAGATTGTAGTAAGTTTGATACCTCATATTCAAGGACTTGTAATACCACCTACTCTACAGACCCTTGTTACCACCTAAACAATATTAGGAGAGATCCCAGTTCTTGTAAGAATGTAGTAAGTTTGATACCTCATATTCAAGGACTTGTAATACCACCTAATGTATAGACCCTTGTTACCACCTAAACAATATTAGGAGAGATCCCAGTTCTTGTAAGAATGTAGTAAGTTTGATACCTCTTATTCAAGGACTTGTAATACCACCTAATCTACAGACCCTTGTTACCACCTAAAAAATATTTGAGATCCCACTTCTTGTAGATTGTTGTAAGTTTGATACCTCATATTCAAGGACGTGTTACACCACCTAATCTACAGACCAGTGTAGCCTCCTAAACAATATTTGAGATCCAAATTCTTGTAGATTGTAGTAAGTTTGATACCTCTTATTCAAGGACTTGCAAAACCACCTAATCTACAAACCCTTGTTACCACCTAAACAATATTTGAAGGATAAATCTCAGTTTTTGTATGCAGTAGTAAGTTTGATACCTCTTATTCAAGGACTTGTAATACCACCTACTCTACAGACCCTTGTTACCACCTAAACAATATTAGGAGAGATCCCAGTTCTTGTAAGAATGTAGTAAGTTTGATACCTCATATTCAAGGACTTGTAATACCACCTAATGTATAGACCCTTGTTACCACCTAAAAAATATTGGAGAAAGCAGTTTTTGTAGATTGTAGTAAGATTGATACCTCTTATTCAAGGACTTGTAATACCACCTAATCTACAGACCCTTGTTACCACCTAAACAATATTTGAGATCCCACTTCTTGTAGATTGTAGTAAGATTGATACCTCATATTCAAGGACTTGTAATACCACCTAATCTACAGACCCTTGTTGCCAACTAAACAATATTTGAGATCCAAGTTCTTGTAGATAGTCGTAAGTTTGATACCTCTTGTTCAAGGACATGTAATACCACCTAACCTACAGACCCTTGTTACCACCTAAAAAATATTTGAGATCCCACTTCTTGTAGATTGTTGTAAGTTTGATACCTCATATTCAAGGACTTGTAATACCACCTAATCTACAGACCCTTGTTACCACCTAAACAATATTTGAGATCCCAGTTCTTGTAGATTGTAGTAAGTTTGATACCTCATATTCAAGGACTTGTAATACCACCTACTCTACAGACCCTTGTTACCACCTAAACAATATTAGGAGAGATCCCAGTTCTTGTAAGAATGTAGTAAGTTTGATACCTCATATTCAAGGACTTGTAATACCACCTAATGTATAGACCCTTGTTACCACCTAAACAATATTAGGAGAGATCCCAGTTCTTGTAAGAATGTAGTAAGTTTGATACCTCATATTCAAGGACTTGTAATACCACCTAATCTACAGACCCTTGTTACCACCTAAAAAATATTTGAGATCCCACTTCTTGTAGATTGTTGTAAGTTTGATACCTCATATTCAAGGACGTGTTACACCACCTAATCTACAGACCAGTGTAGCCTCCTAAACAATATTTGAGATCCAAATTCTTGTAGATTGTAGTAAGTTTGATACCTCTTATTCAAGGACTTGCAAAACCACCTAATCTACAAACCCTTGTTACCACCTAAACAATATTTGAAGGATAAATCTCAGTTTTTGTATGCAGTAGTAAGTTTGATACCTCTTATTCAAGGACTTGTAATACCACCTACTCTACAGACCCTTGTTACCACCTAAACAATATTAGGAGAGATCCCAGTTCTTGTAAGAATGTAGTAAGTTTGATACCTCATATTCAAGGACTTGTAATACCACCTAATGTATAGACCCTTGTTACCACCTAAAAAATATTGGAGAAAGCAGTTTTTGTAGATTGTAGTAAGATTGATACCTCTTATTCAAGGACTTGTAATACCACCTAATCTACAGACCCTTGTTACCACCTAAACAATATTTGAGATCCCACTTCTTGTAGATTGTAGTAAGATTGATACCTCATATTCAAGGACTTGTAATACCACCTAATCTACAGACCCTTGTTGCCAACTAAACAATATTTGAGATCCAAGTTCTTGTAGATAGTCGTAAGTTTGATACCTCTTGTTCAAGGACATGTAATACCACCTAACCTACAGACCCTTGTTACCACCTAAAAAATATTTGAGATCCCACTACTTGTAGATTGTTGTAAGTTTGATACCTCATATTCAAGGACTTGTAATACCACCTAATCTACAGACCCTTGTTACCACCTAAACAATATTTGAGATCCCAGTTCTTGTAGATTGTAGTAAGTTTGATACCTCATATTCAAGGACTTGTAATACCACCTACTCTACAGACCCTTGTTACCACCTAAACAATATTAGGAGAGATCCCAGTTCTTGTAAGAATGTAGTAAGTTTGATACCTCATATTCAAGGACTTGTAATACCACCTAATGTATAGACCCTTGTTACCACCTAAACAATATTTAAGATAGCAGTTTTTGTATATTGTTGTAAGTTTGATACCTCATATTCAAGGACTTGTAATACCACCTAATCTACAGACCCTTGTTACCACCTAAACAATATTTGAGATCCCAGTTCTTGTAGATTGTAGTAAGTTTGATACCTCATATTCAAGGACTTGTAATGCCACCTAATGTATAGACCCTTGTTACCACCTAAAAAATATTTGAGAAAGCAGTTTTTGTAGATTGTAGTAAGATTGATACCTCTTATTCAAGGACTTGTAATACCACCTAATCTACAGACCCTTGTTACCACCTAAACAATATTTGAGATCCCACTTCTTGTAGATTGTTGTAAGTTTGATACCTCATATTCAAGGACTTGTAATACCACCTAATCTACAGACCCTTGTTGCCAACTAAACAATATTTGAGATCCCAGTTCTTGTAGATAGTCGTAAGTTTGATACCTCTTGTTCAAGGACATGTAATACCACCTAATCTACAGACCCTTGTTACCACCTAAAAAATATTTGAGATCCCACTTCTTGTAGATTGTTGTAAGTTTGATACCTCATATTCAAGGACTTGTAATACCACCTAATCTACAGACCCTTGTTACCACCTAAACAATATTTGAGATCCCAGTTCTTGTAGATTGTAGTAAGTTTGATACCTCATATTCAAGGACTTGTAATACCACCTACTCTACAGACCCTTGTTACCACCTAAACAATATTAGGAGAGATCCCAGTTCTTGTAAGAATGTAGTAAGTTTGATACCTCATATTCAAGGACTTGTAATACCACCTAATGTATAGACCCTTGTTACCACCTAAACAATATTTGAGAAAGCAGTTTTTGTAGATTGTAGTAAGATTGATACCTCTTATTCAAGGACTTGTAATACCACCTAATCTACAGACCCTTGTTACCACCTAAACAATATTTGAGATCCCACTTCTTGTAGATTGTTGTAAGTTTGATACCTCATATTCAAGGACTTGTAATACCACCTAATCTACAGACCCTTGTTACCACCTAAACAATATTAGGAGAGATCCCAGTTCTTGTAAGAATGTAGTAAGTTTGATACCTCATATTCAAGGACTTGTAATACCACCTAATGTATAGACCCTTGTTACCACCTAAACAATATTTAAGATAGCAGTTTTTGTATATTGTTGTAAGTTTGATACCTCATATTCAAGGACTTGTAATACCACCTAATCTACAGACCCTTGTTACCACATAAACAATATTTGAGATCCCAGTTCTTGTAGATTGTAGTAAGTTTTATACCTCATATTCAAGGACTTGTAATACCACCTACTCTACAGATCCTTGTTACCACCTAAACAATATTAGGAGAGATCCCAGTTCTTGTAAGAATGTAGTAAGTTTTATACCTCATATTCAAGGACTTGTTATACCACCTAATGTATAGACCCTTGTTACCACCTAAAAAATATTTGAGAAAGCAGTTTTTGTAGATTGTAGTAAGATTGATACCTCTTATTCAAGGACTTGTAATACCACCTAATCTACAGACCCTTGTTACCACCTAAACAATATTTGAGATCCCACTTCTTGTAGATTGTTGTAAGTTTGATACCTCATATTCAAGGACTTGTAATACCACCTAATCTACATACCCTTGTTGCCAACTAAACAATATTTGAGATCCCAGTTCTTGTAGATTGTAGTAAGTTTGATACCTCATATTCAAGGACTTGTAATACCACCTAATGTATAGACCCTTGTTACCACCTAAAAAATATTGGAGAAAGCAGTTTTTGTAGATTGTAGTAAGATTGATACCTCTTATTCAAGGACTTGTAATACCACCTAATCTACAGACCCTTGTTACCACCTAAACAATATTTGAGATCCCACTTCTTGTAGATTGTAGTAAGATTGATACCTCATATTCAAGGACTTGTAATACCACCTAATCTACAGACCCTTGTTGCCAACTAAACAATATTTGAGATCCAAGTTCTTGTAGATAGTCGTAAGTTTGATACCTCTTGTTCAAGGACATGTAATACCACCTAACCTACAGACCCTTGTTACCACCTAAAAAATATTTGAGATCCCACTTCTTGTAGATTGTTGTAAGTTTGATACCTCATATTCAAGGACTTGTAATACCACCTAATCTACAGACCCTTGTTACCACCTAAACAATATTTGAGATCCCAGTTCTTGTAGATTGTAGTAAGTTTGATACCTCATATTCAAGGACTTGTAATACCACCTACTCTACAGACCCTTGTTACCACCTAAACAATATTAGGAGAGATCCCAGTTCTTGTAAGAATGTAGTAAGTTTGATACCTCATATTCAAGGACTTGTAATACCACCTAATGTATAGACCCTTGTTACCACCTAAACAATATTTAAGATAGCAGTTTTTGTATATTGTTGTAAGTTTGATACCTCTTGTTCAAGGACATGTAATACCACCTAACCTACAGACCCTTGTTACCACCTAAAAAATATTTGAGATCCCACTTCTTGTAGATTGTTGTAAGTTTGATACCTCATATTCAAGGACTTGTAATACCACCTAATCTACAGACCCTTGTTACCACCTAAACAATATTTGAGATCCCAGTTCTTGTAGATTGTAGTAAGTTTGATACCTCATATTCAAGGACTTGTAATACCACCTAATCTACAGACCCTTGTTACCACCTAAACAATATTTGAGATCCCACTTCTTGTAGATTGTTGTAAGTTTGATACCTCATATTCAAGGACTTGTAATACCACTTAATCTACAGACCCTTGTTGCCAACTAAACAATATTTGAGATCCCAGTTCTTGTAGATAGTCGTAAGTTTGATACCTCTTGTTCAAGGACATGTAATACCACCTAATCTACAGACCCTTGTTACCACCTAAAAAATATTTGAGATCCCACTTCTTGTAGATTGTTGTAAGTTTGATACCTCATATTCAAGGACTTGTAATACCACCTAATCTACAGACCCTTGTTACCACCTAAACAATATTTGAGATCCCAGTTCTTGTAGATTGTAGTAAGTTTGATACCTCATATTCAAGGACTTGTAATACCACCTACTCTACAGACCCTTGTTACCACCTAAACAATATTAGGAGAGATCCCAGTTCTTGTAAGAATGTAGTAAGTTTGATACCTCATATTCAAGGACTTGTAATACCACCTAATGTATAGACCCTTGTTACCACCTAAACAATATTTGAGAAAGCAGTTTTTGTAGATTGTAGTAAGATTGATACCTCTTATTCAAGGACTTGTAATACCACCTAATCTACAGACCCTTGTTACCACCTAAACAATATTTGAGATCCCACTTCTTGTAGATTGTTGTAAGTTTGATACCTCATATTCAAGGACTTGTAATACCACCTAATCTACAGACCCTTGTTACCACCTAAACAATATTAGGAGAGATCCCAGTTCTTGTAAGAATGTAGTAAGTTTGATACCTCATATTCAAGGACTTGTAATACCACCTAATGTATAGACCCTTGTTACCACCTAAACAATATTTAAGATAGCAGTTTTTGTATGTTGTTGTAAGTTTGATACCTCATATTCAAGGACTTGTAATACCACCTAATCTACAGACCCTTGTTACCACATAAACAATATTTGAGATCCCATTTCTTGTAGATTGTAGTAAGTTTTATACCTCATATTCAAGGACTTGTAATACCACCTACTCTACAGATCCTTGTTACCACCTAAACAATATTAGGAGAGATCCCAGTTCTTGTAAGAATGTAGTAAGTTTTATACCTCATATTCAAGGACTTGTAATACCACCTAATGTATAGACCCTTGTTACCACCTAAAAAATATTTGAGATCCCAGTTCTTGTAGATTGTAGTAAGTTTGATACCTCATATTCAAGGACTTGTAATACCACCTAATCTACAGACCCTTGTTACCACCTAAACAATATTTGAGATCCCACTTCTTGTAGATTGTTGTAAGTTTGATACCTCATATTCAAGGACTTGTAATACCACTTAATCTACAGACCCTTGTTGCCAACTAAACAATATTTGAGATCCCAGTTCTTGTAGATAGTCGTAAGTTTGATACCTCTTGTTCAAGGACATGTAATACCACCTAATCTACAGACCCTTGTTACCACCTAAAAAATATTTGAGATCCCACTTCTTGTAGATTGTTGTAAGTTTGATACCTCATATTCAAGGACTTGTAATACCACCTAATCTACAGACCCTTGTTACCACCTAAACAATATTTGAGATCCCAGTTCTTGTAGATTGTAGTAAGTTTGATACCTCATATTCAAGGACTTGTAATACCACCTACTCTACAGACCCTTGTTACCACCTAAACAATATTAGGAGAGATCCCAGTTCTTGTAAGAATGTAGTAAGTTTGATACCTCATATTCAAGGACTTGTAATACCACCTAATGTATAGACCCTTGTTACCACCTAAACAATATTTGAGAAAGCAGTTTTTGTAGATTGTAGTAAGATTGATACCTCTTATTCAAGGACTTGTAATACCACCTAATCTACAGACCCTTGTTACCACCTAAACAATATTTGAGATCCCACTTCTTGTAGATTGTTGTAAGTTTGATACCTCATATTCAAGGACTTGTAATACCACCTAATCTACAGACCCTTGTTACCACCTAAACAATATTAGGAGAGATCCCAGTTCTTGTAAGAATGTAGTAAGTTTGATACCTCATATTCAAGGACTTGTAATACCACCTAATGTATAGACCCTTGTTACCACCTAAACAATATTTAAGATAGCAGTTTTTGTATATTGTTGTAAGTTTGATACCTCATATTCAAGGACTTGTAATACCACCTAATCTACAGACCCTTGTTACCACATAAACAATATTTGAGATCCCAGTTCTTGTAGATTGTAGTAAGTTTTATACCTCATATTCAAGGACTTGTAATACCACCTACTCTACAGATCCTTGTTACCACCTAAACAATATTAGGAGAGATCCCAGTTCTTGTAAGAATGTAGTAAGTTTTATACCTCATATTCAAGGACTTGTAATACCACCTAATGTATAGACCCTTGTTACCACCTAAAAAATATTTGAGAAAGCAGTTTTTGTAGATTGTAGTAAGATTGATACCTCTTATTCAAGGACTTGTAATACCACCTAATCTACAGACCCTTGTTACCACCTAAACAATATTTGAGATCCCACTTCTTGTAGATTGTTGTAAGTTTGATACCTCATATTCAAGGACTTGTAATACCACCTAATCTACATACCCTTGTTGCCAACTAAACAATATTTGAGATCCCAGTTCTTGTAGATTGTAGTAAGTTTGATACCTCATATTCAAGGACTTGTAATACCACCTAATGTATAGACCCTTGTTACCACCTAAAAAATATTGGAGAAAGCAGTTTTTGTAGATTGTAGTAAGATTGATACCTCTTATTCAAGGACTTGTAATACCACCTAATCTACAGACCCTTGTTACCACCTAAACAATATTTGAGATCCCACTTCTTGTATATTGTAGTAAGATTGATACCTCATATTCAAGGACTTGTAATACCACCTAATCTACAGACCCTTGTTGCCAACTAAACAATATTTGAGATCCAAGTTCTTGTAGATAGTCGTAAGTTTGATACCTCTTGTTCAAGGACATGTAATACCACCTAATCTACAGACCCTTGTTACCACCTAAAAAATATTTGAGATCCCACTTCTTGTAGATTGTTGTAAGTTTGATACCTCATATTCAAGGACTTGTAATACCACCTAATCTACAGACCCTTGTTACCACCTAAACAATATTTGAGATCCCAGTTCTTGTAGATTCTAGTAAGTTTGATACCTCATATTCAAGGACTTGTAATACCACCTAATGTATAGACCCTTGTTACCACCTAAACAATATTTGAGAAAGCAGTTTTTGTAGATTGTAGTAAGATTGATACCTCATATTCAAGGACTTGTAATACCATCTAATCTACAGACCCTTGTTGCCAACTAAACAATATTTGAGATCCAAGTTCTTGTAGTTAGTCGTAAGTTTGATACCTCTTGTTCAAGGACATGTAATACCACCTAATCTACAGACCCTTGTTACCACCTAAAAAATATTTGAGATCCCACTTCTTGTAGATTGTTGTAAGTTTGATACCTCATATTCAAGGACTTGTTACACCACCTAATCTACAGACCATTGTAACCTCCTAAACAATATTTGAGATCCAAATTCTTGTAGATTGTTGTAAGTTTGATACCTCTTATTCAAGGACTTGCAACACCACCTAATCTACAAACCCTTGTTACCATCTAAACAATATTTGAGATCCCAGTTCTTGTAGATTGTAGTAAGTTTGATACCTCATATTCAAGGACTTGTAATACCACCTACTCTACAGACCCTTGTTACCACCTAAACAATATTAGGAGAGATCCCAGTTCTTGTAAGAATGTAGTAAGTTTGATACCTCATATTCAAGGACTTGTAATACCACCTAATGTATAGACCCTTGTTACCACCTAAACAATATTAGGAGAGATCCCAGTTCTTGTAAGAATGTAGTAAGTTTGATACCTCATATTCAAGGACTTGTAATACCACCTAATCTACAGACCCTTGTTACCACCTAAAAAATATTTGAGATCCCACTTCTTGTAGATTGTTGTAAGTTTGATACCTCATATTCAAGGACGTGTTACACCACCTAATCTACAGACCAGTGTAGCCTCCTAAACAATATTTGAGATCCAAATTCTTGTAGATTGTAGTAAGTTTGATACCTCTTATTCAAGGACTTGCAAAACCACCTAATCTACAAACCCTTGTTACCACCTAAACAATATTTGAAGGAGAAATCTCAGTTTTTGTATGCAGTAGTAAGTTTGATACCTCTTATTCAAGGACTTGTAATACCACCTACTCTACAGACCCTTGTTACCACCTAAACAATATTAGGAGAGATCCCAGTTCTTGTAAGAATGTAGTAAGTTTGATACCTCATATTCAAGGACTTGTAATACCACCTAATGTATAGACCCTTGTTACCACCTAAAAAATATTGGAGAAAGCAGTTTTTGTAGATTGTAGTAAGATTGATACCTCTTATTCAAGGACTTGTAATACCACCTAATCTACAGACCCTTGTTACCACCTAAACAATATTTGAGATCCCACTTCTTGTAGATTGTAGTAAGATTGATACCTCATATTCAAGGACTTGTAATACCACCTAATCTACAGACCCTTGTTGCCAACTAAACAATATTTGAGATCCAAGTTCTTGTAGATAGTCGTAAGTTTGATACCTCTTGTTCAAGGACATGTAATACCACCTAACCTACAGACCCTTGTTACCACCTAAAAAATATTTGAGATCCCACTTCTTGTAGATTGTTGTAAGTTTGATACCTCATATTCAAGGACTTGTAATACCACCTAATCTACAGACCCTTGTTACCACCTAAACAATATTTGAGATCCCAGTTCTTGTAGATTCTAGTAAGTTTGATACCTCATATTCAAGGACTTGTAATACCACCTAATGTATAGACCCTTGTTACCACCTAAACAATATTTGAGAAAGCAGTTTTTGTAGATTGTAGTAAGATTGATACCTCATATTCAAGGACTTGTAATACCACCTAATCTACAGACCCTTGTTGCCAACTAAACAATATTTGAGATCCAAGTTCTTGTAGTTAGTCGTAAGTTTGATACCTCTTGTTCAAGGACATGTAATACCACCTAATCTACAGACCCTTGTTACCACCTAAAAAATATTTGAGATCCCACTTCTTGTAGATTGTTGTAAGTTTGATACCTCATATTCAAGGACTTGTTACACCACCTAATCTACAGACCATTGTAACCTCCTAAACAATATTTGAGATCCAAATTCTTGTAGATTGTTGTAAGTTTGATACCTCTTATTCAAGGACTTGCAACACCACCTAATCTACAAACCCTTGTTACCATCTAAACAATATTTGAGATCCCAGTTCTTGTAGATTTTAGTAAGTTTAATACCTCATATTAGGGAACTTGTAATACCACCTAATCTACAGACCCTTGTTACCACCTAAACACTGTTTGAAGGAGTGATCCCAGTTCTTGTAGATTGTTGTAAGTTTGATACCTCCTCTCAAGGTCTTGTAACACCACCTAATCTACAGACTCTAGCCCTTGTCACTATTCATACTTTGATTTGAAAGAGCTCCCAGGTAACTGAAGTTTTGTAATTTGCTTAAAATGGCTTTATCACTCAATCCCATGTCACTACACTTGCAGGTACCTGGAAAGAAGAGCAGTTCCTGACTCCTGTAGATCTGACGATGATGATGAGCAATGGAGATCCTCAAAAAAAGCACGTCTCAGTTCTGATGACTCAACTGAATTTAAGGATAAATCTTTAGATCAATCAACAGCCCACAAAAATGCTCAACTTGTTGTTTATGATGCAAGTGAATCTGATGATGAAACTCGGGGACAAGAGGCATTCCACAAACAACCTTGCCTTGACTCCAGCGAATGTGAGGATGATCCAGATGACTCCAGCGAATGTCAGGATGAACTGCACAATCAACCAGCATCGCACAAACAACCTTGCCTTGATCCAGATGACTCCAGCAAATGTGAGGATGAACCGCAGAATCAACCAGCATCGCACAAACAACCTAGCCTTGATCCAGATGACCCGAGCGAATGTGAGGATGAACTGCACAATCAACCAGCATCGCACAAACAACCTAGCCTTGATCCAGATGACTCCAGCAAATGTGAGGATGAACTGCACAATCAACCAGCATCGCACAAACCACCTAGCCTTGATCCAGATGACTCGAGCAAATGTGAGGATGAACCGCAGAATCAACCAGCATCGCACAAACAACCTTGCCTTGATCCAGATGACTCCAGCGAATGTCAGGATGAACTGCACAATCAACCAGCATCGCACAAACCACCTAGCCTTGATCCAGATGACTCCAGCAAATGTGAGGATGAACTGCACAATCAACCAGCATCGCACAAACAACCTTGCCTTGATCCAGATGACTCCAGCAAATGTCAGGATGAACCGCAGAATCAACCAGCATCGCACAAACAACCTAGCCTTGATCCAGATGACTCCAGCAAATGTGAGGATGAACTGCACAATCAACCAGCATCGCACAAACCACCTAGCCTTGATCCAGATGACTCCAGCAAATGTGAGGATGAACTGCACAATCAACCAGCATCGCACAAACAACCTTGCCTTGATCCAGATGACTCCAGCAAATGTCAGGATGAACCGCAGAATCAACCAGCATCGCACAAACAACCTAGCCTTGATCCAGATGACTCCAGCGAATGTCAGGATGAACTGCACAATCAACCAGCATCGCACAAACCACCTAGCCTTGATCCAGATGACTCCAGCAAATGTGAGGATGAACTGCACAATCAACCAGCATCGCACAAACAACCTAGCCTTGATCCAGATGACTCCAGCAAATGTGAGGATGAACTGCACAATCAACCAGCATCGCACAAACAACCTTGCCTTGATCCAGATGACTCCAGCAAATGTCAGGATGAACCGCAGAATCAACCAGCATCGCACAAACAACCTAGCCTTGATCCAGATGACTCCAGCAAATGTCAGGATGAACTGCACAATCAACCAGCATCGCACAAACAACCTTGCCTTGATCCAGATGACTCCAGCAAATGTGAGGATGAACCGCAGAATCAACCAGCATCGCACAGACAACCTAGCCTTGATCCAGATGACTCCAGCAAATGTGAGGATGAACTGCACAATCAACCAGCATCGCACAAACCACCTAGCCTTGATCCAGATGACTCGAGCAAATGTGAGGATGAACCGCAGAATCAACCAGCATCGCACAAACAACCTAGCCTTGATCCAGATCCAGATGACTCGAGCAAATGTCAGGATGAACTGCACAATCAACCAGCATCGCACAAACAACCTTGCCTTGATCCAGATGACTCCAGCAAATGTGAGGATGAACCGCAGAATCAACCAGCATCGCACAAACAACCTAGCCTTGATCCAGATGACCCGAGCGAATGTGAGGATGAACTGCACAATCAACCAGCATCGCACAAACCACCTAGCCTTGATCCAGATGACTCCAGCAAATGTCAGGATGAACTGCACAATCAACCAGCATCGCACAAACAACCTAGCCTTGATCCAGATGACTCGAGCAAATGTGAGGATGAACCGCAGAATCAACCAGCATCGCACAGACAACCTAGCCTTGATCCAGATGACTCCAGCAAATGTGAGGATGAACTGCACAATCAACCAGCATCGCACAAACCACCTAGCCTTGATCCAGATGACTCGAGCAAATGTGAGGATGAACCGCAGAATCAACCAGCATCGCACAAACAACCTAGCCTTGATCCAGATGACTCCAGCAAATGTGAGGATGAACTGCACAATCAACCAGCATCGCACAAACAACCTTGCCTTGATCCAGATGACTCGAGCAAATGTGAGGATGAACCGCAGAATCAACCAGCATCGCATAAACAACCTAGCCTTGATCCAGATGACTCGAGCGAATGTGAGGATGAACTGCACAATCAACCAGCATCGCACAAACAACCTTGCCTTGATCCAGATGACTCCAGCAAATGTCAGGATGAACTGCAGAATCAACCAGCATCGCACAAACCACCTAGCCTTGATCCAGATGACTCCAGCAAATGTGAGGATGAACCGCAGAATCAACCAGCATCGCACAAACAACCTAGCCTTGATCCAGATGACTCCAGCAAATGTGAGGATGAACTGCACAATCAACCAGCATCGCACAGACAACCTTGCCTTGATCCAGATGACTCGAGCAAATGTGAGGATGAACCGCAGAATCAACCAGCATCGCACAAACAACCTAGCCTTGATCCAGATGACTCGAGCGAATGTGAGGATGAACTGCACAATCAACCAGCATCGCACAAACAACCTTGCCTTGATCCAGATGACTCCAGCAAATGTCAGGATGAACTGCACAATCAACCAGCATCGCACAAACAACCTAGCCTTGATCCAGATGACTCGAGCAAATGTGAGGATGAACCGCAGAATCAACCAGCATCGCACAAACAACCTTGCCTTGATCCAGATGACTCCAGCGAATGTGAGGATGAACTGCACAATCAACCAGCATCGCACAAACAACCTTGCCTTGATCCAGATGACTCCAACGAATGTCAGGATGATCCAGATGACTCCAGCGAATGTGAGGATGATCCAGATGACTCCAGCGAATGTGAGGATGATCCAGATGACTCCAGCGAATGTGAGGATGAACTGCACATTCAACCAGCATCTGTCAGTTGCTGTTGTCATGAAGATGTTGATGAAAATTTAATCGAGCGGGATCAGAAAGAAATTGGAATATTTGTCCGCAAGGTTCTTGAAGCCGATGTTTCGCTTACAGGCAGAAGAAAAAAATCAAGCCGGGTTTGGAATAAGTACCACTGCTGTTTTATTTGCCGAAGACTTTCCACAAACATCATTAAACACATGCTGACCCACAAGGAAAACAGAGAAGTTCAAGAACTTCAGGTATTGCGAAACAGTACAAATGATAAAGTTTCAAAAGCAAAACAAACAATGTTGCGAAATCAAGGAGATCATGAACACAATATTGCAGTGAAAAAACAAAAGAAAGGAGAAATGTTAATTTCAAGAAAAAGTGGCAACTTCAGTGCAAAGGACTACGGACCATGTCCGTTTTGTCTTGAGTGGATGAAATTAGATTCATTGGGAAGCAGACATCAATTCTTTTGCCCAGCTGCAACCAACAAGAATGGCAAAATAAAGAAAGGAGAAGCCATTGTAAGATCTTCAATCATCAGTGGAGGAATACAAGAAACAGTCTCCCCAAGGCTTGTTCGTGAAGTTTATCCAATCATGACCAGAGATGATGTGACTGAAACAGCAAAAGAGGACAATCTTATTATAGCTTTGGGTAACAATTGGCTTAGGCAAAACCTAGGTAACAGTCTGAAAAGGAAGTATTATACTTCCTCAAGGATGAGAGGAGCATCTCGTCTGTTGAAAAACATCCGGGCAATCACAAAGACCAACAAATCAGTGACAGACTACATTTCTCCGTCATATTTTGACTCCATGTGTGAGGCAGCACTAATGTGTGCAGAGATGGAAAATGACGACGAGGAAGATCTCAAAAGCCCTTCAACAGCTTTGAAGATTTCATATGACATAAATAGAATGGCAAACATCAAACTTGGAATAGCCCTTCGAAATGGAGATCATCAGGCAAAAAGAGAAGCAGAGGAATTTCTTTCCCTTTTGAAAATGGAATGGACCATAAGAGTGACCAGAATGGCACGTTTAAAACTCCGACGCAACCAAATCAACAAGCCATGTAGACAACTTCCTCTTCCAGAGGACCTATCTGTTTTAGCGGGTAGGGTGGTGGAACAACTAACAAACTTGGACTTGCGCAACAAAAAAAACTTCAGACGAGCACAAGTTCTGCTACAGACTCGACTCCTGACATACAACAAAAGGAGATCTGGTGAACTGGAGGCTTTGACGTAAGTACTGTCGACATATTACAGAAATTACGTGAAATTGTACTCGTTGAGTATGCATATTTTATTTCTGTATAACTTCATAATAAAAGAATCAAATATTTGAAATGGCCATTTATTCTAAACATAAATTATTAATTTTTAAGGTTAACTTACATCAATAATGGCCAATGCATATTTTATCAAGTTGTTAGTTTCCAATAAACTCATCCCATTCATTCTTCACCACAGACTGGAAAATTTCAAGGCTAGATCCAGAGGACTAGATGATGCAGATAGAGGCCTGCTGGGAAATGACATGACTGACCTAGAGAAGTATCTAGTAGAAAGTCAGGAACTCATAAAGATCAGAGGAAAGGTATCAGTATTGTTTGTTTATCAGAAAACACCATTGTTGAAAACCGTTGCTACTGAAGTAATCCATAAACACATAAAAAAAAAGCTTCTAGTGCTATTTTTAGATTTATGAAAAAGCGTTATTTGTGATAGTTCTTTCTGTTTGCATTAATATAGCTTAACTCTGTAATATTACTTCATTAGACCACTTATTTGATATCCATGCAGTAACATCACAATGTACTGTCCATAGAAAACTAACTAGTTTATGACATTATTGAACATTATTCCAGAGTGGCAAAATTGTTCCGATCCTTGTTCCTGGAGATTCAAAGGCAGCCCTTGAATTCATCTGCTCCCCAGCTGTAAGACAGTCTACTGGAATCAAGAGTTGGAATCCCTATGTCTTTGCTAACACTGGTAATAGTTTGTACATATTTCTTTACAATTAAGTGATCAATCATACATATGATCATTTACACTGTTTGATTTGTGCTTCTGTATTTATGATTACAAAAGATATGACAATAGGTTATTTTTAGAGATTTTAACATGACCAAACACATATAGATAAAAATATTTACATATATTTTATAAGAATAGATTAAATGGTACACTTACAAATTCTACATAAATGTTATTTTCTTATATTTAATAAATTATCTTTCACTTGACAGGCGATGGTGTTGTTAGAGCATATGACTCTCTCAAGGAAATATGCGGCCAGCTAAATCTTGATGCTCCCGACAGGATTACTTCAGTCAGCATGAGAAAATATATTGCTACTCTGAGTCAGGTACAGTTGATTATATAATTGAGGGTGAAATAATGATTTATAAATCAGTGAGATATATCTTCTATCAGGCTACAGTAGTATAGTAGATAGCATTAATTGTTATTATATTGAGTGGCATAAAAACTTAATCTCCACTTCAGTGCAATGCAGTTATACTTCATGATGGCAGCTTGCCAGGGTCGTTAATTTAGTTAAAAGATCGGTAAGATTTAACAAAAATCACAAAATGCTGATATGATGACAGTAATATCTGTCAATTCTTTACAATACCATCTTAACGTCATCTCATGAGATAGTAAGTCTTGATAAACATGATATTAGTCAAGAAAAGACAGGCATGCTCCATTTTGTACTCAAGGCCACTCGGCCTATAAAGCTGAATAAATTTGTTTTCTCTCGTGACAAGTTGGTTGTAGTAGCCATGCCTAGCATTTAGGAATAAATAATTTGAACCTTTTAAATGTTTTAAGGTCATCGACATGAAAGATCACGAGTTGCAGTGGCTCTGCAATCACCTTGGCCATACCATGGAGATCCACAAACTACACTACCGCTCTACAAGTGGCTTCATAGAAAGGGTTAACATCGGAAAACTTATGATGTTGCAGGATATGAACTTGGCAGGCAAATACTCTGGGCAGCGACTTCAAGACATTGACTTTTCAGGTAAGCATTTAGACATTAGAACAACCGAATCTCTTTTGTTGCCTATTTTGATATCGCTATAATAGTTGTCTGCTTTGTCTGCATCAATGCATATCAAATGTTTCACATGATAGATACAGTATCAAATGAAAATGTAGAATATCAGAATTACCAAGATTACAGATTACAATTAGCATTTGTTTTTCTATGTTACAAGATTTTGAGTTTGAGAAACTGTTGAGGGGATGTGTGAATGAAGACGCTATGCGTTTACATTATACAAAAGAAAGTGATCTATGAAGATAGCATATGAAAACGATACTGTAAACATAAATAATAGGCAATGAAGGGTAAACGACTAGGCATGTATAACTTATGTGACATGCAACCCATAATTGTTGTTTGTTTGATTTTCAGAACTTGTCAGCACACCTCCACAAGAGGAATCAGGTATGTATCTATGATTGTCAATCAGGATAACCCATATTTTAACTAAAGTTAATTTGTTTGCACTACTAAATTATTTTAATATTGACAATCTATATCCAGAAAAATATTGATTTAATCTATATACCCATTTCAAAATTAAATAGCCTTGAAGAAATTATCAGAAGCTTTAAGTAAAACTACAGATGCTTACCAATAACAGAAAGCTTGCACAGGGGCCCCGGGGGAATTTATTACAATGTCAAATATTTGTGTACAATTTTGATATGTAATGTAATTTATTTGACATACAAGTACTGTGAATCCTTAAAATATGATTGAGGGATAATTCTACTAAAATGATTTTGAACTTTGTTGACACAGCAATTACGAGAGATGTCCATTCAGACACTGAGCCAGAAGTTGTTGAAGACCTCTGTAAGTCAAACAATTTCCTTGACTTTGAATATTGATTTACAAGCAAAGTTTTTATTTATTTAATAGATTAAGTCATTTGCTCAAGATAATATGACAACATTCAACTCCAAAGGGTGACACTCACAACCTAAGTATTTGTGATCATTAGAAAGAAAATTGGTTATTTACACTTAAATTAAAAAACAATTTGCAATTACTTGATTTTGGTTAATGTTGATCGAAATTAAGTGCGGAATTTTGTCACAGGCGACGATGTGAGACCAGCAAAAAAGATGAAAAACTCATCTTCAACAAGGGTGGCCTGGAGTCAGGAAGAGGAACAAGAGCTGAAGGAACTGCTGGCCGATAACCTGAAGAAGGGCAGAATTCCACGCATGCGGGAGTGCATACAAGCGATTGGTCGTAGTCGACGAAACAAAGGTGTGCTTCACAAAAGGAAATGGGAAACTATTAAGAAAAAGACTCTTAGAATGATACAACAATCGAAGAGAAAGTAACATTTGACATGTTCCAACATGAAGAATCAGTAGAATCTTATTTTAATTTGCACATTGTTACAATAGGTACATGAGAAGTTGATTTTTGGCATATTTAGAATTCTTGTGCTGAGAGCTGTTACATTGAATCAGTTATTGCAAACTCCTGTCCCAAGAATGGTTTACATTTTAATCATGAGAAGTTTAGTTATGTTACATCTTTTTTTTCATATTTTGCCCAATCTTGTCTTGAAATAGTTACTTTTGTAATATGAGAAATAGGGTTATGTCACATCCATTATCCTATTTTGCAAAATAATGTGCACAGTGATATTTATTTCTTATTTGGTTACCAAAAGGACAAGTAAATGATTGATTGATCAGTATTTGGAATGACAAATGCAACTCGTGTAACACTTGATGTTTGAGAGACTTAACTAGAGTACTGAGTATTAATGTCTTATCCCAGCTTTGTTCAATCATGCAGGTACAGATAGTTCCATTTAGAGATTACTTTCTGTTTTATGTACTCTCTTCCATACAGATTTTGGGAATGACTCAAAATGACAGTTTTTGACTTCATTTTATTAGTTCTTTGTATGCCACAGAATAGATTCCACGGTCATATAGTTTTTCACCTGTCAATATGGCATTCTGTTTGTACCAAGAATTTTTACCTTTTTGATTGGATAGACAGTCCATAATACATTAAAACTTGGATTGAGTATCCCTTATGAATAAATGTTCTAGATGTCCTATTTTGTAGACCTTGTATTCTTGACTTTTTATTTTGAAATGTATGTTATATAACACAGGATTGTTATTTTAGAGTTTCCAACATTCTATCTGTAGGTCAAGATGGTAGTTAGGGACATATATTAACACTTTTTAACAGTTTTTCCATGAATATAAACCTATTTTAATTTCTTTGAATGTGTTCTCTTAACGCTGTTGAAGATCACTATTCAATTAGTTTTATTAAAATAAGGCTAATATTTACTCCACTGCATTCAAGAGATCAAATGACTTTGTCTTTTTTACTCAATAATTCCATATCAACTAAGCTCATTGATCTAGTCATTTAAGAGGCAAAAGTTGACCAGTCTGTTTGTATAACATACTAGAATTGATTTCAGGCTTATGATAATAAGACTTGTTTAGTTTGTCAAATGTTCCATTCTATTACGAATGATTGTTGTTGTTTCAGTTCATCCGGCCTGTACCTCCTTTGTTACATGATATAGTTTATATATTTTACAAGTATGGGCATAACAGAGCCTCACTTCCAGGCCGGCAAACTTTGATTTGACTTTTCCAAGGAAATCAGAAATATTATGTAGCTTAAAACTTTCAGAATAGTTTGTTACAAGGATACTGAAATTAATAAATTTGGTATTCACCCTTCTAATCGGAGTGTGTGTCCTGCCCCCACAAACT
Organism: Steromphala cineraria; assembly: GCA_916613615.1. Lineage (NCBI taxonomy): Eukaryota > Metazoa > Mollusca > Gastropoda > Trochida > Trochidae > Steromphala > Steromphala cineraria. The sequence goes on along the minus strand of OU744736.1, from coordinate 24,507,958 downwards.
TCATCTGGTTTTGTTAGATCTCAACCTACATGTACATTTTATCTTGAAATGCATGTTATAGAACAAGAGATTATTAATGTTTGTCTTAGTTGACATGTTGAGTTTTTAACATTTTATCTGCAAGTCAAGATGGTAATCGTCAACCGTCAAATATTTGAGCTTCCTTCAATGATAGGATTGTCATTCTTTTTTTTTTAATTCGCCATGCTATTAAGCGTAAAACGTTGACATCAGTTAAAATGCGAACTTTTCAGTGTGACAATGTTGACTTAAAAACGATTGCACATCTGTATCCGATGTTAAATTTGAGGAATAAAAATGTTAATTTCATCAAGTTGTTTTGTTGTGAGTCAAATATCAATTAGAACTTGATGTGCATTTCACATGCACAGCATGATTTTATGATGTGTCAGGAATTTCACTATCAAACAACAGTTAGGTTGTTTGGTATTTTGAAAATGTTTAAGTGGTATTCAAAATAACAGCCCAGACAAAACAAATACGAAGTGTGTATCAATATATAAACTGCTTGCAAAGGAAACCACTTAAGACATCACTGGGCTGTTAAAATTTTGCGTACCACTTGTACATTTTCGAAATACCACTTAATGGAAATACCCCATAACACCCCAAATGTGTGTCCGTCTGTCCGTCCGTCCGTCCCAAAACTTTGTGCGGAGCAGATCTCGAAAACTATGCATGCTAGCCTCATCAAACTTCATACACATGTCAACCATGATCCCTAGTTGTGCCTTTTGAGGGTTAGAACTATTTCTGAATTTTCATTTTTGCGGTTTCCATTGAAACATGACTAAAAAGTGACTCTTTGAGGAAGTCGTTTTGTGCGGAGCATATCTCCAAAACTATGCATGCTAGCTTCATCAAACTTCATACAGATGTCAACCATGATCCCTAGTTGTGCCTTTTGAGGGTTAGAACTATTTCTGAATTTTCATTTTTGCGGTTTCCATGGAAACGTGACTAAAAAGTGACTCTTTGAGGAAGTCGTTTTGTGCGGAGCATATCTCCAAAACTATACATGCTAGCTGCATCAAACTTCATACAGATGTCAACCATGATCCCTAGTTGTGCCTTTTGAGGGTTAGAACTATTTCTGAATTTTCATTTTTGCGGTTTCCATGGAAACGTTACTAAAAAGTGACTCTTTGAGGAAGTCGTTTTGTGCGGAGCATATCTCCAAAACTATGCATGCTAACTTCATCAAACTTCATACACATGTCAACCATGATCCCTTGTTGTGCCTTTTGAGAGTTAGACCATCACATTCTTTTAATTTTGGGCGGTTTCCATGGAAACATGACTAAAACAGTGACTCTATGACCAAGTACTTTGTCCGGAGCATATCTCCCAAACTATTCATGCTAGCTTCACCAAACTTCGTACACTTATCAATCATGATCCCTTGTTATGCCTTTTAAGGGTTAGACCAACAAATTATTTTTATTTTTTGCGGTTTCGATGGAAACATGACTAAAACAATGACTCTTCGACCAAGTCTTTTGTCCGGAGCATATCTCCCAAACTATTCATGCTAGCTTCACCAAACTTCATACACTTATCAACCATGATCACTAGATGTGCCATTTGAGGATTAGACCATCACATTTAATTTTTGGAAACATGACTAAAACAGTGATTCTATGATAAATTACTTTGTCCTGAACATATTTCATGAAATATACATCTCAGCTTCACCAAATTTGCTACATTATGTCAATCGTGATTGCTGGATATGCCTTGTGAGAGTTAAACGATATATATGGATTTTCTTCTCTGTGGTTTCTTTGGAAAACATAACTTACAAAGTGACTCAACAAAAATAATTTTGTCCTCAGTGCATCTCGTAGAATATTCATGATAACTACCTCAAATTTTAAACAAAGATCAACCATTATCTCTAGATGTACCCTTTTAATTGTAAAACCTATTAATGAATTCGGTATTTGGGTTTCAAGTGAAAGAAGACTTACACAATGACTTACTGTATACTCAACTATCATACTTTAACCAATATTAATCAGTTTTACTATTTGAAATTCTTTGAACAAAGTGGGGAGCGGGGGTATGTGAGCTTTGCTCGCTTCTTCATTTATTTAAACAGCTATGCCAATTGATAACTGGAAATTAAGGCACTCGTGACTAATAAATGCAAATTTGTTGTTTAAGTACCTTTAGTATTCAAATATTTATTCTAATTTACAGAGACATTAAAGCTAAAGTTGACCGAAGCCCAAAAGTCGTTTGTTCCAACTAATGTATTCAAAGACATCCGTCACTCCCTGGAGAAGAACTGTCAAGTGACCATCTGCGGAGCATCAGGAGAAGGGAAGACCACGATGGCCTTGATGCTAGGACAGAAGTACAGGAAACAGGCGTATGAGCTGGTCTTTGTGGACAGGCCAGATAAGTTTGATCTTGGTTCTTGTATCAGGTCAGGTCAGAAGGTTTGCCTGATTTTTGATGATGTATTTGGATCAGTTGGTAGATCAACTGACTTGATTGATGTGCAAAGGTTGTGTGATTCTTTAAAAATGCACATCGATAATAACATTCAAACCAGGTTGACCGACAAGATTGATAAGAAAAAGCAAGGGTCGGAAAAACTAAAAAATGACAAAAAGCAGTTCAAATCAAACGAAATTCGAGTTATTTTCACATCCAAAACCTATGACTTCAAGAAGAGAATTTTAAAAATGCAACGTCAGCGTATTTCTATTTTCACCAAATCAGTTGTAGATTTGACAGTCAATCCGGGGTCATCCTACTCACCACAGGTAAAGAAGGCAATGTTCCAAAAACACAGAATCCCAAAAAGATGTGCAAAGGTTGTGTGATTCTTTAAAAATGCACATCGATAATAACATTCAAACCAGGTTGACCGACAAGATTGATAAGAAAAAGCAAGGGTCGGAAAAACTGAAAGATGACAAAAAGCAGTTCAAATCAAACGAAATTCGAGTTATTTTCACATCCAAAACCTATGACTTCAAGGAGGGAATTTCAAAAATGCAACGTCAGCGTTTCTCTATGTTCACCAAATCAGTTTTGACAGTCGATCCGGGGTCATCCTACTCACATCAGGAACAGAAGGCAATATTCCAAAAACACAGAGAAATGCATCCGCATAAGATGTTAGGAGATTTACAAGTAGAAGACGTCATCAAGCAAGACTCACCACATCTGTTTGGGTTCCCACTTACGTGTAGGTTGTTTTTCGAATATTTTGCAAAAGAAGACAACGAACAGAAAGAGAAAGCTGAAAGAGAGAAAGACAAATCAAAAGCTATTGATTTCTTCAGTCGCCCCATTTACTATCTCAGAATTGAACTAAATGACATCCTGAGCAGGAGAAATGACCAATCAGCAGCCTTGATCCTTGTCATGTTGTGTGAAGGAAACCTCAAACTTCCAGACCTGGAATCTCCAAACCGAAATGAGAAAGTTGATGAAATGCTGGGACTTATTTCCAGGTACACAAACTCTGCTACTCGGTCAGGTATAGCTGATGCTGCAAAGAGCTTCAGAGGAACCTTTTTTTCCAGGGGAGACAACTTCTGCTTTGCTCACTCTTCTATATACGAGGCATGTGCTTGTGCTTTGTATCAATTCAACCCTACTTTAGTGTTAGAGAACTGTAGTTTAGACTTCTTGTATGAACGACTTAAGGCTAAGCCAGGTATAGTTCAGGAATCCGGAGTGTCAGATCTGTGCCACTTTCTCTTTGTATCTGAGGAATATTTCCCCCTTGTAGTTACAAGATTTGTGTCCGCAATGAAGGAAGGCAACTTTTCAAAAACAGTTGCCCACCCAATCATGCATAACAAATTGTTTGTTAATCAGTTTTTGGAAGAAATCAGACAACTTGCCTCTGACAACAAAGTCTGGGTTAAATTGAAAGAAAGTGAGAAAGGTTTTCTGTTTTGGGTTGTGAAAAGTAAAAGCACGTACTTAGTTGAAAATATTGGAAAGTCTCTTCAGATCACTTTTTCACAAGATGACATCAGAGAGGCTCTTTCTGCATCTGTGGAATGTGACTGTTTGGATCTTTACAAACTGCTCAAGGACAGACTCAAAGGTGAAATTGAAGAGTCAGATTTGAATAAGCACCTCCTTGCAAGTGCAAAAGGCAGTGGAGAAAAAATGGTGAAATATTTGCTTGATGTTGGAGCAAATGTATCATCATTTAATACAGAAAAACAAACTATCTTCCATATTCTTTGTACTTACAATAGGCCAGACATCTTAGAATTAGTGATGGCTCATTCAAACAAACAAAATCTCAAATTGGCATTGAATACTCTTGATGACAACGAAAGAACTCCACTTATGTTTGCAGCCTTACAGGGAACCTTAGAATGTTTCCAGCTTATTAAGAGTGAGGTCAACCCTGTTTTGTCTCAGGGAGCTGATGTTTCACTTGTTGATGAGGATGGAATCACACTACTACATCTTACATGTGCTGGAGGAAACAAACTCATTGTTGAAAGTGTCCTGACACCTCGGAATATTAACAGTAGAGCTATTGATGGGTTTACACCTGTAATGACAGCAGCTTGTAATGCAACGTCAGAAGTATTTGACCTACTTTTGTCTCAGGGAGCTGATGTTTCTATTGTTGATAAGGATGGAGACATACTTCTACATATTGCATGTATTGGAGGTAACATACACATTGTTGAAAGTGTCCTGACACCTCGGAATATCAACAGTAGAAATAAGAATCGAGGGACGACACCTATACTGGTAGCAGCTGTCCATGCAAGGTCGGAATTATTTGACCTACTTTTGTCTCAGGGAGCTGATGTTTCACTTGTTGATAAGGATGGAGACACACTCCTACACTATGCATGTGAAGGAGGAATCAAACACATTGTTGAAAGTGTCCTGACAGCTCAGAATATCAACAGTAGAAATAAGAGTGGTAGGACACCTATAATGGTAGCAGCTTGTTTTGCAAAATCAGACGTATTTGAATTACATTTGTCTCAGGGAGCTGATGTCTTACTTGTTGATGAGGATGGAAACACACTGCTACATCTTGCATGTGCTGGAGGAAACAAACACATTGTTAAAAGTGTCTTGACACCTCGGAATATCAACAGTAGAACTAAGAATGGATGGACACCTATAATGATAGCAGCTGCCCGTTCAAAGTCAGAAGTATTTTACCTACTTTTGTCTCAGGGAGCTGATGTTTCACTTGTTGATGAGGATGGAAACACACTGCAACATCTTGCATGTCAAGGAGGAAACAAACACATTGTTGAAAGTGTCCTGACACCTCGGAATATCAACAGTAGAAATAAGAGTGGGTGTACACCTATAATGGAAGCATCTGTCCTTGCAAGGTCAGAAGTATTTTATCTACTTTTGTCTCAGGGAGCTGATGTTTCACTTGTTGCTGAGGATGGATACACACTACTACATCTTGCATGTGCTGGAGGAAACAAACACATTGTTGAAAGTGTCCTGACAGCTCAGAATATCAACAGTAGATATAGGGGTAGTATGACACCTATAATGCTAGCAGCGTTTAAAGGACATATACAGATCGTGAATTATCTGTGTGAGAAGGGAGCTGATCTGACATGCCTTGATTCAGATGGGAGAGATGTTGTAGCTATTGCTGAGCTAGCAGACAAGAAGGATGTTGTCAAGAATCTGAAAAATCATCTCATTCAGTGTTAGTCTCAAGAAGTGTGTCATTCGTTTGTCACTGTTACAGTTACAGTCAGAGATATAAACTGTTAAGTTATGATAGTCACATCAACAAAATCATCAATTAATCATATATATCTTTCATCAGTCATATTTCATTCATAACTAAGGATTTTAATTATGTCTAAAGGCTAGGTTTAAATATTCTTGGGTAATTGTATCAACCTATAAAAAATATGGTACAATGATGAAAGAAGTTTCTAGGTCGCAAATCTTTCACCAATCAGATACATTCATTTAACTGCAATCAATTAACATATATGTTAAACCATATACTGTATGGTGTTAGTTTTATCATTTTAATATTACTTGCACTTGCATGTGAAAATGTTTATAATTATTTATCACAAGTTGGGTCTGTGCATTCCTGCATTTGTCAAAAAGCTTTATTTACATGTACATTGTGATGGTCCTGTGACCTAAGGATTCAAAACGTGTGTAAAATAGAGTGCTCAACTATCAGGAATTTTGAAAACCTAGGACACAAGGTTGATAAAGAGTTCACATTTCTGATAAAATCCAATATTGATCAGAGGAACTAGAGAGCATGTGCAGAACAGGGTTATTTGTTTTCTGTAGTTGTGATTGGTAACCTGTATTTTAATTTTAACAAGGTTTTGCAACATTTCATATTTATCTCCATATATTACCACTGGATTCTTGATATTTTACACCAAGCTTCATCTAAGAACGCCCAGAATTGAGGACTTGTTCACACTGTTGAAAAAAGTCAAGCAAAATCCAAGTAGTAAAACTAAGCAATATCATAAAGAAAATATTCATCAACCCTGATCCAATTCGACAAATTCTAACAGGGAAGAGGCAGTATTAAAAGTCCAAAATGCTAAAAATACTTTAGCTTAAGAACCACAGAGCTTCATCTGAGGAATACACAAAACAGAAAGCTTATTGACACTCTCAGATTAAATTCTATCTGGATTCGAGAAGTGAAGTTTTGGATGATAAAGAGAAATTAATCCTCTTGATTTGATTTCCTCTTTGCATAACAAGTTTTAGTTTCTAGATTTTAAGACAAAATCTTGAAAACTTGATTGCAGGAGAAGGTTTATTGTAACCAAACTTTATGTCCACAGTGAAATATACATATAAGCACATAAATAAGCAGAACTTTTTCTCATATCTGCAAAAGTGTGTGGCTTTGTTGTTTATTTTGTACATGTGAAATCAGAGCTGTATAAAGTAATATGTTCATCGTGTGTTCATGTTATACCTTTGTTATTTTGAAGTAGAAGCCAAATGGTATCTTGTAACAGCGGATTAGAAATATTTTTATGTCTTTTATCTTTGTACAAATTCGTTTCATTGTTTATTTTGTGAATTGATACATTAAAGCTGTATGCATATTAATGTTTTATTCTAGTGTTCATATGTTATCTTCTTTATTTTGAATTAGAAATGGTTAGTAATCATTTGTTTTCTTTGATATTTGTACAAATTTATATGCTTTGTTTTATGTTTGAATTAATACATTATTGCTGTATACTTTTTATGTTTTTTTTCCCTTTTATTTATGTTATATTATATTTCGGAGTAAAAACCAAATTAGGCTTTCTTTTTGTTGTTTTAAAGGAATAGAAATATTTTTGAGTACATGTTATATTATATTTATTTTATAGTAGAAGCTAAATCTTGTAATAATGGATTAGAAATAATAGATATTTGTACAAATCCATGGGTGCATACAAAAGTTTTTAATTTTGTTATTTGTGTGCAATGATTAGTTGAATGCTACACTTATGTTGGAGTTAAAGGCTAATTGATGAATTGTAATAACGAACTAGAAATATTTTTTGATTACCAATGTTTAAGAAAATCAAATTTTAAGAAAGGATACAATGTATTTGAATAAATCAGTTTCCTGTTTAATATTTTACTTTTGATTAAATTAAAAGAATATTGGTAGGACTTATTTCTTTTTAATATTTATTTTCACCACCACCCTCCGAATCAAAACTCACCAATCTACTTACTTTTAGGTTATAATATTCAGATGATATATAGTTAGAGGGCCCGTCTAAGGACGGGGCTGCTATCAGTTTCTGTGAAGTTTCCATCGCCGCCGCCGCCGCCGCACTCGTACTAATAGCTATAACTTTTTTCCACTAAGCTTTCCAGAACTCTTATTCATACCTTATTACTCATACCTCGGGGGAACGACTTTGACACGTTCACTTTCAAGGTCAAAGGTCAAGGTCACTAGATATGTATTCACTCTAAGAATTTCTTGTAAACGCGATAACTTGAAAAGTTTTTGTGCTATGAAGCTCTAACTTGGTATATATCATCCTTGGAAAAGTAAAAAAATTTGAAAAGGTTTTGGCTACAATCCGTCAACGGTCAAGGTCACAGCAAGGTCACGACGTAAGCATGTTTTAGCGAAAATGCTTTATTTTAACTATGAACACTTTTAATCAATACATGATTGTTATACTCAATAAAAAGTGTTCAATGATCGTGTGACCTTGAAGGTCAAAGGTCAAGGTCATGAGATATGAGTTATTACAAAATGCACTAAATTTGGGTATAACTTTATCCCATTTAGCTTTTCAGAACTCATGAACATGCCTTAATGTTAATACTTCCAGGGAATCATTATGACATGTTCATTTTCAAGTTCAAAGGTCAAGGTCACGAGTTATAAAATCACCGCAAAATTCCTTGTAAACGCGATAACTTGAAAAGTTTTTGTGCTATGAAGCTCAAACTTGGTATATATCATCCTTGGAAAAGTAAAAGATTTTGAAAAGGTTTCGGCTACAATCCGTCAAAGGTCAAGGTCACAGCAAGGTCATGACTTAAGCATGGTTTAGCATACATGCTTTATTTTAACTATGATCACTTTTAATCAATACATGATTGTTATACTCAATAAAAAGTGTTCAATTATTGTGTGACCTTGAAGGTCAAAGGTCAAGGTCATGAGATATGAGTTATTGCAATACCTTGTAAACACAATAACTTGAAAAGTTTTTGTGCTATGAAGTTTAGATTTTGTATATATTATCTCTTGAGAAGTACAACATTTTCAAAAAAGTTTTGGGTACGAACTGTCGAAGGTCAAGGTCACAGCAAGGTCAACATATATGGAGAAAATGGATTAATTTAATTTTTATCACTTTATTTCATTATAATAATATTATACTCAATGAAATGTGTTCATTGATTGTGTGACCTTGAGTGTCAAAGGTCAAGGTCATGAGAAAATTCCCAATTTGGTGAGGCCTGTAGAAGGCGGAACAGGGTAAGGCGAAACCCCAAGTTCCGGGGCTGCTCTGCTTTTGCGGTATCCCGCAAACGCTAATCTAGTTTCCACCACCCTCCCCATCAACACTCACCAATCTATTTTCATCATAACATTCAGATGATATATACAGGATATCTGTCTTTTTTTGAATAATATCATGTTTATCTCATCGAGTGAGGTAGAAAGTTTATATTTTCACGAGTGGCGCAACAAGATGAGATAAACATGGTATTTTTCAAGTATTGACAGATATTCTTTTTATTGATGATGAAATCCTACTAATTACATAAAAATAAGCCAATTTCATGTTGAGCGGCCGCTTGGAAGAACCTGTCACTGTGGTAACAGTGTGACATCATATGATAATTCATGACGTCAGACCATTGTTACATGACGTCAAACTCTTGAACTTGTCGTCACTCAATATGATTGGTAAGCTAGTAAGTAGGTCAGCGCTAAACTAGTGTTGAACAAGCGCCTGGCTTGGGTGCTTTCAGACCATTGTAGTGATGAAAGCCCTGATACACATTTTTAGCTCATCTGCCTTATGGCATGGCATGGTGTCCGGCGTCCGTCCGTCCGTAAACTTTTGGAATTTCGACTTCTTCTCCAGAACCATTAGACTTGGAAAGCTGAAACGGGGTTTACAGACTCCTTGACTAGTGAGGATTAAAAATTGTAGCTTTGGTGGCCCTGAGGCCCCTATTAAGGGTCACAGGGGCCACAGCCTAAAAACTTATTTTTATCTTCTTCTCCAGAACCATAAGGCCTAGAAAGCTGAAACTTTGTGTACAGACTCCTTGACTAATGGGGATTATAAATTGTAGCTTTGGTTGCCACAGGTCCCACGCCTTAAGAACATATTTTCATCTCCTTCTCCAAAACCATAAGCCCTAGAAAGCTGAAACTTTGTGTACAGACTCCTTGAGTAGTGGGGATTATAAAGTGTAGCTTTGGTGGCCCTGTGGCCCCTTGGAATAGTGAATTGTGAACTTGAATTTTTATCAGATTGTGACTTTAACTTGTTGATTTGGTGATTTTGTGGCTTCTAATAATTGGTTGCACCCAGAGCCACTGGAAAACCCCCCTAAAGCTAGTTTCCTCTGGAACGGGAATCTGAAAACACATTAGTTCAGGAAATTTGGTGATCCTAATGATTCTGAAAGGACTACTGATAGACAACCTCTAAATCATCTTTAAAGTCAAGAGATAATCGTTGTAGGGACCAGATAATTGTCTTGACTTCAACTATGCACAAAGAATTTAATTAAGCACCCCCAATTTTACAAACACAAAAACAGTGCTGATAAAATTAATAAACAATAAAAAATTTCAGGCAGGAGTTTTCCATATAACGATCATGAAGCAGTGTAGAAACAAAACCTTTACTCGATTTTCGATTCACTGTGTCATGATAACTGTTTTTACAACGGCTCCGCTCGAGTCAAAATCCAAGTTACATTATACTTGAAAATGAAAGTCAATCTTATTTGCTGCAATTTGATAATTATCATTCTCTTGACTGAATTGATGACTATTTAGTAAATGACTTCACAGCAGAAGTATGAACCTTCAAAATACCAAATTATCATATATCAAATTAAAAAATAACTGCATAAAGAACAAAAGGCCACTGTTAATGAAAATGGTTTTACTACAGGGAGGAGCAGTGTTTGAGCAACAACTTCAACACAAAAAATCTCTTATTTACTCACTGATTTTAAGATTGTAGATTTTCAATCAATTTTACATGAAAAAATTGAAGTACTGAACATTCGATGTCCTCTTAAAAAACAAATCCCAGGTTTAATGTGTAGATTCATCCCTACTTATGTTTGCAACATAGCACAAAATGCACGGCCAAAGATTTGTTCTTAGCGTAAGGTTTTACAAATGACATTGAACAAGTCACGTGGTTGATGTTTGCATGAATTTAAAAATGTGAATTAAAGTATATTAGTATGTTTATCAAATGGATATTTAAATGCTTAAGGGCTGCATTATGAACCTAAATGAATATGTCATTTAAAATAGCCTACACTTCTGTCCGACCCGTTAGCCTAGTGGTTATGTGGAGACGTACCTGAAGTATTTATAGAGGGGCCCCACCAGCGCAGGGCGGCAGGCGGCAGCGGCGCACGGAACCCAGACCTTATATGATAGATGATGTGACGTTACTTAGTCTGGGAACCGTGAGTCGCCGCCACCCGCCGCCCCGAGTCGGAGGGGCAGGTATCCAGGAAATAAAGAAGAAGATGAATTGTGGATTAAAAGGGCACAGTGAGGGTGACAGTGTCGAGGTCCCACGCTAAACAGCCTATTCCCGAAGCATGGGAGGTAGCAGCGTGCCGAAGCATTTGCCCAAACGCGGGCGAGAGCAAGCCAAGATATATTTCACGACCCCAACGGATATCAGCAGGGGCAGCTTTGGGCTAGTGGGTTGCCCCAAAAACCATACCAAGGCCGGCTGCCTATCGTGAGACCTCGTCAATGCCAAGCCACCGTACCTAATTTTATTAAAAATTTGCAAAGCGACCTGAAAGAAAAATGGGGAGGGCGGGTGGGAAAGAGCTGTAAGAAAACACGTGCGAAAAGAGAGGTTGAGAAGAGAGAAGAGGAAGTGACGTGGAGGAAGTGACGTCAGGTTGTGAAAGTGAGGCAGGTCGGAAGTTGTGTTGTGATTGTTTATGTCCGTTGCGTGTTGCGGTAAAGCTCCCCATAACCCCATCTAGCGAAGATCGCTAAATGTAATTATGTGGAGACGTACCTGAAGTGTTTATAGAGGGGCCCCACCAGCGCAGGGCGGCAGGCGGCAGCGGCGCACGGAACCCAGACCTTATATGATAGATGATGTGACGTTACTTAGTCTGGGAACCGTGAGTCGCCGCCACCCGCCGCCCCGAGTCGGAAGGGCAGGTATCCAGGAAATAAAGAAGAAGATGAATTGTGGATTAAAAGGGCACAGTGAGGGTGACAGTGTCGAGGTCCCACGCTAAACAGCCTATTCCCGAAGCATGGGAGGTAGCAGCGTGCCGAAGCATTTGCCCAAACGCGGGCGAGAGCAAGCCAAGATATATTTCACGACCCCAACGGATATCAGCAGGGGCAGCTTTGGGCTAGTGGGTTGCCCCAAAAACCATACCAAGGCCGGCTGCCTATCGTGAGACCTCGTCAATGCCAAGCCAAACGGGCCACCCTCGCCGCTATTTGTTGGCGAGGCAGGCCCGTCAGCCACACTGTGCGGTTAATGAAAATATGTATTATGTTTGTGGAATGTTTAGCTATGGAAGGTATGAAGTGCAGTATGAATGATAAGATGTATGGAGGGCAGTGATTAAAAGAAGTGTGTGTGTGTAATGGATTTAGTTATGGAAAAGAGGGGGTTTATGTTGAAATGGAGCTGAAGCAGAAGAAAGAAGAAGGATATTGGGTCAAAGCAGCATGGAAAAGGAATCATACATGAAAATTGCATAAAATTTGGGATATGGAATGAGCAATTGGAATAAAGGTTATTGTGTTTGACATTTGAAATATTTGAAGTAAATTGGATGGGGTGGTATTGTTAAGGATGAACTTACATTTTTGAATGAGAGGATGTAAGGATAACTTAAATTGAGTTGGGTGATGGAAGAATATTATTGAGATTCAGATTAAGAAGCATTTCCTTCCCTCGCCAGATTGAGCTTTTCCAAACTTTGGAATAGAATAGTAAAGTCACCGTTTTGGATAAAGCACTATTAATGTTGCATCACCAACTAAGGATGCAATGCTCTTCAGGGGGTGAATAAGACTACACAGTTTATATATATTACCCGAGGAAAGTGGGATAGACATATAATAAAAATTGGTTGTGAAGCATCATGCCTTGGAGGAGAGAATATCACAGGCATAAGGTATACACAGTTATATGAAATATATGATTTATACATGTCACATAGCAATAAGTACTTTGACTCTTCACAGCTACTTGTATAGGTAATGATTATGAGCTATATTAGATGTCCTTTACGCGGAATCAACGTAAAGAAGATGAAGTCCTGAGATGGTTGTGAAGCATCGCTTGCCTTGGACGGAGCAGAGTATCACAGGCAGAGTTATACACAGTTATATGATTTATACACATCACATAGAAATTAGCACTTTGACTCTTCACAGATACGTATAGGTGATGATGGTGTCCTTTACGCGGAATCAACGTGATGGAGATGATGTCCTGAAGTAGGTTGTGAGGCATCACTTGCCCTGGACGGAGAGTATCACAGGCAGTCACTTATACAGTTATATTATTTATACGCGACGCATAGCCATTAGCACTTTGACTCTTCACGCTCTGGACGGAGAGTATCACAGGCAGTCACTTATACACAGTTATATTATTTATACATGTCACATAGCCATTAGCACTTTGACTCTTCACAGAAACACATGTAGGTGATGATTATGGCCAATATTGGATGTCCTTTAGCTCAGATTTAACATGGATTGATATAAGATGAGTTTGAATAGCAAATATGCCATAATACTGTAGAGTTCATTGGCATTGACACGCATAAATATTATTGATATGATCAGCTGAGATTGGTTAAGGATGATAATTGGTTTAAGTAGCGTCTGTACAACAGGAACAGGTGAGCGACATGCTTGGAGATTCATGCTGTGTATGCGGAAGTCAACATACAACACGGGCAATCCTCTGCCAAAAAACTGACATGCCGCTGCTGTTGAGATGGACCCCGTCCCTGCTGTACATGTCCAAAGGTATATTATAGGAGACCACCTTGCCCCCCAAGCTTCGCACAAGGTTTGAAATCCTTCGATTCAGCTTCTTCCGCTTGTTGTCTATAGCGGCGTGGTTGTCGGCCCCTCTCCAGACCAGCCGAGGCAGCATCGATGACCAGACCAGCACTGATTTCGGGCATCGCAGTCTGATGTAGAGGAGGTCCAGGTTTACCGCGTCGAACAGGTCCCTGGAGTTGGAGGTGCAGAGGTCGTTCGATCCCAGATGGATGAGGATGAACTTGGGCGAATTTCGCTCTGCTGCCACCAGTTGATCGACCCGCTGACGCAATCCGGACAACCTTATCCCGCCTTTTGCCGACCAGGTAATCGCTGCTCTGCCTCCATCTGCCTTGCTGGACTGCTGGAGTCGGGCCAAGTAGCTGTCCCCGAGGAACCAGGCTGAAGCATAGAGAAATAAATGAGTATGTGCATGAGTTAGATTACTTGAGGAATGCGAATATATGACAAATAAGCGCTAGACTTCCATCTGCCCATCTGTTGGATCAGCTCGTCGCTGATACCACGCATTGCCGCTGTGGTTGCCGCCCCTATACGAAAGGAATGAGAAGAGTAGTTATTAATGTGCAAGCGACCTGGCAGTGATGCTATGGACCGCTTAAGTACCGCCTGAAACTGAAATCTAGTTAGTGGTGAACCATTAAAATGCACAAACAATAAGGGAGAGCCCTGTGGCCTAGCCTCAAGGTAAGCGTGGAGTGCCTTGACCGGACAGAGTGTAGAGTTTGGGGCTGCTTGGATTATGATGTTTGTCCCCTTGCCAAGCTGATCTGTTTTGGACTGCCTCAAGTTGATCATGATGCTTGCTTTGTTAGTGGGTAGTCTAATGTCCGACAGCAGACAGGCCCGATTAGAGCTGTCCTTATTAGATGAGGCCACGATTTCACCCACTCTGAAAAACCCAAAAAATTTTAGCAAGTATGCTGCCCTGAAAAGCAATTTTTCATAATCATTAGTTCATACTGTACCCAAGACGGATGTGATGTCTGCAAGCATTTGAACTGTAAGTGGTTGTCTGACGTCCTGCCGTGGTGAGAGACGCGTCATCCCTGAAGGCTTTCTGAACAAGAAAATGGTTTGTATTAGCATGTAAATTATTGAGGTTATGGTAAGTTGTTAGTGCTGATATATAAGTTTTTGCTGTGGCAGGGGACTTACCCGTAACTGACATGTGACCAATAAATTGTAAAAGTTGGTCGATTGGTACCGGCCACAACCCGGCCAAACCGTATGTAGTGCGAAACTGTTTTAAAGCCTCTACCGCTGTCGCATATGTCCTCCATGTGCTGGCCGCCATTGATGCCTCTATCAGCCTGTCCGCTTCTGCCATTAAATGTCCCAGGCCTCCTGCGGGATTGGTGTAGCCAGTAGGTCTGCCGCCGGTGCCGCCCCTCTGAATCTGGTCCACTGAAATCTCGAAAGTGAGTCAGCTATAATGTTGTCATGTGTGGGAATGTATTTTGCTTTAAACAATATGTTAAAGTTTAAGCATAATAATACTAAACGGCGGAGCAAAACCATTACCTCTTTACATTTGGCTGTTTGTTTGTTTATTATGGTGACCACTGCCTGGTTGTCGCAGTAGAAAAGAATGTTATTGTTGGCCAGCTGATGCCCCCATATCTGTATGGCGAGGGTGATTGGGAAAATCTCCAACAAGGTAATGTCTCTGAGCCAACCTTTTTCAGCCCATGCTGCTGGCCATTCTCCATTTGTCCAATGTCCTTGGAAATATGCTGCAAATACTTTGCTTCCTGCTGCGTCCGAGTAAAGCTGTACTGTTTCTGTATTGAGCCAGTTGGTTTTTCTGAAAATGGACTTGCCGTTAAAGTGTTGAAAAATTGGAGCCATGTTTCAATATCTTTGCGAATGCCTTGAGTTAGCCTTATTCTGTGGTTTGGTCTTGTAGCCCCACATTGCGCATCTATTAACCTACGCAGGAAGGGCCTGCCCATAGGTATTGCCTTGCAAATGAAATTGAGTTTGCCCACTATTGATTGAAGTGTTTTTAGTGTAGTCTTTTTACTTGTTGTTGATAATAGTTCCTTAAGCTGTTCCTGTAAGTCTGTAAGTTTGTCGTCTGGAACTCTGATCTCTCCTTTACTTGTATCAATGGTGAGGCCAAGATAATCTAAACATGTCGTGGGTCTGACAGTTTTTTCCTGTGCAACGGGGACGCCTAGTTGTGACATCAAAGCGAGTGATTTGGCAAGGATGTTCTCACATTGCTGATAGCTTGTTGCGGCCATTATGAAATCGTCCAAGTAATGAGAGACTGAGTTTGAGGCTGTTATTGTTTTTATTGCCCATTCCAAGAATGTACTGAACTTTTCGAACAGCGCACAGGATATTGAACAGCCAAAGGGAAGACACTTGTCTATATAGTAGTCACCTTGAAATTTGATGCCCAGGAGCTGGAATTGTTGTGGTGAAACTGGTAGTAGTCTAAAGGCTGATTTTATGTCGAACTTGGCAATGACTGTAGCGTTACCCAGGCTTTGTATCATTTGTACTGCCTCATCGAATGTGCTGTAATGAACTGAACAATGCTCTGAAGGGATATAGTGGTTAATTGACTGTCCCTCTGGATAAGACAAATGGTGTATCAGGCGGAAATCAGCCACACCGTCTTGTGAAAGCTTTTTTGGGACTAGGCCAATTGGTGATGTGATTAGGTTCTTGATAGGTAGTTGCTTGAAAGGTCCTGCCATGCGACCAGCTTGAATCTCCTTGTTTAGCTTGCTTTGGACCACTTGTGGCTGTGCTATTGCTGACTTTAAGTTTCTTGATTCTCTTGGACCTTGTGGGCCATTATACTGTAAATTAAAACCTTGTGCAAAGCCGTGGAAAATTATGCTGCTATCCCTAGGTTGAGTTTGCTTGTAGCGATGTAACCATTTTTTCAACTGTGGAAGATTAATTGGTGTTGTTGCCATAGTGGCCACGTTGGGATTGTCTTGCGTCACCCTGAGTTGTTTTAGGGGGGTGGGGGGGTTCCCCCTTTTGCTCGAAAGCAAGTAATGGAGCTGTGGCCTATACGATTACATGTCGTACATTTATGTGTATAAAGGCAGTTCTGCCTGTGGCATCCCTTGGTGTTGAAGTCCCAACAGGGGAGATCGCGCTGTTGACTTTGCCTGTAACTTTGTGTGGCATATGTCGGCCCTTGTGTAGTTTTACTTGCCGAAGTTTTTAATTGATTTGGCAACATAAGCTGTAACCATAAATGGCTGTCGATCACGCCCAATGACCTTGTCGGTTACCTCTCCATCCGACGCCTGAACTGTATGTTCACCTTCGATTGGGAGGAGAGATCTAAATTCAACAAATTCCCCTTTTACTATTTTTTCTCTCAGGCTTGTTTTGACCGAATCGCCTAGTTTTTCCGTCTGCGATTATTATTGTTATGGATTGGTGTTGACATTAAGACATTAAGCCCTGTGTCTTGTATCTGCGAAGGAAAGTTATGGTTAAGCAAAGCTTGGGATTGAATATCAATTGCTGGGAAATCAACGATTGGTAATGAATTGAAATTATTACATTTAAAATAGCCTACACTTCTGTCCGACCCGTTAGCCTAGTGGTTAGAGTGCTTGCTTATGGTTCAGAGGTTTGGGGTTCGAATCCACCTTAGAGGCATGCAACATTTGAGATTTTTTCAAAAGGCGGTTGACCATAGGGTTAAGTTATACTTTCAAAATATCAAAACCTTGGACTTTGAAATATAAAAACCTTCCATCGTCTGAGAAGATTAACATATGAATATAATGCCCTAACTTCCCAAAGTAAATCCCCCTGGGAGCTTTATACGAGATAACAAGAGACCTCCAAAACAATAGACGAAAGAAAGAAACAGAACAGTGGATATAGCTCAATTGGTAGAGTGTCCGCTCATCATGCGAGAGGCTGGGGATCAGTTCCTGACGGCTTCATACTATAAGTAAAAGTAATAGTTATCACCATGCCTACAAGCATGTATACTGAAATGATATACCAACCTTTATCATATTGTTGCTGCAAAGGTATCTAAACGGCACTAGTCTAGTCCAGCTTCAGGACTGTAAATAAAAAGGAGCTTTTAATATAGTCTAGGTTCTCCTTCAGCAAGTCTAGGCTACAGCAATTTATGAAATGAGGAGACCAAGAAATAAAAATGTTGAAAGGCATGTAATTCTTTAAAAAATAATATATTTCATAGACTAAATTTTAGTCTAGGCACTAGCCCTTCAACTCATATTAGTTAGATACAATATTCTGATGCTTGTGTTTATCAATAGACAAGAAAAAATAATAACAAGTGAACATATCACTAATTTCAATCAAACACTACTACCAGAAAGACCTGCTCCAACATGTTGAACTGAGAGATGTCTTATTCAATATGGTTTCAATAGTCATGTTACTTATAGAAAAGGTAAACATATATGTTCAAAAATAGGTCTTGTTATCTACAAGCAAGTGGAGACGAGTTTATCAGATATTCAAATACTTTGTCACTACATCCCAGCTCCGCATTGCAGCCAATCGATGTACATATATTCATAAAGCACGAGCTTATGGTACTTCCATGAACTTCATTTTAGGGCAGTTGTAATCAATTCTTTCAACAACGGATAATTGATATCGCTTGAAAGTTATTTTTGGTCAGGATTTTCAACTGCAGGGCAGGCTGAGTTCAAAAGTTAACATTCGTTATCAATTGTTACTTTTTCATCTAGATTTTTTCAACGACCAATTCTTCATTCCAAAATAACAAACGATTTAGCAATAATCAGTGGGTTAACTTGTGATAATTAGTATGATCGATGAGTAGTAGATAGAAATTATAAAAGACTTTACAAGTGCTGTGCAACATCCTTAAATGGGCAGTGACACGTTTTTAGGGAATGTTAGGTGGTTCCAATTGAAAGACAATGTATTCAAACTAAATGAAGCAGTAATAATTCAAATATATAATGTAAAGTTTAGCCATGCGATTCCTTTTTTTACACAAATTGAGTTAAAGGTGTTCACACAAAATGGCGGCCAATAGATTTTAAGTGAATCTTCATACTTTGTCCTCTTACTATTGCTGATTGGCTTGTGCCTATCCTTATCTCACTATTACTATAATACAGTTAGCAGTAACGTACAATAATATTATCAGGAATACTATAAAATATGAAATTATCAAAAAAACGTGCCACTGTCCCTTTAAAGTTGTAATAAACCATATATGTGATTTGTATCTTATGTTAAATATTTGCTATCACTTTATTCAGAGGGCAGCTGTGCTTTACTGCTATATGGCTGGTTGATTAAAACATAAAGATTGTTGACCAGAACAACTGGTGTGTCCTTTTATGAAATTTATAATAACTCTGATGAAGGAAGATGAAATATAATATATATCTGAAATATCATGTTTCTTATGATTTATTAATGGTATTCGATATTAATTCAAATGGATTTTTGATTGTTTATAACTAACTAATAAAAGATGGAAAGGGATATCAATATCTGAAAACTAATGTTAATTATGATTAACTAATGATAATAGATATTTATCAGTTTTTTATTGTTCATATCTTAACTATTGAAGGACTGATATATTTACAACCAACATTTGTAAAAGAATTACATATCCGCAACATGTTTGAACATATTGTTAATGGAATAAAATTAGTAAAGTAAAGTAAAGTTTACAAAAAGTTAATGCAAATTGTAGACGCTTTTGATGTTTCATCTATTCTCTAAAATGATATCATATAATGTAGTTTTCCTGATACCTTGGTTGGGTTTAAGAACGAAAGTCTCTTCTCTTTATATGTTAATCCAGCAAAAGGACGAGTTCATTGCTATTAAATCTAGAGTTTATTTTATTGGTATATATGGGGAAAGCTTCCGGAAAAGGAACCACTTGTTCGATTCCCATTCAAGAGATGTGGGCTCTTAGAGAATTTGGTGCATATAATATATAAGTTTTTGTTACGCATTTTTTGTGTTAACAGTTGATAAGCACCTCTACTTTATTAAAAAAAATCGATTGCCATTATTTTTCTCTATAAATGCCTAAATAACATTGGTTTTAAAAGGTACCTAAAAGGGCCCACATGGTCGGAGGAACATTTAATGCTGTTTATCACCTTATTTTTCAAATTGTTTAGTAGCTAGATATTTCATGTTCACTTATTCGAGCGTGAGTTTTTGAACCTGTGAGTTATTGAACCTTGAGCGTAACAGCGTTGTAAGTGACCGGTAACGTTTACCACAGTTATGTTTTAAACACTAGTCAATATATTGAGCAGTATTCAATTAAGATTTCATTTTGATATGTTTGTCAAAATACAAGGAAAACCGAACATGAATCATCATCCTCTTATCTAGTAAATCTAGTACGACTATAAGTGGTCCCTTTGTGATAAATAAATATTTCTCGTTTTAAATGGTATTATCTCCCATAAGAACTTTAAAATGAATTTGTTCGCGCATAGGGGTATATTAATATGTATTTTTTAACATAATAATGTAACTGATCATAGATGCATGTTGATTTCTCTAATAATACGCACTTATCATAGAAAGGTATGAAAAATAAACAATAAAAGATATAAATGACATTTTACCAACACGATTCAAATAAAGAATTATTTTTAATCTGGTTTGCAGTTCTGACTAGCATTTTCTGGTGTAAGTGACAATAAAACGTCATTATTTTCGCTTTTGAGTTTATCACTGTGAATTTGGACGCTATGCTGCTCATAAGAAAAAAGGGACCACTTCGACCATAAGGCATGTACGGGCATTTAGACAACCAGGAAAAACGTTTTGGTTCAGAAAAACATACCTTAACAGAGTTGACGCCTTTTGAGACTAATTCTTCGTATTTTTCATTGTTTTATGGTTAATTTATAAAAGTACAAAATTGTAATCCGTGCTTTCTCATTTTCATATTCCCAGTCGATTTTGATCCCACCATTCTTCAAGAGACCATAACTTTGCCAATTTTAATGATAATTTTATTTGAAAGGTTATATAATATTGTTCTTTATGAATCAGGGCCTAACTCATTACCGACCATGTGGTAACTTTTCCGGTAGCCTTCCCCCTTTGTTTGCATATAAATATATACACACACTTGTGTGGAAAAATGAAAGGAAAAATAAAAATAATGCCAATAAATTCATGTTTATTGTAATTTCTTTCTTAAATTACAACTAAAGAGGCAAGTAATGCTTTGTATGTGTGGCCGGGTGTCTTTTCGGCACTGGGCAGCTTGTTAAGACGTAACAAACAAAATATGGAAGTGATTTGATGATGGGTTTATTGATGAGTTGATGGATTTGTTGCTGAGGTACAAGAATCTGGTAATTAAATGATATCTTTCCACCTCAGCAACAGAAATTGGAGTCATAAAATTTAAACTCAAATAAATAGGTTTAACAATATCAATTTCGTATACTATCACATTCTTATTGTTTAATAAATCACATGAATATAATTCACATTGCAGATATATAGATATTTCACTTAGAAATTATCATATTTATAAAAGCACATGCCATGGCCATGATTAATTTACAGAGATTATTAAATACTATTTTACTGAATTAAATTAAATTTTACAAATTAATTATTATCATAATTTGTTTATAATATTTATTCCGATTATATTAAGCACCTTATAAACCAGTTTGAAATTGAGCCCAAGAGGTGGGTAGCCTATAAAGCTGAGCTAAATATAGAACAGTAAGTGAAGGGAGTTGTTTGTTGGTAAGACTTCTTTAGCAGAAGAGTATAGGTGAGAAATGTATAGAGGTGGCGTTCCACGGCAAACAAATATAACAGAAGACATATGGACATTTAACATATAATGAATGAAGAATATTATTATTTATTTTTTTCATTATATCAATGATGACTTAGTAATGGATGATATAGGCACACCCCGTTACACATAGATAGAATATGAACCACTCAGAGCGCCCGACTCAACAGGGGAATCTCATGCTGATAAGCGAACCCTCAACTAACAGTAGCTTGACTAATTGCTCGACGAGTCTCACTTGTATTTTAGATGCAGTCCCACTTTAAATCATGTTGAGAAATTTATAATTTTTAAAGTATCCCTATCCCTAGACGCAACCCCTGACATTTTTACATCGTTTAAACATTAGAAAAGTTATTACCATAGATGTAGCGGACACTATTGTCTATTTAACAAATATACGGCTTCTGAAGTAAAATGTGTCAATGATAATGGTTCAATGCACATTGATTCACCCAGTGCTGTACCAGGTAAACATAAATGGTCAATATAAGACTATTGATAATATAGTCTTACTAGTGTCTTAAGTGATGTTGAAGTAGTATAAAAAGCCTGTAAACTAAGTATATCCGGAGATGCAACTTTTGCATTTTACATTCAAGAATTCGACCTTTTAAAGGTACAAGTTCAAAAGTTGATGTAATTGATAAACATTTTCATCAACGATTTTCAAAAGCTATTGACAAAATTCAAACCTAATGAAGTAAATTCCTTCGATTAACTACTGGGCAAACATAACAGTAAGAATAAATCATTAAAATCAAAGACACCATTAGACGCATTCTAACAAAATTAAATAGAACTTGTTAGTTTTGACAATGTAGCTTAAACATCGTTAAAGATATATGCTATATTAGACTGATGACTATTCCCGCCAATATCAAGGCCAGGGACTGAAAGATGTACGTTTTTTTCAGTGGGTGAACAAAGTACCCGGGTTCCCTGCCCCTGATTCCAATCTTTGCCGCTAGATGGCGACAGATTTCCATACAGCGGCGTGCGTGAGGTAGGGTAGCAGCTAGTGAACAAAGATCCCTGATCAAAGGGAAGTAACGCTGTATCCTGTCAATGCAATAAGAATATGCGCACATTTATCAACAAGTTCAAACTCATGCAGTGATGGCGCATAATTTACATCAAATTCGAAGATTTGGAGGTAAAATAACTGTTAAAAAGTTCGTTTATCATCAAATTTTATTTACTGTCATGAAATAGCTTCAAAGAAGACAACTGAATATCAATTTATGTGATTTAGAATGTTGTGTGACAAGAAAAATAGTTGAAATACTTCCTTGTTTAAAACTCTTGCAGTCGTTGCACACGTTTTACATCAACTTCAGAGGTTTGGAGGTAAAATAACTTTGAAATGTTTGTTCTTTCTTAACTTTTATGTACTGTCTTTGAAAAGCTACAAAACAAATAATAATTAGTTAAATTTTAGAATGTTGTGTATTATAAAAATACTTCCTTGTTTAAAACGTATAGAAAACCCTTGATAAGAGGAGTGCTTGATTCATCTTGACCCATTCTGAAATATTGGTTGTTTTAAACAAGTTTTAAGGAGTAAAATGCGTTGAGATTGAGTATCAGTTGGAAGAGACTAGTCAGGTGAGGTTGATGGTGAGGGGAAGAAACATGTATTGATATGTAGATAAAGATACACCATGTCATGTCAGTAAAATAATTGATTATTGAAGTGAGAATTTTACACATTGAGTTTATCAGAGAAATTCCTCTGAAATTTGTTCACATGCGTATGTATCTAAGTAAACAAATATCATGTAATTTGGGTTTGATGTTGACGTCCATAGGATAACTTCAGGGGAACTTACAAAGGATCCCCATCTGTCCATGTGTAACATAACCATTAAGCATTTCCCAAACCATTTTTCGTGACCGTCTCGTCACTGGTGCTGAATTTCAATATTTGGCACGTTTGAATTAACAGATTGGGTCATATTAGTGAATTTCACATTTACTAGTATTTCGATTTAGATTATACTTTTGTAAGAAAGAAATCAGCACAATAACATTGCCTCAGTGGAAGGAAACAAATATGACTTAGATCTAAAGCTGTTGACGACTTATGAAGGATTTTGAAGAGAAAATAGAAAATAGATTTTTTGAAATTTTGACCCCTGGTCACTTCAGTGCCCTGCCTAATTTGATACGGTTATCTGATAGGTATGACATAGGAATATGTTAATGTAAACTGAATCTTTGCTTCTGTTTTTAAATTTCAGCATTAAACGTTTCGTTTTCACATATACAATGCTAGGATGCATCAAAGACATTCAAATTACATGATAATTGCACTAGAATACACAGGTAAGTGAACAAACTTAAGGTATTGAATTTCTTTTGTCACACAACACAATCAACGTTTTGAAACGAGTATACAAAAGTGTAGGCTAAAGGGATGTAGGTGAATTCGTACCCAAAACGAACTCGTCCCCACTGAGCATTCGTACCCAAAACGAACCCGTACCCAAAATAAAACGGTGAACTCGTACCCACATTTATTTTAATAGTTTATAGTCAATCATCATGATGAAATAATCATTTTAATCAGGTCTCATTTTAATAAAATCTCTTAAAATGTCCCATTATAATCAATCTTGATTGATGTCCCTCCTTATCATAGTAATTGGTCATTGCTTGAATGGTAGTCATTGGTTATTGTTCTCTAGTTACTGATATAACTGACTGTAAACTTATTACATTCAATTGTTTCATTTTTGGAAGTTGTGTAGTAGATAGACCTTGCGAAGTACATGTACACTTTTTTACATTAAGATGTTGTATAGAAGGGAGGTAACTCACGTGACCCTCATTGCAGCTTACTGTAGTTTAATAAAAGCAATTTTTATGATACAGGCATCCCAGAAGGTACATGTACATTTAGATTTTGCATAGAAGGGAGGTAACTCTCGTGACCCTCATTGCAGCTTACTGTAGTTTCATAAATGTAATTTTTATGATACAGGCATCCCATAAGGTACAATTGTACATTTAGATTTTGTATAGAAGGGAGGTAACTCGTGTGACCTTCACTACAGCTGACTGTAGTCTGTACGCACCTGTCCTATTTTGGTCAAGTTTAGGAGGTTTGTAAATAATCATTTGAATAAAACGATTTTAAACAAACTTTGTTCTTATATAATAATTCTTGTATATAATTATGTATCTGGTTACTATCACATCACAACAGGCATTTGCATGAATAACTGTAGACAATAACAGTCTTAGTAGTGTATATCGACTCGACTGAGTTTTGATCTACCTCTCGACAGTTACACCTAATGACTTATAGACATCAGGTTTAATTCAATATATATGCATCAAAATGTTTCTTGTAATCACAAAACATGCATTAGGTCATCTTTGTACAATCATTGAGGGTTCGCAAACATGAATCAATATCTTGATAATATAGGACAGCCTTTCAGATGCAGTGGCGTAGGAACGGTTTGAGGGGTGGGGGGGCCCAAATTTTTTTTTGTGAGAGCGGGGGGTGGCCTCTCAAGGAAATCAAACAATGATATAAATGGATTGTTGAGTGGGGGGGCCCAAATTTTCTTTTGTGAGAGCGGGGGGGGGGGGGGGATATCAAACAATGATATATATGGATTCCTCTGTGGGGACCCAAATTTGGTTTAATGATATATATGATATTAATGATAGTGAATTTTATGGATAAAAGATTATTTAAGTGTTGAATGATTGATGATTTAATGTTGAATGATTGATGGTTTTTAAGTGTTGAATGATTGATTGTTTTAGTGTTGAATGATTGATTGTTTAGTGTTGAATTATTGATTGTTTAGTGTTGAATTATTTACAATGATTGATGAATAATTGATTTATGATTGATAGGTTATTGATTGATGATTGGTGAATGATTGTTACGGCCCGTTCGTTTAAGTGTTGAAAGATTGATAAATGATAATCTTTAAGTGTTGAATGGTTGATTATAGAAGATAATGATTGTTTTAGTGTTTGATAATTGGTAATTGTTTGATTGATCATGAATTGATAACGAATGATTGAAAATTGCTGATTAATGCTTGATGAATTAATGATTTATGACTCATAGTCGTAGATGGATGATTGATGGATTTCATGATGGAAGTAATTCATGGATGATTATGACTCATAGAGTGATTAATGATAACTGATGATAATGATAATTTTGTTGTTGGTATCGATAATATAATAATAATTGACCTTATAAACTTGAAATAAATAGGAAGCATTCTCCAAATTCTGTAAGTTTATCTCCATCATTTCTTCTTGTTTTTCATTAACTCCTTTGGTCTCAGAAACTTAAATAAGCTCAAATGTCAAGTTTACTCTGTGAATAGGTCAAAAATGTTTTAATAGTTTAAATATTCATAACAGCTTTGATATACTCAGATATTTTCAGTCACGTGAAAAGATCAAAATTACTATGAGTAAACGTTATAGGAATGCTTAAGGGGGAACTTTGTTACATAGTCTTTGTTCTCATCATATTAATGGTTTTGAGTTTTTAAATTTGGCCTAAATATCACACTTAAAAACGTGAATGATGAACGTGAAACAAAAAGCTAAAATGGTCAAATACGTCTTCCAGGTAAGAATAGAAAAGTATAGCCTTAACTCTGTACCTCATCTGGCTTTTTGCAGCTATTTTCTAGCCTTTATAGGTTAAAGACAACAGGGTCACAATATCTTTGAAAATAATGTTTCTTGCAAAATGGAATTCACTTCAAAGGATCGCATTTTGTTCTGAAAATGGATATAATAAAGGTTTAAAGCTCCGAATTCACCACAAATTCTAATCATATTTTTTAAAGTAGTCTGTATACAACAAATCAGTTTTTTATGCCTTTTAAATAATATTGAAATAAATTTAGATTTTAAGGGCGTGGCCCCATAGAAAAGATCTCACTTATTCACATCAGCAGGTAGTTAAAACTTTTGCAAGATAAATTATCTATGAATGTGTAATTAAAAGAAAGAACAAATAGTTCCTTTAAAACGATAAAAAAACACTAATTCATGGGGGTAATTCACGTGCATGTATGTTTCCAATTTTATGTTTCACATTATATCAGACATATTAAATACAGACAAACTGACAGGCACGCAGACAAACCGATACATTTTGTTATTTGCCATATATAGTTCAAAGTCTCTTTCTTACAAAGATGAAACACACATCTTTCAATGATGTTTAAGATCAAATGTTTTTTAGGAAAAGTGTTTAAAGTATTAAAGGGACATTCCTGCCCATATGTCCGTTTCAGTGGTGATGGGGTAGACCCTTCTGCTTTCCCTGACCCCTGAGCTTTTATGCCCCACCCCCTGGGAAGGTTGGGGTAATATCTAAATATCCTCGCATTTTCGAGGTAAAAAAAATCTGAACCCTTTCCCATTTACAATTCTAATTACAGGGTAGATCCCTATAAAGGATAAAATGTTGGGGAAGGGGATTCCCTTTTTCTCCCATCCCAATCCAAATCCCCTCGCTCTCCCTCTCCCACACCCCCTCCCCCCTTTTCTTTAAAAAAATTGTCAACCGAAAATCTTACTGTTCAGGGAGGGGGGCCCGGCCCCCCCACTTTCAAAGGTGGGGGGGCCCGTTCATCTCATTTTTCCTTCCCCCTAAAATACAAAGTTAAAGTCACTTTTTCTATAAAAAAAATACTTGAAAGGTGGGGGGGCAGGGCCCCCCCAGGTTCGGAAGTGGGGGGGCCGGGCCCCCCTGTGCCCCCCCTGTTCCTACGCCTATGAGATGATTAAATTCACAGCAACTCCCGCATGTGTCGCTAGAATTTGATGACATCAACAAAGAGTTTTTGCAAACACTGATGGAAATACAAAAATGTACAAATTTTAACATTTACTTTCACATTTGAATTACTAATATTTATTTGAGTTTGATCATATCAGTCTTGCTGGCAAGTCTAGTATTGATGTAGTAGTTTCTCTTTTAAAATGGATACATTCTACGATGTTTTCGTGCTTCCTACATTCCCTTGAGTAAACATTTACATGAGAAAATTATTTAACAAATTTCTCCCTTTAATTAGTTAATTGTCACAATCAGATTTTTTTTTTTTTTGGAAAAATATTTCAGATAGTAAAAAGTTTAATGAAATAAATCAAAGACGTAAATATTTATGTCTTTGAATAAATAAATATTAAAACAGATTGAAAAGCAATATTCTGAAAGAAATGGCTTGACTATATATAGACACAGATTTTGCCAGCTCAAAACCAAAAACTTCTGGGCGATTTCTGGTGGTGTCCGATCCTTAGTCAGTTATCACTAGGGTGGAATTCAAAATTGGTAGGTTTTTCTTTCCGGTCCAATTTTTAGCTCATCAGGACTGAAAGTCCAGATGGGCTTATGGCATGGCCCGTCGTCCGGCGTCCGTCCGTCGTCCGTCGTCCGTCGTCCGTCCGTCGTCCGTCGTCCGTCGTCCGTCCGTCCGTAAACTTTTGACACTTTCGACTTCTCCTCATGAACCATACACATAAGAGAGCTGAAATTTTGTGTACAAGTACCTTAGCATATGGAGATTCTAATTTGTAACTTTGGTGACCCTGTGACCCCAAATAGGGTCACAGGGGTCACAACTTTAAAAACCTATTTTCATCTTCTTCTCCAGTTCCAGAAGGATTAGAGAGTTAAAAATTATATGTGCAGACTCCTTGGACAATGGAGATTCTAATTTGTAACTTTGGTGACCCTGTGACCCCAAATAGGGTCACAGGGGTCACAACCTTAAATACCTATTTTCATCTTCTTCTCCAGTTCCAAAAGGAGTAGAGAGTTAAAAATTATATGTGCAGACTCCTTGGACAATGGAGATTCTAATTTGTAACTTTGGTGACCCCATGACCCCAAATAGGGTCACAGGGGTCACAACCTTAAAAACCTATTTTCATCTTCTTCTCCAGTTCTAAAAGGACTAGAGAGTTAAAAACGATATGTGCAGACTCCTTGGCCAATGGGGATTCTATATTGTAGATTTCGTGACCCCATGACCCCAAATAGGGTCACAGGGGTCACAACCTTAAAAACCTATTTTCATCTTCTTCTCCAGTTCTAAAAGGACTAGAGAGTTGAAAGTGATATGTGCAGACTCCTTGGACAATGGAGATTCTAATTTGTAACTTTGGTGACCCTGTGACCCCAAATAGGGTCACAGGGGTCACAACCTTAAATACCTATTTTCATCTTCTTCTCGAGTTCCAAAAGGAGTAGAGAGTTAAATATTATATGTGGAGACTCCTTGGACAATGGAGATTCTAATTTGTAACTTTGGTGACCCTGTGACCCCAAATAGGGTAACAGGGGTCACAACTTTAAAAACCTATCTTCATCTTCTTCTCCAGTTCCAGAAGGACTAGAGGGTTAAAAATGATATGTGCAGACTCCTTGGCCAATGGGGATTCTAATTTGTAGATTTTGTGACCCTGTGATCCCAAATAGGGTCACAGGGGTCACAACCTTAAATACCTATTTTCATCTTCTTCTCCAGTTCCAAAAGGAGTAGAGAGTTAAAAATTATATGTGCAGACTCCTTGGACAATGGAGATTCTAATTTGTAACTTTGGTGACCCTGTGACCCCAAATAGGGTCACAGGGGTCACAACCTTAAACACCTATTTTCATCTTCTTCTCCAGTTCTAAAAGGACTAGAGAGTTAAAAACGATATGTGCAGACTCCTTGGCCAATGGGGATTCTAATTTGTAGATTTCGTGACCCCATGACCCCAAATAGGGTCACAGGGGTCACAACCTTAAAAACCTAATTTCATCTTCTTCTCCAGTTCTAAAAGGACTAGAGAGTTAAAAGTGATATGTGCAGACTCCTTGGACAATGGGGATTCTAATTTGTAACTTTGGTGAACCTGTGACCCCAAATAGGGTCACAGGGGTCACAACCTTAAACACCTATTTTCATCTTCTTCTCCAGTTCTAAAAGGACTAGAGAGTTAAAAACGATATGTGCAGACTCCTTGGCCAATGGGGATTCTAATTTGTAGATTTCGTGACCCCATGACCCCAAATAGGGTCACAGGGGTCACAACCTTAAAAACCTAATTTCATCTTCTTCTCCAGTTCTAAAAGGACTAGAGAGTTAAAAGTGATATGTGCAGACTCCTTGGACAATGGGGATTCTAATTTGTAACTTTGGTGAACCTGTGACCCCAAATAGGGTCACAGGGGTCACAACCTTAAAAACCTATTTTCATCTTCTTCTCAAGTTCCAAAAGGTCTAGAGAGCTGAAATTATATGTGCAGACTCCTTGGCCACTTTCATCATCATCTTTAGCTCCTAAAGGTCTATTGAGCTGAAAGACTGCATGTAGACTCCTTGGCCAATTGGGATTCTAAATTGTAGGTTTTGTGACCCCATGAGCCCAAATAGGGTCACAGGGGTCACAATCTTAAAAACCTATTTTTCTCCACTAGATGACAGTCTATGGCAAATTTATTTCTCCTTGGATATTTTAGTGTGGACTTCCACTGTCTGATATTGACTATATAGAAAGTGTTGAGTGATAATACATTTGTTTTGTAATTTTTTAATAGGTTTTCTTGCAATAGGTAACATCAGTTTCATTTTTAGCTCATCTTGCCTGTATAAAGCAAACTTGATATGATGCCTGATGAGCTACAGAGCCAATGGCTCTATTTTTTAAAAACATAGTGTGTCTTTTAGGGATTTTTTGTTCTAGAAAATATATTTAGCCATTGACAAGTACATTTTCGTGATCAACCATTAATTTTACCATTTAAAATTTTGAATTAAATAACATTTTAGGGTCAAATTTGGCATATTTACTCTGTCCTGAGGTGACGGTCCTCATACAACTTTGCCAAAATATCATACAAATAAACATAATCAAACAAAAAAATATATTTTATTCTTATAACCATTGATCATGCATGTACAAACTGCAAAAAAAATTGTATTGATTTCAAAAATAAAAATTCTACAAATTGAAACATGCCTGTCCTGAGATTTTGTGTCCTGACCGTTACCATGTAGATATTTCCTTCAATAATTTCCCCCCTGGAACTGGATTGGAATTCTATTTGCTGTGTCTGATTGACAAATGCTCTTTGCATATGACAGTTAGTGAAATAAAAGGATTCGGTACATTTTGCAGAAATATGACACCAACAAGCAGGTATAAATATGATGTGTCACCCTTAAATGTCCAGACCGTTACCGTTGGATTTTGTGCATTTGTATTCTCCCTTTGTCTCAATAATAATGAGCTTTGTTGCTCAGAACTGGAAGATGTGGAAGACATGTCCTTTGACATCTTTAAGGGATCATTCATTGTGTTATTTTAAATTATTAACAAATTGTCCTGACCATTACCGGTCCTGACCGTTACCTTTTTAGCTCATCAGGTCTGAAAGACCCGATGGGCTTATGGCATGGCGTCCGGCGTCCGTCCGTCCGTCCGTCCGTCGTTCCATCCGTCCGTCCGTCCGTCGGTCCATCCGTCCATCCGTAAACTTTTCACATTTTCATCTTCTTCTCCGAAACCAATGACTCCAGAGAGCTGAAATTTGATGTGCAGACTCCTTGGCAAATGGGGATTCTAAATTGTAGATTTCGTGACCCCATGACCCCAAATGGGGTCACAGGGGTCAAAACCTTAAAAACCTATTTTCATATTCTTCTCCAGTTCCAAAAGGTCTAGAGAGCTGAAAAGTTGTGTGTAGACTCCTTGGCCAATGGGGATTCTAAATTGTAGATTTCGTGACCCCATGACCCCAAATGGGGTCACAGGGGTCAAAACCTTAAAAACCTATTTTCATCTTCTCCTCCAGTTCCAAAAGGTCTAGAGAGCTGAAAAGTTGTGTGTAGACTCCTTGGCCAATGGGGATTCTAAATTGTAGATTTTGTCACCCCATGACCCCAAATGGGGTCACAGGGGTCAAAACATATTTTAATCAAAAGTCTGATGAGCTACAGAGCCCATGGCTCTATTTTTACAAAGTAACGGTCAGGACAGTTCTGGTAACGGTCAGGACAAACACATTTTTATTTGGAGAAACTAACTAAGTTATTCATAAATATTTTAAGAAATATTAATAATGAAATTATTTTAAGATCATAAATTGTTAAGGCTTGGGTGATAACTGTTCAGAGTAGTTTTAATGAAGTGGTTTTAAAATAAAAGTTTTGAAGTAACGGTCAGGACAAATAAATAGTAACGGTATAGACATATGTCAAATAAATTTTCTTTTTGAAGAATATTTTCTGAGGTTAGTTAGTGAATTTTTAGTTATCTATTGAATATAAATAGCAGAAACCACTACATATATTTCTGATAGATGTCTTAATTTTTATGAGATAATTGACAAAGAAAACTATGGTAACGGTTTGGACAAAATGTGCAAACTCTATGGAACAATATCAGCAATAAATGCAGTTGCCTGTGTAGCTTAATCATTTGTCACAGTGTGCAGTTTGATAGTTGTTGCAGTATCTTTCAGAATTCTATTCTTTACAAGTTATACAATGGACACAAAATCTTGGTATTTACACAGATGTCCTGACCGTTACCAACAATGTCCTGACCGTTACCCCTCATTTACTTGATTGCCAAAAACACTTTTCTTTCAATAATAATGAGGTGTCAAAATCAAAACAATGTGTATTTGTATTCTTTACAAGCTTTAATCTATTAATATTAAAAAGTACAAATTTATTTATAAGTTTTGTTGTTGATTTCATAACAAATGTCCATACCGTTACCATGGCAGTGAATTAAATATGCAATACAATCTAAAATTTACCATTTCTAATTCACATTTCACTTTTTAGCTCATCTGGCCTGTAAGGCCCGATGGGCGCATGGCATGGCATGGTGTCCGGCGTCCGTCCGTCCGTCCGTAAACTTTGTGGAATTTCGACTTCTTCTCCAGAAGCATAAGGCCTAGAAAGCTGAAACTTTGTGTACAGACTCCTTGACTAGTGAGGATTAAAAATTGTAGCTTTGGTGGCCCTGTGACCCCAAATAGGGTCACAGGGGTCACAACTTTAAAAACCTATTTTCATCTTCTTCGTCAGTTCCAAAAGGAGTAGAGAGTTAAAAATGATATGTGCAGACTCCTTGGCCAATGGGGATTCTTAATTGTAGATTTCGTGACCCCATAACCCCAAATAGGGTCACAGGGGTCACAACCTTAAAAACCTATTTTCCTCTTCTTCAGTTCTAAAAGGACTAGAGAGTTAAAAATGATATGTGCAGACTCCTTGGCCAATGGGGATTATTAATTGTAGATTTCGTGACTCCATGACCCCAAATAGGGTCACAGGGGTCACAACCTTAAAAACCATTTCTCATCTTCCTCTCCAGTTCCAAAAGGAGTAGAGAGTTAAAAATGATATGTGCAACTCCTTGGACAATGGGGATTCTAATTTGTAACTTTAGTGACCCGGTGACCCCAAATAGGGTCACAGGGGTCACAACCTTATAAACCAATTCTCATCTTCTTCTCCAGTTGCAAAAGGAGTAGAGAGTTAAAAATGATATGTGCAGACTCCTTGGATAATGGGGATTCAAAATTGTAACTTTGGTGACTCTGTGCCCCCAAATAGGGTCACAGGGGTCACAACCTTAAAAACCTATTTTCCTCTTCTTCTTCAGTTCTAAAAGGACTAGAGAGTTGAAAATGATCTCTGCAGACTCCTTGGCCAATGGGGATTATTAATTGTAGATTTCGTGACCCCATTACCCCAAATAGGGTCACAGGGGTCACAGCCTTAAAAACCAATTCTCATCTTCTTCTCCAGTTCCAAAAGGACTAGAGAGTTAAACATGATATGTGCAACTCCTTGGACAATGGGGATTCTAATTTGTAACTTTAGTGACCCTGTGACCCCAAATAGGGTCACAGGGGTCACAACCTTAAAAACCAATTCTCATCTTCTTCTCCAGTTGCAAAAGGAGTAGAGAGTTAAAAATGATATATACAGACTCCTTGGATAATGGGGATTCTAAATTGTAACTTTGGTGACTCTGTGACCCCAAATAGGGTCACAGGGGTCACAACCTTAAAAACCTATTTTCATCTTCTTCTCCAGTTCCAGAAGGACTAGAGAGTTAAAAATGATATGTGCAGACTCCTTGGCCAATGGGGATTCTTAATTGTAGATTTCGTGACCCCATGACCCCAAATAGGGTCACAGGGGTCACAACATTAAAAACCTATTTTCCTCTTCTTCTTCAGTTCTAAAAGGACTAGAGAGTTAAAAATGATATGTGCAGACTCCTTGGACAATGGGGATTATTAAGTGTAGATTTCGTGACTCCATGAGTCATGACCCCAATTAGGGTAACCGGGGGTCACAACCTTAAAAACTTATTTTCATCATCATCTTCAGTTCCAAAAGGTCTATTGAGCTGAAAGACTGCATGTAGACTCCTTGGCCAATTGGGATTCTATACTGTAGGTTTCGTGACCCCATCACCCCAAATAGGGTCACAGGGGTCACAATCTTAAAAATCTATTTTTCTCCATTAGATGACAGTCTATGGCAAATTTATTTCTCCTTGGATATTTTAGTGTGGACTTTCACTGTCTATTATTGGCGATCTAGAAAGTGTTGAATAATAATAAATCATTTGGGTAAGGAAATTTATTCAGTAATCGTTACATTTGTTTTGAAATTTTTTTTATAGGTTTTCTATCAATAGGTAACAGTTTAATTTTTAGCTCATCTGGCCTGTATAAAGCAAACTTGATATGATGCCTAATGAGCTACAGAGCCAATGGCTCTATTTTTGTTCAAAATAGAGTTAACAATAAAGTTAAAGAATATTTATTTTTATCTTTCATGTTATGTCTCTATAGTGAATTGAATTGAAGAAGACTTATGTCCAGCCAGTCCAGTTCTGTCCCAGCCGTTACTGGAGCTAATTGACTTCTCTAATAAATTCATGATAATACACGAAGCTCTCTTCTTAACATAGATGTCATCTAAACGTGTTCTCGGATTAGCAGCAGATGCTTATTTGAGATAATTTCACCTAGTGAAAACTATAAACACAAAAATTTCTGAGAAAAATGCTATTAAATTGTGTTAAACAATGAAAAGATACAAAAAAAAGACTTTAAAGGGGCAGTAGCACATTTTTTGATAATTTTATATTTTAAAATTTACAGTGATAATTGTAAGTTAATGTTAAATGTATTATTTTGACAGTGTCAAAAATGTCATTACACAAGTCAATCATCCATAGTCGGAGGACAAAGTATGAAGATTCACATAAAATACATAGGCCGCCATTTTTGTGTGAACACCTTTAATTCATTTTCTGTAAGAAAAAGGAATCGCATGGCTTAACTTTATGTTAAATATTTGAATTATTACTGCTCCATTTAGTTTAAATACATTGTCTTTCAATTGGAACCATTAATTTTCATTTTCCTGACATCACCTCATATTCCCCCTAAAAACGTGCTACTGCCCCTTTAAAGATTAATTACAACAGTTTTTACCTTCAAGTGTCATTTATACAATGTAAAAGATGTAAATGCCATTGTTGAAAGATTTTTCTTAATTTTAGTTAAAATTCTTTGTTCTTATTAAGAAATGGCAACGGTCAGGACATTTTCCTCCCGTTTAATTAATTATGTTTCCACTAAAATTTTAATTGGTACAATTGAGCCTGACTGTTTGTATTTTCTCATAATCAAGTGTTTGCCAATTTATTTGAATAAAAAATAATCCTTTTTGAGGAGTTTATTTTGACCATTATGAGAAATTGAAAATCCTACCAATTTTGAATTCCACCAACTAAGAACAAAGTATTCTCGTGTTAGGTAATTCTTATCATATTGAATTTGGGATTAAACCTTACTACCCTTTTTGCAGATGTGAAACAATGTTGATTCAGCACACGTAACAGATCCAAGATGGCGTCCTCACAGGATCCAGATGGTGATGACTCCAATTCAGGGGAGATCACTCTTCCATCAAGCCAACATCTGATGGGCCCGGGGGATATTGAAGCTCTTGTGAACGCTTTGACTATGCCACAGAGAGGTGCCAATTTACGTATATATCAGTACATTTGATGTTAAGAATCAAAGGTTAGATTATATTACAAATGATAAACGTGAGACACTGTTAGCCGTATTGGAGCAATATTTAGCTTGCTGGGCTATATGTTAAAGTCGGTATAGGAAGTAGGCCCTACACAGATTTCAAAAGCTTTTCGGTACAATCGGTTAAAGGTCATTGTCACATTGTACTCAAGTACTCGAGGGGTCAAACTCGACTCGGACATATAACCAACATCTAACTTGTCTCATGACATCATGTAACTGTTGTTGAGGATAGATATCATGAACCTATATGTGACCATATATAGCATATCTTGTCTTCGGGTCATGCAATGGTAATGTCGATCATCTGTCCTCACACTTTACAGATAAAAAGACTGATTTAACTAAAATAAATAACAGTGACTTCCAAGAAAATGGACTCGAGTCCACCTGGACATGACTCGCCCTCGAGTACTCGAACACCCGTGGAAACCCTACAGTTGGATCAAACATGACAGAATCTGATGTCCAAAAGGCTTTTACCAAGAGAGGTTCTAGAGAAATCATTTGATACCATTATTAACAGCAGCATGAGGCAGGCTTGTTGTGTGCGAGAGCCTTCTGATGACATGCTTTATTTGTCTTTTTCACATCTAAAGTGTCGTACGTACAATTGATTTAGACATCCAAAACTAAACAACTTTCCTGCTCGTTTGACATTACCAGTCAGCGAGTTAGAAAGTGTTGTTTTATCATTGAAAGCATTTATGATAAATCATTATTAAAGAATGGGTTTGAACAATCTTGCAATGATAGATTTAGAGAAAGGAATATTCTTAATCTTCAAACTCAAATGTTTTGTTTTACTTTTTTCTTTCCTTGTTCCCATGATTTCAGCTAATATTTTAACTGACAAAAGGTATATATTATTTAATCTTTCTCTAAAAATTTATTATTAAAGTACTTTTGTTTCAGTGCTTCAACTGACACCTGAAATGATCCAAATGGCGACTGGAACTTCTAGACCAGGCACTTTGGATTCAGGTAGAAGTTTTACTGTTAAGCTTGGAAATACACGCTTTAACTTTTGTCCACTTGAAAAATATTATGAAAACCCTAGTTTTAGTAAATTAAGAGCACAGTTCAGGATGTTAGAATCAACTTAGATCACAAACACATAATCCTGAATAACCTGACTAATACAATTGTAACTTGATAAAACTGAAAAGGATGTTCACAAAATTACAATTTTACAATCATTTAATGCAGTAAATAGTGATCACTCACATGTTGATGCACTGATGTACTTTTTTGTTATACCAGCATGCTAAAGGTTAATTCAAGATGTCTAAGTCATTATTTAAACGGCCAAACTGTGTACAATACAGTCTGTAATAAAATGTTTAAAACATTATTTCAATTTAGCGGAACAGCCACAACTGACACCTGAAATGTTCCAAACGGCAGCTGGAGCTTCTAGACCAGGCAGTCTGGATTCAGGTATAAGTTTTACTGTTATCATGAAACTTTACACTAAAACTGTTGACTAGATCAAAATGTATTACAATTTAATGAGCATCAAATACAATAAATACTACTAAATAGTATATTGATATAATCAAAATCAGACACTCTCTGGATTCAGGTAGAAGGTTTGCTGTAATCTTGAATTTGATAAATATATATATGATATGTATGTAACACGTATATGATATATGTATAATCTATGTAGATATATAGAAATATAACAATATAATGAGCATAAGATACCGTAAATAGTATTGAGTTGAAATGTTCCAATTGTGAGCGGGAACTTCTAGAGCAGGCACTCTGGATTCAGGTAGGGTTTGACTGAAGTCTTGGAACTAATTACACTTGAGAATCTGTGCAAAAATGGATAAAACTGAAAAGTGAATATGATGCATTAAAAATTGAATAACATAAATGTATTATTTTCTAATTGTTACTATTTAGGATGTTGTGACTTGTTTCATATCTCTTTACTCATATCGATATCCTTATTAGATTCAAATTGTCCAAATGTGACACCCCTTATGTGGCTTATAAAAGCACAAAATACCTCTAGTATTCAAATATTTATTCTCATTTACAGAGACATTAAAGCTGAAGTTGACCGAAGCCCAAAAGTCGTTTGTTCCAACTAATGTATTCAAGGACATCCGTCACTCCCTGGAGAAGAACTGTCACGTGACCATCTGTGGAGCATCAGGAGAAGGGAAGACCACGATGGCCTTGATGCTTGGACAGAAGTACAGGAAACAGGGGTATGAGCTGGTCTTTGTGGACAGGCCAGATAAGTTTGATCTTGGTTCTTGTATCAGGTCAGGTCAGAAGATTTGCCTGATGTTTGATGATGTGTTTGGATCAGTTGGTAGATCAACTGACTTGATTGATGTGCAAAGGTTGTGTGATTCTTTAAAACTGCACATTGATAATAACATTCAAACCAGGTTGACCGACAAGATTGATAAGAAAAAACAAGGGTCGGAAAAACTGAAAGATGACAAAAAGCAGTTCAAATCAAACGAAATTCGAGTTATTTTCACATCCAAAACCTATGACTTCAAGGAGGGAATTTCAAAAATGCAACGTCAGCGTATTTCTATTTTCACCAAATCAGTTGTAGATTTGACAGTCGATCCGGGGTCATCCTACTCACATCAGGAAAAGAAGGCAATGTTCCAAAAACACAGAGAAATGCATCCGCATTAGATGTTAGGAGATTTACAAGTAGAAGACGTCATTAAACAAGACTCACCACATCTGTTTGGGTTCCCACTTACTTGCAGGTTGTTCTTCGAATATTTTGCAAAAGACGATGACAAACAGAAAGAGATAGCTGAAAGAGAGAAAGACAAAGCAAAAGCTATTGATTTCTTCAGCCGCCCAATATACTATCTCAGAATTGAACTAAATGACATCCTGAGCAGGAGAAATGACCAATCAGCAGCCTTGATCCTTGTCATGTTGTGTGAAGGAAACCTCAAACTTCCGGACCTGGAATCTCCAAACCGAAATGAGAAAGTTGATAAAATGCTGGGACATATTTCCAGGTACACAAACTCTGCTACTCGGTCAGGTATAGCTGATGCTGCAAAGAGCTTCAGAGGAACCTTTTTCTCCAGGGGAGACAACTTCTGCTTTGCTCACTCTTCTATATATGAGGCATGTGCTTGTGCTTTGTATCAATTCAACCCTACTTTAGTGTTAGAGAACTGTAGTTTAGACTTCTTGTATGAACGACTTAAGGGTAAGCCAGGTATAGTTCAGGAGTCCGGAGTATCAGATCTCTGCCACTTTCTCTTTGTATCTGAGGAATATTTCCCCCTTGTAGTTACAAGATTTGTGTCCTCAATGAAGGAAGGCAACTTCTCAAAGACAGTTGCCCACCCAATCATGCAAAACAAATTGTTTGTTAGTCAGTTTTTGGAAGAAATCAGACAACTGGCCTGTGACGACAAAGTCTTGGTTAAATTGAAAGAAAGTGAGAAAGGTTTTCTGTTTTGGGTTGTGAAAAGTAAAAGCTCCTACTTCGTTGAAAATATTGAAAAGTCTCTTCAGATCACATTTTCACAAGATGACATCAGAGAGGCTCTTTCTGCATCTGTGGAATGTGACTGTTTGGATCTTTACAAACTGCTCATGGACAGACTCAAAGGTGAAATTGACGAGGCAGATTTGAATAAGCACCTCCTTGCAAGTGCAAAAGGTAGTGGAGAAAAAATGGTGAAATATTTGCTTGATGTTGGAGCAAATGTATCATCAATTAATACAGCAAAACAAACCATCCTCCATATTCTTTGTACTTACAATAGGCCAGACATCTTGGAATTTGTGATGGCTCATTCAAACAAAAAAGATCTCAAGTTGGCATTGAATACTCTTGATGACAACGAAAGAACTCCACTTATGTTTGCAGCCTTACAGGGAACCTTGGAATGTTTCCAGCTTATTAAGAGTGAGGTCAGCCGGGTTGTGCCTCACGAAGCTGATGTTTCACTTGTTGATGAGGATGGATACACACTACTACATCTTGCATGTTATGGAGGAAACATACACATTGTTGAAAGTGTCCTGACACCTCAGAATATCAACAGTAGAAATAAGCGTGGGAAGACACCTGTAATGGTATCAGCTGTCCTTGCAAAGTCAGATGTATTTGACCTACTTTTGTCTCAGGGAGCTGATGTTTCACTTGTTGCTGAGGATGGATACACACTACTACATCTTGCATGTTATGAAGGAAACAAACACATTGTTGAAAGTGTCCTGACACCTCGGAATATCAACAGTAGAATGAAGAGTGGGTTTACACCTATAATGGTAGCAGCTGTCCTTGCAAGGTCAGAAGTATTTGACCTACTTTTGTCTCAGGCAGCTGATGTCTCACTTGTTGATGTGATAGGGAACACACTACTAGATCTTGCATGTTATGGAGGAAACAAACACATTGTTGAAAGTGTCCTGACACTTCGGAATATCAACAGTAGAAATAAGAGTGGATGGACACCTATAATGGTAGCAGCTGTCCTTGCAAAGTCAGATGTATTTGACCTACTTTTGTCTCAGGGAGCTGATGTTTCACTTGTTGCTGAGGATGGATACACACTACTACATCTTGCATGTTATGAAGGAAACAAACACATTGTTGAAAGTGTCCTGACACCTCGGAATATCAACAGTAGAATGAAGAGTGGGTGTACACCTATAATGGTAGCAGCGTTTAAAGGACATATACAGATCGTGGACTATCTGTGTGAGAAGGGAGCTGATCTGACATGCCTTTCTTCAGGTGGGAGAGATGTTGTAGCTATTGCTGAGCTAGCAGACAAGAAGGATGTCGTCAAGAATCTGAAAAATCATCTCATTCAGTGTTATAGTCCACCAGCCAAACTCAGAAAGGGCTTTAATTAAGGAGTTTGCTCTCCCCATCGGCTAGAAAAAGTATGAATGCATTTTTAGCTTCTACAGCACCTCCATGTTATAATCCAGGGGGATGTCAAGTTTTGTAGTGGTGCAATTTTCTAAAAAACGCGATTTTGGGGAGAAAACCCATGAAAATGAAAGAAAATCAGTTTTTTTTTATAAATTGGATATTGATGGCTCAATTGATTATTTTGGCATAAAGGACTTATAGTATATACTTGCATGTATATTCTATAAATAATTCATTATTAATTGTTACCACCATAGTGTTGTTTTGGGGCAAAAACCTTGTAAAAATGAAAGAAAATTGTATTTTTTAAATACAAAAATTGATTTATTGCTTTCAGAGTATTTTTTTAACACAAAATGATATATTAATGAAGAGATTTAGTTCTTATTGATAGATTCTTTGCATTAATAATAAGCTTTGGTTATATTTTCTGACATAACAATTGATATTTGGGCCTATTCCTGGGACGGTCAGTCAGTCGTCATGATATGATTTCGGTAAAACACACTGAACTTCTTAATGAGATAACTTCCATTATTTTGCAACTAAATGCAATGGTGACATTATTTTATATAAATAAGAAAGGATATTAATTTGTTTTAGGAATTATGCATTCACACGAACAGCAATGGCCTTCATTGTTTCAATATTTAGCTAAATGTCAACATTAGTCACAATAAGAGCGTCTACTTATAAGCTTTGCATCGCACTTCCCAGTTACATTTGTTTTGCATGAGCTATATTCAAATACTGTAATGTTGACCTGATTGAAGAGTCAGTTGATTTTAAGATTCACAGGTCAAAGTGTTCAGTCATTGAAGATTCACAGGTCAAAGAGTTCAGTCATTGAAGATTCACAGGTCAAAGTGTTCAGTCATTGAAGATTCACGGGTCAAAGTGTTCAGTCATTGAAGATTCACGGGTCAAAGTGTTCACAATTGTTGATGATTGGTATTTCAACAATTTGGTCACTGTAAGAATGTCATAATCTTTGTCAATACAAAATTATGCTTTGGTTCATCCATATCATCCTCTGAATCTTCCCCTTTTTCAACTACTCTGTTTGTGCATTCCACGCTGCTGCATGCACATAGGTCGCTGCATGTCATTTCCTCTTTCCTGCACCTGCATCTTCTGCTGTCACAAATGCCTTTACACCCACAGTCAATGAAGATAAGAAGAGCATCTGGGGCAGGACTTCGTGACATCATGTGTGGAACTAACTGTCCTGTTGGGCTTGTTGTCCAGCCACATTGCAGAGGGTTTGGCAGGTTCAGCTTGGGCTCATCCGTATGGGTCCAAATGAAGGTTTGGAAGTTCACGCGCCTTAGATGAAGCATGAATGCATCCATAGTTGGTGGAAGCTTTTCACTGTTGATTCTTTTGTTGCAGAAGAGCTCATACCTGAGTGTGTCAAGGTTATTTCCCTTCTTTTGACTGTATACAATATTGGTGAGTGCCATGCATGAATTGATAGCCTCATCAGTGATTGTAGATGCATCGTCTCCTAGCGCCATCAACCCTTTCATCAATTCAGGATTACTTGCTATGGACTTCATCCATTTTCCTTTTCCTATGCCACAGAAAGCACTTGTGGAGTCACAGCCAGTGAGATCATGTACAGCTGGCAATATCAGTGACATGTCTTTTCCAATTGTATTTGCTACAGTGTGCATTGGGATGAAACGTTTCCTCTGCCCAACACCAGTTTTGAAGAAAAAGTCTCTAATGTCTAGCTTGACACACATCCTTGGACAAATGGCAACAACATCAGAATCTATGCTCCAAATGACAACTCTTTTGACGCTGAGGTGTTTGATAGCATGGCTCACGTGTAGAAACATACGTGAATCTGCTTCCTCATGATCAGATTCCAACTCAGGAACTTTCATCACTCTTCCTCTACCAACTTTGACAGCCTGATTAGAATCTGAAAAGCCGCCTGCGAAGTAGACAATGTTATCTTCTGGTAGAATCTCTTGACACTGTCTGATCCAGTCATTCATTATGAAGTCATCTGTGGATGTCTTGTTCTTTGGGTTGGAAAGCATTTTGTTCCGTTGTTTTGGCAGAGGTGTGTTTCGGGAAGGATTGTAGATGTCCTGCATCAGAATCTGGCCTCTTCTGGATCTCTCACAAGCTTTGATAGAATACTTTGCACTATATGTATCTCCGACAACAGCAATGAACTTGAATCCGAGGCTGAGAATAACAGAGAGAATTGTGTCAGAAAGTTCTCCAAATATCTTGCAGGAACTTGTATCCGTACATACCATTCTCAGTACCATCATGAAATCCACAACAAGTATTGATGTTTCATCGGAGATGGGGATGTTGTTGATAGCAAAGTCTCTCTCCATCCAAGACAAGGTCATGCTTTTTGCTGTTTTGCGCATTGTTCCATCCATGTTAAACAATGAGAGTGGCACAGGAGCCAATTCATATTGCAGTACATCTCTCATGTTGATATCTCGTGATTGAGCTAGAACAGCTAGTCTGGTGAACACCTGTCTGTCAATATTGAGCTGTTGTGAGTTCTTCTTCACCTGTGACACTGACTGCTTGTTCAAACTCGAGAAAGTCTTTAAACCAGATCGCTTCATGGGAGCAAAGAAATCTACTTCACCTGAATTCAGCCTTGAAGTGACAAAGTTCTTCATTTCAGTTTCACCTTCCTGCTTGACTTGGCACAAACAACTGGAGATTTCTTCTGGTACAACTGTGGATGAAGCAATGTTGATCAGTGGTTGCTTATTGTCGGAAGATGAGTCAGTTTCAATAGTGAAAGGATTAACCATTCTCTGTGACACTGTACTGACAATTTTCTGTATGTCATTTTCAACCTTGGTCATCCTAGAAAATGTGCTTTCCTTGTGTGAAGTCATGTCTCTTTGCTGGAATCCTGACAATTGCTTCATTGCTGCTCTTACTTCTGCTTTGAGATGCGCTGTGAGATAGTACTTGTTAAGAGCTGTCTCTGTCGTGTACAGTTGGTGATGTTTCCCAC
Source organism: Steromphala cineraria (assembly GCA_916613615.1). Classification (NCBI taxonomy): domain Eukaryota; kingdom Metazoa; phylum Mollusca; class Gastropoda; order Trochida; family Trochidae; genus Steromphala; species Steromphala cineraria. Next base: position 24,464,306 of record OU744736.1, on the reverse strand, counting down.
ACTCTCTGTTGATGGACTGTTCAATGCCCATGTCATGCCAAATACCACTGAATGGTCTGTCGGTGTGATGTAGAGACCAGTTACCATTCGACAAAGCTTCAAAGATATGAGGTTTGTTTTCTTTCAGCAGGTGTCCTTCGGCCACATTGACTGATCCCCATCTGGCATAGTTCAAATGTCCACACATGAAGTCATATGGTAACATCTCTGCAAATGTTTCAAGTTCCAAAGATCTGTTGTCATCTCTTTTTGCAGCGATGTAGTCTAGAAGCAGTTGAGACATATCAATGTAGTTGTTCCAGAAGGTGAATGTGTAGGAGGAGCTTTTCCCAGTTTCAATAAATGCTTCCCTGGCTTCCTTCAGTGGTCCTGCATGTTGCATTACATCATGCACAGAATTGGACAGGTTCTGTGTCGTTTCTCCATTGGCATATTCTGTATCATTCATTGCAGTGAAACACTGTTGCACGGAGGTTTGGATGGCATGTGAATCATATTCTGATTAACGATGCTCTGAAGTGAGACACCATTGGCCACAAGCATCCCATCTTAGTCGATTCAAAGCTTCATTCATTATCTTGTGAACTCGTACACCCCGGTTGTAGGCTTTCCCTTTCATGACTTGATTCACAACTGCAGGTCCATACAGGTTTGACTCCACAAGAATGTCTTCAAAACCGCTATCTGGCATGATGTGTCCAATATCGCCGATGAAGTTCATTGCTCTATGAAAACCTCCCATCTCTAACTCGTCATCCTGAAATTCTTTCGGAGACTTCCACTTTATCATCTGTGCTTTGCTGTAAATGGCCTCGTCATATGTTACCATGGTCCAATCTTGTCCAAGCGCAAGGAACATTCGCTGAAATTCTTTCATCATTGTATAGACTGTATTGAAATCAACTGCAGAAGCAGGAATCATGGGGCAGTATCCAATGTTGGTCTGCTGGATGTTGGTGTTGGTTGACATTGTGGCGTGAAATACAGTCCAAGTTGGTTTCTTTGAATTCTTTAGAGGTGTAAACTCAGCGTGAAACATCTTGTATGGAAAGCCTTTGATGAGGAAGAGAGCATCATCTATAGCTCTCATGTTTTGGTGTTCGATTGAGCAATCCATGAACCATGACATATCAACTTTCCCAAGTATATGTTGTGGACCTGGCCTTTTTCCTGTCATAGGTGGACATTCAAGTAGTTTGTCAGGTTTCATGTCTTTAACAGTTCTTGTTCTTGTGTTTTTCTGCTGACCAACGAAACTGTTGAAGGTGCCTGAATCAAGTGTGGCTGTCTGATACAAAACCATATTCACAACATCATGATGTTTTGCGTTCATGACGGACTCAGTTGCTCTGTTGAAGTTATCACCAGCTCCACGAGTGACCTTCCCCATAACCATATTTGATGGTACTGTGACCTCCTGATCCATCAATAGTTCGGCCCACCTGGCATCAATACGTTGCACTTCATTATAACTGATAGAATGTCCTTGCTTGTTTACAAGTTGTACAACCTCTTGGGACTGTGTGAGTTGATGTAAAGACACACCGAGTGCAACATGTTTTGGTGTTCGACATTTCCCATTTGAACACATGTAAATGACATCCTGACACAGAGATAAGACATGTCTGTGGTGAACCGAATCTTTTGTTTTCACATCACCCATGTCAACTTGATCCATAGCTGAAGCTGCCAGCAGCCTGTAATAGAAAGTGTACAGTTCATGGGGAATAATTTCACAGTTTATTTCGCTAATGTCACTGGGGTTTAGAGGCTGATGAGAGATACCATCACATTTCCTTGAAAGCATCCAAAGGTAATTTGCTGCATGAAGAAGTGTTTGGATTAAATGTTTGCTGTGCCTTTTCATTCTGGGTTTGCCTGAGGTTTTCCAATGGCGAATCATAGCAGCTGGCAAATTTGTTGAGTATATCTTGAACCTGCACTGAATGACTTATGACAAGCTCGGGTCTTGTTGTAGAAGTCTGAATGAAAACAACTGAATCTCCATACTGAGCTTCAATCTTTGCCTTCAGTTTATGTTTTGAGAAAGATGATGTCGTGTCTTCTGGAAGATGTTTGATGAGATACCTCTGATATCTTTCAAGAAGTTCGTTCATGTCAAAGGCCCTCCCTTGTGCAAGCTCTGGTAATAGTGTTTCCATCAATTGTTGAAATGCAAGTTGATGATAGTTTTCAATTGAAGACTTCTGCTTTCCAGAAACAATGCATCTGCTGTGACATGCCTTGTGATACCTTGCCTCCAGACTCATCAGTTTGAAAAGTCTCCCACCTGACACATGAGGTCGTGATCATTTTTGGACATGGCTCTGTGCTCCAGTGTCTTGCAAAAGTCAAAGGTTGAGACATTGATGAGTTTCTTGTCCTTGTTGAAAGATTTTTGACCGCAAAACATGCACAGCGTTTTCCAGTCGAAAGAGTGTCTTCTTTTTCTTGGTGGTGTAGACAAGTCATCACAAACAGTTTTTGATGAAATACGAGCAATGTTTGTTGTTTGTAAATGTTGAAAAGCAACTTTTGTGCCAAAGTATATCGATGTCATCTTTCAGTTCAAATGATGGCTGGGAATTCACCTCTTGAAGAACGGCTGTTATTTGATTGTAGATAAGTCTATCCCCTGCATCATATCGCTCCTTCAGCGCCCTCAAAAATGATGTTTTACCCTCAACATATGGACTTCTAAGGCTTTCTTGTTTTTCAGTTTGACATAGTAAACAGTATTTCAGATTTAGTGAAGGCTCCCTCTTCTGGGGCTCAGTCGATTTATCTGGACACAAATCCATCTGAAAATAAAACAAATGGTATTAATACAACAAAATAATTAGTTTAGATTCAAAATTTTAACATGATTAATTATTATAGATAGTCAATAAAAAAATTTCACAATTACTTTTATTTAAGTTTCCTACATCTACTTAAACACACACAAAATGATGAAAGTGGGTCATTATCATTTTGTTTATCGTTATGATTTTCAGAACCTTATTTTAACACAGGAATATTATAAATGTATCAAAAATCATTTAAAGTCAATTCAAGAATTGTTATCATTGTACCATGATTATTTTACACAGGAATATTACTCATGTATCCAATCACCTTAGATAAACCTCAAGAATGATTTTTACCTTCAACATCTGGATTTTTTAGACCTTCTCCTTTTCGGGTTGACATACTCCAGTGTAGGCTGACTCGTCTGGAGCTCAGTAGGTTGATCAGGGAGTAAATTCATCTGTAGATAAAACAAAGGATATTAATAAAACAAAATGATGATTATTAGATTCAACATTTTTAATATAATCAATTATCATAGATACTCTGACTCATTACAAAGGTGGATTTTTCACAAGTATTGTAATGTAATTTTGTTTTCTACATCTACTAAGACACACAAAAAAATGATGAAAGTGATTCATTATAATTTTGTTTAAATTTCTGATTTTCAAAACCTTATTTTAACACAGAAATATTATAAATGTATCAAAATCATTTAAAGTCAATTCAAGAATTGTTATCATTGTACCATGATTATTTTACACAGGAATATTACTCATGTATCCAATCACCTTAGATAAACCTCAAGAATGATTTATACCTTCAATTGACTGTATTGTAGTCATGTGTATCATATATACTTAAATGAAATTGTCTGTCTCTAACTAAACCTATCGATAAAGAGACAATATAATTGAAATAACATGTTTAAAAAATACAATGTATCAAAACTATTGAAAAATGCTGCATTCAAATAATGTTAACTAAATCACAAAAATATATACATTTGTGTACTAATTGATACTAATAAAATTATTTATGCAACAGTATGTATGTGTGAGTGAATGTAGTGTCTTTTTAAAAAAAAATGTTTAATTCATTTTCGTTTTCTCTCCCTTATCTAGGATAACTCCTTAAATTATAAGTTATTGTTATCTACATTGAATGTATTCAATATCAGGAATACAAAAAAATAAAAAATAGAAAAAATTATTTATGTCAATTCTACACTTTTAGATAATTGTTCAATCGGATTCATTCTTTATTTTGTGTATAAGTCTGAATTTCATATTTTAATTCTAGAATAAGTAATCAGTGCAATGAAAACATAGATTTCCATTAACACCGATCACAGTCACAATTCTAAAGCGAGCACAGTTCAATACAAATATTTTGAGAACTGAGAAACTCATTTTTACTGAAGAACATAACCTTCCAGTCAACATCATGTGATTGGCATCACGTGACAGACTATTTTTAACTTTTCAGCTGATTGACAGTTGGGGTCATCTCATAAGCGATCAGCAATTTTTTGGCCAAGTTTCGCAGGTCGCCAAACAAACGTCAGGCTGCTGATCAATTCATAAAATATAATTGACAAAATTCTAATGAAAAAAAGGCTCTTATTGATCCAAACATCCCCAACAGTAGATATCAAAATACCCTTTTACCCATAAAAATATCAAGAATAGTGTGAAGGACTCATTTAATTTCCATACCGTCGCGGTTTCTAAGGTATGTCAACAACTCTGATTTCTCGCATGCAATATTGATATCAAATAAAGCAAGACTGATAAATGTATGATGTACAATAATTGCTATTTTATTTAAAGTTTATGTTTCTTCATTAAATGTTAACAAAAGGGGAGTCAATAATTCATTCCAATTATATATTGTTGTGTTCTATATCGAGTGAAATTCACATCTAAAACCTGCTGTACAGAGGTCAGGTGCGCGTTGAAATTGACAGGATAATATTTCGGATTTCTGAAGTTCTTTCTTCACAACAAGAAAGAAAATGCAATGCATTAATATTTTAGTAAAAAGCCTAATAAGTAAACGGTCTTATAAAAGCTTGACAAATTTATTTTTACAAATTCAGGATGCCATATGGGTTGTTCACGATTTATTCATTTGGAATACATAATGTAAATGCATCATGTTTTCTTTGTGATATATCCAATAACTCATTTATTTGCAAAATATGAGATTTTGACACTTTTTAGCTCATCAGGACTGAAAGTCCAGATGGGCTTATGGCATGGCCCGTCGTCCGGCGTCCGTCCGTCCGTCGTCCGTCGTCCGTCCGTCGTCCGTCGTCCGTCCGTAAACTTTTGACACTTTCGACTTCTTCTCATGAACCATACACATTAGAGAGCTGAAATTTTGTGTACAAGTACCTTAGCATATGGAGATTCTAATTTGTAACTTTGGTGACCCTGTGATCCCAAATAGGGTCACAGGGGTCACAACCTTAAATACCTATTTTCATCTTCTTCTCCAGTTCTAAAAGGAGTAGAGAGTTAAAAATGATATGTGCAGACTCCTTGGACAATGGAGATTCTAATTTGTAACTTTGTTGACCCTGTGACCCCAAATAGGGTCACAGGGGTCACAACCTTAAAAACCTATTTTCATCTTCTTCACCAGTTCTAAAAGGACTAGAGAGTTAAAAACGAAATGTGCAGAATCGGAGGGGCTCGAATACAGGGGACGTCACAATTTGCGCGATAAATTTGACCTCGTCAAAATAACGACTTTTTAAGGGTAACAATAAAGGCTATATTTACTTTAATTTGGTATTCAGTTAGCCAAATAAATGTTACTAAAGGTATTATAAGTATTTCGGATAAATTATATGTTATTTAATGCAAGTGCTGCCGTTTGTCTTAGGGGCTCAAAAACACCGTACGCGAGGTTAATTTTGAAAAGAATTCAATGATGTTTTACTGAGAAAATAAAAGAAGCACTTACCTTTTCCACTGCTGGAGTTCACTGGATAAGTTGTTCCATCCAAAGTTATAGTTCAAATATCCACAATATCAATCATAAGGGTGGTTAAACATTTGTCCTTGAATGTTGACAAACAGCAATGTTGTAAACAAAGGTCAAGAGCATACAGGGGAGGTAACGCTGATGGGATTGGGAAGTACTTGCATACAACTTATTGCATTTCTAAGTATGGTGTGAGGACTTCACAGAGAAAACTTTGTGGGTCCAAAAAAAAATAATGCACCACTTCTAAACTTGACATCCATTTTTAGCTCATCTGGCCTGTAAGGCCCGATGGGCTTATGGCATGCGTGGTGTCCGGCGTCCGTCCGTCCATCCGTCCGTCCGTAAACTTTGTGGAATTTCGACTTCTTCTCCAGAACCATAAGGCCTAGTAAGCTGAAACTTGGTGTACAGACTCCTTGACTAGTGGGGATTATAATTTGTAACTTTGTTGACCCTGTGACCCCAAATAGGGTCACAGGGGTCACAACCTTAAAAAACTATTTTCATCTTCTTCTCAAGTTCCAAAAGGTCTAGAGAGCTGAAATTATATGTGCAGACTCCTTGGCCAATGGGGATTCTAAATTGTAGATTTCGTGACCCCATGACCCCAAATAGGGTCACAGGGGTCACAACCTTAAAAACTTATTTTCATCATCATCTTTAGCTCCTATTTAGGTCTATTGAGCTGAAAGACTGCATGTAGACTCCTTGGCCAATTGGGATTCTAAACTGTAGGTTTTGTGACCCCATGACCCCAAATAGGGTCACAGGGGTCACAATCTTAAAAACCTATTTTTCTCCATTAGATGACAGTCTATGGCAAATTTATTTCTCCTTGGATATTTTAGTGTGGACTTCTTTCACTGTCTGATATTTGCGATCTAGAAATTGTTGAATAATAATACATTAAATTTTGTTTTGTAATTTTTTTATAGTTTTTTTTGCAATAGATAACATCAGTTTCATTTTTTAGCTCATCTTGCCTGTATAAAGCAAACTTGATATGATGCCTGATAAGCTACAGAGCCAATGGCTCTATTTTTATAAGTTCCTGTATGAAAAACTTGATAAAATATTTGTTACTTTTGAAATCGCCCCTGGATAGCTTCCGATATGACAACAACGTCACAGAATCGGAGGGGCTCGAATACAGGGGACGTCACAATTTGCGCGATAAATTTGACCTCGTCAAAATAACGACTTTTTAAGGGTAACAATAAAGGCTATATTTACTTTAATTTGGTATTCAGTTAGCCAAATAAATGTTACTAAAGGTATTATAAGTATTTCGGATAAATTATATGTTATTTAATGCAAGTGCTGCCGTTTGTCTTAGGGGCTCAAAAACACCGTACGCGAGGTTAATTTTGAAAAAAATTCAATGATGTTTTACTGAGAAAATAAAAGAAGCACTTACCTTTTCCACTGCTGGTGTTCACTGGATAAGTTGTTCCATCCAAAGTTATAGTTCAAATATCCACAATATCAATCATAAGGGTGGTTAAACATTTGTCCTTGAATGTTGACAAACAGCAATGTTGTAAACAAAGGTCAAGAGCATACAGGGGAGGTAACGCTGATCGGATTGGGAAGTACTTGCATACAACTTATTGCATTTCTAAGTATGGTGTGAGGACTTCACAGAGAAAACTTTGTGGGTCCAAAAAAAAATAATGCACCACTTCTAAACTTGACATCCATTTTTAGCTCATCTGGCCTGTAAGGCCCGATGGGCTTATGGCATGCGTGGTGTCCGGCGTCCGTCCGTCCATCCGTCCGTCCGTAAACTTTGTGGAATTTCGACTTCTTCTCCAGAACCATAAGGCCTAGTAAGCTGAAACTTGGTGTACAGACTCCTTGACTAGTGGGGATTATAAATTGTAGCTTTGGTGGCCCTGTGACCCCTAATAAGGGTCACAGGGGCCACACCCTTAAAACCTATTTTCATATTCTTCTCCAGAACTATAAGGCCTAGAACGTTGAAACTTTGTGTACATACTCCTTGACTAGTGAGGATTATAAATTGTAGCTTTGGTGGCCCTTTGACCCTTATTAAGGGCCAGAGGGACCACGCCCTTAAAACCCATTTTCATCTCCTTCTCCAGAAGCAATAGGCCCAGAAAGCTGAAACCTTGTAAATATACTCTTTGACTAGTGAGGATTATGATTTATAGCTTGTGTGGCCCTGTGGCCCCTAATGAGGGCCTCAGGGGCCACACCCGTTAACCTGTAGCAGGTGTAGGGTTAATAAAGATAACCAAGTCTGCTGGGCGTGGTTCGATGACTGTTTATTTCATCAATCCGACATGTATGAAGACATGTAACAATCTTAAGAGATCACCCTGCAACAATACATAAAAAAATAGAGCCATTGGCTCTGTAGCTCATCAGGCTTCATCATCAATTATGCTGTAGGGTGTGGCCAATGTGATTCCCCCTTTGTAGAGGCCACAGGGTCACCAATCATAAAATTAAGTATATAGGCGACAAGTTTCAGTTTTCTAGACCTTATACTTCAGGAGAAGAAGATGAAAATAGATTTGAAGGAAGTTCCTGTTGCCTTTATTAGGGGTCACAGGGCCACCAAAGCTACAATTTATAATCTTCACTGGTCAAGGAGTCTGTACACAAAGTTTCAGCTTTCTAGGCCTTATGGTTCTGGAGAAGAAGATGAAAATAGGTTTTTAGAGTGTGGCCCCTGTGGCCCTTATTACGGGTCACAGGGCCACCAAAGCTACAATTTATAATCCTCACTCTTCAAAGAGGCTATACACAAAGTATCAGCTTTCTAGGCCTCATGGTTCTGGAGAAGAAGATGAAAATAGGTTTTTAGGGTGTGGCCGCTGTGGCCCTTATTAGGGGTCACAGGGCCACCAAAGCTACAATTTATAATCCTCACTAGCCAAGGAGTCTGTACACAAAGTTTCAGCTTTCTAGGCCTCATGGTTCTGGAGAAGAAGATGAAAATAGGTTTTTAGGGTGTGGCCGCTGTGGCCCTTATTAGGGGTCACAGGGCCACCAAAGCTACAATTTATAATCCTCACTAGCCAAGGAGTCTGTACACAAAGTTTCAGCTTTCTAGGCCTTATGGTTCTAGAGAAGAAGTCGAAATTCCACAAAGTTTACGGACGGACGGACGGACGGACGGACGGACGGACGGATGGACGGACGGACGCCGGACACCATGCCATGCCATAAGCCCATCGGGCCTTACAGGCCAGATGAGCTAATAATAAGTACATTTGAATAATGATAAAACACTTAATTCATAAAACATCATTGCAGGATTACATAGATTTGATATATTACACACATCACAATTGCTCACATTATATAAATGCATATTCATGAAATACACCAATGCATGTTTACAGAATATATTATACTTTAGAATATATATATATATTTCATTCAATACAAAACATCATATGCATTACAACATAATATGAAATACTATGCATGATATGACATAAGTATATTACATGATTTAACATACATCAACATGATAATTACACATGATGATAATGAAAGTAATACATAAATATGATACATGGATAAGTTAATATAATTATATAACCATTACCTACCAAGTATATGGTACTCAGGTGAGTCTATGGAAGATGAAGGAATACCAGTCTAGGCCATCATTGCAGTCCTAGAATTATAATAAACTAACCATAAGTAACTAATTAAGTTTAACCTACCAAATGTCTATAATTATTGATAATATAGTAATGAGATTAGCAGTTTCATAAGTATTGACACAATACATATGCTTGATAATAAATATACCTTTGATGATAAAAAAACCAACTGATATACAATATCAGTAAAATATATACAAGAATACCTTGATGCAATACTGCATAAAGAGTATTTAGAATAACATGCCATAGCACATAATTACATGTACTATTCCAATAATATATACAAGAAAGGTAAACTAACATGATTGGGTAATGATAACCACATTTCTACTTATAGAAATGTACACCAGAAATATATATAGATAGGGACTAAAATACTGGCAAAGACTAATCATATAATAGTAATTACCCTAGCCTTTATATAATAAATAATATGATAACCTATGATTGCTCATATGATAGAAGTTACACTATCATATAGTTATGCACATAGTTTAGCATTTATGCCATACTAAAAGATATTGCTGCACTTACCTGTGCATTATTGATATATATAAATATGATAACATACACTGAAGGGCAAAAGAAACTTTCCCTTCGAAAAGTGTCATCAATTTATGAAATATGTCACATCATTGGTATTTTTTTACTTAAATAGTATATTTAAGAACTGGGAATCGTATTTGGTGTGCGCTAACGTCAAAACGTTACTTTACTAAAATAATTTGGCAAATTTGGCGAAAATCTCGTGCATCTCCACTGTCGTAGGATACACGCGCAAAAAGGGTATAAAACCCACGACAGACACTTGGGAGACATTTGAAGTAACAGAAAAACACAAAAGAATGCCAAGGTTAACGACGGCAGAACGCGAGAGGGCAATTGGAATTCTGCAATTCGGAGCTACAAATGGCCAAGTTGCTAGAATGTTCGGCTGAGCTGTAGTAACCGTTAGGAATCTTCGCACGCGCTTTTCACAGACAGGACAGACTTCAGACAGACCACGTACAGGCAGACCCTCGGTAACAACAGCACAGGAAGACCGGTATTTGAGGGTATTGCACCTGAAAAACCGCTTTCTGGCGGTGACGTCACAAGCAGCAACGGCATTAGGTCGCCACGTCAGTCGAAGGACGGTTACTAGAAGACTCCATTCCTTTGGTATCAGAGCATTACGACCATTCCTCGGAACGGTGCTTACCAACAATCATTGGCAGTTGAGACTTCGTTGGGCCACACAAGTTCGACGTCGGCAGTTACGTAACTGGCGTCTGGTACTTTTTTTTCAGACGAAAGTCGATTCCAATATCAAGAGCTAATTAAAGAGTGAGGGTTTACAGACGGGCAGGTAAAATAACAGCAAATGGTTGTGTTCAGGAGTAGGTGGTGGTAGTGTGATGGTCTGGGTAGCATTTGTGGTGACCAAAAGACGAACTTGTTGTGGTGAACGGTATCCTGACAGCCCAACGTTATATCGACCAGGTACTGTGGCCAGCACTCCTTCCATTTCTGCAGCAACAACCACAGGGAGTGCTATTCCAACACGATAATGCCCCATCACATGTTGCCCGAGTAGTTGATAACTTCATCAACGTCATGCCATGGCCTGCTAGATTCCCAGATAAGTCGCCCATCGAGCACTTATGGGAAGACCTTGATAGGCAGATGCGGAGTCGACAGAACCCGCCAATTAACCACCAACAGATGGCTCAGGCTCTAATCGAGGAATGGAGGCATGTCCCAGATGACGTCATCAGATGCTTACCTACGTCAGTCCAAAGACGTGTATTTGCCTGTATTAACGCAAGAGGTGGACAGAATCGGTATTGGAGACTCACATTACTGTTTTTCCATGCTGTCAATATGGATACATCTGACATGAAATTCCAATTTTGACCCCATGTCACTTTGTTCATATCCTGTGATAAAAACACTTGATGAATCTTATAACTTCTATCTCTTACACATGCATGGATGCATTATTATACACAAACAACCCTCAAAAACTCTCATTGCCTTTGTTGTTTTTTATTGAAGTTAATATCAAACAAGGGAAAGTTTTTTATGCCCGTCAGTGTATATAACATTACACCTTTGTGTAATACATAAGTTAAAACCTTCACATCATAATTACTTGATGTGCATAAAATGATATATAACTGACACAATAGTAAGATGAGCCGCATTATAGATAATTGATAATAGCCCTAGCATTTAGCAATGCATAAACTACAATAAAATACATTCATACAATCATACACACAATAGCCTAGCCCTATTTCCTAATGATACGATAGCTTATGTATAGATAATGAATATTATACATAAGTTAAAACCTTCACATCATAATTACTTGATGTGCATAAAATGATATATAACTGACACAATAGTAAGATGAGCCGCATTATAGATAATTGATAATAGCCCTAGCATTTAGCAATGCATAAACTACAATAAAATACATTCATACAATCATACACACAATAGCCTAGCCCTATTTCCTAATGATACGATAGCTTATGTATAGATAATGAATATTGCCTATAAGAAAATTATGATAATATGGAAATGCTAATTATTAACTAACCTGTGTCTGATAGAAATAAAGACTCTTGAAGATAGGAGACAGTCAGTCTTCAGTCAAAGTGTCTTCTGTAGTGTAATCGTGCTCTTCATACAAAAGTGAAGTAATGCAGTGCACAGGAAAATAGTGCAGGTTACCTTTATAGATTCTGAGAGCATGCAAAGTGAGAAGTAAGCTTACCTAACAATAGAGAACAAAGGATAGAAAGCTGAAGTGGCTAGGAGGCCAGAGTAGAGAACAATAGAGGGACAGCAAGATACATGATTACAGGCTTGCAATGTACAAGCTCTAAACTAATAATCTGGGCTGCTACAATTATAATACCTGAAATTAAATGAAACATTAGTACATGGATATTTACAATTAAAATATATAAAATACATTATATTACACTCTGCCACAAACCTAATTTCATCTTTTTCACAAGAAGCATCAGGCCTAGAAAGCTGAAACTTTGTGTGCAAACTTCTAAGTTAGATAAGGAGGAAACCAAATTGTACATTTGGTGACCCTGTGGTCCAAAGTAAGGGAGGAACCACATTTGCTACACCCTAAAGCAAAATTGATATGAAGCCTGATGAGCTACAGAGCCACTGGCTCTATCATTTTCATATAACTACACTTAAAAAGAAACATTTTATCAACTCAGATATTTTCTAGCTTTCGGGGAGAGCATTTCTTCCATTCTCCTCACCTGGCTGGTGGACTATTAGTCTCAAGAAGTGTGTCATTCGTTTGTCACTGTTACAGTTACAGTCAGAGATATCAACTGTTAAGTTATGTTAAACCTCAATTAGTCGTCAATAGTCGTATGTAGGACTATAGAAACTCGTCAATATCCAAGAAAAAATCGTCAATATCTATAATAAAACGTCAATATTTGGTTGTTACTCGTCAATAGTCAATTACCTAACAACCGTCTGAACCACGCGCACCTTGAGTTGCACGTGCAGATTACACCTCAACTGAAATACGTGCTGCACGTGCTACGAGTTGCCTGCAGTTGAATAGGTACACCCTTGGGGAGAACTTGTTTTCAGAGGAAAGTAAAATGAAGATTTCTGTTTCAATATCATGGGTTTTCCAATAGCAGATTTTCTGTTAAATTTTAACAAAAAAAATTCCGTTTCAACAATTTTTATATCAGAATCGAACCATAGTCATCGATGTACTCTTAGACTAGTAACACGGGTATAAATGAAGCAATGATCGACAGAAAACTTTTGATTTAGCGCACATAATATTATTATGGGCAACCTCAAATAAAATGATAAAAGCGTTTTGATACATACAAATAGTTAAGTTATACAGATTGTCTTACATCGGCTATATTTTTAATTTTAACTCACGGAAATAGAAATGAAATGATATTTGGCGTTTATTTATTACTGGATTTAAAATGTAATTCTTTCTTATGTTGAAACAACTAAGATTGTTCTCAAGTAGGTCTTATGATTGCATTGCAAAAATATAAGTTATATATCTTTCTTAGAGGTAAAATTGCTTCAAATTTCATATTTGCAACACATTTGAAAACACGTTTTAACTTAATACTCCCTATCAGCAATGAGTAGTTGAATAGTAGTTTATTACATGCTGTAAACAAAAGTAGACCATGTACTTCTTTCGGTTATTATTTGAATAAGTATGAATAATGGGGACATAAGATAGATGTATAGATTATTGTAAATTAAACAACTCCTTTTATCGGATCATACTGAGATTACAGCTCGTTTACATACAATAACTTGCATTAGAGACATACATTTCGACTTCAAAATAAGTGCGAGGCGTAAAACGACACGTATATTTCTTTCCTGTAAACTCATATATTTGAGGGAATTTTACAAAAACTGACGGTAACAAAATCTGGGAAATGTTATTGTGAGTGAGAATTGAAAATTCTATTTTCAACTTTGTTAAAAGAAAGAAATAATCGGAAAAACATGTTTTCTATTTCCGTTAATACTATAGTTCTGCATTTACACAACATGCTTTTGTAGCGAGTGTATTAATCTGTAAAATACACAAGAACTTAAAATTTAATGTTTAAGATGATTGATGTTTGTTTTTTTACATATGGCATGCAATTTGCTGTGGTTTCTTTCTGAGCTTTTGAGCTCTTTCACCTACTTCAGTAGGGTTGTTTTAAATCTACAACACAATACGACAAAAAAGATGAAATAGGGCTGTTTCATAAAGAGTTTTATAGCTTTTAAAATGAAACTTGTTAAGTATTAAGCATAAGAGCAATAAAATCATAAAAGTCTTAAAAAGGGAAAACACCTCAGAAACCTCAATTATTCACATAAAATATACTATATTGAGTATTTCAATCGCTCAACACTGCCTCTAAAATCTTTCTTCGGGTCTTTTTCCCCGACAACCTTCCGGTTTACGTAGTGAATAGCATAAAGAAATAGAAAAAGGGAATTAAGTCTAAAAAACATGATGAAATACATTAACATACATATTCTTAATATGGTACAGAGTTGAAATTTTAATGCTAAATAGTCATGTTGTTCAGTAAGGTGTTTTTGAAAGATCTAGATTGACAGGAGAGTAAATCGCCTTTTTATGACACCTTGTCATAATTTTAGATATAATGTTAATTAGCTGTTAATATCAATACTGTCATGCAAACTGAACACTATTTAGTTATTATCTGTTCCCTAATAGTTATATCTGGTGACATTAAAACATACAATGATTTTTAACAATAACGTTTGTTGTTCGGTCCACAAATTTAGCTCCTGTTACAAAATGCTGTTTCTGACGAGTTCGCTTGTTGAATTTTATGTCAATTTCACAGTTTCTGTGGCAACGCACGTGCATCCCGTGCATATTGCATTGATTGTTTGTTTAATATCTATTGACATGGACTAAATCATGTCTCTAAATGTGTGGCAAATATGCTATTTTGTGGATAATGTAAGGAATAAACTCCGAAAACTCGCCAATATTTGCGGGTCAGGTATCGTCGGAGGCCGTTAGGCCGACGATGATACCTGACCCGCAAATATTGGCGAGTTTTCGGAGTTTATTCCACTTAAACCTAAATTCGTACATATTGGCGTGCTAGTTTTGTGATTACCGCATCTACCAATACTGGCGTCCTACATCTCATGGCTGCATGATGAAGCGCGTGCATCGTAACAAGTGCACGAGGTCCATGAGCTCAAGGAGTATTGGACAGGTATAAATACTCGAATTTTGCTTGCATTTCCTGTCACTCGTTGGGCACAGTGTATGACGTATGGAACAACAAATGAAATCTCTCAGGTAAGCTTTATGTCATTTCTCGCTTGAATATCATGTTAACATTCTATAGCTATAGCATTCACTAATTCTTTAATCTATGAAGTTTTCCCCGTTTATATTAGTTCATACAAAATGTATAATCTCCAAAGGGTCAACCAGACTCAACCTTCTCATTACTCAATCCGATTATCAGGCACTGGAAGACAAAGTTGTAACGTTTTGTGCGGAAACTGCATGGGGCCATTTCAGTACATTAATTGACATCCTTTGGCAAAGAAAACTATTCAAGTAACTTAACTGAGCATTTTAGCTCATTTCATAAATGCTCTCTGTGATTAAAAAACGTCAATTGCAATATCATGACGTGTAGTATTACATGTCGTTCTTTTCTTTTTCGATTACATCACTTTTTTTTACTACAAACATCTAAAAAGCTGGTTTGAAACACACTGATTAAAAACTATTTCAATCTTGTTTGAAATGTTATTTAACCATGAACCCTTTCGATTCCTAAACATTAAATATCCATCGGATGTTATTTAATGATTGTTAGCAACCTTGTTAATACCAAGTGTCGCTAGGAAGGCTTCTTACGTTGAATTAACCGTTAAAATAAAAATATAAAACAAAGTTTAAAAAATAATAAAAATGTATTTTATGAAAGGTATTTTGAACCAATTCCCTGCCATCTAATATACTATACCGAATAGCATTAGGAGAGTTTGCATCAACAGTTCGCACTTACATGTAGTGAAATTAGATAAGAAAAACTGCATTTTTACCGTTGAGCATATGTGATTCGAACAACATACCTATGTCACTTTAACTTAGAAATAATACGGCAACAGTTAAAGTGACCCAGAGTATCTTTCTTAAAATTTTAATTGGTTTTGATAAGCTACAAAATATCTAGTATGATGATTGAAGTTCATATCTCTTCACTGGACATGGAAAAATCAAGAAAACATCTCAAATACGTTTAATATTCGAAATTATGCATCCAATTAATCTACCTTTTAGTTACAATACCTAATAAACACTATCGAATCAAATATATCTTCCTGTCAGCTTATGACAAGGTTTCAAAATTATGTTTGGCGAATTTGAGCTCGCCAATCGAGCCAAATTGTCCGGTTTTCGATCAAAATCCCGACTTTGAATGGTCGTATTTTCGCTCTAATGTACTGATTTGACCTTTAACTTGCTATTTTCCGTAACAGTTAGTGGTTCCCGATTTAATAACATCGATTTCAAAAATTTGACATATGTTATCCTTTCAACAAATTCTGTGTCTCTTTACGGAAAAATTTGTAACTATTTAGCAACCGAAAAAAATTAAGTTATAAAGTAAAACGTTTTTATTTCATTTCAGATATGAGAGATTCACATCTTTTCATGGATTCTCAAAGAGGACAGAATTCACCAGCGCCTACACGTCTCAGAGCTGTTCAACGAATTATCAACATGTTGCGAAGTTTACATCAAGAGTATTTCCCATTTTAGGTCCAAAACATTTTTTTTACATCGAAAATAAAATAAAATCCATTAACATTGTTCTTGTTGTATTCTTTAGTATCACAACATCGCACGTGCAAGTGTGGGGCACGTTTTCACATGTCGCCAATATGCACAACTAGGACGCCAATATGTACAACTACGACGCCAATATTAAGAACTAGGACGCCAATATGCAAGGAAGGTCACCAATAGGGCAGATATATTGGACTGTAATTTTACGATTACATAAGCAAAATACACATAATGGCACATAATTTAGGTTTAACTTTATATATGTTATGCATCATTAGGCCTTTTTGTGAACAAAATTTGTTATTTCAACACATGTAGCCGTTCAACTTATTCGTTGAGTAACATAAAAATGCACGCAAAAATTAATTTTTTCTATATCCATGATTATCTTTCGTAACGATTTAATGTATGACTTACAATTCCTATTTAAGTGGTGAACAGCTTTTAGTAAAAGACATATTTGTTCTTTTAAAATAAGAAAATTGTCAATTGCACGTCTACTTTATAGAATAGCATATAGAGTCTTCTATTTAAAATAGATTCTGTTAGTAGTGAAAAGTAGTAAAACAACAAAATTACATTAGTAAAATAAACCAACATCAACTTACAAATGTCACATTTATCGCATAACATGATTTTTCTTGGGGGGCATTTTCAGTCAAGGTGTTTTTCTTTGAGCGTAGCTGTTGAAAATGACATTTAGCTCACGTGATTGCTTTTTATAAGTCGTCATTAGGTAAAAACTCGTCAATAGTAAACAGGGACGTGTGTTGCGAGGTTCACGTGCAAGTTGTGCGTTGACTCAAACCGGTTTCGAATTTAGGTTTAAGTAGAATAGACTCCTCAAACTCGTCATTAGTTGTGCACGAGGTTTAGTCTTCGGGCTAACGCCCTCAGACTAAACCTCCTGCACAACTAATGACGAGTTTTCGGAGTCTATTCTTTACATAGTCACATCAACAAAATCATCAATTAATCATTTATATCTTTCATCAGTTTTATTTCATTCGTAATTAAGGATTTTAATGATGTCTAAAGGCTAGGTTTAAAAGATAATCATTTCTTGGGTAATTGTAATCACAATCAATAAACATAAATGTCAAACCATAAATGTTGTAAGTTTTATAATTTTAATATTTCTTGCACTTGCATGTGGAGATGATTATCCTTTTTTGCATCAGTCATTGTTTCATTATTTATCACTATTTGGGTCTGTCCATTACTGCATCAATGCATTTGTCCAAAACTTTATGTACATTGTGATGTGGCCAAAGGATTCAAAACGTGTGTAAAATAGGGTGCTCAACTATCAGGAATTTTGAAAACCTAGGACACAGGGTTGATAAAGAGTTCACATTTCTGATAAAATCAAATTTTGATCTGAGGAACTAGAGAGCATGTGCAGAACAATAACTCACTCACTCACTTATATCTACAGAGGTGTGTAGCATGTTAAATCAAAGCTCTATGAACTGTTGTATTCGCCTTGTGTTCATGTTATATCGTACTTATGTTGAAGTAGAGGCGAAACAAATGGTGTCTTGTAATAGCAGATTAGAAATAATCTTATATCTTTGATATTTGTACAAATCCGTGTCTATTTTGTGAATTGATACAGAAGTGCTATGTATAGTTATGTATTATTCCTGTATCATATATATTTGTACATATCCATTTCGCAATTCAAAAGTTCCCGATTTTGTTAATTGTTTGTAAAGATGCATTACGAATTTGAATGTTTTCTTCTACTGTTATGCTGGAGTTATGACTGAGTGATGGACTGTATAAATTGACTTGAAAACAACAAAATCACTTTTCGTTATCCGAGATCTGCGTTTTCGAGGTTCAAATGTATGTTTAAAGTTGATTTTTTAAGTTTAAAATCGATGTGCCAATGCAAGAAATTCCAATAAAAGATAAATATTTTTTATAAATATGTTTCTGGTAAAACATGTTTCTTGTGTTTATATTAAAAAAATATTAACCGAATGCAGGATCAAATTTGAAAAGAAAGTGTTTGAAAATAATACATGCAGTTGCAACTGCATGGTTCAACCAGACTCACTCATTTAAATGACAACAAAACTCAGAATAGATGTGTGTCCGTGTTAGCGTTCCTATTCATTCCTGAGCAAAACTCTTAGTCTACTGGACCAAGCTCCACCAAATTTGGTATACATCCTCGCCATCATGTAGATGTGCCTTTTGGAGGTTTCAACTACTTTTCAATTTTACATTTTTGGGTTTCCATGGCAACTGTTTGAACTTTAATTTGTCATTTTGAAGGGTAGGGTTAGTTTCTGGAGCATTAATCTGAACTACTGGACCAATCTTCACCAAACTTGGTATACATTCTCCTCATGTCATGTAGATGTGCCGTTTGGGGTTTTCAACAACTTTTCAATTATATCTTGTTTTGGTTTCCATGGCAACGGTTTGGACTTTGTCATTTTGAAGGGATTGGTTATTTTCTTGAATATTACAAAAAATTTCAGTCCATGTTGTTTTTAGAAAGAATATGTTTCTTATTTGAGTTTTTTAAAAAGTATAAGGAGGTTTCAAAAACAAAATTCAACTGAAATGGTGTTTTGAGGAGATATCTGTTTTTACCAATAAAACACTCTCTAGTCATTGCTGTCGGTCGCTGTCGCGTGTGACTCAAAGCAGCTGTGTGATAAGTCGTAATGGTCGTATTTTATCGTACAAGACTTGGAAATGTTGTAAGGTAGTCGTACTCTATTGAACAAGTTGTGAAGCCATTTACTGATCGCAAGCTGGTTGCAGGTCGATCGCATGTTGATCATTGAAACTGTCTTGCCACACAAGAAGTATTTTCATTGGCACATTTTTTGCACATACTCATCTTGCAACTATTTGTTGGTAAGGAGAGTCTGCGGAAAGCCCAAGAATTGTTCATATTCAAACAGAGTTTTACTTTGATTTTAATGAAGATGTGCATGTTTGACTTCTCAGAAAAAAGTGTAATGCAGAGACTTCCTCAAGATGCCACGCAGTACCACCCTGAAATTAACTTATGTAAATTTTCCTCAAGATAATTGAAAATTAAGGTACAGATTCAATGCTCAAAATGTGTATACAGTTTCCTGGTTTTCCTGGACTGTAAAGTTTAGTCCAGATAGCAACTGTATTCTCATCAAACGGGGACAGTTCTTGGGATAATGGTTACAGCATATTTGAGGAAGGGTATAGTTGGAGTTTAAGTATAGCCTCAAGCCAAGCCATATTGTTTGATCACCATAGCGCGACGGTTCTTTCGATAGTTGATAGGACATGTTTTACAGAGGGTTTATCCCATGGGTATGTAATACCGTGGTCATCATCCTGTCCGTCCTTAATCATTTTGTTTCCAGAACATAATTCAAGGACTGTTACATCTAGCTCAAAGAAACATGGTAAGTGGATTAGTCAGCTAATGTAGAAGTGCCTTTTGCTATTTTCAACTTCTTCAGATTTTGGCGGTTTTCATGGAAACGTTACTTTATTTGGGACCGGTCGGATATGTCATCTTCTGATGAATCTTGTTTAAAGTCAAGTCACAAGCCGAGTCTTAACTGAAGTAGCAATGGTATTTTTGTCAAATGTTGACTTTGAAGATCATTCAGTTCTGGGGATAGTTGAACAAGTTCTTATTTTAATCTTGGTTTGAAAATGATTTTAGAAATATGTTCAATTCTAAACTAGTACAGCTATCTGAAGCCTTTCATAATGGTATGCATTTGTCATTTTAAGTAAATCAAAACACCTTGTGTGAAGTACATTACGGTAAAAGTAATCATCATTACACCTTAGTAGGGGCTGCAATCAGTGTTTGTGCAATTTCCAACGCCGCCGCACTCGTACTGCTATAACTTTTTTTCCACTAAGCTTTCCAGAACTCGTATACTTAACTTACAGCCAAAACTTTGGTGGAACTAATTTGACATTTTCACTTGTAAGGTCAAAAGGTCAAGGTCACGAGCTATGTAATCACTGTAATAATTCCTTGTAAACACGATAACTTGAAAAGTTATTGTGCTTTGAAGCTTTTACTTGTTATATATCATCTGTGGAAATTCAATGTTTAGCTCATCTAGCCTGTAAGGCCGGATGAGCTTATAGCATGGCATGGTGTCCGGCGTCCGTCCATCAATCCGTCCGTCCGTCCGTCCGTCCATAAACCTTGTACATTTTCGTTTTCTTCTCTAGAATCTCAAGGCCTAGAAAGGTGAAACCTTGTATACAGACTGTGTGGTGTCAAAAACATAGGTCACATCCAGAATTATCCCTGCACACTACATTGCATTATGGGAAGGGACATTTCTCATTCTATTTATAGATCTGCTAAACAGCTGACGCGCTGTGTCTAAAAATAGCTTTGTTAGCAGCCTAAGCTTATCGGTGAAAACGCGGTGGAACAGGCCATTTAAAGGGCAATAAGCAGTTTTTGACAATTTTATATTTTAAAATTTTCGCTGATAATTGTACGTTAATGCTAAATATATTATTTTGATAGTGTCAAAAATATCATTAAACAAACCAATCATCCATAGTTAGAGGACAAATTATAAGATTCACATTAAGTCCATTGGCGGCCATTTTGTGTGAACAACTTTGATTCAGTTTGTTATGTAAAAGGAATCACATGGCTGAACTTTACATTATATGTTAGATTTATTACTGATTCATTTAGTTTAAATACATTGTCTTTCAATTGGAACCCTTTCTTTTCATTTACCTCAAATCACCTTATATTCCCCCTCAAAACGTGCTACTGCCCCTTTAAGGAACAACCCAATTTCTATACCAAGATTTTTTGTTTATTAAGAATTAAGGGGTATATGACCAAACGAACAAATAAATGAGTATTTAACATATATATTCATGTTATACAGATGTGGGATGACCCTAGATGGGTAGGTCTATATACATAAAATGCCACATCATCGTACATATCAATACTTAGATAAACGCTCCCTGATGTTATATGAAGACCCATGACGTCTCGTGATTGTTCTAAGCCGTGTAGATAATTGCCAGCACTAGAGAAGCCACAAGAGCCATGACGTTGGAACCGATGAAAACAGCCATTAAAGATAGTCTTAGTGCAGTGTTGGAAGCTTGTCTTGCCAGTGCGTAATTGTTCATTCCTTTGGCTATTCCAACCTGCAAAAAAGTTACACTGATTGAAAGCAAACACTTAGTTATAACAAATGCGATTCCTACAGAAGGATATTTTGATGCATACTTTTATAGAGAAGAATAAGGAGTTTTGAAACGCTCTTGTCTTTACACTTGATCTTTTAGAGGGAGTAACAAAGAGACTGCATGAATACCAAGTCAAATATGTATGATATGCCATGCCTTTCAGACAGTTTTATAAATACGTCTCGTCAAACCCTGAATACACAACTAGTACATTAAAACAATCAGAATACTCCTCATTGTTTCACAATAAGCTCGAAAACGGTAAAATGATCTATACCGAAACGTCGATACTGTCCAATAAAGTTGTTCATTCATAGAATTACTCGTCTTGCTTAATCAGAATTTTGCTATGACTTATCAAACATCAAGGATATTTTGATACAGAAGAATAAGGAGTTTTGAAACGCTCGTCTCTTTACATTTTAAATATAAAATCAATGAACGCAAATATTGAAAACCTGAGTCATCTAGCTTTGCTAGTAATGGTGGAAGTGAGTGACGTGCATAAGACATTGCGAACACTCCTTCGAACATTGTCAAGAAATACTGGTTGAAACGTTCGTAAAATATAATGTTGATTCATCACACCCTAAGGAGAAAAGGATGGGGAACCATCGATACGAGAATTGGCTAGTCACAGTCCGCAAGTGCTGAATTAAAACATGAAACTTTGAACGATATACAAGGCCTTTAACTAACATAGTCGCTCAGTAAATTTATTTATAAGAGCAGTATAAAGTTGAAACGTTCATAAAATACCTTCACACTTGAGAGCACGGCGAAGACCCCTAGCGGCAGACAGAAAAGGACAGAGACTATGGAGAATATAAGATGAGACTCTGATGTCTCAGGCTGTAGTCTCCGGGACTGACTGTTGCTTGCTGTCGACATGGTGAAGGGTTCAGGACCTGATTCTGAAACTGTAACCTAGTTTCAATATTTTGCTTCAAATTATTCTGAAGTGTCTTTATCACCAAAATCATACTTAACAAACACTACGAGCCACCCCTTGATTGACAATGTCCACAGACTAGGGTTATTTCGCCTGTGCGATACACACATGACAGAAGTCAGTCGTAGATATGATATTTTACGAGAACAGTATACATTATGGCCTCTAGTTTTTAAAAGACAGGATAAATTTGCCAAACGTTACATGTTTCTAGAATAGTGTAGAGAACTTTTTTGATAAGTTAATCAATGCCTTTTTAATAAATTGAGGCCAGTTTTGTTGTTTGTTCTCATAGAAGGATAAACGAAGAGACTGCATGCATCCCAATTCAAATGTGTATGATATGTCATGCCTTTAAGACAGTTTTTAAATACGTCTCTTGTCAAACAATGAATACATAATTAGTACATTAAAAACAACCAGAATTCACCTCATTGTTACACTATATGCTTGAAAACGGTATAAGAATCTATATCGAAACGTCGATATTGTTACATAAAGAAGTTGTTCATCCATAGAATTACTCTTGTCTTGCTTAATCAAATCAAATTTGTTATAACTGATCAAACATCGTTTTACTTGAAAACTACCCGAAGGCATCGTATTGCAAAACAAATCCATTAACGATACTTACATTAATGTCATCCGGTCTATCCCAAACCCATCTTTCCGTTGTATCTTAGGGCCTTGATAACAGTTGATAACTGTATATGAACCTCGTGTGACAATTTAAGCCTATGTTCTCTCCATGTAGATGTGTTATCTCTCCTTAACCTGTTATCTTTCTCGGACAACTCAGTTATCAGTCATACGGTGTAACATGCGGCAGTGTCATAATTTTAATATGTTCAACTCATGTTTTCTATGTTGTAACGTCATACAAGATCAGTTGAAATCTAAACACAGAGAAGCATGGTCTTAATCATATTTATCTGATTAATATACAATAAAATGTTTAAAAGAAGTATAATTATCATACAAAGATGTCATGTAAAATATTCTATAAAAGGTATGGTTATCTTCACTGCATTTCAATACTTGGAGCATGTGTATATCTCAACATATACATGCGATGTATGAATGCAAGAGACCGGTTCGTTTTGTTATGTCAAATGTTACGGATTCGAACCTCGAAATGTAAGATGTGGTAAACTAAACGGTAACACTTCTGAAAATATTTTACTCGAAGTACAGTTATTTTATATTGCTGTGGAGTATGTTAATCAATCAGTTTCGCCATTTGTAATTTCCTCATTGCTTTCCGTTATTATCTTGTTTGTCGAGTACATAACAATTTCTGTGAAACCATTGATGGCCTTTACTGTGACAAAACAAGAAAAGTGAAGTGAAAAAAATTCATGTTTTAGTCCCGTTTAAATTGCACATGCATCCATTCACATGTTTACCATTTATGGAGTTTACACATTCATTTACATCATATATGCTTGGCAAAAAGCCTATGTAAATATTGTACATCTTAACATTAACAATTGATTGTTATGACAGTGTTAAATGTTTTAAAAGTTATTTACATTTGACAAACCTCTTACTTACATTTCACCCATTTTAGAAAACATGTGAAATTTATGTCCCATTCTTGACATTTGTTATGACGGACGAAGTCACTAAAAACAAAATCTGAAGAACTGGTTCTGCACGAAAAGGGTAATAAAGTGATTGTTGGAAACACTTGAACTAGAGTGCCAATATCGAAAATATTCTCTTTTTTTCAAGAACAATGAATGAATAGTTACTTTTCAAACGAATATCTGTAACTTTCATAGATATATCGTACTGTATAATAAAACAAATGCTAATGCATTTACCATAGCGGTTGTCACATTTGGTCACCAAGACCGTTTGATATGAATATTACCGATAGCGTTAGTACATGCAGATTAATTGTACCATTGGATTAATAACTTCCGATGTTTATACATTAAATCTATAACCTGAATACGTAGATGTATTCCCAATTCTCACATTCTTTATTACCAAAACATCGGCAATGAGCATTTGCTGATTTCTTGATGTAATCTGAAAACCCTTTCAAATAAGAAACCATTTGCAAATACACGTTTACAATCCTAGAGAGTATGGAAACAACATTGTCAAAGTAGTTGTTTTTATCTTCACCCGAAGTTCATATAGCTCAGTAAGAGTTGTCCATGGTTGAAGTTGAAAATTGTTGCCTGAAGATGCAATGACGTCACGATGTTATGACGTCATGGTGTTCCCATTGCTTGGAATATGACGATCAGAGTGGTGACTGTCACCAACATTCCCGTGATGCTGCCAACATACACACCAATGAGAGCGAGGCTGGCTGCACGTGCAGACGCTCGGTGTGCTGAGGTCATATCCTTCATCTTCACAGCAGTTCCTACCTGTAAAAGAAACATGAAAAGGGTTATTCTTCAAAGGGTGAGATCGGTGGTCTATTTCGACAACGCATGCTGTAGACACAGAAACATGTGTTTTCGAGAGCTGATGTCAACGATAAACTATGAAAGCGGGTACAGTATTTAGTAAGAATATGATCTTGGCTTTAGCTGGCTTCAATTCTTTTGCTTGAGACGATTCATGTCAACGGCGATGCTTCTGAATAAATTCAGGTAAGAAGTTTCGAATATGATGTTTTCTTCAAATTGTACGTTCGATTTATTAATTGATGAATAACTTTAAATTTGATTTTTAGCTCATCTGGCCTGTAAGGCCCGATGGGCTTATGGCATGGCATGGTGTCCGGCGTCCGTCCGTCTGTAAGCTTTGTGGAATTTCGACTTCTTCTCCAGAACCATAAGGCCTAGAAAGCTGAAACTTTGTGTACAGACTCCTTGATTATTGAGGATTATGAATTGTAGGTTTGGTGACCCTGTTGCCCCAATGAAGTATAAGGCCTAGAAAACTGAAACTTGTCGCCTATATTCTTAATAATATGATTGGTGACCCTTTGGCCTCTACAAAGGGGGAATCACATTTGCCACACTCAACAGCATATATTGTAATTGACTATGAAGCCTGATGAGCTACAGAGCCAATGGATCTATTTTTACATGTTTTCTTGACAAGACCCTTAAACTAAATCCTTTTACTTATGTACCCTTGATTATGAGTTTTTAGAAAAGGGTATTTATCTAATGAATAAACACCAACAACGAACACATAACATACCTTTACACTTGAAACCAAAGCAGCCACGCCCACCGGTAAACAAAACAGTAGAGAGACAACGCAGAATAGAGTGTGAGACTCGGGCATGTCTCTGTAGCCTCTGTTAATAGAAGAAACCACGTGTGGTGTCGGCATCGTCTCAGAACGTGAAGATTCCGCGAAGTTCCTGAAAAACAACGGACTAAGTAGTCGCCCTTATCACAGTCCAGTCTGAAGTGATTTAACAATATACTTTCGATCACAGCTGGCCTGCATAACTCATAAAATGTATAAGTTTAATTTATGTCCACTTGAGCCGTGTTTGATGTTATATATACTCTTTGTTGTGTTTGTAATATTATAGATAAGTAAAACAAATCAATGAATGATAGGGTCATATTTCCAGCGTGAATGCCATGGTTATGTACAATAGTCCTCTACATCCATTCGCATGTGCTTCCGATTCAACTCAGTTGTTCTCTTTCTTCAGGTAACACATTGATAACACTGCGTAACTAGTTCTATAGTAAGTCACCCTAAACTTATTAACACAATTACATATTGAACTACTCACAACTGAATTCGTTAGATTTTAATTATTCAAATAACATAATTGCAATAACGTGTACTTAGTAGTCATCCCTGCCAGAGGCCAATTGATATGGTTTAATGAAACTTGAAAGTTATCAGAGCGGTTAATAACATATCATCACGCATATATTATCAAACATAAATATGCATATTTGTATTCAGGCTAATGACATATAATGATTTACTGACATTTACTCGGATAGAAACAGGCCCTATATTTCATTATACAGTATGCGGGAACACAGAGAAGGAGCGCACAACAACTAGGAGAGAATTTACTAAAGAGCGATTTTCAATTTTGATAAAATCTACAGTTTATTCTTTGATCAATATTTATCTTAGATATTT
The DNA here is from genome assembly GCA_916613615.1 of Steromphala cineraria. Taxonomy (NCBI): domain Eukaryota; kingdom Metazoa; phylum Mollusca; class Gastropoda; order Trochida; family Trochidae; genus Steromphala; species Steromphala cineraria. The sequence continues at coordinate 24,437,245 of OU744736.1, read as the reverse complement.
TAGTGTATATATCTATTGATCTAGTCTGGCATATGATGATTAAGAGCATAATCCTAGCGTTAGTGAAATTACCTGTTACAACCTCACAAAGGCCATACGAACAAAACATGCTATTGACGTTATTATCACTTACTTTCAAGAAAGTAACATTATCAATTAGTAATATACTTAGTTACTTACATACTTGTGTTGTATATGTTACTGTACAAGTCGAAATGTACGTCAAGGCGAGTGTCTAGTTCATGACATTATTAACACGACTAACTTTATCAGCGGGTCGATTTACTATGTATTGTGTTTCATTGTTTGTACGTTATAGCCTTATGAAAGTGAGACCAATATTAAAGCGTCACATGATATGGGTGTATTATCATGTGTACAAATGATAGACCTATCATTCTGGTAGAGAATATTAACTTACTTAAATTTATCACATCCACGGTATAACGCACACCTGCACATTGTTTGAAAAGACGGATTCCAAACAGGGTCGATACATAAACAATCGACAATACAAGTATCGTAGATACTCATGAGCTACTGGCTTATGAACGATATTGTCATTGTTACAAATATCATATTGGGCGGAGGCTACATTTGTTATTGTAATTGATATGTGGTGAAAGGTGGTACGACATGAGGTGAATGTGGTGAATGCAATTATATATTTTTGTATTTGTTATGAATTTGTAATTTTAAGTGTATGTTGTGGAGCACAGTGGTGTAGTGGTTAGCATGCTTGCCTCTCACGCCAGAGACCCGGGTTCTAATCCCGGTGGAGACACCAAATATTTGTGACTTGTGTCTCTTCCTGTGGTGTGTCCCTGGGCAGGACACTTCATCCACATTTCACTCAGTTCACCCAGCTGTACAATTGGGTACCTGTCCAAGAGGGAAGTAGGACCTATACGGTCGCGCGGAGCGCTGTTTAATCGGCGGCACCGAATAGACTATCCCTCCAGGGTAATTAATACTCATGGCGCTTTGAGCATGCTTTGTAATGGATATATGCGTGGCATAAGAAAGCTATTATATATGGTTGGATATGCGCGCTTTATAAATATCCATATAATAATAATATTATTATTATTATGTTGTGTGTCGTAAGCCTCATGGCTGCGTGCTGAGTTTTAACAGTTTTTTATACTGTGACATATATATGTACAGAATGTGATTCACGAAATAGAATACTCTTCTTCTTCTTCTTCTTCTCTGTAATGGCTGGAACTAGCGTCTAACTTCCCCGTTTTACGGTAATGGAGTAATATATAGCAGTTAAGAATGTTTTATGCTAAACTGATCAGCAATATTGCAATTATCTTCATTGATATATATCCATGTGTAAATTGAAAAACAGATCTTTTACTCTAAATATTCACAGATATCGCTATATATATTGTCTTGTATATTTGCTAATGTAGAATTCTGTTCACTGCCTGAGTCCATGCATTAATCATCGTATTACGTCAGTGTATTTGTTTCCGAGTGGGTCCTAACATATCCTGCTATTACCTAGACTTTATAGGGGACATAAGTTTGCAGCCAATGAAATTTTATTCGAGGACTGAAGCAAAATATGTCGAATCGTGCTTTCGAGTACAGCTGGTATGGCCTTTTGTGAATCAATTGGCTGGTTACATGGAAAGCAATTTAAAGTTTTGCTTGTAGAATGGGGCATTTGGTTTAAGCAAGGAGGTTACGCGTGCACTGATTTAGCAGGGTTGGTGTAAAATTAAAGTAATTACTATTCGTATAACGTTAGTTTATGCTAAATCACTTTCCAGTTTAGTATGATTATTGTTCCAGTCATTACAGTTTACTCGTAGGAGTTTCTGTACAATAGAATGATAATTTTTACGTTTTTAGGCCTTTTTTTAGAACGTATAACTGGTAATTTTGTAAATGTATGTTTTCTTTGATAAGGTAGTTAGGATAAAAAAAACTAAAATCAATTAAACATATTTTTTTCTATTTACTGATCAGAGAACAGCTCATTAGAACACAGCCAATCATATTTACCGAAATTCGAAGGGGAAATAGACTTAATTGACCAAAAACTGTGTATTGTTAGCTGTTGTTTACAGTATTTCGACAGCATATACGCCCCGCCCCAACACTGGTTGACCCTTATCTGCATATTCAAATATGTGTGTCAGAAGAGAAATGAGTAACGTATCCGGATGAATGAAGGGGCCAGTCATTTCAAAGGGAAAATAGTCTTTATAATATTTGATCACAAATAATTAAGGATTAAGATCAGAAGATTAGGTAAAAACTGTGGTTTCTACCTTGTAGCACTCAAATGCGTCATAAATGTCCTCTGTAGTTCAATTCACTAATGCCATACATTAAATTGAATCGGGAATACTAAATGCCACAAGGAAAAGTGTCTAAACTTAATTGTCAATGAATGATTAGCATTCAAACGAATATCGTTTGCATAAGATTGTTAATTTAGCAGCATTGTGTTACAGATCCCAAGGGGGTAAACGTTGAGATAAATTCCATCTGATTATTTCGACAAGTCATACATGTAAACATTATGTACATTTCCTGTGGCCGGAGAAAAGTATTCCCAATTTTTCAAACAATATTGATAGAAACTCTTATAACTTGTCGATAATTCAATTTGCATATGTCCATTCCAACAAATAAAAATGTCGAATTCAGTTAAAATACCTCGGCCTTTAACGAAAAGACGAACTTTCTAAGTTACACATTAATTTTTACAAGGTGAAAAATATCATCTTCAAGAAGTTTTTCTATTGTTTTTATTTCACTTTTTATTTCACTTGGTCTCAACATAGTTTTGGGAAAAAAGATTTTTCACAATTTCGAACAGGTTAATATCATTTTATGAAAATAGATAACACAAAGTTACCCGTACTCTCTATCCAATGTGTCATGTGATCGCTTTGTTTACAAAAACAACAGACAGCCTTTGGTACAACAGTTTTCATAATCATTTAGTTGGTTTAAAACATTAATCTCAAATGCACACAAAGAATATTCAGCCAGCGAACGGCGAATGACATAAACACGTGTTGAAGACTATTCTATATCATTAGGTGACGTCATCAGGATCAAATTTCATATGACAAAGTGAAATGCGCATAAGTACTCCGAACTACCTACTTTTATAAAGTAGGTATACAGACGAAAGAAGTTTAAATTGTGTGACCAATGTGGTTCACCTCAATGGTAGGGTTCACACGGTGACCAAATGAAATATTAACAACCCCAATTAACTTATGGGACATATGTCATAAGAAACATTTCAGCATTTTAGGCCTTGTGCTTCGTGGGAATACGATGAAAAGGGGATTTAAGGTCATAGCCCCTGTGGCTCTTATTAGGGGCCACCGGGTCATCAAAACTTTAGATTATAAGCTTCACTCCATAAAGAGTCTGTATACGAGGTTTCAGCTTCCCAGGTCATTTTCTGCTAGAGAAGAAGATGAAAAAAGGTTTTAAGAGCTTAAAATGACACAGAGTATCTTTCTTCAAAATTTTATTTGGTTTTGTTAAGCTACAAAATATCTAATTATAATATGCTGATTGAAGTTCATATCTCATCACTGGACTTGCAAATATATCCATTTATGCATAATATCTCTAAAATGCTTGATTTTATGTAAAAATCAAGAAAACATCTCAAATGTGTTTGATATTCGAAATTATGCATCCAATTAATCTTCCTATTAGTTACAATACCTAATTAACACTATCAGCTTATGACAAGGTTTCAAAATTACGTTTGGCGAATTTGCGCGCGCAACTCAAACCACATTGTCCGGTTTTCGATCAAAATCCCGACTTTGAATGGCCGTGGGGTTTTCAGGGGAGGGTCATAAAAAAATATACAGCCTTTAGGGGAGGGTCATGAAAAAAAATACAAGAGTTTGGGGAGGGTCATTTTAAAATAGACAAGAATAATACCATCTTTCTTTGAAAACTTTAAAGATGCGGTAAAATGTCATTACAAAGCTTTTTGGGGGTAAAGTTCAAAATATTGTTCATATTGAGTAGTTCAGGATTAGAATTCAGAAATAAGACTTCCCTCAAAACGGTTTATATAAGCCACACGACTTCTAACCCATGTTCATAGTACAGCTGAACTGAACTGATTATGATAGCTATATGAGGACAGACAATTTATATATTTAAGGCTTTTGTTACTGACTGTTGTATCTTGAAAAGACATCTAGATGCATTGTCAACCCTGATATAGAATATTGTTGTAAAAGAACCATTTATATAATTAATCACAATGATTATGTTAGTCTTTTTCTGAGAGTGACACTTTTTATGATATTATACAAATTTTAAAAAACTATAACTTGATCAATATTCATAAATCTTCCATATTGGTAAGAGGATATATCCTAGCAACTATTTCAAACGTATCATGAAGCAGAGAAAATATAAATATTAAATGAATTCCAATGTTGATTCTTGAATTGCTGATATAAGGAACATTTCTGTTTTTATGCAGCAGTCCGTATATATGCGTTAGTATCCTATTTACCCGTCAATCTCATAGTTCAGATTCTTCTTTTTCAAATATGATGAAACCTATCAACGTTATCTTTATGAGTTATAGATGTGCCTTGTTACCGTCATACATAGTCAAATTCTTGCTTCCATTCTCAAGATTTTGTTATGAAGTGAATTGTCTAACTCAAACTCATTAAACTTATTATATTCAAATGTAACAAAACCTGACATTTGTAATCATTTTGATCCATATATCCCTTGTATGTTTTTGCCGTAAACCTTTGTAATCTTTTGACATATTGAACCTATTTTGTAGCAAAAATTACAGAAGTTGTTGAAGGTGCATGGTTATGTTTTGTGTATGGTGAAATATCATTTTGCTAAGTTTTTGGGTTTTGGGAAGGAAAATCTTTGACATGTTTATCAAATATTACATACATTTATCAGCCCTTTGGGTACAAAAGCTTATATGTTATGAATTTATCATATCATACAACCTTTTGGAATGAAAAAAGTTTTATATATTTTTAAGTCTTATATTGATAGTTTGATATTGATAGATTTTCCCTTTTGATAATTTAATAGGTCTAATAGGACTAATCAATTCCCAATTCTTATCTTAGAGACAATGCATTCTAGCATATATATAAGGAAATATTCATGTCAACCTTCTATCAAATCTATCAATGAAATGTATTATTTTGTCTTCACCAAAAACCAATGTCCATTATTTTGACAGTGAGTCGAGTCTATGAGGAAGTCATTTTGTCCTAGGCATATCTCCCAAATTATACATTTATATACTGATAATCATAGCGTAAATGTGTATATTATAACATTCAATTAATTATTATTTAAAGTGCTAATGAAAATTGGTTAAAGAAGACCCTAATATAAATTTCTGAAGTCGAAATTTATGATATTTTGAAGATATGAATGAGGGGAGGGTCATGAAAATAAATACACATAAATGGGGAGGGTCGCCCAAAAAAATGACATTGAGTTGGGGAGGGTCATATTTTTATGTACAAGCCCAAGTGAAAAATTCGATGATTCTATTGTTAGGTGTTCAAAATAATCTAATCTCAGTTTGCTCTCTCAACTGGGAACTCAAGGCCCCGTTTATAATGAAAAGAAGTTTTACTTATAGAAACTTGGTAAGGCGCTGAAAATGACTTGTGAATAATCAAAATGCGACTATACGCCCTGTTTACAATGAAAAGAAGCTGTGTCATCTTTATTCCAGTGTAAATTTCCTTTTTATAGACCATGTTCTTATGCATGTAAGAAATATTCGCACAAATCATGTGCATTAGCCTATGAATAAGGCAAATGATTGTATAACTAAATAAATTAGACCCTTTCCTTTCATTTAGGTACATCTCAACACTCCAAAGGAAGATTGGTTGACGTTGAAACTTATTTTCTTCTTGACTTGGAGTCGGTAGAGTTTTAATTGTTGGTATTTAAAGTAAGATATAAGTGATCTCATAAAAGGCATCTTAGATTCTGATGGAGGATTATGCCTTTGCTAATCCCTCCTGTGATGATGGTATTGACATTGGCAGCTTATGCAGTTCTGTAAGCTCAAAACTCTCTCGCTCTTTCAATTCCTCTCCTTATGACATTATGTAATCCAAAGCTCCTTTTATCAGCACTTGGAGTAGACATGCAGAGTCAGCTTCATACAAAAACAAAGGACAAAGTCAGTAGTTCAAGAATACTCATACTTTATTTAATCCCTATTGATCCCAAATGAGTTAAGATTCTACAATGGACTTGAAAACTGTGCACTTAAAAAGACTAAGCACGAGATAGATAGATATATGGGTTGGTAGGTACGTAGGTAAGGTTACCAGACTGTGCAGACAGACAGACAGATGGACAGACAGACGCTGCTGTTGCTGATGCTGCACAGAGTGGTATTGCCAGCAGGATGGGAGTCAGAAGAACACAGTGACTGGGTTAATGTGAGTGTGAGTGACAACCAATGTTCCAGCCCCGCATCCACCTAGCTCTGTCGAGTGCCTTCGTAATCAGTACAAACAATCATTCCCCTTCCCATGATAAAGCTATTGATAATAAACATAAAATGTTCCCTTCAAATGAAAATAGAAAACAAATTTAACAGTCCTTTTTTCCCTGCTTTTCCGTTCATAAATTATACAGTGCTGTCATGCCCCCTGTGTTGCTCTTTGTTTAACATTGGAACTCCCGTAGTTGGAAAGTTCATTTTCAACTATGGGAGTATGTTTTATTGCTTTGGATTGAAGCCCTCTTTTAAAGTATTCAAAACAGAAGAAAAAACTATTTTTATCAAACACGGTCCACTAAACATTTAGCTTTAACAAAATGTTTTAGGGGTCAAATGTTATGTTTCTAAGGATTTCTTACTTATTTTGGTTTTCAGGAAAGATAGTCAAAAAGTGAAATGGTTTACAATATTCTACATTATGGTATAAGACCAATATTTACCGAACATTCACCTTACAAGATCATAGCTGTAACAGATCATTAACCATAAAACAACTATCTCCTTGAGAAGTGATTCAAGGTATCAAAAGAATCTACACTTAGTCATAAGTTTGCTTATCGTGGATGGAACGTTAACCGGTTGGGAAGTTAAACTGAAACTTCCAAAGAAAGTTAAGAAACTAAATGGAGAAAGACGAAGCCGGACATGTTTGTGCCAGTCCAATAAGACAAAGGGACAGGTTATTGTTTTGCTGTGACATGATTGCTTGTGAATGTAACAAACCGAGCAACTGGAGGTAACAGACAGCACTTGTCAGTCAGCCAGCTGACCTTCAAGAAGGGGACATAACTCTCACACTTACTCCCTCCCTCCCTCCCGCCACACAAAAACACTTGATCATAAAGGAGGCCTTTATAGGGGATCAACAGCAATGTTTTCCTGTTTACCAGACCAAAAAATACAATGAAAAAACAACTACCACCAAATTCATTGAAGTAAGACCATTAACACGAGCTATATGTGAGATGAATAAAATAGTTAACTAGGATCAAGTATAAGGCAGTCTATGAAGAGCTGATATTAAAAAACTGGACACCTAAAGTCACCCGGAGAGTAAACCTACAGTACACCCTAGGGTAATCTGTAACTAGAAAACACTCACACATTTAGCTATACTGACTAGATAAAATATAAAATGCATAATTTAAAACCGAATAAAGCTAGAGGGACACACTCATAGCGCTTGCTCGCTATATAGGGAGGTTAGTATGAATGTAGGCGAGTACCAACGCACATAGGCATGGAATGAATATGAGTCGGAGGGATGGATATACCAAAATGTCCACTATCTACAGCTATGGGAGATAAATGGAAAATGTGACAAACCTCTATACAGGATAATGCGAGTGCATGACAATAACTTTTAATCTCATTTAACGTCTTGATGCTATAATCTGAATGACCAGATCAACAAAGCACATTACTTATGATCATGAGATGTGAAAATGTTTCCAATGATATTTGGCCAATGCATAATTTGGTAATGAGATGAAAATTACTCTGTAATCTTCCAAAGGCAGTGAAAATAATGTTTTGCTCTTTAACCCCCAAGGAGGAAAAATACAATTTGGATAAAATTAATTTTTTTTCAATTTGGAATTGTTCTCCATTGTGATATGTTAGAAAGAAGACTAAGGAATAATGGGACCTTGGCTATGTAAAGGAAGCAAACTTTTTTCTTGACATCAAAGCACAAAAAAACAGGTATTGGCTTAGAGTGGTGCCCCTGCACAATAGATACAAAGTATTAAAACAGCGCTAACAATATAACAAAGTGCTACAGAGGATAATGTAAGTAGTGGTGAGCTAAAATGCAAACGTCAAACAGCCACTGACCACAAATAAAATATGAAACATGATTAAGAGATCAGGAAAAAGCCGATTCGCCCAATAATTCTAAAACTTCCTTCCTTGCAGACTTTGCCAGCAGGACTTTAGGTTAGTAGTATTTGTCTGGGAACAGCAAGTGACTGTGGTTAAGAATACAATGATAGCTACATCTCTATAATATACTCTTCTAGTAGTGTTATGTTATGTTATAGGAAATCTCAATTTACAATCAATTTGCACAAAAAATATATATTTAATATTCTTCTTTTGTAGATGGATACATACACAAGGATAAAATGCAATTGCTTTGAAATGCAAGGCCCTAAGCAGCCTGCAAAAACATGGGTGTAGAAAAAGCTCCCACTCGATATACCAAATCTAACACGACTCTCGGCCATTACCCTCAGAATACAGCTTACTTTTGAAATCAAACTCAATCCAAACATTGAAATAGTAAAGAAAAATTATTTACAACATTAAATTATAAATAGTTGTTATAATCCTTTCATATCTATATATATGGTTACTTAAAATTTTGACATAATTGTGAAAAGAAATTGGCAACTTGAGGTGGCAGGCTTAGAGTCGGGTTAGATTTTGTGTACAATACAATCTTGCATCTGCAATAAATACACATTTTTCGGTCCAGAGGTTTGTCTCTACTAGGATTGTCCAGTGAATTCAGCAATGTCAAAAATACAACACTCTCACTCCTGAAGTGACATCAATGCACTTGAAATATATATTTACATATATATGTACGTGGAAGAAACGATGTAAAGGTAAAAGTCATCAAATACAACTTCCAACATCAAAACGTCCTGAATAATAGTTTAAATAATGTTTAAAAAACAATATATATTACACATACATTGCAAGCCAAGCTGAATACACCTATAACACTGTGAGTGAAGGAACAATATGCAAACCCTTATCAACTCATGAGCAAATGTTTGCCTTTCAGAAAGTCTCCAAACAAAAACTCTTGCATTGGAAAAAGTATACGAACAACTATCTTCTCGTGGACATATTATACAAATATAGAGTTCTCTTCAAAAGTATTTTACAATTTCTCTCTGTTGTTCATTACAATTTATACATAACATAACCATTCTATACACAAGAAATCTCAAGAACTGATCACAGAGAATCATTTTTCAAATTCAAAATTCATGTCTTCACATTTTAAGTACACAAAATTCATTGGATTCTGATGCTCAGACAGATGAGATACCACAATGGCTTGGGTAATGCATTACGAAACCTCCCTGCCCCAGTAATTGTAGAAAAAAATTCTGCACCCCCACCCACACCCATATAAAGCATACATTAAATATGCATCTGGATATAAAATCATCACCATAGAGTTGCGATACAATACAATACAATACGCTCCTCGTATATGTACAAATTAATGTGAAAGGGAAGGACCCTGAGGTATGATTTCTGTTATATAATCCCACCATCCGATGACTGATGGCTAACTAGATGTGAGGTGAAGCACGTTTGAAGGCCTACAGCCCGACATGCAAGGGCTCGCTTAGATTCTCCACAGGCACAGAGCTAGCTTCTGCTGTCTATTTACTGCCATAGTCAGCAGCATCAAACCTACATCGACAATGAACCACAAATTTATTAAAACTAGAAATTAATTATCAGCCTGCCACGTTTAGAATATCTGTCACTTACTAATAATCAAATTGATAAAACCTTATTTATATACATTATTATTCAATCAACAAAGCAAGATACTTCATTCACATCTGCACCCTTGATTTCTCTTTACATATATATTCTACAAAAACTTCCCCAAAACCTTAGTATCCTTTACTAGATATGCTTGTTTTCATGGCCTTCAAAGCTTTAAGTGGGTACTTTAACTTCTGAATAATTCTGTCTTCAGTTAATATCATATTCAAACATACAATTCTTTGAACACCTTGACTATGGAATCTAGCTCCAAACCTGTGGATAAGCATACAATGACATCATAATGTTAATGCTTCAATAATTGAAAGACATATAAATACTGGCATGTAAAAAAATACCGGCTACGCCACATTCAAACTCTAAAGCTATACCAATATACGCCACACACATAAACACACACACACATGCATGCTGGTGCCACATCAATGGGGAGTTTGCTGATTGGATGAACGAGGGTTCGGTTGATCGCTATATGATGTAACTCTGCTCTAAGAACAAGGAGGGTCAGTTGATAAGCAACAAACTCCGGGGATCCACAATGGCCAAAAGCTTGAAGCATACTTTGTATTGAGACACTTGTTCACCTCCAAATATTAAATTGATTTTGGAAATGTTCATAAAAGCTTTCCTGTTTTGTTTTGCAAATTTAAAAAAAACTCTTGAATGCATTTCTTGACATGAAATTTAAAAATTTCAGAAATTTTCCAAAACTCATATTATGACTCAGTACAGAGTATGCCTTAAAAGCAAAGATTTCTTGAGCTAAGACATCAGCAGTTTATGTCCGTAACCGTGACGACAGAGAGGGTGTAAACTGGGCATAAATTAACATTATTCCTTTCCCAAATAGATGTCCGTTTTGGTTGTTTCAGTTTATACCCAAGTAATCAAACTATTTGCCAAAGCAAACTGGACATTTTCCCTTTAAGGTTGACAAGGAAGTAAATTATTCAAAGATGTTTTCATGTTCATTTAAAATATAATATAAGGCACATTTTTGTATAAAAATGAAGCCCAAGAATATCTAACTATAGGTCTTATCAAAAAAGATTCCCTCGGACATGCTTCAGTCTGCCCTATCTACACCCTCTGTTTTAGCAAAATCTCCCGAAATCGAAATGGACACATCAAGCCAAATTACCCAGTATCAAGATTACAAGATAAACAACATTTAAATGGAAACTACTATGTGATGAAAAGATCTACAATAATATTAAATACAATAATGATAGTGGGTTAATTAAATATGTCTAACATAAACAGAAAACATGCTACGCTATTACAACAGTGCACCAAACCTTGCTACAAGACGGCAGTCAATGTGATCATGATATTACGCTTTTATATTCACAAAACAGTGACAGAAATGATAACAAACACTCACTGGAAAAATACAACAATTCCTTTTTCCAAATAGTCTAGCCTATAAAAATATGGTATATCAGCTCTACTTGCATCATTTCAGTCCCTCGAGCGAACCTTGTTTTTGCCTTTTCGCCCTTCAGAGAGGGGACCAACTTTATGGCTAAATCACAGTCATGTAATTATTCAATTGTAGTACATTCATTTGATTACATTTTAAAATACATGACTAATAGGACATAAAAGATTGAAACCTTTAGAATACAAAATTCGTAAGACAATAAACAGATATTAAATGAAATTAAAAAACAAAAGCAAATTCCATTAAGAAAAGCTAAGGCGACAACAAAAACCCATTTAAGAATTAAGAACTGGTAAAAAATAGTTCGTCCTCTCTTCAAGTCTGGTCAGTCTGGTTCGACCTTCAACTAGGGGTCAGCTTGCCTTTTACACCAATAGCCTAACAGTAAATCCAAGACCATGGAAAACAATACACACACTACAGTATCAGCCTTTTCATTTTCAAAATAACATGTTATTAAAAACAAGTGTGGAAAGGAAGAGAAAGCCCCTCCACGAAGGGACTACTTTGTCTCTGAATTGGTTCCGGGTTGGGGTAAAAGTTACAACTTGGAATTGTGGGAGATGTCTCTTTTTTACAACATGGAATTATGGGAGGTGTGTCTTGCTTACAATATGGAATTGTGGGAGATCTCTGTTTGGTTAAATGATGCTTGTCTGTCTCAAGATATTGAGTGTCAACTGATAGGCAACAAACTCTGGAGATATCTGTATTTTACAGCACAGACTTGTGGGAGATTGTCTGTATGGATAATTGAAGGTTATGTTTCATTGTATCACGATGCTTGACTGTCCCACGATAGTGAGGGTCAGTTGAAAGGCAACAAACTCCGGAAATTTTACAATGTTCAAAATCTTAAATATACCTTGTTTTTGGTAAGACTTGATTCTATTTCAAGAATTTATGTTGTTAGGTCTGGTGGTAGTTTTTCTTCTCCTCTACACCAATGTTGATCAGGGATCTTATACTTCCCTGTGTTGATGTACCTCAAGAAATTCACCTACTAAGATCTCTTCATGTTGGACCTGTAAGTGTCCAGGCAGGCCATCTCAACATGTTCATGTGTATTTCTGCAACTGACGTGTGATGTGTTGTAGTGTTGCATGCTGACTGATCTTTATGTTCTGATTTAAAAGAATGTTGTATTCTCATACCTCAAGTGACTTTTCTGCTCGGGCTTCAGCAGAGTCATATCTCAGCTTGCTCTCTCAAGTGGGAACTCAATGGCCCCGTTTATAGTGAAAAGAAGTCGTACTAATAGAAACTTGGTACGGGTTCGTGGCAATTTGCTGTGTTATAAGATATTGTTAAAATAAGTCAACTGATATTCAAAAGACTTGTGAATAAGTCGAAATGCGATGCATCAAGTCATCATCAAAATGATTACTACACCAAGTGTCGTATGAAGGATTTATTCTCCTAAATATATTGAACAAATTCTATTTTCTTGGATAAGATGCTACAGAAAATATGTGAAGGATCTTTATGCCAGAGTAATTTTCATAAATATTTTAAAACTTGTTAACGACCATATTATAAATGAGGTATCTAATGTTCCATACCATGTACTTAAGCATACAAGGAATGTCCAATATCATGTGCGCCAGCCTATGAATTAGGCAAATGATTGTATAAGGTACCTTTGGCCTTTAACTGAATAAATTTGTCTATTTGATTTCATTTAGGTACATCTCAACACTTCGAAGAAGGTTTGATTGAGGATGAAATTTACTTTCATCAAGACTTGGAGTCGGTTGAGTGCTACTTGTTGTTTTTTTCAAGTAATATATCCAGAAGTGCTCTCATAAAAGGCATTTTAGATTATGATAGAGGATTATGCCTTTGCTAATCCCTCCTCTCTCGCTCTTTCAATTCCTCTCCTTATGACATTATGTAATCCAAAGCTCCTTTTATCAGCACTTGGAGTAGACATGCAGAGTCAGCTTCAAAGAAAAACAAAGGACAAAGTCAGTAGTTCAAGAATACTCATACTTTATTTAATCCCTATTGATCCCAAATGAGTTAAGATTCTACAATGGACTTGAAAACTGTGCACTTAAAAAGACTAAGCACGAGATAGATAGATATATGGGTTGGTAGGTACGTAGGTAAGGTTACCAGACTGTGCAGACAGACAGACAGATGGACAGACAGACGCTGCTGTTGCTGATGCTGCACAGAGTGGTATTGCCAGCAGGATGGGAGTCAGAAGAACACAGTGACTGGGTTAATGTGAGTGTGAGTGACAACCAATGTTCCAGCCCCGCATCCACCTAGCTCTGTCGAGTGCCTTCGTAATCAGTACAAACAATCATTCCCCTTCCCATGATAAAGCTATTGATAATAAACATAAAATGTTCCCTTCAAATGAAAATAGAAAACAAATTTAACAGTCCTTTTTTCCTGCTTTTCCTTTCATAAATTATACAGTGCTGTCATGCCTCCTGTGTTGCTCTTTCTTCAACATTGGAACTCCCGTAGTTGGAAAGTTCATTTTCAACTACAGGAGTATGTTTTATTGCTTTGGATTGAAGCCCTCTTTTAAAGTATTCAAAACAGAAAAAAAAACTATTATATCAAACACGGTCCACAAAACATTCAGCTTTAACAAAATGTTTTAGTGGTCAAATGTTATGTTTCTAAGGATTTCTTACTTATTTTGGTTTTCAGGAAAGATAGTCAAAAAGTGAAATGGTTTACAAATATTCTACATTATGGACTAACATTTACCGAACATTCACCTTACAAGGTCATAGCTGTAACAGATCATTAACCATAAAACAACTATCTCCTTGAGAGGTGATTCAAGGTATCATAGGTCATAAGTTGGCTTATCGTGGATGGAACGTTAACCTGTTGGGAAGTTAAACTGAAACTTCCAAAGAAAATGGTTTAAGACGAAGCCGGACATGTTTGTGCCAGTCCAAGACAAAGGGACAGGTTATTGTTTTGCTGTGACATGATTGCTTGTGAATGTAACAAACCGAGCAACTGGAGGTAACAGACAGCACTTGTCAGTCAGCCAGCTGACCTTCAAGAAGGGGACATAACTCTCACACTTACTCCCTCCCTCCCGCCACACAAAAACACTTGATCATAAAGGAGGCCTTTATAGGGGATCAACAGCAATGTTTTCCTGTTTACCAGACAAAAAAATACAATGAAAAAACAACTACCACCAAATTCATTGAAGTAAGACCATTAACACGAGCTATATGTGAGATGAATAAAATAGTTAACTAGGATCAAGTATAAGGCAGTCTATGAAGAGCTGATATTAAAAAACTGGACACCTAAAGTCACCCGGAGATTAAACCTACAGTACACCCTAGGGTAATCTGTAACTAGAAAACACTCACACATTTAGCTATACTGACTAGATAAAATATAAAATGCATAATTTAAAACCGAATAAAGCTAGAGGGACACACTCATAGCGCTTGCTCGCTATATAGGGAGGTTAGTATGAATGTAGGCGAGTACCAACGCACATAGGCATGGAATGAATATGAGTCGGAGGGATGGATATACCAAAATGTCCACTATCTACAGCTATGGGAGATAAATGGAAAATGTGACAAACCTCTATACAGGATAATGCGAGTGCATGACAATAACTTTTAATCTCATTTAACGTCTTGATGCTATAATCTGAATGACCAGATCAACAAAGCACATTACTTATGATCATGAGATGTGAAAATGTTTCCAATGATATTTGGCCAATGCATAATTTGGTAATGAGATGAAAATTACTCTGTAATCTTCCAAAGGCAGTGAAAATAATGTTTTGCTCTTTAACCCCCAAGGAGGAAAAATACAATTTGGATAAAATTAATTTTTTTTCAATTTGGAATTGTTCTCCATTGTGATATGTTAGAAAGAAGACTAAGGAATAATGGGACCTTGGCTATGTAAAGGAAGCAAACTTTTTTCTTGACATCAAAGCACAAAAAAACAGGTATTGGCTTAGAGTGGTGCCCCTGCACAATAGATACAAAGTATTAAAACAGCGCTAACAATATAACAAAGTGCTACAGAGGATAATGTAAGTAGTGGTGAGCTAAAATGCAAACGTCAAACAGCCACTGACCACAAATAAAATATGAAACATGATTAAGAGATCAGGAAAAAGCCGATTCGCCCAATAATTCTAAAACTTCCTTCCTTGCAGACTTTGCCAGCAGGACTTTAGGTTAGTAGTATTTGTCTGGGAACAGCAAGTGACTGTGGTTAAGAATACAATGATAGCTACATCTCTATAATATACTCTTCTAGTAGTGTTATGTTATGTTATAGGAAATCTCAATTTACAATCAATTTGCACAAAAAATATATATTTAATATTCTTCTTTTGTAGATGGATACATACACAAGGATAAAATGCAATTGCTTTGAAATGCAAGGCCCTAAGCAGCCTGCAAAAACATGGGTGTAGAAAAAGCTCCCACTCGATATACCAAATCTAACACGACTCTCGGCCATTACCCTCAGAATACAGCTTACTTTTGAAATCAAACTCAATCCAAACATTGAAATAGTAAAGAAAAATTATTTACAACATTAAATTATAAATAGTTGTTATAATCCTTTCATATCTATATATATGGTTACTTAAAATTTTGACATAATTGTGAAAAGAAATTGGCAACTTGAGGTGGCAGGCTTAGAGTCGGGTTAGATTTTGTGTACAATACAATCTTGCATCTGCAATAAATACACAT
This sequence comes from Steromphala cineraria, assembly GCA_916613615.1. Taxonomy (NCBI): domain Eukaryota; kingdom Metazoa; phylum Mollusca; class Gastropoda; order Trochida; family Trochidae; genus Steromphala; species Steromphala cineraria. The sequence goes on along the minus strand of OU744736.1, from coordinate 24,421,005 downwards.
TTTTCGGTCCAGAGGTTTGTCTCTACTAGGATTGTCCAGTGAATTCAGCAATGTCAAAAATACAACACTCTCACTCCTGAAGTGACATCAATGCACTTGAAATATATATTTACATATATATGTACGTGGAAGAAACGACGTAAAGGTAAAAGTCATCAAATACAACTTCCAACATCAAAACGTCCTGAATAATAGTTTAAATAATGTTTAAAAAACAATATATATTACACATACATTGCAAGCCAAGCTGAATACACCTATAACACTGTGAGTGAAGGAACAATATGCAAACCCTTATCAACTCATGAGCAAATGTTTGCCTTTCAGAAAGTCTCCAAACAAAAACTCTTGCATTGGAAAAAGTATACGAACAACTATCTTCTCGTGGACATATTATACAAATATAGAGTTCTCTTCAAAAGTATTTTACAATTTCTCTCTGTTGTTCATTACAATTTATACATAACATAACCATTCTATACACAAGAAATCTCAAGAACTGATCACAGAGAATCATTTTTCAAATTCAAAATTCATGTCTTCACATTTTAAGTACACAAAATTCATTGGATTCTGATGCTCAGACAGATGAGATACCACAATGGCTTGGGTAATGCATTACGAAACCTCCCTGCCCCAGTAATTGTAGAAAAAAATTCTGCACCCCCACCCACACCCATATAAAGCATACATTAAATATGCATCTGGATATAAAATCATCACCATAGAGTTGCGATACAATACAATACAATACGCTCCTCGTATATGTACAAATTAATGTGAAAGGGAAGGACCCTGAGGTATGATTTCTGTTATATAATCCCACCATCCGATGACTGATGGCTAACTAGATGTGAGGTGAAGCACGTTTGAAGGCCTACAGCCCGACATGCAAGGGCTCGCTTAGATTCTCCACAGGCACAGAGCTAGCTTCTGCTGTCTATTTACTGCCATAGTCAGCAGCATCAAACCTACATCGACAATGAACCACAAATTTATTAAAACTAGAAATTAATTATCAGCCTGCCACGTTTAGAATATCTGTCACTTACTAATAATCAAATTGATAAAACCTTATTTATATACATTATTATTCAATCAACAAAGCAAGATACTTCATTCACATCTGCACCCTTGATTTCTCTTTACATATATATTCTACAAAAACTTCCCCAAAACCTTAGTATCCTTTACTAGATATGCTTGTTTTCATGGCCTTCAAAGCTTTAAGTGGGTACTTTAACTTCTGAATAATTCTGTCTTCAGTTAATATCATATTCAAACATACAATTCTTTGAACACCTTGACTATGGAATCTAGCTCCAAACCTGTGGATAAGCATACAATGACATCATAATGTTAATGCTTCAATAATTGAAAGACATATAAATACTGGCATGTAAAAAAATACCGGCTACGCCACATTCAAACTCTAAAGCTATACCAATATACGCCACACACATAAACACACACACACATGCATGCTGGTGCCACATCAATGGGGAGTTTGCTGATTGGATGAACGAGGGTTCGGTTGATCGCTATATGATGTAACTCTGCTCTAAGAACAAGGAGGGTCAGTTGATAAGCAACAAACTCCGGGGATCCACAATGGCCAAAAGCTTGAAGCATACTTTGTATTGAGACACTTGTTCACCTCCAAATATTAAATTGATTTTGGAAATGTTCATAAAAGCTTTCCTGTTTTGTTTTGCAAATTTAAAAAAAACTCTTGAATGCATTTCTTGACATGAAATTTAAAAATTTCAGAAATTTTCCAAAACTCATATTATGACTCAGTACAGAGTATGCCTTAAAAGCAAAGATTTCTTGAGCTAAGACATCAGCAGTTTATGTCCGTAACCGTGACGACAGAGAGGGTGTAAACTGGGCATAAATTAACATTATTCCTTTCCCAAATAGATGTCCGTTTTGGTTGTTTCAGTTTATACCCAAGTAATCAAACTATTTGCCAAAGCAAACTGGACATTTTCCCTTTAAGGTTGACAAGGAAGTAAATTATTCAAAGATGTTTTCATGTTCATTTAAAATATAATATAAGGCACATTTTTGTATAAAAATGAAGCCCAAGAATATCTAACTATAGGTCTTATCAAAAAAGATTCCCTCGGACATGCTTCAGTCTGCCCTATCTACACCCTCTGTTTTAGCAAAATCTCCCGAAATCGAAATGGACACATCAAGCCAAATTACCCAGTATCAAGATTACAAGATAAACAACATTTAAATGGAAACTACTATGTGATGAAAAGATCTACAATAATATTAAATACAATAATGATAGTGGGTTAATTAAATATGTCTAACATAAACAGAAAACATGCTACGCTATTACAACAGTGCACCAAACCTTGCTACAAGACGGCAGTCAATGTGATCATGATATTACGCTTTTATATTCACAAAACAGTGACAGAAATGATAACAAACACTCACTGGAAAAATACAACAATTCCTTTTTCCAAATAGTCTAGCCTATAAAAATATGGTATATCAGCTCTACTTGCATCATTTCAGTCCCTCGAGCGAACCTTGTTTTTGCCTTTTCGCCCTTCAGAGAGGGGACCAACTTTATGGCTAAATCACAGTCATGTAATTATTCAATTGTAGTACATTCATTTGATTACATTTTAAAATACATGACTAATAGGACATAAAAGATTGAAACCTTTAGAATACAAAATTCGTAAGACAATAAACAGATATTAAATGAAATTAAAAAACAAAAGCAAATTCCATTAAGAAAAGCTAAGGCGACAACAAAAACCCATTTAAGAATTAAGAACTGGTAAAAAATAGTTCGTCCTCTCTTCAAGTCTGGTCAGTCTGGTTCGACCTTCAACTAGGGGTCAGCTTGCCTTTTACACCAATAGCCTAACAGTAAATCCAAGACCATGGAAAACAATACACACACTACAGTATCAGCCTTTTCATTTTCAAAATAACATGTTATTAAAAACAAGTGTGGAAAGGAAGAGAAAGCCCCTCCACGAAGGGACTACTTTGTCTCTGAATTGGTTCCGGGTTGGGGTAAAAGTTACAACTTGGAATTGTGGGAGATGTCTCTTTTTTACAACATGGAATTATGGGAGGTGTGTCTTGCTTACAATATGGAATTGTGGGAGATCTCTGTTTGGTTAAATGATGCTTGTCTGTCTCAAGATATTGAGTGTCAACTGATAGGCAACAAACTCTGGAGATATCTGTATTTTACAGCACAGACTTGTGGGAGATTGTCTGTATGGATAATTGAAGGTTATGTTTCATTGTATCACGATGCTTGACTGTCCCACGATAGTGAGGGTCAGTTGAAAGGCAACAAACTCCGGAAATTTTACAATGTTCAAAATCTTAAATATACCTTGTTTTTGGTAAGACTTGATTCTATTTCAAGAATTTATGTTGTTAGGTCTGGTGGTAGTTTTTCTTCTCCTCTACACCAATGTTGATCAGGGATCTTATACTTCCCTGTGTTGATGTACCTCAAGAAATTCACCTACTAAGATCTCTTCATGTTGGACCTGTAAGTGTCCAGGCAGGCCATCTCAACATGTTCATGTGTATTTCTGCAACTGACGTGTGATGTGTTGTAGTGTTGCATGCTGACTGATCTTTATGTTCTGATTTAAAAGAATGTTGTATTCTCATACCTCAAGTGACTTTTCTGCTCGGGCTTCAGCAGAGTCATATCTCAGCTTGCTCTCTCAAGTGGGAACTCAATGGCCCCGTTTATAGTGAAAAGAAGTCGTACTAATAGAAACTTGGTACGGGTTCGTGGCAATTTGCTGTGTTATAAGATATTGTTAAAATAAGTCAACTGATATTCAAAAGACTTGTGAATAAGTCGAAATGCGATGCATCAAGTCATCATCAAAATGATTACTACACCAAGTGTCGTATGAAGGATTTATTCTCCTAAATATATTGAACAAATTCTATTTTCTTGGATAAGATGCTACAGAAAATATGTGAAGGATCTTTATGCCAGAGTAATTTTCATAAATATTTTAAAACTTGTTAACGACCATATTATAAATGAGGTATCTAATGTTCCATACCATGTACTTAAGCATACAAGGAATGTCCAATATCATGTGCGCCAGCCTATGAATTAGGCAAATGATTGTATAAGGTACCTTTGGCCTTTAACTGAATAAATTTGTCTATTTGATTTCATTTAGGTACATCTCAACACTTCGAAGAAGGTTTGATTGAGGATGAAATTTACTTTCATCAAGACTTGGAGTCGGTTGAGTGCTACTTGTTGTTTTTTTCAAGTAATATATCCAGAAGTGCTCTCATAAAAGGCATTTTAGATTATGATAGAGGATTATGCCTTTGCTAATCCCTCCTCTCTCGCTCTTTCAATTCCTCTCCTTATGACATTATGTAATCCAAAGCTCCTTTTATCAGCACTTGGAGTAGACATGCAGAGTCAGCTTCAAAGAAAAACAAAGGACAAAGTCAGTAGTTCAAGAATACTCATACTTTATTTAATCCCTATTGATCCCAAATGAGTTAAGATTCTACAATGGACTTGAAAACTGTGCACTTAAAAAGACTAAGCACGAGATAGATAGATATATGGGTTGGTAGGTACGTAGGTAAGGTTACCAGACTGTGCAGACAGACAGACAGATGGACAGACAGACGCTGCTGTTGCTGATGCTGCACAGAGTGGTATTGCCAGCAGGATGGGAGTCAGAAGAACACAGTGACTGGGTTAATGTGAGTGTGAGTGACAACCAATGTTCCAGCCCCGCATCCACCTAGCTCTGTCGAGTGCCTTCGTAATCAGTACAAACAATCATTCCCCTTCCCATGATAAAGCTATTGATAATAAACATAAAATGTTCCCTTCAAATGAAAATAGAAAACAAATTTAACAGTCCTTTTTTCCTGCTTTTCCTTTCATAAATTATACAGTGCTGTCATGCCTCCTGTGTTGCTCTTTCTTCAACATTGGAACTCCCGTAGTTGGAAAGTTCATTTTCAACTACAGGAGTATGTTTTATTGCTTTGGATTGAAGCCCTCTTTTAAAGTATTCAAAACAGAAAAAAAAACTATTATATCAAACACGGTCCACAAAACATTCAGCTTTAACAAAATGTTTTAGTGGTCAAATGTTATGTTTCTAAGGATTTCTTACTTATTTTGGTTTTCAGGAAAGATAGTCAAAAAGTGAAATGGTTTACAAATATTCTACATTATGGACTAACATTTACCGAACATTCACCTTACAAGGTCATAGCTGTAACAGATCATTAACCATAAAACAACTATCTCCTTGAGAGGTGATTCAAGGTATCATAGGTCATAAGTTGGCTTATCGTGGATGGAACGTTAACCTGTTGGGAAGTTAAACTGAAACTTCCAAAGAAAATGGTTTAAGACGAAGCCGGACATGTTTGTGCCAGTCCAAGACAAAGGGACAGGTTATTGTTTTGCTGTGACATGATTGCTTGTGAATGTAACAAACCGAGCAACTGGAGGTAACAGACAGCACTTGTCAGTCAGCCAGCTGACCTTCAAGAAGGGGACATAACTCTCACACTTACTCCCTCCCTCCCGCCACACAAAAACACTTGATCATAAAGGAGGCCTTTATAGGGGATCAACAGCAATGTTTTCCTGTTTACCAGACAAAAAAATACAATGAAAAAACAACTACCACCAAATTCATTGAAGTAAGACCATTAACACGAGCTATATGTGAGATGAATAAAATAGTTAACTAGGATCAAGTATAAGGCAGTCTATGAAGAGCTGATATTAAAAAACTGGACACCTAAAGTCACCCGGAGATTAAACCTACAGTACACCCTAGGGTAATCTGTAACTAGAAAACACTCACACATTTAGCTATACTGACTAGATAAAATATAAAATGCATAATTTAAAACCGAATAAAGCTAGAGGGACACACTCATAGCGCTTGCTCGCTATATAGGGAGGTTAGTATGAATGTAGGCGAGTACCAACGCACATAGGCATGGAATGAATATGAGTCGGAGGGATGGATATACCAAAATGTCCACTATCTACAGCTATGGGAGATAAATGGAAAATGTGACAAACCTCTATACAGGATAATGCGAGTGCATGACAATAACTTTTAATCTCATTTAACGTCTTGATGCTATAATCTGAATGACCAGATCAACAAAGCACATTACTTATGATCATGAGATGTGAAAATGTTTCCAATGATATTTGGCCAATGCATAATTTGGTAATGAGATGAAAATTACTCTGTAATCTTCCAAAGGCAGTGAAAATAATGTTTTGCTCTTTAACCCCCAAGGAGGAAAAATACAATTTGGATAAAATTAATTTTTTTTCAATTTGGAATTGTTCTCCATTGTGATATGTTAGAAAGAAGACTAAGGAATAATGGGACCTTGGCTATGTAAAGGAAGCAAACTTTTTTCTTGACATCAAAGCACAAAAAAACAGGTATTGGCTTAGAGTGGTGCCCCTGCACAATAGATACAAAGTATTAAAACAGCGCTAACAATATAACAAAGTGCTACAGAGGATAATGTAAGTAGTGGTGAGCTAAAATGCAAACGTCAAACAGCCACTGACCACAAATAAAATATGAAACATGATTAAGAGATCAGGAAAAAGCCGATTCGCCCAATAATTCTAAAACTTCCTTCCTTGCAGACTTTGCCAGCAGGACTTTAGGTTAGTAGTATTTGTCTGGGAACAGCAAGTGACTGTGGTTAAGAATACAATGATAGCTACATCTCTATAATATACTCTTCTAGTAGTGTTATGTTATGTTATAGGAAATCTCAATTTACAATCAATTTGCACAAAAAATATATATTTAATATTCTTCTTTTGTAGATGGATACATACACAAGGATAAAATGCAATTGCTTTGAAATGCAAGGCCCTAAGCAGCCTGCAAAAACATGGGTGTAGAAAAAGCTCCCACTCGATATACCAAATCTAACACGACTCTCGGCCATTACCCTCAGAATACAGCTTACTTTTGAAATCAAACTCAATCCAAACATTGAAATAGTAAAGAAAAATTATTTACAACATTAAATTATAAATAGTTGTTATAATCCTTTCATATCTATATATATGGTTACTTAAAATTTTGACATAATTGTGAAAAGAAATTGGCAACTTGAGGTGGCAGGCTTAGAGTCGGGTTAGATTTTGTGTACAATACAATCTTGCATCTGCAATAAATACACATTTTTCGGTCCAGAGGTTTGTCTCTACTAGGATTGTCCAGTGAATTCAGCAATGTCAAAAATACAACACTCTCACTCCTGAAGTGACATCAATGCACTTGAAATATATATTTACATATATATGTACGTGGAAGAAACGACGTAAAGGTAAAAGTCATCAAATACAACTTCCAACATCAAAACGTCCTGAATAATAGTTTAAATAATGTTTAAAAAACAATATATATTACACATACATTGCAAGCCAAGCTGAATACACCTATAACACTGTGAGTGAAGGAACAATATGCAAACCCTTATCAACTCATGAGCAAATGTTTGCCTTTCAGAAAGTCTCCAAACAAAAACTCTTGCATTGGAAAAAGTATACGAACAACTATCTTCTCGTGGACATATTATACAAATATAGAGTTCTCTTCAAAAGTATTTTACAATTTCTCTCTGTTGTTCATTACAATTTATACATAACATAACCATTCTATACACAAGAAATCTCAAGAACTGATCACAGAGAATCATTTTTCAAATTCAAAATTCATGTCTTCACATTTTAAGTACACAAAATTCATTGGATTCTGATGCTCAGACAGATGAGATACCACAATGGCTTGGGTAATGCATTACGAAACCTCCCTGCCCCAGTAATTGTAGAAAAAAATTCTGCACCCCCACCCACACCCATATAAAGCATACATTAAATATGCATCTGGATATAAAATCATCACCATAGAGTTGCGATACAATACAATACAATACGCTCCTCGTATATGTACAAATTAATGTGAAAGGGAAGGACCCTGAGGTATGATTTCTGTTATATAATCCCACCATCCGATGACTGATGGCTAACTAGATGTGAGGTGAAGCACGTTTGAAGGCCTACAGCCCGACATGCAAGGGCTCGCTTAGATTCTCCACAGGCACAGAGCTAGCTTCTGCTGTCTATTTACTGCCATAGTCAGCAGCATCAAACCTACATCGACAATGAACCACAAATTTATTAAAACTAGAAATTAATTATCAGCCTGCCACGTTTAGAATATCTGTCACTTACTAATAATCAAATTGATAAAACCTTATTTATATACATTATTATTCAATCAACAAAGCAAGATACTTCATTCACATCTGCACCCTTGATTTCTCTTTACATATATATTCTACAAAAACTTCCCCAAAACCTTAGTATCCTTTACTAGATATGCTTGTTTTCATGGCCTTCAAAGCTTTAAGTGGGTACTTTAACTTCTGAATAATTCTGTCTTCAGTTAATATCATATTCAAACATACAATTCTTTGAACACCTTGACTATGGAATCTAGCTCCAAACCTGTGGATAAGCATACAATGACATCATAATGTTAATGCTTCAATAATTGAAAGACATATAAATACTGGCATGTAAAAAAATACCGGCTACGCCACATTCAAACTCTAAAGCTATACCAATATACGCCACACACATAAACACACACACACATGCATGCTGGTGCCACATCAATGGGGAGTTTGCTGATTGGATGAACGAGGGTTCGGTTGATCGCTATATGATGTAACTCTGCTCTAAGAACAAGGAGGGTCAGTTGATAAGCAACAAACTCCGGGGATCCACAATGGCCAAAAGCTTGAAGCATACTTTGTATTGAGACACTTGTTCACCTCCAAATATTAAATTGATTTTGGAAATGTTCATAAAAGCTTTCCTGTTTTGTTTTGCAAATTTAAAAAAAACTCTTGAATGCATTTCTTGACATGAAATTTAAAAATTTCAGAAATTTTCCAAAACTCATATTATGACTCAGTACAGAGTATGCCTTAAAAGCAAAGATTTCTTGAGCTAAGACATCAGCAGTTTATGTCCGTAACCGTGACGACAGAGAGGGTGTAAACTGGGCATAAATTAACATTATTCCTTTCCCAAATAGATGTCCGTTTTGGTTGTTTCAGTTTATACCCAAGTAATCAAACTATTTGCCAAAGCAAACTGGACATTTTCCCTTTAAGGTTGACAAGGAAGTAAATTATTCAAAGATGTTTTCATGTTAATTTAAAATATAATATAAGGCACATTTTTGTATAAAAATGAAGCCCAAGAATATCTAACTATAGGTCTTATCAAAAAAGATTCCCTCGGACATGCTTCAGTCTGCCCTATCTACACCCTCTGTTTTAGCAAAATCTCCCGAAATCGAAATGGACACATCAAGCCAAATTACCCAGTATCAAGATTACAAGATAAACAACATTTAAATGGAAACTACTATGTGATGAAAAGATCTACAATAATATTAAATACAATAATGATAGTGGGTTAATTAAATATGTCTAACATAAACAGAAAACATGCTACGCTATTACAACAGTGCACCAAACCTTGCTACAAGACGGCAGTCAATGTGATCATGATATTACGCTTTTATATTCACAAAACAGTGACAGAAATGATAACAAACACTCACTGGAAAAATACAACAATTCCTTTTTCCAAATAGTCTAGCCTATAAAAATATGGTATATCAGCTCTACTTGCATCATTTCAGTCCCTCGAGCGAACCTTGTTTTTGCCTTTTCGCCCTTCAGAGAGGGGACCAACTTTATGGCTAAATCACAGTCATGTAATTATTCAATTGTAGTACATTCATTTGATTACATTTTAAAATACATGACTAATAGGACATAAAAGATTGAAACCTTTAGAATACAAAATTCGTAAGACAATAAACAGATATTAAATGAAATTAAAAAACAAAAGCAAATTCCATTAAGAAAAGCTAAGGCGACAACAAAAACCCATTTAAGAATTAAGAACTGGTAAAAAATAGTTCGTCCTCTCTTCAAGTCTGGTCAGTCTGGTTCGACCTTCAACTAGGGGTCAGCTTGCCTTTTACACCAATAGCCTAACAGTAAATCCAAGACCATGGAAAACAATACACACACTACAGTATCAGCCTTTTCATTTTCAAAATAACATGTTATTAAAAACAAGTGTGGAAAGGAAGAGAAAGCCCCTCCACGAAGGGACTACTTTGTCTCTGAATTGGTTCCGGGTTGGGGTAAAAGTTACAACTTGGAATTGTGGGAGATGTCTCTTTTTTACAACATGGAATTATGGGAGGTGTGTCTTGCTTACAATATGGAATTGTGGGAGATCTCTGTTTGGTTAAATGATGCTTGTCTGTCTCAAGATATTGAGTGTCAACTGATAGGCAACAAACTCTGGAGATATCTGTATTTTACAGCACAGACTTGTGGGAGATTGTCTGTATGGATAATTGAAGGTTATGTTTCATTGTATCACGATGCTTGACTGTCCCACGATAGTGAGGGTCAGTTGAAAGGCAACAAACTCCGGAAATTTTACAATGTTCAAAATCTTAAATATACCTTGTTTTTGGTAAGACTTGATTCTATTTCAAGAATTTATGTTGTTAGGTCTGGTGGTAGTTTTTCTTCTCCTCTACACCAATGTTGATCAGGGATCTTATACTTCCCTGTGTTGATGTACCTCAAGAAATTCACCTACTAAGATCTCTTCATGTTGGACCTGTAAGTGTCCAGGCAGGCCATCTCAACATGTTCATGTGTATTTCTGCAACTGACGTGTGATGTGTTGTAGTGTTGCATGCTGACTGATCTTTATGTTCTGATTTAAAAGAATGTTGTATTCTCATACCTCAAGTGACTTTTCTGCTCGGGCTTCAGCAGAGTCATATCTCAGCTTGCTCTCTCAAGTGGGAACTCAATGGCCCCGTTTATAGTGAAAAGAAGTCGTACTAATAGAAACTTGGTACGGGTTCGTGGCAATTTGCTGTGTTATAAGATATTGTTAAAATAAGTCAACTGATATTCAAAAGACTTGTGAATAAGTCGAAATGCGATGCATCAAGTCATCATCAAAATGATTACTACACCAAGTGTCGTATGAAGGATTTATTCTCCTAAATATATTGAACAAATTCTATTTTCTTGGATAAGATGCTACAGAAAATATGTGAAGGATCTTTATGCCAGAGTAATTTTCATAAATATTTTAAAACTTGTTAACGACCATATTATAAATGAGGTATCTAATGTTCCATACCATGTACTTAAGCATACAAGGAATGTCCAATATCATGTGCGCCAGCCTATGAATTAGGCAAATGATTGTATAAGGTACCTTTGGCCTTTAACTGAATAAATTTGTCTATTTGATTTCATTTAGGTACATCTCAACACTTCGAAGAAGGTTTGATTGAGGATGAAATTTACTTTCATCAAGACTTGGAGTCGGTTGAGTGCTACTTGTTGTTTTTTTCAAGTAATATATCCAGAAGTGCTCTCATAAAAGGCATTTTAGATTATGATAGAGGATTATGCCTTTGCTAATCCCTCCTCTCTCGCTCTTTCAATTCCTCTCCTTATGACATTATGTAATCCAAAGCTCCTTTTATCAGCACTTGGAGTAGACATGCAGAGTCAGCTTCAAAGAAAAACAAAGGACAAAGTCAGTAGTTCAAGAATACTCATACTTTATTTAATCCCTATTGATCCCAAATGAGTTAAGATTCTACAATGGACTTGAAAACTGTGCACTTAAAAAGACTAAGCACGAGATAGATAGATATATGGGTTGGTAGGTACGTAGGTAAGGTTACCAGACTGTGCAGACAGACAGACAGATGGACAGACAGACGCTGCTGTTGCTGATGCTGCACAGAGTGGTATTGCCAGCAGGATGGGAGTCAGAAGAACACAGTGACTGGGTTAATGTGAGTGTGAGTGACAACCAATGTTCCAGCCCCGCATCCACCTAGCTCTGTCGAGTGCCTTCGTAATCAGTACAAACAATCATTCCCCTTCCCATGATAAAGCTATTGATAATAAACATAAAATGTTCCCTTCAAATGAAAATAGAAAACAAATTTAACAGTCCTTTTTTCCTGCTTTTCCTTTCATAAATTATACAGTGCTGTCATGCCTCCTGTGTTGCTCTTTCTTCAACATTGGAACTCCCGTAGTTGGAAAGTTCATTTTCAACTACAGGAGTATGTTTTATTGCTTTGGATTGAAGCCCTCTTTTAAAGTATTCAAAACAGAAAAAAAAACTATTATATCAAACACGGTCCACAAAACATTCAGCTTTAACAAAATGTTTTAGTGGTCAAATGTTATGTTTCTAAGGATTTCTTACTTATTTTGGTTTTCAGGAAAGATAGTCAAAAAGTGAAATGGTTTACAAATATTCTACATTATGGACTAACATTTACCGAACATTCACCTTACAAGGTCATAGCTGTAACAGATCATTAACCATAAAACAACTATCTCCTTGAGAGGTGATTCAAGGTATCATAGGTCATAAGTTGGCTTATCGTGGATGGAACGTTAACCTGTTGGGAAGTTAAACTGAAACTTCCAAAGAAAATGGTTTAAGACGAAGCCGGACATGTTTGTGCCAGTCCAAGACAAAGGGACAGGTTATTGTTTTGCTGTGACATGATTGCTTGTGAATGTAACAAACCGAGCAACTGGAGGTAACAGACAGCACTTGTCAGTCAGCCAGCTGACCTTCAAGAAGGGGACATAACTCTCACACTTACTCCCTCCCTCCCGCCACACAAAAACACTTGATCATAAAGGAGGCCTTTATAGGGGATCAACAGCAATGTTTTCCTGTTTACCAGACAAAAAAATACAATGAAAAAACAACTACCACCAAATTCATTGAAGTAAGACCATTAACACGAGCTATATGTGAGATGAATAAAATAGTTAACTAGGATCAAGTATAAGGCAGTCTATGAAGAGCTGATATTAAAAAACTGGACACCTAAAGTCACCCGGAGATTAAACCTACAGTACACCCTAGGGTAATCTGTAACTAGAAAACACTCACACATTTAGCTATACTGACTAGATAAAATATAAAATGCATAATTTAAAACCGAATAAAGCTAGAGGGACACACTCATAGCGCTTGCTCGCTATATAGGGAGGTTAGTATGAATGTAGGCGAGTACCAACGCACATAGGCATGGAATGAATATGAGTCGGAGGGATGGATATACCAAAATGTCCACTATCTACAGCTATGGGAGATAAATGGAAAATGTGACAAACCTCTATACAGGATAATGCGAGTGCATGACAATAACTTTTAATCTCATTTAACGTCTTGATGCTATAATCTGAATGACCAGATCAACAAAGCACATTACTTATGATCATGAGATGTGAAAATGTTTCCAATGATATTTGGCCAATGCATAATTTGGTAATGAGATGAAAATTACTCTGTAATCTTCCAAAGGCAGTGAAAATAATGTTTTGCTCTTTTACCCCCAAGGAGGAAAAATACAATTTGGATAAAATTAATTTTTTTTCAATTTGGAATTGTTCTCCATTGTGATATGTTAGAAAGAAGACTAAGGAATAATGGGACCTTGGCTATGTAAAGGAAGCAAACTTTTTTCTTGACATCAAAGCACAAAAAAACAGGTATTGGCTTAGAGTGGTGCCCCTGCACAATAGATACAAAGTATTAAAACAGCGCTAACAATATAACAAAGTGCTACAGAGGATAATGTAAGTAGTGGTGAGCTAAAATGCAAACGTCAAACAGCCACTGACCACAAATAAAATATGAAACATGATTAAGAGATCAGGAAAAAGCCGATTCGCCCAATAATTCTAAAACTTCCTTCCTTGCAGACTTTGCCAGCAGGACTTTAGGTTAGTAGTATTTGTCTGGGAACAGCAAGTGACTGTGGTTAAGAATACAATGATAGCTACATCTCTATAATATACTCTTCTAGTAGTGTTATGTTATGTTATAGGAAATCTCAATTTACAATCAATTTGCACAAAAAATATATATTTAATATTCTTCTTTTGTAGATGGATACATACACAAGGATAAAATGCAATTGCTTTGAAATGCAAGGCCCTAAGCAGCCTGCAAAAACATGGGTGTAGAAAAAGCTCCCACTCGATATACCAAATCTAACACGACTCTCGGCCATTACCCTCAGAATACAGCTTACTTTTGAAATCAAACTCAATCCAAACATTGAAATAGTAAAGAAAAATTATTTACAACATTAAATTATAAATAGTTGTTATAATCCTTTCATATCTATATATATGGTTACTTAAAATTTTGACATAATTGTGAAAAGAAATTGGCAACTTGAGGTGGCAGGCTTAGAGTCGGGTTAGATTTTGTGTACAATACAATCTTGCATCTGCAATAAATACACATTTTTCGGTCCAGAGGTTTGTCTCTACTAGGATTGTCCAGTGAATTCAGCAATGTCAAAAATACAACACTCTCACTCCTGAAGTGACATCAATGCACTTGAAATATATATTTACATATATATGTACGTGGAAGAAACGACGTAAAGGTAAAAGTCATCAAATACAACTTCCAACATCAAAACGTCCTGAATAATAGTTTAAATAATGTTTAAAAAACAATATATATTACACATACATTGCAAGCCAAGCTGAATACACCTATAACACTGTGAGTGAAGGAACAATATGCAAACCCTTATCAACTCATGAGCAAATGTTTGCCTTTCAGAAAGTCTCCAAACAAAAACTCTTGCATTGGAAAAAGTATACGAACAACTATCTTCTCGTGGACATATTATACAAATATAGAGTTCTCTTCAAAAGTATTTTACAATTTCTCTCTGTTGTTCATTACAATTTATACATAACATAACCATTCTATACACAAGAAATCTCAAGAACTGATCACAGAGAATCATTTTTCAAATTCAAAATTCATGTCTTCACATTTTAAGTACACAAAATTCATTGGATTCTGATGCTCAGACAGATGAGATACCACAATGGCTTGGGTAATGCATTACGAAACCTCCCTGCCCCAGTAATTGTAGAAAAAAATTCTGCACCCCCACCCACACCCATATAAAGCATACATTAAATATGCATCTGGATATAAAATCATCACCATAGAGTTGCGATACAATACAATACAATACGCTCCTCGTATATGTACAAATTAATGTGAAAGGGAAGGACCCTGAGGTATGATTTCTGTTATATAATCCCACCATCCGATGACTGATGGCTAACTAGATGTGAGGTGAAGCACGTTTGAAGGCCTACAGCCCGACATGCAAGGGCTCGCTTAGATTCTCCACAGGCACAGAGCTAGCTTCT
Source organism: Steromphala cineraria (assembly GCA_916613615.1). Taxonomy (NCBI): domain Eukaryota; kingdom Metazoa; phylum Mollusca; class Gastropoda; order Trochida; family Trochidae; genus Steromphala; species Steromphala cineraria. Next base: position 24,405,588 of record OU744736.1, on the reverse strand, counting down.
GCTGTCTATTTACTGCCATAGTCAGCAGCATCAAACCTACATCGAAAATGAACCACAAATTTATTAAAACTAGAAATTAATTATCAGCCTGCCACGTTTAGAATATTTGTCACTTACTAATAATCAAATTGATAAAACCTTATTTATATACATTATTATTCAATCAACAAAGCAAGATACTTCATTCACATCTGCACCCTTGATTTTTCTTTTCATATATATTCTACAAAAACTTCCCCAAAACCTTAGTATCCTTTACTAGATATGCTTGTTTTCATGGCCTTCAAAGCTTTAAGTGGGTACTTTAACTTCTGAATAATTCTGTCTTCAGTTAATATCATATTCAAACATACAATTCTTTGAACACCTTGACTATGGAATCTAGCTCCAAACCTGTGGATAAGCATACAATGACATCATAATGTTAATGCTTCAATAATTGAAAGACATATAAATACTGGCATGTAAAAAAATACCGGCTACGCCACATTCAAACTCTAAAGCTATACCAATATACGCCACACACACAAACACACACACATGCATGCTGGTGCCACATCAATGGGGAGTTTGCTGATTGGATGAACGAGGGTTCGGTTGATCGCTATATGATGTAACTCTGCTCTAAGAACAAGGAGGGTCAGTTGATAAGCAACAAACTCCGGGGATCCACAATGGCCAAAAGCTTGAAGCATACTTTGTATTGAGACACTTGTTCACCTCCAAATATTAAATTGCTTTTGGAAATGTTCATAAAAGCTTTCCTGTTTTGTTTTGCAAATTTAAAAAAAATTCTTGAATGCATTTCTTGACATGAAATTTAAAAATTTCAGAAATTTTCCAAAACTCGTATTATGACTCAGTACAGAGTATGCCTTAAAAGCAAAGATTTCTTGAGCTAGGACATCAGCAGTTTATGTCCGTAACCGTGACGACAGAGAGGGTGTAAACTGGGCATAAATTAACATTATTCCTTTCCCAAATAGATGTCCGTTTTGGTTGTTTCAGTTTATACCCAAGTAATCAAACTATTTGCCAAAGCAAACTGGACATTTTCCCTTTAAGGTTGACAAGGAAGTAAATTATTCGTAAAGATGTTTTCATGTTCATTTAAAATATAATATAAGGCACATTTTTGTATAAAAATGAAGCCCAAGAATATCTAACTATAGGTCTTATCAAAAAAGATTCCCTCGGACATGCTTCAGTCTGCCCTATCTACAACCTCTGTTTTAGCAAAATCTCCCGAAATCGAAATGGACACATCAAGCCAAATTACCCAGTATCAAGATTACAAGATAAACAACATTTAAATGGAAACTACTATGTGATGAAAAGATCTACAATAATATTAAATACAATAATGATAGTGGGTTAATTAAATATGTCTAACATAAACAGAAAACATGCTACGCTATTACAACAGTGCACCAAACCTTGCTACAAGACGGCAGTCAATGTGATAATGATAATACGCTTTTATATTCACAAAACAGTGACAGAAATGATAACAAACACTCACTGGAAAAATACAACAATTCCTTTTTCCAAATAGTCTAGCCTATAAAAATATGGTATATCAGCTCTACTTGCATCAATTCAGTCCCTCGAGCGAACCTTGTTTTTGCCTTTTCGCCCTTCAGAGAGGGGACCAACTTTATGGCTAAATCACAGTCATGTAATTATTCAATTGTAGTACATTCATTTGATTTCATGCTAAAATACATGGCTAATAGGACATAAAAAGATTGAAATCTTTAAAATACAATATTCTGTTCAACAATATACAGAAAATAAGCAAACACAAGCAAATTTCATGAAGAAAAACTACAGCGACAACAAAAACCCGACTAAGATATTAATTCTAAAGTTGACTCATGAGCCGAGTGTTAAAATGCAAACTTAATAGCTATTCAGATCGAATCTGGAGTAATACAACAAATCTAGGGGGTTGTTCAATGCCTGCAGTAAATTGCTAGCAATGTAGCGTGAATAGAAGAATTAGCCAGTAGCATGTCCATATTGTCGCTCCAACAATCTCGCTCGCTTCCCATGGGCTATCACAACCGCAGTTCAGTTATTTTGGAAATGGGACAGAGACAGTTTATCAAAAAATAATATTTCTGTTCATGTTTTCTGTCTTTGAAGTGACTTTGGAAGCTGTGACAACTACACAGACTATATCACCACCATTTGGCTGTCGTCGAGATGTGAGTTGAAAAATTTCCTTGTTGGGACATCATCTGATCGGTGTTATATTCAGATCGTGGCGTAACAACGAGAAAACACAATACCTAAATATCCATGGTGCCGATTGAAACAATCACACATCAGTATCACAAGTAGGACAACTGTCAGCTGTGGTGACCATAGCACCATCTGACGAATCAATAAAGCATCTTCGTAACAGTCATTTGTTTTGGGATAGTTGGCACGAAGGATGGTCTGCTCAGAGTTATCTCCCTTGAATTGACTTGCACCTTAAGAGTCTGAAGACAGACTTCAGTAATCAATGGGCATCATTGAACCCAATAAACAGTCCTCTTTGCAAAATATACAGATAAATGCCCAATTTTAGCGTGCACAAGGCACATTTCAAGCCAAGCGAAGACAACACCTATCAGATCTGCGATCTCCTCTCTGTGCAGGGCTATCCTGCGAAGTACTGGTACTGACGAGCCTTGATGGGACTGAGTTGGTACGTGGTGTAGACGCCGCCAGTGGAGGGGTTCAGATAGTTGGGTGGGGCACCAGGCCCATACTGGGGGTGTATCTGAGTGTGGTAGGTGGGGGGCAGGTTGGAGGTGTGGAGCACGGGGTGCATGTGTGCGGGGAGGGGGTGTGTGGTGTACTGTACATGGCGGGGCGACTGGTGGGCAGGGGGCGGGGCCATATTTGGAGAGAAGGGGCCGTATTGGCCTGGCACCCCTGTTGGGATTGCCATCTGCGGTTGTTGGTGGGCCGGGACGATGTAGTGGTGGATCGGGCTGCCCTGCAATGTGGGACCGCGTCGGTACTCCCTGGAGCATAATAAAAGAATTGTATTATTGATGGGGTGGGGTTGGAACATTTTTATTTATAAGTGAGCCTTGGAGGTTCTTTTAAATAAGATTAACAAAATTTTTGCTGAATTTAGATCTATGGTCTTAAAATGATGAACAAATTTTCACAAAAAAAGCGAAGACCTACCTGTGAATTTCCACCTGTGAGGCAGGATTCAGCAAGACTGGCTGTCCAATCTGAACACTAGCTTGAACCGGCGACAACTGGTTGACACTGGTGCCCGCCTGTTGTCGAGGGATGAAATTCAGGTTTCCTGGGCGATGTCGATGACTGGTAGACTGTGCAGCACTACTCCCAGCCTGGCTGCTGAACTTGATTGGGGGATTAGCCACAGAGCGGACAGTCGGGGACACATATGCAAGCTTTCCTTGAGCAGCGGCTGTGGAAACCTCCACCTCAAGCGGGGGGAAGCGGATCTCGTGCTTTGGGCTTCGAATTCGGTACCGTTCACTTCCTTGAGATATCAGCATCTCTTTGTGTGGAATGTTGGCCACATAGGGGGTCACTTTCGCCTGCTCCCGAGGTTTTCGAGAGGAGTTGGACAGGTTTGGGGGAACGAATGTAGAGGAGGAAGCGGAGGATGAGGTTATGCTTCCACTTGCGCCGATCGCCTGATTCCCATACAAACAGTGAGTGTCGTCGCTTGTCGCACCAGTGAAGTCCTCATGCTTGATGGGCATGAAGACGACTTTCTTCTTGCCTGACGATGTTCCACTCTCCTCCGCATCAGACTCCTGCCCGTCCTGCACCGTCACACAGCTCATGTTCCGCGGGTTGCTGCTGCTACTGCACTGAGAAATGGCTGCAAGTGATAAGTAAGAAGTGTTAGATCAATTTGGTGTCCGTGTTTCAGTGAAATTTCCTTTAGTAAAAAAATTATATTGTAGAGAATAGGGATGTTTATGGTATCAAACCATGCCAGTGTGATCTGTTCAATACTTCCATGCTATGTGTCTTGCCTTGTCTATCTGGTCTTTCCACAGAGGCCACAATACACAAGTCTACGTAGTGTCAGGATATTTTAAAAGCTTCAGTATCTGCCTCAGCTTGGAACATTTTTTTGATAATTTTCTTTGATTTATTGAGCGAAGTAATAAAGAGACTATTAATTTGTGCTAATGACATACCTTGTTCACGATTATTATGCCGAAATATAAGTTTATCCCTTGCTCTCTCTAGTAAATTATAAACATGTTGTAAATGTGGCATATGTCAAGAACACATAAATATCCTCTCACCGAAAACCTCAGCTGACGAAGGCCCACTACTCCCGCTGCTGTTGACGACGGAAAGCGTATGTTGGGCAGTGCGACCACTTCCAGTTGGACATCTGCAGGAAAAACATGGAGACTGTCAAGCAACACTGCAAATGTAGGGCAAATTACATCCACTATTTTTGGAAATCCTTGATTCATTGCGTAACAGTGTTCTTCCAACCTTACGACGTTGAAAGTGAAAGTCTCTTCGACAGTTTATCGTTTAAAGTTCGAGACTTGATCAATATTGCTAATAAGAAATCTAATAAAGTTCCTTTAAGAAAAAAACTTCTCTGTTTACGTTTACTTTTAAGTCAGGAGTTCGTCTAGTAGGATTCCTTTTTTCAAATATTGATGAAAATGACTCTAATCTGATCAACTCGTAACTTCAATATCGCCTTTTTTCGTAATTGCCCGAACCAGATGAATAAATTACTTACCCTCGAGAGCGGCGAGACTGATGGCCGGCGCTGTCGACATCATCCTCGCTGTCCGAGCTGATGGTGATCACACTGACGGCTGGACTGGGCGTATCTCGGATGACGATGGCGTGGCGAGAGTTGGTGTTGGAATGAGGCACGTGTGTGCGGAGGGATCCTGACCAATCAGATATCTGCAGCGTCTCCTCCTGCCCGACTGGGTCCGATTGAGGCGGTGAGTTCTCCTTCACTCGCTTCTTGACTGGGGAGAACTGTGTGGATGTCACCTCCTTGTTGCTTCTGCAAGGGATCAATTATAAAAGATATTCATATGGAACACACATCCAAACCATGTGCACACAAAACTTTTGCCTAGCAAGGATTGATTCAGCAGTCTATGACGTAATAAATCTATTGTCTGTGATGTTGATGTTGCAGAAATTAAAACACTCAAAGTGTGTCATATTACATTTACAAAACGCATGCAAATTCTTCTGATAACCCTCACTCTCCTTGGGTAATACCAAATAGAGCCATTGGCTCTGTAGCTCATCAGGCATCATATCAAGTTTGCTTTATACAGGCAAGATGAGCTAAAAATGAAACTGATGTTACCTATTACAAGAAAACCTATAAAAAAATTACAAAACAAATGTATTATTATTCAACACTTTCTAGATCGCCAATATCAGACAGTGAAAGAAGTCCACACTAAAATATTCAAGGAGAAATAAATTTGTTAAAGACTGTCATCTAATGGAGAAAAATAGGTTTTTAAGATTGTGACCCCTGTGACCCTATTTGGGGTCATGGGGTCACAAAACCTACAGTTTAGAATCCCAATTGGCCAAGGAGTCTACATGCAGTCTTTCAGCTCAATAGACCTTTAGGAGCTAAAGATGATGATGAAAATAAGTTTTTAAGGTTGTGACCCCTGTGACCCTATTTGGGGTCATTGGGTCACGAAATCTATAATTTAGAATCCCCATTGGTCAAGGAGTCTGCACATATAATTTCAACTCTCTAGACCTTTTGGAACTTGAGAAGAAGATGAAAATAGTTTTTTTTTTCAGGTTATGACCCCTGTGACCCTATTTGGGGTCACAGGTTCACCAAAGTTACAAATTAGAATCCCCATTGTCCAAGGAGTCTGCACATATCACTTTCAACTCTCTAGTCCTTTTAGAACTGGAGAAGAAGATGAAAATAGGTTTTTAAGGTTGTGACCCCTGTGACCCTATTTGGGGTCACAGGTTCACCAAAGTTACAAATTAGAATCCCCATTGTCCAAGGAGTCTGCACATATCACTTTCAACGCTCAAGTCCTTTTAGAACTGGAGAAGAAGATGAAAATAGGTTTTTAAGGTTGTGACCCCTGTGACCCTATTTGGGGTCATGGGGTCACGAAATCTACAATTTAGAATCCCCATTGGCCAAGGAGTCTGCACATATCTTTTTTAACTCTCTAGTACCTTTTAGAACTGGAGAAGAAGATGAAAATAGGTTTTTAAGGTTGTGACCCCTGTGACCCGATTTGGGGTCACAGGGTCACCAAAGTTACAAATTAGAATCTCCATTGTCCAAGGAGTCTGCACATATAATTTTTAACTCTCTACTCCTTTTGGAACTGGAGAAGAAGATGAAAATAGGTATTTAAGGTTGTGACCCCTGTGACCCTATTTGGGGTCACAGGGTCACCAAAGTTACAAATTAGAATCCCCATTGGCCAAGGAGTCTGCACATATCATTTTTAACTCTCTAGTCTTTCTGGAACTGGAGAAGAAGATGAAAATAGGTTTTTAAAGTTGTGACCCCTGTGACCCTATTTGGGGTCACAGGGTCACCAAAGTTACAAATTAGAATCTCCATATGCTAAGGTACTTGTACACAAAATTTCAGCTCTCTAATGTGTATGGTTCATGAGGAGAAGTCGAAAGTGTCAAAAGTTTACGGACGGACGACGGACGCCGGACGACGGGCCATGCCATAAGCCCATCTGGACTTTCAGTCCTGATGAGGGACATGAGCTAAAAATGTTCACCGATTTCGTAAAGGTCATAAGGACTAAGGAAGTTTTTTAAACTAAAATGCAAATACTCATTCCGGGGGGGGAGCGGATCTCGTGCTTTGGGCTTCGAACCCGGTACCGTTCACTCCTATTAAGGAAGTTTTTTAAACTAAAATGCAAATACTCAAATTAAGAGTTATCAAATCTCCAAACCTTTGTTTGGTCTGTCGTTTACTGGACTGCACAGAGCTCTGTCGACTGGACAACCCGTACGTTGAAGGCACCATTCCGATGTTCCAGTGTTGGGACGTGGAGTTCTGCAAGAATAATCAGAACTTAAAATGCTGAACAACTTCTACCTCAGGTTGTCCCTGATAGAGGCAATTTGAGCCGCTAATTTACTAATTGACACATTGTTGAAATTTTACTATTTGACTTACAAACGACATACTTGTGTGATAAAGTACGGCAAAAAGTAAATATTTTCCAAATCTGAAATATTTTACTAAATGATATCATGCTAGAGAAATCCTCAAAATGAGAACAGATTCAGCAAGTTTTAACCCTTTGACTAATATCGAAATGGTAAGAAACATCCCATCGAGCTTGACCTCTTACTCAAAAGTCATAGTAATCCTTGTCAAAAGATTATACCATACTGCATTATTGATAATAATATTGAAAGAAGGAATACAAAACTAATAAAGAAAAAAAGAGCAAGACTCACAACCAGGGATGCAGATTCAAATTTTTGCCAATCGGACATTCCACGTATAAGTCGACGAATAATGATATTTTAAAATAAATTTTGGTGCTTTATCTCACGTAAATACACGATTGAACATGTGGAAATATTTCAAAGACTAAATTTAAGTCTTAAATTACTACTCAGTAATTTACTTATTACTATGATGTTTAGGCCTAGGTATATGAATATGTTTATAATTTAAATTAATAATCAAGTTTCAATAGTGTCATTTATTCAGTAAATAAATGCCAGGTGCTTAGAATCTAATATTAACTGGAAAGCAGACGATGTACAGATCTATTTATAGCAACGCATGCAATGCAGTGCAAAAGTAAAACACTGAAAATACATTACATTGAGTAAAATAAAATTACTTTGGCTGTTTTAAATATAATTCTGTTAAGTTATGATGCATATCAACAACTTGACACACACTGCATAAGTTTTTTTAGCTTGTCAAACTTGCCAACAGATCAGCCCGTTTTCATTTCCTTATCACTGCAATCCTGCTGTTCCTTTCTCCTCCCTGCAATAATGCAAGCTCCAAACACTGTAATGAAGTCTTGTTTGCAAAGTCGATGCATGGAGCTTGTGAAGTTAGTGGAGGGAGGATATAGTAACAGCATGTAAAATAACGATGTGAAGTTGTTTAATGTCTTTTTGAAAAAAGTTTGGCCTTATTGACTTGTTTTACTCAATACATGACACTGAGATGATCCAATAATTAAAGATAACAAGGTAATTATGTCGTTTGAATGGATTAGTTGTTTCATTGATTACCGGTTCATGTTTTCATTACAATTATGACCGACACAAGCGGGGCATTTGGCCTTTATTGATTGCTTGTTAGTCAACTCAGGCTTGTTTATCTGTTTGTTTAGTAATTCTTTGATTATCTTCAATCGGTCAACTGACTCCTTGAATGTCCGACAGGTCACTTTTCCAATCGGTCAAACTGGATTCCCAATCGGACATGTCCGGCAAATAGACCGATTTCTGCATCCCTGCTCACAACCATCTTACCAATGACAAACAGACACAGATCTTTAATTCATGAAACTAAAAAACCTCAAATTGATAAAAACAAAGAGACCATTATTCATGAAAACTAATAAAGAAAGACAGCAAGATTCTGAAAAATCTTACCAATGACAAATAGACACTGATCTCTAATTCGTGAAACTGAAAACCTCAAAGTAATGAAAACTAAGACCCTATTCATGAAAACTAATAAAGACAACATTTTCATTTCATTTTCATCCCAAGGCCATTACCTTTCCAAATCCTGGAAAGCATTACATTGGAATTGATATTACTGAGTCGATTATTGAATGAAATTGTAACTGTGCTTTTGAATTTGAGATTTTGAATGAAAGAAAAAAAAATTGATTTTGTACATTAAGAAAGGATAACTTGAATCATCTTACCAAATGACAAATAGACACAGATATCTAATTTATGAAACTGAAAAACCTCAAAGTAATGAAAACTAAGACCCTTATTCATGAAAACTAATAAAGAGATCATGAAAACTAATCAAGAGAAAGACAGCAAGATTCTGAACCATCTTACCAATGGCAGAACGGCCGGCGCATGGTCAAAAGTCTCTGCACCCACCATGATGGATTGCCGCCAGCTGTCCGGGCCGGCACCAGTGAGTGTGTCCGGGATGACCTGTTGGACTGCCCTCTGTGAGCTGAGACCAGGAAGCTGATGCCAGGAACCCATCAGGACCTGGCGGCTAGGCGGCCATGAGTTCATCTGCGCATTCTGCGGAACATATCACTTGGTGAGTACATTGGGTAACGACGGTCTGGGATTTGGAAGGACATTGACAATGGATCATTTAGGCTTTTATGTAGTTTTCTGAATTTAAAATGGGCCATTGCCCTTATGTCAACAGTAAGCTTAAAAAATTTAATGGACCCTTTTTTCATCCAAAGGCCACTACCTTTCCAAATGCTGGAAGATATAACATTGGAATTGATGTTACCGAGTCGATTATTGAATGAAATTGTAACTGTGCTTTTCAATTTGAGATTTTGAAAGAAAAAAACCAACTTGATTTTGTACATCAAGAAAGGATAATTTACAGTGACATTGACAAAACTTGAATTTTTACTAAATCAGTAACAAAATAAAGGTTTTTCCTTCAAAACATTTAGTTACAACACTTGTTCAAATATCAAGACGAACGCCATTATAACTGAAGCCAGGCAGAATGAACAACTAGCGTTATTGAGTTGCTTAAAGTAGAGTGCCATATAGTCAGATGACTTCACTCCATGCCAACATCTTAAATTTCAATAATGATGCCTCATAGCCTTCCTGCAGGCAACAAAGCAAGGTGATTATGTATGAAAACAGCTCTAGGATACATTGGTTCAGCAGCTATCGGTCAGTGACCCTGACTCGACACATTCAGACGCTACATTCACCATCCTGCAACATCAGCACATATGTCTCTCCGTTATGTTCCAACTTATACCCTGATATCCATCGGGCCTAAACTCTCATTTCGCTATTTCTAGCAATCCAATCAAATGATGCCCTATCAACGACAAACTGGTTCCTGGGTTTATTTCCGTGAGAGTGGTATAAGAATAGCAAGGTTCTGCTAAGCTCGACAGCAGTGACCTTTCAGAATTTCCCAAGTGAAATTGCTAGATAACAGTGTATGGAGTCCAAAATAGTTTGAAAACAGACAGTTAAGGCAGGGATTGGGAAAGGCAGGGGCCATGGGCCATTTTGCACATTGGATGAAAAAATGGCCCATAACAATTTTGAATTGTACTAGTGACATAAGGGAAATGGCCCATTTAGAATTCAGAAAATTACAAAAAAAAGCCTGAAAATGGCCCATTGTCAAAGCTGTCTTTCCCAATCACTGAGTTACGGTAATAAATAGCTTTGGGTTACCAACAGTAAAGAGTTTTGGCTAAATGGATATCAATATATAAGTTGGAGCATAACAGTGAGACATATACGCTGATGTAGCAGAATGTACACTCCTGAGCAACTCAAGATTTGCTTGGTACAGGTGCTTGCAGATTGTGCAGTTAGTGCATGATTGTAAGTACATGAACACATTTGCAAGCTAAAGGATTGGCTGAAAATAGAAGAAGGGAGATAAGGTTTTGGAGGATAAGAATCTGGTTTGTGATAGATAAAAGATCTTGGTAAAATCTACTGGATCGAGAATTTAGCGAGTAAGTGAGTTAATGCTTATGGCCACTTGGGCAATATTTCCGCCATTAGAATATAGATTTTTATGAACATATTCCAATTTGAAGGAATGTGTATTTTGCTGGGAAAAAAAGAGCTTGTTATATCTTCTGGAACAAGCAATTGTTCAATGAATAGAACTCCAAATGGGTGAATGTGTTTTTATTGGGGAAAAGACATTGATAAAACCTACAGAAGGAAGAATAGATTTATATGAACATATTCCAAGATGGGTGAAGGCATGTGTTTTGGATGAAAGACTTTGGTACTTGAACAATAATAGGTTTTATGGACAAATACAATGTATGAATTCTGAAAATGAAATTTTCATTAGATAATGTTGTGCTGACTGTAAATACCAACTTTTATGTATACAATACGACTGGTTGGGAATGCAATTTAGTTGTTTCACAACTAAATATTTATTATATTTATTTTATATAGTTTTCAGGGGAGTTGCTGTTGCATCTAAGTGTACACATATTCCAGGGATCTAAGAACCTTGTAGATGGGATTGAGTTATTTTCATAACTATCTTCCCTAGGTGTAGTTTTGAAGGTAAAAATAATCTTTCTTCCCTTATAAAAATATTTCCAACCCTGTTTAAATATCCTATAGAGCAAAAATTAGTTAATTTAGTGTAAACAGAACACATGCATTTAAATTTGTCAACTGAATAATACATAATCTCTCGAAAGACAAAACAAGCGGTAAAATATGAAAGTGCAATGAATAGATATTTGGTGAACTACCACACAAGTTTGATCAGAAAAACTACTACACAAAATATGATAGAAAACAGTATCAAATCAGGATTAATATACTACAGGAAATAGATATAAAGAAGGAAAAAGCCAAACTTGCTAACTAATTGCAAATATACAAAGCAAAATGAGTATTGTTGGTTTATAAACTGTTATTCGTCATCTTCAGCACAATCCTGGTTCAAATTAAGAAACTGATTTAGAACTTAAGTAGAGAAAGAAAATTTCATATTTGCTAAATCAGGAGTTTGAATATTAAAGAAAATGACTTATGGCAAAACCTATTGCTGCTGAAAGTTCTTGTACATTTTAGTGTTTTGCTCTTTTGACATCCTTCTCAAAAACGGAGAATTTTTAATTCTTGTGAATTCTGCAAGCAGGTATTTATCTTTAAAACCATAAATTTGTATAGATATATTGACAATTTTGGAATCATTGTCAGTTGACTAACTAATGTGTAAATATAATTTTGGTGAGACTAAGTTTTGAAAAGAATAATATCTCCTTCTTCAAAATATCAGTATCACAGAACCTAACAGCATTGTTATTATCTAGTTCTAGTCTACATAAAATATTATCTGGTTGAAATATACATTTTGATATGTCCTCTTCAAATATAAAACATTACATCATATTCTGAAGATATAACCAATTATAATTGATGAGTATGAGTGTAGGGTAATGAAAAGAGGACTCCCAAATTTAAACATTACTTAAACCGTCACAATAACACATACATGAAAAGAGTTTCAGATTTGGGTAAAAGCCAGAAAGACACCGATACCATTCCCCTATTTTATAAAATTGGACTATTGTATTTATTACTCGTGGAACCCAACTTCAAGAGAATCGTTAATATGACAAAGGTAGTCTGATGGGTAAGAAAGAGATGTAAATCTTAGCAATAAGACATGTCAATTGGTCATTACACAATGTGTAATTGTATATTTTTAACAGCACTATCTTCAATGGATGACTTACGAACCAATGTCCCTAAATAGTAAATGAATTAAGACCAATCCACCAGTACCTGGTCACTTTAAGTCAGGGCTTTTTCTTCAATTTAACCGTCAAAACATCCAAAATACAGCTGGCTACTTTTTTGGCTTGTTTCATAAACTGCTTTTTTTTTTATAAATTTATTGGAATTTGAGTTCACCACTGGTAAACTTATCCCCAATTGTATCAAATGAAAATTCTTCAGCTGTGGTTCTCAGTTTTTTTACGGGTATTAACTTGCTTGCTAATTAAGGGACTTACGAGACCTTGCAAAGAGCTCTAAGACTAAACAGGTCATATTGATATTGTTGGCTTATCTCATCTTGCAAATGTCATAATCAAATACTTTAGAAGTTAAGACGACGATAATGAAGAAAAGAAAATGGATAACTACTTATTCATTCATGGTGACATTTCTCCGTTTGAAAACAAACCTGTGTTGAAGGGTCACACACCATGAATAAAGAAGTTGTAATCTTTACATTTCACTTCGTTGTTTATACCCATCTTTGTTTTTTTTACATTTTTCTGTTGATATTATAAATTCATTATCCTACCTCAGATATGCTCAAACACTCATACTCAGCGAATGACAAACGGCAATATCTTCAGATAAAGTTGTCCAAAATGTGATAAGGCCTTTTTTAATAATAAAATCACATCTTAACCTGTGGTATCTTCATGGAGTGAATGTGTACCTTAACTCCTGCATGTGAACTAAGCTCATTATCCCATCCGATTTTTACATTTTATGATACCATACTTTACTTCTATTGTACATTTTCATCAAATACTCTGTAAAAATTCTCTTAATTTGTACTTTGATGCAAACAAGACCATCTTACTTGGATTTATTGAAGAATTCTATTACTTGACTGAAATGACCCCATGACCTAAACTTGAATTCACTGGACTGATATTGTGCAAAATCTGAATTCATGTTAGCAAATTTTTGGAACCTGGCCTGCTTTAAAACATTCTCAAACAAACATTAAGTGCAGAAAATGCTTTCATAATAATATCACATATATATCATGATGCACATCAATGAAGATACCACTGGTTAGAAGCCAAACTTTAAATATCCATAAAGGAGTTACAAATCTTTCATGGGTCAGTAAGTCATGGACTTAAAGTTTGTTTAAACACTAAGTCAAATAACTTTATCCTCTATTCAAGCTACATTGGGTTTTTGGGGCGTTATAAAACATAAATCAGCAATATTTTGTAAAATTTCAGTGAGAAAAAGATAAAATTTTGTAAGTCAATGACCTGGGACTTGCAGATTTTTAACCCCTGCCATGAAAATAACTCTTCAGATCTATATTTCAACCAGACTGGATTTTATTAATCAAACAGCATGCACACAGCCTGCTGTGCTGAAGATATGAACAGCATCTGAACAGCAAAACTACAAGAACAGCAGGAGCAGCACTAGAAGAGAAGCATACAGAGAGATAAAGATAGAGTGTGTTACATACTGCCATGAACACTTGTCTACCATTGTCAATCATCGTTACGGGGGTGAGGTGATGTTGAGACTGCTGTACAGTCGGCTACAAATAAACACACACAGTTATCTCCCTTCATACTGATTACCTCCCTTTAATCCTACTACTTTATATCTTGTTCACTGTTTAGGGTGATTTTCTTTCAAATCTTTTATGCCAGTTCTCTGATTTGTTTTTGAGGTTGCTGAACAGTCGGCTATAAATAAACACAGTTATATCCCTTATTACTGATTATCTCCCTTAAATCATATCATTTTATCTAATTGACTGTTTATAAGTCATTTTCATTCAAATTTGTTTTTGCCAATACTGATTTATTTTTGAGGTAGCCAAACAGTCTGCTACATATAAAGTATTATAAACACACAGTTATCTCCCTTCACACTGATTATCTCCCAATAATGTGACTTCAATTTTGACTTTTAAATTTATTCTGATTTGGTTTTTGTTTAACTGCTAATTATTGTTGCTAGTTTCCCTTGATCTAATGAAATCTAACAAACCATTTTTCTCTTCCCTCCCAAAGAATATTCATTGTTTAACTTAAACCCTCATCATCCCTAATTGATTCATTAATTCAGCTGGAGCCTTACAAGCGATATACGTCAGTTACCAATCACAGCCCATCTTCTAATTTCCACAACTTATTTAAACTAAGCAATTAAGCCCACTTTTATAGACTTGTACTTTTCTTTTTTGTTTGAATGGCAAAGTATTTTTAACAAGTTTTAAATCTGTTCATCTCTGAAACAAGCTGGGATGTTTGTCGGAAAGAAGTTGTTAAAAGGTTTGGAAGGAATGTTAAAATGAGGGCATTTTGATTGGTAGGGGAACATTCAACCTTAGATCCTTCAATTCAACACTAAGCATAAAACAGGCAATTTGACCTCAGAAATTTTAAGCAAGTAACTTTTGATTCTGATCAAAATATTATCGATTGACTATAGTCTTTAGTGAAAATTTGCAAGACTGCATACTTTGTTATGAATGTGTTGGCAACTTAAATCTAAATCATATAATAGTTGTCTTAAATATCCACATGATCTGCTAAATTATAAGCAATGTGGACGATATAATCTGTTTCTTGTGATACAAAACATCTCAGACTCTTCAATCAAATGAGACATCTCCTTGATGTCTGAAACCTCATGAGTAAAGAAAAATCTAGTAAGTATTAATCTAATTACTTAGATGTGAATTTAGCAAAAGACAACCAATGATGAAAGGCGAAGTGACATAAACCAAAAGTGACATTCTATCAGGTGACTTCTGCTGAAAGCAATATTAATCATAAAACCATATTTACATTAGGTCAATGAAAGGGGACACTTTTTGAGAGTGACATCCCCTTTGTTTGCATCTGTTTCTATAACTGATGATTATATCTCCCATGACATCTTCTCTTCTAAAAGTGATGTTAGGTTCTGTCTAAAATGATGCCTATGTATCTATGTCCGTCTTTAAAGTGACATCTTTTTGAAAAAGGATGGCTAATTATCTGATTATTCTAAAGGTGACACTCATGTCTGCTGTCAAAAGTGATATCTGCTTATAAAGTGATATCTGCTATCAAAGGTGATGTCTGCTTGAAGAGATATTACTGCCCTAAAAATGACATAGCAACTCTCAAGCAAAATCTGTGATCCCCGTGTCTCTTTTAAGTGACCTCTGCTTGAAAGGTGATTACTGCCCTAAAAGTGACTTCAGCCAGACATCTGATTCTGTTAGAAGTAACGCCTGCTTTCCTAAATACGCCGTCTGCGATCAAAACTGACGTCTGATTCTGTAAAGTCACGTCTGCCAGATTGGTGTCTGCTCCTACCTGACTAATGAGCTGTGGCTGCAGCTGTAAGGTCTGCGTTGCCTGGGTTACCAGAGGCACGCCACTTGGTCGGGTCGGGGAGTTGAGACCTGCAATAAAGACATCCATTAGATATGTCCTTGAATTTGTGTCTTGTTTTCTCTATAATTTTACCTTTCTATTTAAAAAATAGGTACAGATATTGTGAAAAAGCACGATTTAACTGAAACTAAAAAATGTGGAAGAGAATTTTGTTTTTGGATTCACAGTACCATATAACACTCTAATCAACCAAATGCAATCAACCCCAAAGCAGCAAATATTTTCCGATTGTAAGTGTTCCTTAATTTCTCACTTTTTTAGCCTTCTGTTGGATCCTAGGAATAGAATATAAATAAAGAATTCAGGAACTGACCTGGCAAGGTTGCGGGAACGACAAGTGAAGGCATACACAGGGGTTGCCTGAAGGGGTCAGTACGGTTGAACTGGGCCCCGCTTCTCTGTGCTGTGATTGGCTGGTTGAGCTGCTGGCTGACCTGGGGGGGTTGATACGAGAGATACGTCCCCGACTGGAGGGAGTACTGCAGATACGGAATCTCGGCAGCACTCTGGTGGGACGTCCCGCCTAGGTTCTGAGACGCCATCTGAACACAGAGAAGACATGCATTTATGCTTCAGTCCGATGTTAGTTATCCAAATAGAGAAGATGTGGCATTGATATCATATGGCATACCAACCAAGAAACAATTGTACCTGACGGGACTGGGAAAGGCAGGGGCCAAGGGCCATTACGCACCTTGGATTAATAAAAGTACCGAGGGTACAGAAGCTCACCTTAAAATGAATGATGTGGTTATATGGTTTAATTGTGTAACCATCTTTTATATGATAATTGATTATGGCTGCCATCATGATTTTTTTATCTTTTAAAATGCTATTCTTCTGTTGGAAACCACTAGAGTTTGAACAAACATTAATACAAGAATGATATAATCATGATTTGTTAACAAGCAGGTTTTTGTATAACATTTTTGTATATCTATGGCTAAATTGGTGACCATCTTGGACTTTTTAATCTTCAAAATGCTACTTTTATGTGGGCATCTGTATTAATTTCATTGTGATATCTTGATTGGTTTAGGAGTATTCATTTAGTCACACTCTCAACTTCCAAAGAACTAATTCCCTCTGACACAAATCACAAATTCAGCTAGTGATAGGTCCAATTGCCAAAGTAAACTGTCCAGGTCAATGTCTCATGTAATTCTAACTGAAGATTTCTGAATATCTTAAATCTTGACCTATGTTAGTGCAATCTGATTGGTCAGAATAGGCTAGCAACATGGGGGTTTATGCTAATTACTAGATATGATGACCTATGATGACCTCTTGCACCTGCATGTAGCTTATGTAACTTATCCTCTTATGTAAGTTACTGTTATTCGATATAGTGAGTGTCCTCCCCTCATTTCAATATGCAAAACAGATACTCTTTAGAGGAAAGTTGCAGGAGAGGGGCTGGAAGGATAGAAATGGAAAGGGGGGGGGGGGGGGGGGGTGGGGGTTGGGGGAAGGGGGGTAGAAGGAATGAGGGATAGGTTTGCAATGGAAGGACAGGAGAAAAAAGGGGAGGAGGGAAAGGGGGGATAGAAGGGGTGGGGGTAGAAGAGAGGTTTGCAATGGAAATAATCTGGAGGTCAACTCAGTAATATGTTTATTGAAGTATCTTAACAAACAGAGAGAATTGGTGAGAAAGACTTTGTAAAAAAAGAATTGTTCAGACAGCTGTTCAATTAGTTTTGAAGATGAATATTAAATGATATCTTTTATTAGCATGACAAACAAAATAAAAGATAATTTGTTATTCATTAACCAAAATTTTCAATTTGGAATAAATTAATTGCATGGGAACAATGGACTAAAAAACCTAACAGTTAGTGTTGGGAGTGAACAAATTTAATCATTTTAATAGCTTTTGAAAAGGAATTGAATGTTTGAATTGAATGATCATTATAATTATCTAGATAATCATTGTTCAGACCGTAATCAGATATAGATGATTATAAAATGTATATTTATCCCTCACTGGCTATGTTATTTGCCATATATATGAAGTGTCAGGAATTATGTAAAACGGAAAGGATTTATTAAAACAGTCAAGCTTCAGGCTGTTTGCAGATAAAGATGATTCATACAGTTTTTTGTAACTGTATTTATAGTGTTGATAAATATTACAACAAGCGTATCAATACAAATATAATGACATTGATTTGATTGATCAGGAAATGTATTCTTTTCAATGAAATTCATGAAATCTAATTGAAAATTCAATATAATTGACATATTGACCATCTTGGATTCTTGATAATAAAATAAATGCGTCTTTGTCAGGAATCACTATATTAAAAAATACTCACTTTTCAGAATGATATCTTAATTGATTTAGTAGTAGTACTTGGCCTGAAATCTAATTGAAAAATAATGACTTCTATGATGACATGTTGTTCCCAGAACCCCTTCAGCATGATACAATTATCATTTAGTTTTACAGGTATTTATAAAACACATGGTATTGGAACTGGAACCTGATACAAAATACCTCTATTATTAACTTATCATGTAGATTACTGAACATAAAAGCAGATTCTTGACTTGTTAATATTAACTCATCGTGCAGATTGTTGTACACAAAAGCTGATTCTTGACTTGTTTAAATTGTTATTTGTAAAAGTATTACTATTAATAGAATACAAGTATACTTTTCATAAAGACAATTTAAATACTTTCCATAAATTCCATTATGTTCTATTAATCAATTAGGTCAGGATTACTATGCAATATACAAGCAGGCAGGGCTGCTAGCCCCAGATCCTTAAGGAGAGTGTAGCAATTTGTGTATTTGGCTTTGTGTACGTATATTTGGAGAAGCATCCTAGTGTGCTGAGCATGTAAACCTGAACTCTGGCTAAGCCCTTATGTGTGGTATTAATAGACTTGACGGGAGAGAACATGAATTGTTGTGAAAAATATATATAATTTAACAAAATATAGTTAGCTTATGTCCTAAATTGATTTTGTGTCAAGAAGAACTGCTGTTAGATATAGAAATGGTACAAATATGAGTAAAACACAGGAACTGGAACCTGATGCAAAATAACTCTTTCCACATCAACTTATCATGTAGATTGCTAAACACAAAACAAGTGACAAGTTTTGTGTAAGTTGTTATTTCTTAGAAAGAACATATCGCTGTCATGAGAATACAAGTCTAATTTCCATAACTCTTATTGCATACACATGGCCATATAGCATAATGCTCTACCATATCAATTGGGTCAGGTTGATTATGCAACAGACTAGCAGCTGACACTATGATGCTAGCAGCCTGTATTGGGATGTGTATTAGACAGCCTAGTGGACTCAACAGAAATATCTGAACTCTGGTTGACCCCTTATGTGTGGTATTTAAAGGAATATAAGGGAGATACCATTGTTCAAAATCTAACATGATGTTTAATGTCATTGGGTTTTTGCAGCTATTTGCCATAAATATTTTAAACAAATTAATTAATTATGTTTGTCTTTCATCTTAATGTTTTAGAAACACTTAAAATATAGAACAACTTGCATGACAATCTTAAATATTCTATATTCAAGATAAAATTATGATAAGTAAGTTCAAATTGGAGAATTTATATAGTGCGAGTGATCACTTGATGAAAGCTTAAAATTTTGTAATAATGATGTGTCATCTGCAGCTGAAAAGTCAATATGGATGCTATCGCGGCCATCTTGGATTCTCAAAACTGAAACGTCTACCTTTGTAGGAGGAATCACTATAGGTATAACATACTACAATTTCAGAATGATATCTAGATTGGTTTAGAAAGAGTAGTCTTTTCATGAAATCTAATTGAAAATTCAATATGGCTGCCATGGCGGACATCTTGGATTCTCAAAATTGAAAAGTCTACCTTTCTGTGAGGAATCACAATGGGTATAACATACTACAATTTCAGAATGATATCTGGATTCGTTTAGTAGGAGTAGTCTTTTTCCTAAAATCTAATTGAAAATTCAATATGGCTGCCTTAGCGGCCATCTTGGATTCTCAAAATTGAAAAGTCTACCTTTCTGTGAGGAATCCCAATGGGTATAACATACTACAATTTCAGAATGATATCTGCATTCGTTTAGGAGGAGTAGTCTTTTTCGTGAAATCTAATTGAAAATTCAATATGGCTGCGATGGCGGCCATCTTGGATTCTCAAAACTGAAACGTCTACCTTTCTGTGAGGAATCACCATGGGTATAACATACTACAATTTCAGAATGATATCTGGATACGTTTAGGAGGAGTAGTCTTTTTCGTGAAATCTAATTGAAAATTCAATATGGCTGCCGTGGCGGCCATCTTGGATTCTCAAAACTGAAACGTCTACCTTTCTGTGAGGAATCACCATGGGTATAACATACTACAATTTCAGAATGATATCTGCATTCGTTTAGGAGGAGTAGTCTTTTTCGTGAAATCTAATCGAAAATTCAATATGGCTGCCATGGCGGCCATCTTGGATTCTCAAAACTGAAACGTCTACCTTTCTGTGAGGAATCACCATGGGTATAACATACTACAATTTCAGAATGATATCTGGATTCGTTTAGGAGGAGTAGTCTTTTTCCTGAAAGTTTACGGACGGACGGACGGACGGACGGACGGACGGACAGACGGACGGACGGACGGACGGACGGACAGACGGACGACGGACGAAGCGCCATGACATAAGCTCACATTTACTTTGTAAAGGTGAGCTAAAAACTGCCCATTAAAATTCAAAAGTTTACTATTGATATAAAAGCAATGGCCAATGATGACACAGAAAATTATTGAAAAGCACCCACTCCCTGATCTGAGATGCCTTCTGGACAAAGACAATATTCTTGAATACATAGGTATAAAACCCATATGTAAAATTGTCAAATTGCTGTAGTGTCCTCTGAATAAAGATGACATGAACAAACTTAAGTATGATCAATCATGTCATATTATGCTGTTCATCATCACTTCAACTTGCAACAACATAAACCTGACTAAATGAGCCTGACTCCTTAAGCCTTAAGCCAAAAAAGACAGTATAGAGCCAATCCCATATCCACAAACTTGTCAAGGTCTGTAAATGACGTTACCGAGCTGATTACCTGAGAATGTAAAGCATTGATCTGGTTGTTGAATGTGACGGTGAAGTTTCCGTTGGACGACGGCACCACATTGGTCATCATGCTGCTGCTGTTCTGGTTCACATCATAAACGGACGTCCGCTGACGGCGACATATCTCCATTGCTTGAACACTCTGCTTGGTGCTGAGAAAAAAACAGAAATATCAGAGTTACCTCCCTTGTGCCATGAATTCTTAATTGAATAGCTACAATACTGGTATCAGAGTTACTTCCCTTGGATCCATTCTTGAGGAAAAAATGGCAATTTTGTGATTTCTATTTATAGAGATGGTGTCATGTTGCCCTAGCTCGCAAGTGTTCGGTGACAAGGCTTTAAGATGAGAAAAGTCTTTGCAAAGTGACGATGAAACAACATTTTTAAAAAGGATAAACCTAATATTACACCAGTTGCTGTTGGCTTGTAAATTCCATTATCTCGGGATTTGGCAATAAGAATCACATTATAAATAGCACATTGTGAATATCACTGTTGTGATCAATACTAGAAAACGTAATAAAAGAAAATCAATATTTTGAAGTTGAGGGCACCCTCATTCAATTAAAGCAAGAAATAATAAACACACTTGCAAGATTTGATGCAACTGAATTTCTCTTTTTTTGGATAAAGGAAAGCTTGACAAATGCAAAATAAAACACTATAGTAACCGACAATGAATACAATATATGTACAACTACATGGTAGAAGGTGTGTCCGTTGGTCGAAGGATGTTCAATTTTGTAATGCAAGATCTATTTTCTACAGAACTATTCAAAATCCATACAGCAACAATAGCTTAATCACATACTGTATTTGAAACTCTTCATATTCTCTAAATCCAACTATAAAAGTATATGAACATGTTTATATCTCCACATTTTTTTAAATATACGAGGGGTGTTCAATAAAAATGTTCCATGATAGACCTTTACTTTACAATAAATATTTTCAAAGTATGATACATCACTTGACCTATGGCGTATGGAGACATGGTACATATCACATGGGTAATTTCTACTTCTTCTTAAAGAGAGGGGAAATCTTTATTGAACGCCCCTGGTAGAAGAGTATGTACATGTTACATCCAAACAAAGCTGTGCAAGATGTAATTCATTGCAGGAGAATCATCCAGAGTATTTATGCTTAAACATTATTTACTCAGTGTTCTCTAAACTACAAGAAATAGATACCATATTTCCTCTAATAAGCGCCTGGGCCCAGCGCTTATTTTCTCAACTACCAATGACACCCTGGCGCTTAGAAGAGGAAATATGGTATCAAATAACTGTTGTTCATAGACGGGGTCCTCAGGCAATTTGCCCACCCTTTTGTCAGTTGTCCCTCAGAGATTGAGTAGTACCATTACAAAGGGTCTCCTATGCTCACCCTTTACTAAAATGACACTCTTGGCTGATCATCTTTGGACAACACTGCAATCAGTCCCTCCTGGATTCCGCGATTCCGAGGTCGCGGAAAATTTCGCAGAAATTACCTTTCTATGCAGAAATTGGTCTGGCCCGTGGAAAACGCTTTTTATTGCAGAACAGCTGCAGAATTTACCACTTTTCTGCCGCGGAATTTACTTGTTTTGAAAGTTTAATAAAGATTGACTGAAACATTTGTTGATTTTCTTTAAAAAAAACTGTTTAATACTTTTGAAAATATACATTAAGAAAAACAATTGACTGTGAAACGAACGACTGGAACATAAAGGTAGATCTCAAAAGTATCACCGGCTACACAAGTCGAATTCAGCTGTTGTAATTATCAATATATTCTAAATATTCACGAAAAAAGACGATCTTTTCGATTTCATTTAATATACTGTTAAAATTTCATCTCTCATTGTTATGTTAATAGATATTTGTAATTAATGTCCGCAAAATCAAAATGAAATCAATTATCATGAATAAGGATTCTGTTTTAATATAAATTTGACTCTTAAGTAGGTTTTTTGTTTACGCTAACAACGAAGATTTGCCACCTGTCATGTGTGTGTGTTATTATTATATTGGCAATACTTTAAGTCAGTTAATGTAAAAGTTCATGTTAAATCAGTATGACTAATAAAATTGTTTTTATAAGGTAATTGGTGTAATTTTCAGCTTTTTTAACTTCAGAATTTTTTGCAGAATTCTGAAAAATAGCATGCAGAATTCATGTAAACTCACCGCGGAATCCAGGAGGGACTGTGCAATAATGTCAAGTATACCTAAAAGTTTGTGTTCAGTTTGTTCAGTCTGTTCAGTCTGTTCAGTCATACAGATGGCCATGCAGAAAAAGGGGTGTAAAATATTAGCATAGACATTTCTGGCTTCAACTGGAGGTACTCTCTAAATGTGCAAGCCTACTTACATGTTTGTGTGTGCGTAGTCCACCAGATGTCCCATGCCGATAAAGTGGTGGTTCAACGCTTCGCCCGGTGTGATACGGCGGTCCTGGTCCAGAGTCAACATCAACTTGAGAAGATCGATGAACTCTCGGCGGTCAACTTTCTCCGCCAGGAGTTCACTGCCTTCCAAGTCATTTGGCACGTTGATCTGCAACAAGGGAAAAACGGGATACAATCAGCTTCAAGTTGTCTAAATAAGGATCTTCAAGGAAAATAATGTAAGTGTTTAGGAGCAGATAAAGGGGGAAATCAGTTTACTTTTGTTTGGATAACATCAAATTACAGATTCATGTTCAAATCATACCCATGTGTAAAGGAGTCAACTGTTGCTAGGACATCAGCATTTCAGTATCGGAGACCTCCTATTATTGCTTTTTAAGGCTATTCATCGTTAGCTCTAAATATTCACCCATACAAATAACTAAAACATCTACACTACTGACAAGTTGAGTCTAAAGGTTTGGAAAATCTATGATGCGCCAGTCTGATACAGAAAGCAGGGGTTTTCAGGAGCTTTGACAATTGAAATGACTTGAAATTGAATATTAGCAACGCGAAGAAACGTTTACATGTTATAAATGGCACAAGTAACCAGTCATGGGGAACAAAATATTTCCTGAGGCAATGAGAGGATTTGAACCTAAATTTTTTAAACTTTAAGAAAAGTTTACAAGTGACCAGTTAAGGGGGAAACAAAGCAATCCTGAAAAGCAATCAGGGGTTTTGAATCTCAATTTAAGTTTACATGTACAAAGGTACAACCTTTAGAATAACAAAGCATATCCTGAGAAAACAATCAGGGGTTTTAAATCTCAATTTAAGTTTACATGACCAATGGTACAACCTTGAGAATAACAAAGCATATCCTGAGAAAACAATCAGGGGTTTTAAATCTCATTATAAGTTTACATGACCAATGGTACAACCTGGAGAATAAAGCATATCCTGAGAAAGCAATCAGGGGATTGTGTGAGCTTTGTGGATATAGGTTGACTGATGAAGAATGATGCTCTAGCACATGTGTGAATGTGTGAATGTGTGTGAATGTGTGTGTGTGCAGAAAAGAAGAGAAAGGCTATTTACTCGTGCTCCCACCTGCCCAATGTCATCCAGACAGTTGAAGATGTATTTCCTCGCCTCCTTCGATTTGATTTTAGTTTCAGCTTCGTGTTCCTCGGGGGACTGAAAATGAAGTTTTCAGGTGATCATCAATGAAAATATTTGTTTTCTTTGAACAAATAATACCTTCAAATTAAACTGTCAAGTTGTATAAACAATTATGTTTCAAGTATGTCTCACATTGGTACTACAAACAGTGTTATCATTAAACTATTCAAATTCATCAAGTGTTTTAAGAATAGAAAGAAATTTCATTTATGATACAGAACTTTCATTTGTTCAAACTCCACCCAAAAGAACTTCAACAATGATTTGACAAGAGACTAGAAATTTTTTTAAAAAAAATCAAATTTCACTTTTATTGTATTAATACAAACTTGACATTAGAACTATATCTCCATGTTATTAGCTTAGTAGTTAGTGATGTCATAGCTGACAATCATCCCTATGGTTCAAATTCTCACCTTCAATCTCCAGAAAGGGCAAGTATTTCTATTATCTCGCACAAAGAAGCGCGTCGTCTTGGTTGCTGCACTCAGCATGTTTTCAGCAGGGAGTCCTTGGGTCTGGGATACATAGCGGATCTGAAGCAAACCATTATGAT
Source organism: Steromphala cineraria (assembly GCA_916613615.1). Classification (NCBI taxonomy): domain Eukaryota; kingdom Metazoa; phylum Mollusca; class Gastropoda; order Trochida; family Trochidae; genus Steromphala; species Steromphala cineraria. Next base: position 24,380,463 of record OU744736.1, on the reverse strand, counting down.
GTAGAAAATACTTCAAAGGGCAGTGTGTGAAATTTCTTTTAATCCAAACATCAACAGAAAGGTGGACTTGTTGCTTGAAAAATCAATTTCGTATCAATTTATGCTTATATTTGATAATCGAGTGAAGTAGAGGATGCTAGTCATGCTCGGTGCCAGAGTCCCTCTAAAAATTTGAAAATTACTCTGTAATTAAGACAATCAGGGGTCAAAGTCTTTGCAGAATCAGCAAGTCACGGACCTACATTTGTTTTCCCAGTGAGTTAATGATCTTTGTCCTTAAGCCATTTTATAAGTCAATTGTTAAGAAAAACAGGCAGATTTTTCAGTGATTTTAAGGATGGGTCAAAGGTAAAACTGATGCGACCTTTGGACATGCAGACTATTATTGCCCTTTACGTACAGGAAACCAAGGAGGGAAGCCTGTAACCTTGATCATCCTGCATCAGTATATGATAATTAAATATCTAGATGCTGGCGGTACACACAGACTCGACAGAGCCAGACTCACGTGTACAAGTGGCATGCCAATTAGCCTGGATATCTCCTCCATAATTTCATCTCTATTTGTGACAGCGGCACTGATGTAACGACTTCTCTACATTCAAGCTGTCAACAGGTTATTTGTGAAGCCTTAGATGTATAGGGGATAATTGACTGCTGGAGATATTGTTATTGAGGCATCTGAGCTAGCACACAATGCACATTTACCAGCCCTTTTCTCTACCAGACTTACTTAAACATAACATATGGAGGGTTTCTAACACAACCTATAAGGTCCGTTTTTCATTCAATTTTATTCTTTTCTTATATAAATGGTAAGTGAGTGAATTGGATTTAAACGCTTCTTGGGCAATATTTAAGCCAAAATCGTTTATAAACATATTTTGCAAAAAAAAATCAAAATATTTGATCATCAAACCTTGCAATGCACACTTTTTCTACCAGACCTAAGGCTTACTTAGAGTGTGTCTAATGACCTTCAGGAAAGCTTTGGCATCCAACCTTTATAGATATATTCTTTTATAAACATATTTTGCAAATTGCTTGAACTTTAATCATCAAACCTTGTAAAATTTTGATCTTCTTATTTACTTCCCATCATTTTTTTTTTTCACCCTACCACAAACCAAAAATAGGGCTAATACCAGTGTTTGAAATGAGCTAAAAACGTTGCCAGCCCAAAATTGGTATTTTGTAAATTATAATGCTAAAATTTAAGGAAAAGCTCAAAAAGTTACCAGTCCCGACCAAAAGTAACCAGTACCTGGCTGTCGGACGGGCCTTATTTCATACACTGCTAATACCTGTAATTTGTACAGGTTTCTTAGGGAAATGAATTTTCATCCTTAAATTCTATACTTCCCTCCACTTTAAGTACAGTAAATACAGCTGAACAGAACCTCATAAAGCACTGGACTCAGTGTGACACTGCACCATCAGCATATTCTCTCACTGACTCATCTAACGCATAGCTACATGCATAATAAATGCATGGCAGAGGGGTTTTCAGCAGACAGATCCAGAAATTTGGGCTACATCCTTGAAGTCTTGCTTACAAAGGGGGAGTTTTATACATCAACTTTCGAGGTTTTTGGGGCTTCGGGCGGTGGTCGTTTGGTGGTTGTTGAACCACCACTGTTCACCATGACTTTCAATGACTTGTACATGAACCCTTGGCCCCATACATTTTTAGAGGATATCAAATGAGTGTCCATGACATACTATGACACAAGTTGCTAAATATCAGTATTTATAGAGCTGAGCGAGAGATATACTAATATTTAGGCACAAGTGTCGTAAACATAGTATTTCACGGCACAAATATAATATTCTGTTTAATACTGGAGTCCCAAAATCAAAGAAAACACTCAAAACCTCCTTCTCATCATAAACATGCTAGCCGCTGCCAACGTGATTAAATTGTGACGTCATAAGCAAACCGTCAAAGCATTGTTTATAACGTGAGATCACAATGAAAAAGTGATATATTGCCCTAGGGTAACATATGAAAAATAGAACCTCGATACAACTGCTCGTAGGTAATATATCTATTTCCTAATATGGCCTTCGTGAGAGTAATGAAAGGTTTCGATATTATTCTGACAAAGGGAGACAACTCACTTGGTCGTATTCTGAGGAGCCTGGGTAAAGGGGCCAGCCGAGGAACAACTCCGCTATCACGCAGCCCAAGGACCACATGTCGATCGCTTCACAGAATGGCAAGCCCAGTAATATCTCAGGAGCCCTGCAGACAAAACATATATGTTGTTAAAAGCAATTGACAAAAACATTAATTTACTATTAAAACATGACATTAACAACAAAAAAGAAGCCCTGTAATATCTCAAAAGGCTTCTAAAAAAAAAAAACATAATGAATTTTTTGGACGAGATCTCAACACAGAAAAAAAATGGGTAGGCAATATCATTTTCTTGATAAGACCAAAACAAACAAAAGTTGTGTTCCAGATCAATGTATTTTTGTTTTGGCCCTATTATTTCATCAGGTGGTCAATGAAGAGCTCATGAACTGACATTCATATATCTCTTTCTAAGTTTTTTTGCCCAGTATATTGCTGACATAGCCATTCCCTATTTTTGACACATTAGTTGCAGAAATGACTCCTTTTGGTTTTAAATACGTCAAACTATTCTGTTTTGTTTTTATAAAATAAGTTTTCTCAAAGGCATGTTATTAAAAAAATCATTAAATGATTAAGCTCAACAAATAATTTGAGCATCGCTTATGGATGAGTGAGTTATTGCGCAAGCTGCACTTAACCATCAACCTTGTTCTACAGACAAACTATATCGTTTTTATCTATGTCAATATTTTGAGTCATCCTTACTCACAAAGAGGTATTTCTCAAGGTTAAAGCTGAGAATAGGTTATTTATTCTTGACCATTACTATTTCATTTGACAATACCAGAGAAACTGTGTATTGAGTGCAACACATCAACTAAACTTTAGTAAGACCTTAGCTTACAACTTTCCAAGAAAAAATTAAAATCAAAACAGAAGGTTCTCCAGTTCAATATGACTCCCATAAATCATATTGTCTACATCACTGTTTCCAAAAGATCATATAGGCATTTCAGATATTTGGAATGAAGACAGAAGCAAGTCTACACTGATAAAATGGTTGATAACGGAGTTATCCTCCCTAGTTTATGTGGGTCATGGTAATAAAACATATGGAATTAACTGCTTCACGGACAAAGCATTCAACCATCAGATTTATGAAGCATAGAATGAGTTGTTTACATTACCTCTATTTGCTCAACAACAAACCTGATAGACAAGAATATGAAGCAATACGAAAGGGATTTATGTTAAGGCAAGCCTTTCACCTATCACAAAGAGAAATCTCTGCCTAGACAAACACAAACAGACAAGTTTCTTGAACCACCTCACACCCACATTTCACCTCAAACCAAAATATATCTTTGAAAATTTATTAAAACATATCTACAATACTGTACAGGTTATTTAGGTACTTTCAAATGAGGCGCTTATTTGTACATCAAAAGATAAATTTCATTCTTTTCAGATATAAAGATGTAGATAATTGTAGGCTTTAGAACCTTTCTTTCTCATTTCACCTAACTGAAACTATTGAGTGATAACAACTCGAGCAAATCTACATGTTTAAACAAAAGTCTTCTTCACATGAACAAATATCTTATTTTGTATCTTTTAAAAAAAAGCCCATCTTCTGACGTCCAGTGGTCTTGTAATCCACTTGCTAATCAATTTATACATTAACAAAGTCAAACAACCACTTGTTTAATATTCCTGAAGAACTAGGAGCCAAGTCAAGTCTAGACGGCTGGCTGGCAGAATAAGCAAGTTGTTTACTTCCTCCAGCTATCCGCAAGGTCGGCTCAGTCTGTGCCAAATATGGCTTCCTGTTCAGACCCAGCTAGCACAATCTTTCTCCTTCAGTTTGCCTTTCCTCTCATCTCTCCTTCACTCTCTCTACTTCCTTCTCTCTATCTCTCATCCTCTACTTCCCTTTCCTTCAGTCTGCCTTGCCTTTCACTTCTCTCTCGTTCTCCCTACCTTCTTTCATCTCTGTCCAGCTCCCTCCTTCACTCTCTACTACCTTCTATAATATTTCCTTCATTCTCTCATACCTGTTTTCATCTTTCCTTCATTCTCTCTACAGTTTCTTATCTCTCTCTCTCAACTCTCCCTCTCATTTCTCCTTCATTCTCTCTCTTCCTCGTTTCATTCTCTCTACACATCTCATTTCTCCTTCATTCTCTTTATCTTTGTTTCAACTCTCTCCACTTCTTTCTCTCACTACAACCTTCTCTCTCTCGTATTTCTCTTTCATTCTGTCTACTACCTTCTCTCTCTCACATGGCTGTCTTTTTCATCCTCCCTCTGTCTATTTCTTTTCACTGTTTCAACTCTCCCTTACTCTGCCCTAACTCAACTTGAGCTTGATTTCAAAACAACAACAAAATAACCCAACACTATTCTCATTTGTTGCCTATATTCTCCCTCTCTCAAAATTATCTGATACAGTCAATCCATTGGTTCTTTGATTCTCACCCTTTCAGACAAACCCTGTTAGATAACATAGCCAGAGGAATTCAGCAGTGAATCACTCTTTATTGAACAATGTAGCAGGAATGAAGGAGAAATAGTTGGTTCTGTCTGGAAACATAGGAGTAATCTTCCAGCGGTTCATGAACTAGGCTGCAGGAATTCTTCATGAATCATCTGAGTATTGAGCGTTATATTCAGTGACTTGAGACACCTAGAATCCAGCATTTGGTTTGAGATATGATCCTAGGAAATACACATTTGGGCAACAATGCCAATTCTAAGACTTCTTGTAGACAAATTATGAACAGCAAGATTTTCTGGATAACAACCTCTTTATTGTCACAATCATGACATTTCTGGGTACATATGCTTGTTTCTATAATAAGTGGGAATTTTTTTTATACCACTTTTGAAGGAGAAAGCATATAACTCTGAAATTTCATGATATTTTAAATTATCTAGTATCAATGCTGTTCTTAGGCTTACCACTTCTAAAAACTGTCGATAAAATTTTCATGATTAATCATAAAGAAAGGTGTGGAAAGACGGGTCATCAAATATGGATGAATGACGTTTTATTTGCAAAAATAGCATAACAAAAAGAATATTTGGTCAAACCATGACTGTTGTCAATGTAGAGGGCAACTAAGTGTCACAATATCAGACACTTAGATTGCATTTTATAAAACTAACCTAAATGCATTGCAGAAAGCCAAATATATCTACATGATCATAATGATATCATCTACAAATTCAAAATGTTTGTCATAACATATTACAAGCCTCATCTTTCATAAAAGCTATGAGCTTCATGCATGATGATTGGAACTTTTAACCATAGTTATAAATGTTTAACAAGAGCAAAAAGAAGTCTTGAATATTTTTATATCTGCCAATAACTTTACTTATACTAAAGCAGAAAGGAAAATCACTAAATCACGAGTATAGGAAACGGCAAGAAATAATTTAATGTCTGATGACACAATATTTGAAGGGAAGGGGAGATAATTTAGCTAAGGGTTGGAAGGAGGAATAGTGTCGGTATTATTGACTAGTTTGTTATGAAGGGTGCGCTGGGCCTCAGGGCGCCATCAATTGTGCACCGCTGCAGTTGGAGGGGACTTTTTATGGCTGGCTTGGGGGCAGCGTACAATCATCTCGTCACTGTGAATTAATTGGGAAGAGCATGAGTCAGACTGTAACTTTTTTGGGCTGATGGGCTGTGATCACTGACATTCTCAATTGGATGTTCGCTTGATAGGATGGTTTTAATCATTAGGAGCAAATGTAAAATATATTCAGAATGAAAAATGGTACTGTGTACAAACTTTTCAAACTTGTACTAAATGTTTTCGTTGAAATTACCACATTTCACTGGCAAAAAGTAGATAATTTGTAATTTCACTCTAGTCAAACTAATTCAAAATATCTTTCAAGTTCCAGGTGTTCTAAAGCTTCTGACTATGTGTACATACAACCAAAAGTAAATTTAATCTACATAATGCTTACACTTAAATGTCATAAAGTTTACAAAATCACTTCACAGCATGTTTTTGACATGTCCTATCAAATCAATTCCCCTAGGCCTATCTTTGATGTCATTAAGCACGAGGCCACTGACAATAATGCCACAGACAAAAGGTTATAAAACCTTTACTTGTAAACATGTTCACATAAACATCACATCCTTCCATGCTGTAAGGTAAGTGAGTAGCGCACCGTCAACATGCATGCAAGTATGCACCTAACGGCTGCAAAACGTGACATAGGAGTCAAGAATTATGGCGTTTTAATTGACTCGAACCTCAGCGAGTATAGAGAGCTAATTTCCTCAGCTGGTGGGCCACAATGGAGATATTGACAGATATACAGTGTCCAAGCAATATGCCTTCTGTATTGAACAGCTCATAATTGTCTAGCAGAACACGCTATCACTGTGCCGTCTATTTCCTACCTGGCAATGACGCACCAACTACGTGTTGTTTACCGTGCCGACTGAGGGCAGAATGCTCTGTGTTCCTTGTACCAGTCAATAATAAACACATAATCTGGATCAGTGGATAGAGCAACAAAATTACTCTTGTGGGCAAGTCTTATCAGAGCTGCTACTGTAACCTTCTATCAACAATACACTTGGCGGGCAGCAAACAATAAAGGACGACGTGTATACAGTTGACAGAATTTGAAGCTTTCTAGATTTACCATCATTAGGTTTACATATACTTTTTTTTAAATTGATACCATAATTCTTAGAGTTGCAGCGATAAATTTTCTCCTGAATCATGCATCAAATACTTGTAAAAAAAATTGACAAGACTCATAAAACATTTCAGCTGTGAGTCTCTGGACACAAAGTCCGTCTTTTAGTTTACCGTTTGTGGGATGTGCTAAATCTGCTAGGGCATATCTCATTAGTCAAAATAACATTCAAATATGTCATGCAATTCCATCAAGTTTACTCTATTCATTCTATTGATATTTTTCACAAGAACATTTTGACAGGGAACTCACTATCTTTTTCCACAATTATACATTAGAAAACAATTCCATCAATTCTATTCTTTTAATTTTGCCGATAAGGATATATTTCAAATTGATATTCTAACTCATTAATCTATTTCCAGAATAACACAACAGAAAACAATAACAGATCATCACATTTCCTCTAACTCAAATCAGCCTTAATTCAATTAGGAGAGAGCATTCAGATAAACCCACACAAGCATCAATTCTGATTACAACGTTATTTCATCTGGGAATTATTTGTTTCCTCTTGTTTTCAGCATAGATGTTGCAGAACGTGATTTATTTTGTTCAAGCATATAATTTATTCATCATCCTCTCCATAAGATAATTATACCTTCATACACCCGGAGATAATTACCTTGAATGCATCACGCACAGAGAAACAAAATGGTAGGGTCACCCATTATTGATCAAAACATTTTCAGCATGGCAACAGTGGGAATCTGAATGTTAGACTGTTTCAACCTCACAGTTTGAAACATTTACTTGAAAATTTGAAAATATCTCAATAGTATCAATATTCTTACAACATATTGAACTTTATCATGTACCCTTAGGGCAATTTTGTTCAATATTGAGGTTTAAGATTGGAACTAGGTATATCCATTTGTTGTTTTCTAAGCCCTCTTTTCATCAATTTATGAAGAGTTAAATTGCAGAATTTTTATTTTTTATATTTTTTCAACATTATCAACATAAGGTTTAACTTCTCCTATCAACAAATAAAATATCACATAATTATGTACAATCAATAAAATATTAATATCCGAATCTCAAAATATTATCTACATATTTGATACTGGCGTAATCTTTTAACATGATTGAAGTAAGTTTTTGGTCAGTACATTTTATTTACAAACAAACTTTTTTTTAAAAGTTCTAATGTATATTAATGACAACGAAAAATTAAGGAGCACTAACAATCAAAACATGAATTGTCTTGATATCATAATCTCAAAATATGACGAAAAATATTTGACATTCGCAAAAGCTTTTTTCAAATAGTATTATCAAGAGTTACATTTTAGTAAATTTAGAAAGAACACAAGCACAAAATAGGCCAAATCACTTTAGATTTACTCTTGTCGCAACTAAAGCTGTCACTGTGTAAACAGTTATCAAACAAAGCCTTGTGTCAGGCAAATCAAAACTTGCAACCTGTTACAAACTAATTGGAAACATTAGCATAGGGACAGATGGTTTATCCCCCAAAAAAAGGAATTAATATTTCAATTTTTCTTTCCAAAAATATCCCAAAAAATAGCATTGTTAGGGAATAAATGAACATGGAATACCTCTTGCAAAATGATGTTTTTTAATGACATCAGATCTTCATTAAATTTTTGCTCAAGTTTGTCAATAATTAAGATACATGGCTATTTTCACAGTAAAATGTTCACAATTTGAAACTTCTCATTGTATTAGACCACTGATTAACTAAATCAACAATAGAAATTGCATCTTTGACAATGAGGTACTCTGGATTGAACCAACTAAACTCTAGGACACTATAATTGATACAGAATAGTCATAATTCAACAGAAACTTGGGATGTTTGAAAAAAGTATTGGAAAAAAAGAAGTGGTATTATACAATTCCTTTTGAATTGGTTCAGTAAGCATTAAACTGCAAAGGAATCAGTGCAAGACATGAAAAAGATCCTCGGCATTCTTAGCAAGTGTACAAACAAGTATGGGAGGGTGAACAAGATAAGAAAGCCCCCCAGTATTTGAACAAAAGAGTTATGACCATATATTGATACATTTAGAATCGTGATACTTAATCTGACAAAATATTATCGTGATACGATGTCTGTTTTGTGATATGTATCTTTGACTTTAAAATTGCTTATCTCACTTATCAAGATGTTTATCGGAAGGAATGAACAATGAAAGAGATTCTTAGCAAGCCTATCAAATAGTCCTGTTATTATAAGGACAACTAAGGTAGAATAAGTAAGCCTACAAAAACATCCACAATCTAAATGTAACCTAGGCAAGCCTTAAGTAAGTCGGACTAAGTCCTGTCAGTATCAGTCTCAGATAGTCTATCAAATAGTCATGTCATAATTAGGATAATCAAAGGGAGAGAAACCAAGGCAATTTGAATTTGAGCCATGCAATTGTGACTATAAAGATACTATCATGCTTGTTTACCAATTTGGCTCTTTTCATCTCAACATTTTTGAAATAAATAAGTTTATACAAAGTGAATCTGGGCAAGTTTATTATATAATCTTTCAGTATGAGGACAATTTCAGGGAGAGTTAGAAAGCCTACAAAATCTTGCCAGTATTTGAACAATGCAAGGGAGACGAAGCAAGTCTAGAGGAAAGCATGCACTCCACCACACCACATGGCCTCTATTGTCTGCAGACCTTCACTTCCACATCCTGCAGTTTGCCCTCTAGCCAGTCAGCCTTCTAACTCACCCTGGCAAGTTCTCCATACCCTTGCCTCAGCAGATTCACGCCACATCGCTGGCCCTTTACCCCAACCCGATATAAATGCTTCATCTCTCCATTCTTCTTCCCTCTTAAGACCCTCACCCACCCTAGCCTCATCCTACATTCTTCCACCCTGAGGTCTAGCCCACACCCCTGAAGCCCCCCACCCCCACCCCCCAAATCTTCCTCACTCTTAAAAATGAGTCTTTTGATCCCAGCAAGTTTATGTTTTATAAATACATGCTAGCTTGTACCAGCTGACTCTCTGCCGTTGGGCTATTTGGTTACCCGGAGAGAAATTGAGTTTTAATATCTGGCCTCCTTATGAGAACATTATTCACAAGTGTTCAGTGACGTTGGTAAGTGTTTGATGTCTGTATGTGTGACGTAAATACCTGACTGACATAACACTGTTTACCACTGAACTTTGCTTTTCCTCGCAATAACAGGTTAACTTTAATCTGAACATCTAATTTAGCAAGTGCAAATAATGAACTATCAGCAAATTCTATTTCTCAGAATAACATGAGCAAGAAGATGACCTGCTGACCTCTTGACCTTTGACCTAGCCTCACAAAGCAAGGATTCAGGTGATAACAGTAAACAGCGTTTTTATACCACAGTTAATTTAACTAGCCATGGCTTAACCCTTCTAATCTCTCAAATCTATTGCGAATGACCTCTTGCCCATAAAGGTGACTGAAAGCCATGAAAACAGGGACACTTGTTAGAGGGATCAGACATCTTTATGTTCAGGAAACCTTAGCCAGGAGGGCTGCAAGCTACCCTGTTGCTATGGGGAATTTAGTCAATCTATTATTTCCCATCACAAAGCCATGATGGCAGGCTTCTTCAAATGTAAAGGTTCTGCCACAATTCTCTTCTTCTAACTACTTCAGCCTAATATTCCAGCAGACAAAGTGTAATTTGAATCGGTGGACAATGAAATGAGGGGAAAACTCGGATGTCATTGCTTCAGTGGACCGGTCTTACAACAGGCCAGTACAGGACCTGTGCTAACAAACGGCCCGTCATGGCCAACAAAAGCCAAAAGATTCTCGCCCGTTTGATCAAAAGACTTCACGCCCAGCCACCTTGCCTTGCACCTGTATTCAAATTAGCATGCACGTTTATCTTTGGAAGATGTCAGGCAGAGTTAGTCCCCTGAGCATGTCTGCTCTGGAATTGTTGGGAAATGACAAGTTTTGGGTGGGCTTGCTTGAGCAGGAGGGTAGATTTGTGAAAGGACTTTTAGAGGAAACACCCTAAGTCAGTTCAGTGATTCGCTGAGTTGTTAACTGATATGAATTGTTATGATACTAAAACAATCTTGTGAGTAGTCAAAGTTTCAGATGGGAAATAAATTTCAGATTTCAAGAATGAATGAAGTTTTTCCATATTTCTCAAATTGTGATCAAAACACTTTGTGAAGGAGGAAATATTTCTTAAGCATGTGTTCAGTCTTGTGCTCACGAAACAGACAAAGTCATGGATTATTTTATCATCCACTTACGTTTGATCAAAGTTCAAGGCCACTGGTTTGTGTTATCCGATTATAGCGCATTCATGGGCTGATGTCTATTTTTGGTTCACATTACTTTAGCACTTATCCTTCAGGTTTAAGCACAAATTTGGCTCTAACTAGACACAGGAATATTGATTCTCCTGACATTACCTCACCCTTCAAACCAAATCAATGCTTCATATCCTCCAGCAAGTCTCCTCAAACTAGCCAATAAAGTTGGAAACAAATGCATTTTTATCTTCTATTAAATAATAAATATTTACATTCCTATTATCTTATATAATTTCAGTTGATTCTACATAAAATAATTTCTATGGGTTCATATCTATTTTCATTTCAATAAAGTACTGGTAATAAATGCTTCAGTAATAATTTTTTTCACTTCATATACAAACAGTGAATTCTCAAATATAGTATATCATATTTGATCAAATGTGAGAACAGTGGTACAATAGGTAAGGGCTTTGATGTAATCTTTGTCTTCAACATTTTAGTACGATTGCGGAAACATTTGTACCAACACTAAACTTTCCATTATTGATCTGTAGCGAGCAAGGTGACATATGGTGGTTGCGCGTGTACCTCTAATTGTGCAAGCGCTGGGAGGCAACAGGTTGCAAATAGACCTGACCAGTCGACAAACTGACTGGGCTCTGTCTTCTCATCAACCGGCAACTTCACATGCACATGGCAGCGAGAGAGTTAACTCTTATTGTCCAGAAAAGTGTTTTAGTGTTCACTGGCTTACTGACATAACCTGTTTGCAACTTTGTTAGATAATTTTCAGGAAATTATATTTTTACAGAGACTATGAATATGTTTTCTCGAAAATGACGAATTCAGGTTTACATTGAAGGGCTTTGCCTTAAAGGCTTCATAAGTTTTAGATTTAGAAATAAAATAGATACTAGAAAATGACTCATATTTTCTTTCAACAACAAATACACTTGCTTATTTTGAAACATTTGTCACCTATCATGCTTGTATTTTCATGAAACAATATAAATTTTCTAATGTAGAAATCAACAATATAAAATAACATAAATTTTAAGTTTCAATGAAAGGCTTTTTTGCAGGTCTATATCAAGGGATCCTTGTTCAAGAAATAGATAGGTCTAATAATAATTTGCTTAATCATACATTTCAGACGCTAGATACTTCACAAAAAGCCTAAGGGTTAAAATAGCAGCAGTGAAAATTTTGAAACTGTGCCAAAGGTAACACATCAATTTTGAAAATATGTCTGCTATTCAGTTTTAAATAGCTTTCAAGGCAGTATGATCAAACAGATAATGAGCAGAGATCACTTTGGACAGGGATTTGGAGATAATTACCCATTGATGTATCAAGATATCCCATTATCAATACTGATGAGGGGAGAAAATCTCATTGCAAAAATTAAAACTATTATTTTTCTTCTCAAACATCCCATTGCTTTCTCTGAAAATCCCATTATATTAGGCCAAGGTTTTTCTCCCTTTCATACTTTGAACCAAGGTGATCCCTGAATGAGGCTCAGTCAAACCTGTACAAACTCTCAATTTCCCTACTACCTTTATATTCATTGCTTCTCTAAACCCTAATTTGCGAAAATTAACTATGAGGTCAAAACAATTTTTTTGTTTCTACAATGATAATTTAGTAAGTTTTGGATATCAATTTTGAGAATGCAAACTGTTTGAGAAAAATATTTTGAAAATCATTTATTATTTAATTTTGAAAATTAATCTTTTAGAAAGTATAATTCATTTACTATCAGAAAGGAAGGGAAATGTAGCTTAAAATGAATTATTACATTTATAGATATATTAAAGAATCCTCTTATAAATAGGTTTCCTGTTTTAAAATATATAATTTAGAGAAATTGGATACACGTTTTTCAAGATAATACATTTTGGGAAAGGATACGGTTATGACAAATATATAATTTTTTAGTTAGACTAAGGGAAACCAAATGTTATTTGTTCCATACTCAGATGAGAAGAGAAACGTTGCCAAAAAAATTTATTATTACCTTAATTCAAAACGTTATGATTTGGAGTAGAGAAAGATAAGGCCAAAATATGATGAACTACACTTTGGGTAAACAGGGTTCGAAATTAGCACTAGCCCAATAGCCAATGGCTAGTGAAAAAGATGCTGGGCTAGTAAAATGCAGTGACTGGTAGTCCTAAAGACTAGTTAGATTTTAAGTTCTTTTGATAATGTAGATGTATTTGGCTAGTTTGAATGTGTCTGGGCTATTACTCTCAGGAATGCACTAGTCCGAATGGCTAGTACAGCAATGGGACAAATTTCGACCCCTGGTAAAGGTACATTAAAACACACTTCAGGTACTCTAAAACCCTTTCATCGCTACAAGCCAGAAATCAAGCTCAAAAACATATTTGTTACTTGTACAGTGCTCCAGATAAGCAGCGTAACTGTATTTTACGCAACAGAATCCTTAAAAACCCAATTATGCAGAGAAAAACACCTTTATGTTAAATCATGAGAGTACAATCTCATTTTTCACATGAAAGACTCAATTGTCCGAAATCAAGGGTGTACAATTTTACTAAGGTACACAATCAAAATCGCGAATACTCAATTGTTGACAAAACGGTGTAAATACCCAATATTTCCAAAAATTATCTTGAGCACTGCTGGTTTCTTGGGGGTGAATGGAATCAGTTGGTATTTATGTGATACTCAGGCAAGGACTACCTCCTCCCACACATCGAATACACCTTCCAGGTTCACGCCCACACACCATACAGCTGCCTCTTATAGAATAGATACTGGATCATCACCTTTTACTTGCTGCATTTGGCTGAAATACTGCCCAAACTCCAACTTATCAGCTTATAGATATTCTTTGAGAGGCATTCCGAAGTTGTCTAGATGTACAAGGAAAGTTCCTGTAAATTTGATCATTTGATGAAAACAGTTTCTTAGTATCTACACTAAAGCGTCACACTCTTGCATGAAGTAGTTGAATTCCATGGAAACTTCCTATTTTGGCTTTACATGCCGCTAATACCTGTTAAGAAAAGATTTTAACAATCCAAAAAGAGTCTAAAATTATCCTTTACTCTGTGATTGAAATGACACAGACATTGATTATTTCTTATTTATACCTCCCTGTTGCTATTTAGGTATCTTAATATTCTAAAACTGTCAACAGACATCTTACATATCCATCATTTTTGACAGCGCATTGTGAAAAGAGTTGGTTTCTTTTACAAAATATACAAGATATTTTGATAAAAGGACATTTAAGGTAGATAGAAGTAACGACTGTATTTCAACATTGAACTTATCCATTGTAGAGAAATTTAATGTCTTGAAAAGTCCAGCATAACAAATCTAAATGGAGCCTAAAAGAATCAAATGTTCTGTAGAGAAGCTATTGTTGCAAATGAGGAAATATGTACACTGGCTTTGTCTAAACTAGATGTAACATAATTAATTCTTATGTGAAAATTTACCTATATGTAAATCATTTGAAAGTAGACCAGAATTTCAGACACATCTAGACTTGCTTTCTGGGGGATTTCAAGCAGGCTTTGAGGAAGATTCAGATGAAAATAGTACAATGAGTAAAAAAATAAATATCATTATTTCATTATTTACCTGCAGACTAACTTGAAAGAAAATCAGAGAAAAATCAACAAATATGCTCTTGTGAGCAGATCGAATTAAGTCGATGAATAAGAAAGCAAAAAATTTTACCAAAAAAACTGTGTCCAGACAATTTAGAATAAAATGTCCCTTCCTCATTTTATGAAAATTAATACAGGACTCTGATAAAAATGATGATAATCATGAATAAAGCGACAAGCTTTGGGTCTAGAAATATTTTCAAATAAGACTTGTAGACTGATTTGAGAAGAAAATAACTCAAGGGACACATGTACACAGTCTAAGGAAATAGAGACTTCAGTTTGAGAAGCTCAAAAATAAATTCTCCCTCCGTGGAGCAAGCTGAGAAATCCATTTGGTTTGAACAATGGCAGAGGGCAAAGCTTTCAGGGTTTGGCACTTTGAGTTGGTTAAGACAAGATAATACACGACCCCACTGTCTACTTGCAGCTAAAGGTCGACTGATAATTCCTTCCTCTCACCTTACATACAGGCTTTGTCTGTACGCAAACAACGGTTTTCTTTAACCAGCAAGGACCAATTTTGTGTTGTTTTGGAGAAAGTTTTAAATTACAACTATTATTATTTGTTTTGCAACTTACATAAAGCTAAACAAAGTTGTTTTAAGGAGATGTTTTGACAATACATTTAAAAAAAAAAAATTTTGTTTAATCTTTCATTATCATGTCCAATTGTTTTGAACGGGGATAAACCAAAAGAATAATAATTGATCTTCCTAATATTCTGAAATAAATACCTTAAATGGTTAGATTCAAATGCAATGGTAAACTCTTAAATAGATATTGAAATAAATAAGCATTTGAATTCAATAAATATGATGGTCATAAAATATATTCTTGTTTTCAAAATGACAGAAAATGTATACATACCAGTACTGTAACTAACCAAAGCTTTGTTACTTTGTAAATAATCATTTTCAACACAATGTTTATCCTCACAGTACAATAAATGATAATTAATGTAAAGGCAACAACTAACTCTACTAAAAGCGGCGTCAACAACTTATTGAAAGTGTGGGGGAGTCCTAAAAGGCAATTAATGAACACGATTTGACTGAGGCAGATACCAACAGCATCAGAATCAAGGGTTAATTACAAACTTATACGCTCTTAAATATGTTGACAATCTAGACTTAAAAAGATAAAATAAGAAAACAAAAGACACTATAATTGTAAGCTTGATTAACCCAGTTGCTTAGCGAAAGGATCAGTGACTTACTTATTCACTTTCTGCCAATAGTCGATCACTTGTGACGTGCATAAACAAACAAAACTGCTTACAGTTTTCTGTCTTGCTTTTGGAGATCATGGTTATCAAAAATTCATAAGATTTCATACTACAGATTTCTTTCATAAGCATAAAAAGGCAGATTAATATGAAGAAGGATAACATATTACACTAAGGGAAAAACTATCTGATCACCATATTGAAAGACTGCAATATAACGTAGCAAGCTCACATGAAACTCAAATGTATTATTTTGGTATAAAATAGTCACGGACAAATCATTCAACTTTTTCAGATATTCACAATTTCAAAATCTGACAATTAAAACATATTTGAATATCCATGGAAAATAATTAAACAACTCTTTTTATATCTCCATTCACCATGGAGACTAAATATTCATGAACAATGAATATGAAACAGCTGTCTTTGCGAGTTGGGTCAATACACCAAACAAATGTCACGATGGCCATAAATTGATAACCCATAAGCTTGCTGTCACCTCACTTGACAATAAAAAGTGGATCAGAATAAATTGATGTCTATCAAACATTGTATGATTTCATTTCCCTCAAATAGATTCCTTATTTCATGTTTTGCTAACAGAAATGTGTTTCAGTGATGTCACGAAGAAATTTTGCAAATTATTATATCTCACATTTTTCTAAAAGATAACTGAACTAATGTTCAAGAATTTTGGAAAGGAAAATAATCAATCTTCAAAAAATATCCAAAGAATATTTCACTGTTTCTGAATGTCTAAATTAAGGTTACATATCCTTACTTTTAACTTGTTAATTATTAACTTAATTAGGTTGAATTAATATCAAAATGGACCTGCAATTGGTTGAAATATAGAAGGTGATGAATCAGAGAGTTGGTATTTTGGCATGACCCTTATGAAGCACTTCTCAGTTCAGAAACAATGTAAGGTTAGAATGTTTTATACAAAACTGATTGAAATTAGATTTGTTTTGTTATTTTGATAGCTAAGATTCGGGGCATTGGACACATACTTTATTTTAGTCCTGCTTCAATTTAGAAAGGACTCATAAAAATGTAAACTGTAAGTCCTTGGAAGCAATGTTTTTATATGAGGTTCTATTCATTTACTTATTGGAGGTCGCATTTGATGATTTGAATCTGCTGGGACTCACAAGAATTTGTGGTAGCGAGTCCCTGGACTCAGCAGGTCAAATTTGTAGATTGATCACTGCAAAATCGCACAAAGAATATATAAACAAATACATCGCAAAGAAAGAAAATGCAAACAAGTAACATCTTACCTGTAGTATCGAGACTGGAGGTACGTTGAGCACACAGCCTTTGAGACATGGCTTGCCGAGCCAAAGTCAATGACCTTGACCCTATAAGGGAATCGCACAGGGTCAACCAACATGATATTCTCGGGCTTGAGGTCTGCATGTATCAAGCCGAGGAGTTTCAACTTGAGTAATGCGGTGAGCACCTGCGAAGTGATAGGACGGATATACTTCAACGGCAACGGCTGAAACTTGTTCTGCTTCAGAAAGTCATACAGGTTCTGCTCCAGCATTTCAAACACCAGACACGTGTGATTCTTGTGCTGGAAGCACTCGTACGCCCGAACAAAATTAAACTCGTCTGCATTTTCTTGGCTTAGCCGCGACAAGATGCTCACTTCAATTTGGCCCTGGCGTGCGTACGACGGGTGGTTTTTTAGAATCTTGATTGCCACTATTTCATTGGTCCCCTTTTTCCAGCATTTGACAACCTGGCCGAAGGTCCCGCGTCCTAAGAACTCGAGGACCTCATAGGCAGTTGTCATAGAATACAAGACCTCATGTTGGACCAACTGGTAGTCACCCTCACTGCCCGAAGAACTTGTGTTCTTCGAGGTGGTGGTTGTGGTGGTGGTCGCCGCTGCGGTGGTGTTGGCCGTCGTCTTGCTGGAAGTGTCATCCTCACTTGATACAGCGTGTACTTCCGTCAACTGCATGGGGGCATCTACTTCATCACTTTTACGTTTAACGCCACATCTCGGAAACGAGGGGTCCACAACTCGGATGGCAGAGGTTCGGATATAGTTTTGTGGCATACTACTGCTACTACTACCTTGGGAAATGTTAGACAGCTCAAGGCCATGGTTTGGAAGCACATACGCAGTAGTTTGGTTGTTACCAGTGCTAGGGATATAGCCGGAGGGGCTGGCGGCACAGAAAGCTCCTACATGGTCCTCCTCTAGCACAACTTCCAACTTTATCTTCTTGCAGTTGCTGAATGCACTCACTTTTGTCTTGTAGTTTCCAGGCTCCTCTTGCATCAGTGCTTACAGAATCTGCAACATAAGAGAGGGAGTTTAGTCTTCAGTGGTGATAAATTATAGATACCTGCTTAGTCAAAAACCAATCCTTAGGTTTACGATATTGAATAGAAAGTGCAAGCATTGCTTTTGTCCTTGATATTTTCATATCAGGTGATATCATCATGAAGAGTTTCCAAGTTAAATTACAACATAATAACTTATTCTAAAACATTGTATACCAATTATAAGATGAAACAGGTTATAGAGTAAAACAAAGAACTTTCCCTTTTCTTTCCTTGTAGACTTAACTGGTAAAATATTTTCAACAAAAAGATGAATAACAAATTGGTGAAATAACAAAACCAAATTGTCAACATCTGCAACTTGACTGCTGTAAATGCACACATCAATAATCATAAAATGATTTCATCTACAAATATATTATGAAAGCATATTTCATTATCACACTTATTAATTATTTGAATTCTTACCATCAGAAAGGTCAACTATCAACATGCTATAAATTGCTGTTATTAAGATAACTACCAACCAGCGTGAACAAGATGTTTTCAAATTCAAGTCAATTAATGCCAATTTAATGGCAGTACCATCTAATCATGTCCACAAGTGATAGAATTCTTACCATCAAAGATCGATTTCAACATGTAAACAACTAAACTTTATTAATTGCTCTCATTATTGTAAATACGAAACCAGATAAACAACATGTTTACAAAATGGCACCATGTTTTGTTGAGTTCCAAGTTTGTGTATGATGAGTAATCTAAACACTCCACAACATATCAAAACATGTCAAATAGATTTCATTATTAGCCAACAAGTTTCCAAACAGCCTTTTTCACACAACCTTTTGACAAACTATTAAAGCAGAAGATAGGATAAACAACTTGATTTGACCTTGATCTACAGATATAAAAACAGAAAGAACATATCTGTACATAAACGAGAGATTGATAAAACACATAGAAAAGGTAAAGCTGAACTCGTAACAAAACAGATCATGATGAATAGAGCTGAAACATAAATACTACCGTATTTCCTCTAATACAACCCGGGCCTCCATTACAACCCGGGCCTCGAATATAACCCGGGGGGTAAGGGGGTGCTGACATTAATACAACCCGGGTCTCGAATAGAACCCGGGTCTAACATAAATACTGGTATAATATGTCGATAGAATGTACTTCACGGAAACCGTATATTGCAGGGATTGATACGGATTTTTATAAAAGAATGAATATCAACAGAAATGCCACGAGATATGTAGAACTAGATCAATAATTTTCCATGAAAACGCCATTCCTAGAAGATTTTGAAACGTCAATTCAGACCTGAAGAAATACAACCCGGCCTCCATTATAACCCGGGCCTCTAATAGAACCCGGGGGGTAAGGGGGTACTGAACGAAATAGAACCCCGGGGTTGTATTCGAGGAAATACGGTAATTTAGATTAGGTCAACTCTCCATCAATGGTATTTACCACAACTAGCCAAAGAATTCCATAATGCTAGTAAGAAGAACAAGTCTCCTGCATGACTGTAAATATTTAGAAACCTCACCGAGGATAGATTTGAGTTTGCCACATCAATGCTGCTGATGGAAAATTTTAGTGACTATTTACTGATTATCCTTAAGGAAAACTGCTTACAATATATTGGGATTTGTGATGATAACTGAGAAGGTTGAAACTATTAAAACCACACCAGATATTTAACTTCTTTGAGAGGCATTTAGAAGCTGGTTGATGAAGAACAAGTTATATGGATAGTCAATTTCTTTATTGCATGAAACGCGACGTTTTGGTGTAGATACTAACAACGTTATCAAATCATTTGCTTGATAGCTGTTGACTATCCATATAACTTGTTCTTCTCCACCAGATATCTAGAAATGATTTTTGCCTACCACATGTCGCTGAGGCAACTCTAAAACTATTCAATAATTGTCTTTACCAACAATTGCCTCCTAGTGACACTGAAAGTGATTTGTGAGATAAGTGAGAAAGGCAGACGGCACATTCAGGACAAGACGTCTGCTCCATGACTCTGTTGATGTTTACAGTGCTCCAGATGAGCAACCAATCTGCCTATTTAACGCAACAAAATCCTTAAAACTTGAGTAGTTTAAATGCTTGGAGTACAGATAAGCGGGCATTTTCTTTAAAACCCAAAAGAATTAAATAGCCTGCGTACTGTAAGCAGCGATTTGTTCCTAGTCGAAACTTGAATTGTCAGAAATGGATATCATTACCCTTCAAAATATCAATATTCAGTACGTTAAAGATGTTCATAAGTATTATTACATTTTAAAGATAATGTTTATATGCAGCAGTTAAATACCTATTTTTGTTAATCATGTGACTACAATCTCATTTGCATATAACATACCCAGTTGTCCAAAATCAAGGGAGTACAATTTTACTAAGGTACGCTATCAAAGTTGACAACACTCAATTGTTAAGAAATCAGGGAGTAAATACCCAATAGATCCAAAAATTATCTGGGGCCCTTGTGTTTCGAAACTTTGTTGTGTTTTTGCCCCTCTTGTCAATATAACAAAATAGTAAGCCTAGATATAGAACTATGATCAGTGTTGTTCCTAGAGAGGGTCTTGTAGAAATTTGCCTACCCTATTGGCATAGTGTCCACTAAAATTTAAAGAAGTCAGATACTTTTACCATTGGAAAGGGTCCCAATAGCTTAGAATGGGTCAAAATGACCCCCTCAGGTGATGACCTAGGAACAACACTGATGTCATATGAACCAACAGTTGTAAATTCAATGATATTCCTAATTTCCTACAGAGAGTCCTCGGGAAATTTGCCCTATTTGCTTGTCTCTTTAAATCATGGAAAGATAGATACTTATATCATTGCACTGGGTCAAATTTGCTGAGAACAGGCCAAGTGACCCCCTCTACTGATACGTAGGAACAACACTGAACATCTAGTTGACAAACTTATGATCTAACAGCTAATTGGTGAAGATTGCAGTTCTACTGCGGAGTGTGTAGGATCGTGGTAACTAGGGACATGAGTCACTCCTAGCAACCAAGCCTCAAGACGAGATGAGGAATCACTGCTCAGAACAAACTAGTCGATAACAGCAAGGAACTGAATAACAAACTGAAATAACCAATGACGAATAACTGGATGAATCAAATGTGTGAACCAAATGTTATAATTAGAAAGGATTTCATATGTATAATATAATGTAATGATTAGACTTAAGACATCCGTTGTCATAGATTTAAAGTAAATCATAGTCATCAGTCGTTGGTAGAACTTCTTTATAAATATTTTCTTCATGATGAATTTTTCTTGTCTGGATATAAAAATTTCTTCTCAGCAAATATGTTAATCTTAATGAATTTGTCAGTGACACCTACCATATCAAAAAGGATGTATTCAAATTCTTACTTGCTAAAATACAGAGAAAAGAAAAGAAAAATCAAAACATATTGTCCTTGAAAACCTACAGGTAGATCATGATATTTCGACTTCGACCACTGTCTAACCAAGGTATCTATCCATATTTCCTAGCCAGGTCGAAAGTTGTCTGGCAGAGCAGTAATAGATATTATATCCAAAGGGTTACATCATAATAGTCGACATGTGAATTCTTTCTTGTTAAAATGAAAAGCAATGAAATCAAATATTGTGAAATATTGTTAACAAATCAATGCTCTAGTCATAATATATGATATTTTAATATTTCCAATGGTAAAAAATTATGGCAGATAAATGGATTAATATGTATTGATACTTGTTTGATAAAGGCATAGCAAGGGAAAACATATATCTTCTACAATAATTCAAAGGGTAAAACATGTTTTCAATGTCATCTATATCAATGATAAATAACATTTCTAAAAACTTACACCATGAAATGTCAGTTCTAATTGATCAAATGCAAAGCAGGGAAAACAAATATTGTGACATACTGGCAGTGATAAATTTACCCCCAAGTCCTGCTTCAAATACTCGCAAAATTCTGTAGGAGTAAAACAAACTTAACCTCAGTAAGTGAAGGGATGAAAGGTTTTTTTTCATGGTATTATTGCTTACATATTAAAGTATGATAACCTGCAGGGCCTCACAAGACATAGTGCTTCGGAGTCCCTGAACCATATTTGTAGATTGATCCGAGATATTGTCAAAATATGGGTCATGATGTCCTAATACACTACATCTTACATTTCCTAAGGTAAAAAGTCCCTTTTACAGGCAAAGAACGAAGTGTCAAGATATCATTCATCATTTACTGAGAGATTATCCCTCTAGAAGCGTAAGAAGTTGACAAGCCCTCCGGTGCAAAGGCTCGTTAAGATAATGGCCCAAGGCGAGAAGATAATTTGGAGCTTTAGTCTTACAAAATGCCATGTGATTAAAAATACTTATCTTGACATGACTCCTGGCATCCCTCTATTTCGGTCATATAAACCTTCTAAATGTCAAATTTATGACAAAAATGAATGACATGATATGTAACTTGATATTCTGAGAATTTTAAGTGTATGTATGTTTGCTCAAATCAAGTCCTTTGAATTACCTGAAAATGTGTTGGTCACCTTACACTAATTAGTAGAAAGATAACTAGCTCATTTTCTCTGTTTCATAAAAAGCAAGTTGCTTTTGAAAAAATTTGGTTCAATTTTTAAAATAATGATATGTTTTTTTACTACAGGGTATATGTACCAATACTTGTCCATAGTCAACATAATAAAATAAATAAATTGAATTATTACCTGTAAGAAAATTACAAATTTGAAAGAAAGATCCTGTATTAACTTCAGCAAGATGACTATTCACAACAGGCATTGTTCTCCATATTCAATTTTGAACAAGAATCAACTTGTAAAAAATAGCATTTCAAGTTTGAAAGAAAGGAGGAGATTTCCCTAATCTTTGCTTATCAAATTGAAAGTTCAAACGGAGCTTTTCTCATTTTGAAAAAAAAAAAGGACAGAAAATTATTTCAAATTCCAAGAAAGAACGCTGCCTTAACTTGACCA
This sequence comes from Steromphala cineraria, assembly GCA_916613615.1. Taxonomy (NCBI): domain Eukaryota; kingdom Metazoa; phylum Mollusca; class Gastropoda; order Trochida; family Trochidae; genus Steromphala; species Steromphala cineraria. The sequence continues at coordinate 24,357,217 of OU744736.1, read as the reverse complement.
ATATGAAACTTCATCTCGGTATAGTATAGAATATTTTCAATCAAGCCCTTCCTTTAAAGTCAGCACCAATATGACGTACACAGGGCCCGACAGTGACGAACAGCACTGAGACAATTCTATTATCTTCAAACTAACGAGGTTCTGTACATTGCTAGCCGAGGGCAGGCTTCCGACCTACCAGCAACAGAATTGACCATTCCAAGACTGACAATACCATTTAGCGAGGATAATGGTGTTTATCACATAAAACTCAAGTCTACAGCGGAATGGGCAAGAGGCTATCGTTCTACTTACTGGGAATCTGTCACATAGTCAGTTATTCACACAAGAGAGGCAATCTTCCTGATTAGTGTCCAAGAAAGCCCCAATTAGTCCACAATTTGAGGGTCAGATTGGTCATTTTTAGGATTGGGGAGATATCAGGGGATTTAGACCAGTCAAAAAGTCTGAATTTTCTTTCCAAAAAGTCGTTAAAAAAGACAAACATAAAATTTCTGGATCCAACCCTATTCCAACATTTAAGATTTTTTTCAAAACGTGGGGCTGCCTCCTCCCTCTCCCTTTTCAATAGGTGACCAACCCCCAACCAAGGGCCACTCTTAACGTAAAAAATGTCTTGATTTGTCAATGAGTCCTATTTGATCAGGCTGTGGTCAACCTTTATGGGACAGCTGGACTGGGACATGAGAAATAGATAATCATGATAATCCTCACTTCAGAACACATGGTCACACAAGGAGATTTATTCTGAAGCTTTTACAATAATTCCTATTTTAATACTCAGACATATTTCCTAACAAAATAAATCATTGAGATTTTACATTCATCCAATTTTTCGGGGTTCATTCAACCTGTGTCAGAATGACAAACTTACAAATCGAATATTCAAATATATTTACATAATAATCGGCATAATTTTGTTACATATTTCTCCTAAGTCATAAGTCCTAAATAAAGTCTACAAGAAACTTACATTGAATAAAGCTTCCTGTGTTTGAAAAGGATATACAGTCCTGGCAACAAAAATATTCTGCTGAAGAAGTTTGAAAGGAACAATTGGACTGCAACCCATAAAATAAGCAAAGAACATAACCGAACGGCTGTCACCGAAAGCACAGATCTGTTGTTGACATATAATATTGATGAGATTTACTGGCAATATTCAGACAACACACCATCGGAATCCGAGACGACGTGTGAAACAACAACGCAACAACGTCAACAAAAACACAATATCATGGACAACACTAAAACAACTTCCCCATGCTTGAATACAAGCCAGTTTCACAGGTTGAACAGAACCCAATAGACTCCCACAAATCGGTCATTTCAAACATTTCAAGGCAAGACTGCATGGAGTGTTTGTCGACACGAGAATGGAGGAAGCACAGCAAATTATCGTATTTTCCTCCAGCCCTTCGCAGAGTGCATTCTCTCGGTGCTAGACTACCTTCAAACCAACTGCTCCTCTTTGTTAAACACAACAGGGTAAAAATCAACCTTTTCACGGTGGAGTCTTACAGGGAAGCACATGTCTAGTCTAGCAGTTACTTCTGGAGTGATGAGGACTTCCATACAGGATTAACCTTAGGGAAACTAACAAAATCTAGGAGCACTGGGAGAAACAAGGTTTTATTGAAATACAACAGGTTGATAACATTGTATTTTGAAGGAGAGACATGCCCGTTAACTTTGGGTAAATCGAAATGAATTGAATAAATCGTATCATATCTGGCAAATCTTGGAATAATAAAATATGATTCAGTTTGAACTTTTATAGAAAAATTTTAAAGTCAAAAGCACAGCTGCAATGAAATGGCATGTGATGATATGACATGAGGCACATTTTGAAAAAAATATTCTTTCCCTGTTTTTTCAACTATTATTTCTGACAAATAATTTATAATTATTTAAGTCGGCTAGCGGTAATGGCTAATGTGATTTGTCACTTCATCCCTTGTTTAACGACAGTCTTGTTTGTTGTCATTACTTATGGTTTAAAATCAAGAACAAAGTATCATTTCTATTAGAATTGTGATGATATATTAATACATAAAAAATGTTGATACTTAGCCTGACAATATGTATCATGATACCATGTCTGTATCATATGTACCGTCGACTTTAAAATTGTTAATTTAGCCTAATATAAGATTTTTGTCAAAGTACCCAAGATATTTTCAATCAAATATTCTGAAAATAGTGTATCGTGACATGTATCATATGAAATCGTAATTGCTCTTTAATGTGATACATATCATATCATGACATCTGTATCGCCATAACTCTAATTTCTACATGGGTTCATTTGTCTTCCTCATATCTTCTGTGTACTCACTTAAGTTAGTTTATAACTGCTTAGTGCACTTCCTTTTTGGAACACAATTAACCAGGTAATACTGATTATCTCTTTCTGCAATCAAGGTGAGCTGAAATTGGGTTTTAAGCCCGCTTCCAAAAATATTTCACTTATACCACGGTTGATAGTATTAAACTATTAATACAGTAAAAAGACCTTCAACACTATTGTGGTAATGCATTGCTGTGAAACCTGCAAGCATTGGCTGAAACAGACGAACCATGGGTGTTGCTGCACTGACAATCAATGTAGCAGTGCACCTAAACCTGACTGCATGTAGAACAGTTCTCTACAGACAACAGACCTCTCTATCCAAAACCGAACGCGCTAAACACTGCGCTATCCTGCCAACTTCAATCAAGTAATGAACCTTAAAGCTTGGTCTCAACTTTCAAAATCATGGAAACTTCTGAGCACAATGTACTCAACAATGTAGCTTAATATTAGACATATTATTAGTGTATGAAATAAGGCCTCTACTGTCCGAAAAGAGCATCTGGTTTTATGTTTTTTCTGTACTTTACCTTTCAAATGTACAAACAAACACTGGCTACTTCAATTTGTTTCATCAGACACTGAAAATCATGTTTATAATATGCACAACCGTTCTGTGTGGCATATTTTCAGTAACCACAACAGGGTAATAATATTTGGAAGCGTACACTTGGAGGTGAACAATTGGCATTAATATACCTATTAAAATTTAAGCTCATCAAAACACTTAACTTTCTAAGTTCAACTAAATCACAGTATCAAGCACAGATTACGTTCAGGAAATTTGGAAATGGCCACTTGGGCGGCATAGAACCATCAAGAGACTGAAAATCTATTCTGGTGTTTCTACTTGAGTCAACACAAAGATTGACTGTTGAACACTGTTCCCGAGGCTTATCTGACATCACAAGCATCAACTAGCCTGTACAGACTTCCTCCCTACTCATCAGTTCCGTCCCCAACCAAGATGTTCATCCGTTGTCCAAGATCTGTGTGTAGTTCATAGTTGGGTCACTAAGCAGTCTACGCATGCTTGTGTTGATCTATTATTCACGCTAATGAGGGCTGCATGATTGCTTCTTGTTTTGAGGAGACAATTTGACACATACTTAAATTTGTCACCTCTGTAATCATATTTTTTCATGTGGAAATTTCGACTGAAAGTGAATTTTGACTTTCGTGACGTAAAGACAGAAGTTGTTCATTGTTAATTTTGATTTCTGAAAAATAACTTATCTTGGATATGATGAACTCAAATCTCAACATTTACATTTTCTATGTAAAAGGATCTTATGTCTAATCAAATGTTTTCAAGGTTTCAAGATTTTCTAAATCCCAGGTCGCAGTCTTGCCAAAATTCATCTTTGATGCAACCAAAACATCAGTTTTCTCTGTGACATCCTGAATCTGAAAAGATTTTTATAGCAACTAGTTCTAATCAGTTCATTAGCGGCACTATCATTACCTCAAAGGAAGAGGGTTTTGAATTGAAAATAGTATGGTCTCTGCAATTCTAGCAAGCCAATACAATTCTTGTTGTATACTCCCAAGGGAGTTTGGATGATATGTGTGCAGCCGAAGGCAGAATCTGTTCCTACCAGTTATCACTGTACTAGTGTACTAGCAATTTAAACTCTACCATAAATTCTCTATTAATTCAACCCTCTCAGTGAATTATTTGAGATGTCAAATTAATAAAGGAAAAATGGTAATGCATTTTTTTGAAAAACAAGCATTATTAAGGCTCTGAGGTATCCTTAAATTGTGAATGAGGGCAAGTATTACTAAGCATCAACATAGTAAAGGATGTTTTGTAAAAGTTGGAACCCTGAACTCAAACTGACATTATTTTATATATAATTTAACTAATGTTACTGACCCATAGGTGTTGGTTTGGCATTAATGATTTATCAAAGTCAACGTTTGTCAAAGTCTGTCAAGATTATGCAAGCATTCAACTCTGGTAACCTGTTGCATTGATTGGTGTCTAATTGTCCATGTTGTGAATGGAAGAATATGTTTACAATGACAGGGGTTAATCTTTAAAGTCTTAAGAGTCAATATGGCGTGGACTTTTGGTATGTTTTCCAAGCCATTCACAGGCCTTTGTCCAAAAGTTCAGACACTTTAGTAATCATACTAATCAATTGTTTATAAAAACAGACATATCAATGATTTTGAGGACAAAGGTGAAATTTAGTAAGTGAAATCAGACTTGAAATTTTTGGACCCATTAATAACAAATTTGTTTGCTCACCTGTATTTTAAGTTCAATGTACTGCAGCAGCTAGTAGCTATAGCACACTTCTCATAATAATGACCTGACATTTTCATGATAAATATGATAATACTCAACTTATCATAAGAACAGTGTCGTGATTTGAGAAATCTGAGAAAATTTGCTAACCCTTTTGTAATGGTATCCTAGAGGCTCTCCTTGAGATTTTACCATCTCATATTGGCTTGGTGTTGGTTTATAAACACAAGTATGAAATCTCATTGATAAGTAGGATATGTAGCGTCTTCTCTGAATTGGTAAAAATGATTCGGACCCCTCAAACTAAAGACCTAGGAACAACACTGCTTTAACTCTTTGACCTATAAGAAACCAGGAACAAATATGTTTTTATCTTGGATCTAGGCCTGTAGGGGTAAAAGGGTTTATCTTTCTGTGCTTGGAAGTATGAGAAGTAAGATACACTTACAATTGCCATTGGTTTTATCTATTCAAAATTGTGAAAATGACCTTTAAAGCTAATATCTAGAAAGATACTGTAGGATTCTGATATTTGAAATTTGAAATGTTTTAGATTGGTGCTGTGAATTTAACATTTGATTTAAACATATTTATTTCCAAAAATGCAGGAACCAAATTGGTAAACAAGCAAATGCTTATAACAATACCATATTTAATATGTGTACTATATATACGGTAAATTTTCTAACATTATAGACAGTTTATAATTTGCAATTTTGGAAATTCAATATAAAAAAAGTTGTGACACAAAAGATACTGATATCAAGGTTGAGTGTTGTTCCCTGTACAATTAAAACTGATTGATTCCCAAGGAATATAAATACCAGTATACAAACTTGTTCCATCTAGTGGGTTTCCTCTCCATGTCTCGTCAAAGCAAAGTGAAAGTGATTTGCATGTTTTGAATTTAAACAGTATCACTGTATGTTTGTAATTTACTCTGAGTTACATAAAATAATTAAATAAAGGATATCCTGTTACGTTATTGATATTTCATTTGTTATGATAATGGTACTTCTTCAATGTCACAGTGACTATAAAAGTGAATGATTTTATCTAATGATCATTGAGCTCTTATTTATAAACATATAAACATGTTATGTTGATAAATAGTTTTCAAGAATCAGTTATTGGGGCAACTGTTAACAAAATTGTAGAGTTGGAGATTTATATCCGACAGCAATCAATGTATATTTCAGCAAAAAATCTGACACAGTAGTTGATATTCAATGCTGTAGGATACATTTAAAGATAAAAAGGGTGTGTTCCAACTTCCAAAGAACAATTGCTGCAATCGATTGCAAATGAAGGAAAGTTTACAACCCACACCATTTATTCTGGTTTGGTTTTTTTCCATACAAATAATATTATACCTTTTGACAAATGCCTCAATTCTTAAGGGAAATAAGAATCATTAATCTAAATCAAATGATGATTGTATTTTTGTATCACTATCGACTACACTACATATGGACAGAATTATTTTCCTGGTTCTAGATATTATAATTCAAATGTACCTTCAAAAGCTTTTACCAAATGCATTTCACTGTTCATATTCAGGGTCTGTCATAATCAAATTTCATATTAGATTATGGAACAACCTCACAAGAAATGAAACCCGGAATTTAAACACTTTTAATGTCAAATAAATCTAACTGTGTGTCATCTAAAATCAGAAAATTCAAGTATTTCAACATCATTTGAAGAAATGAACGAAATAGACTGATCACTGCGTGATCAGCTGATAATCAGAAATCATCTTGTTTACATCACACCAAGCTCATCGACCTGATTGTTATTGAGTCATAACCTAATGTGATCCAACTAATTAACAAAATAACACTGACTAAAACATAAAGCTATGTCCTAAACAACAAAGGAGAAAATTGTCCAGACATGTAGGAAAACACACCAAGCTGGGAAATGCCTGTCTGTCCTTGAAACATGAGGCGATGAGTGGCTGGAAAACTTGATGGCGGACCAAAACACGCCATACTTTAGTGAAATAGTTCGAATCGCGCAGTCGTCAGATTTTCAGTGACGACTGTTGAAAACTCTCAAATGAAACAGATCAACATCTTACCTTTCTGAATGAAATGGCTCTACGAACTGTAGATACACAAGTGGTCTTGTGTTTTGCTCGGCGAGGTCTTCGGTAACAAAGGTGGTCTTTCTGTGACCATGACCCGCCTTGCCTTCAGAAATCACGAGCTTTTCCGTAGTTTAGGTACTTATTTGGTCCTGGATTGTAATGTTCCGTGTAGTATATAAATCCCCCAGTGATGTAGTAGCTTCTTTTCTAATACTTTTGTTTGAAACCCCCGAAATTTAGGCTCTTTCCGAGCCTTTTCTATAAGCGCAACATGTCGGGCTGGCTTTCAATGGGGGATTAGCCCAGTGGATGGATACATGCTTGTGACCAACTACGAACATACAATATAGTTTTATCAATTTCCAATAATATTTCACGAAAATGTATGATCTAAAGATGCCATACAATTTAAGTTAGAATATGACGTTTATATGTTCGATATAAAAATCTAATCATAGTCTAAAGTTAAAAAATATAAATACTGAACTCCGAATCTCCGTTCGGGTCTCAAAACGTCACGTGACGTCATGGAAACTATCGTAGAGGCGGCGAGGAAATAGCAGCCAATAACACACAGGCGTTGACGATAACCTGTATAACGTACGGTAGAGCACCTTGCGGAAGTTCAATGTTTTAATACTGCTAAGGGAGGTAATCGATAAAAAATAGTTCATAGCCCGAGGTAAAGCCAAGTGCGGTAATGTTTTCAGAGATGCGGTTGTTTACTGCAGATACACGTTTGCTTCTATTTTTAAACCCAAAATTAATAGACTCATCAAAATGTTTTGAACTATCAAAATTATCATTTAAAAAAATCAATGAAAATTGATGTTGACATTTTCTCTTTATATAAATCTAATTTCATTCTATTATTTTGCTCATCCCAATATATTCATATCATCTTTTTTAGATTGAGTTTAAGGAGTTAACAAGTTATTACTTCATTCAGTGCAGTTACCTCTTTATACATCATCGCAGTTGCCATTAAAATCAAAATGCTATGATTGATACATTTTAATTAGAATTAAACAACTTGACACACACAAAATTCTCGATCTATCTCGATAGTTTAATAATTAAAAAAAAACAGGATTAATGACTATCTAATTAATCCTTTAACTCACGACTAAAAATCTGTTGAATACAAAATCGTTCAGCAGATATAATATATAATATATAACAAAAAATCCATATATTTAAAAAAACGTTTAAATATTTGTATAGAGGCATGGATGTCAGTATCAAAGATACACTCAATGTAATGTGATAGTCAGAGTTGTAAAAGCTTTATCGAAAAGTGACTGTTGTATAAAATTTTATTTGAGTTTTTATCGATTCATTAGATGCACAGCGTGTAGGTATGTTTAATATGTCTAAATTCTGATCGAAAACCGGACAATGATAAATGCCAAAACGTAGTTTTTGAAACTGATGTAACATTTTAGTTGATATGGTTTATTCATGTTCTTTTGACTCCTGCTTTGACAAACAACTAATGATTTTTGTTTTAATTAAGAAATTATCAATCTAGATATATTTTGAATACTGTCATATTTGGTGTTTTGACAAGAATATTAACCGATTCAGTCCGACGTTTCAACAAATCAACCAATCAACAATTCCTTTTCTTTAAACTCCTGAACATTACGTAATGTACCTCGAGCTAGAACAGATATATATTTATAGATAAATAAGCATCACAATACCAAACTAAAGTAAGTTAAAAGGACATTAGCACGTTTTAGGTAAATAAAGTGATCTCAGCCATAAGAAAATAAATGTTATCAATTTCCAAAACATTTTTGTTTTGATAAAATTCTAAGTTCTAAAACAAACGTAGCATGTGTCGTTAAAGGGGCAATCCTTTGGAGTATTTCCCTGTTGATACTTATATATGATCATTACATGATTATTTCACACTTTTTTTAAAACATAATAGTGAGGATAACATCTCAGTTATTCTAGATTCAACAGTTCGACAGATAATAGAGTGCATCACTGTGATCTCTTGAATTTTGTTTTAAAACAAAACAAAAAACGACAGGACTGTCCCTTTAAGTTATCCCAATGTATTTCCCTACCGCAAATGATTGAAAGGTGGTCATACAAAAATGGCAATCAGCAGTTTTCACTTGAAACGTGATAAATTCTTCTACGATTTCGGAAAATATTGTTGAATAATGAGATTTTTGACCGTCTGAAGATTATACAAGAAGCATAAACGAATATTTATTTGGAAAAGTATAAGATATGCAATTAAACACTGCCTTGCTGCTGCCCTTTTTAAGTTTTCGGCAGGATGATACGGATTGATACTTAATTTGAATGGCGTGTATCTCCTTTGTCGGAGATAACCACTCGGCAATTTCCGTAAACATATCCGTCAAGGACCGAACCCTGACAAGTTGACCCAATACATTTTGAAAACAATGATCTGCTGATAAGAATCATTTTTTTAAACAAGTTTTCAGGTAGTCACGATAAACTTAGCACATGTATGTGGTTTGAAATAAAGCAGTAGACCTATTTAAAGTGGCAGTAGCACGTTTTTAGGGGGAATCAAATGGTGTGAAATTGAAATAAATGGTTGCAATGTTGAAAGACAATGTATTTGAACTAAATGAAGCAGTTATAAATAAAATATATAAAATATCAAATGTAAAGTTCAACCATGCAATTCCTTTTCTTATACAAAATGGATTAAAGGTGTTCACACAATATAATAGCCACCAATGGAGTTTATAGATACCCCAATAGTCAGACGCCCCAATAGTCAGACGACTCAGTTGTCAGACAAAGGAGTTGGAGTAAACCAAGTGCTCACCTATTATTACAATGGACCAGTCCTAATTAATCCTGAGATACCGGGAATTATTAGGAGGTTTTTTTTCTAGATTTTTTTTAACGTTTTAAAAGCATATACTTGTTTTTGTTATATTTGTTCAAGACCATTCTCGAAAAACTCTATCTTTGCTATATCATTCTTTCTGTACAATGGTTCATTTTGGTACATTTATTTAATGATTATATACTCATCAATTGAATAACTCTTCATATAGGTTTCTTAATGTTATTTTGCTAAATCGTAGAAACAAAATCTCGTGTTTTTAATATTTCTATGTTCATTCATAAAACTAAAAAGTTTTAAATATAATTCTGGTTTTCTGAGTATATACAAATTGTTTCTAATTACAAAATTTATGCACAAATACAAATACAATCAATCATCGATCACGAAAGTCAATATTTCCCTTTGAATATTGATAAGAATTCGTATTAATTCAATCCATACATTTCTTAGAATGTTTATTTTCAAAATCTTTACGTCTCTATATTACGTTATATATCATTAACGCTACGCTTGTAGCATATACTTCTTGAAAAATAATAAGTTTATACCAATTTTGGTTGTATATTGTTTTAAGTATTGCAAGGTATATTGAAAGATAAACAATATTAAGTATATACAATACTAGAATTAACATTATTACTTATTATTACGTACAATCTTTCTTACCAAGTGGCAACAAAAAGTGGGATATGAGTTGGGTTCAACTCAAGGAAGGATCCATTTCTGTTATGTTTGGCCTTGCTGTCTAACAAGTGGGGTAATCGTTTGAAGGTTCCATTTTCTTGATGGGTAACAGCCTTAGTTTAATCTGCTTAATTAAGTGTCTGACAAGTGAGATGTCTGACAAATGGGGCGCCCCCTCTCTGTATGACACTCACTTCGAACCTTCATAACATAAAAACAGTGAAAGTGAAAACACAAATGATGACAATCATGATAAATGAAATTCATTTTTTAACTATTGTCTTCATCCCCACCATAAAACATGTGTAAGGCACCGTGTATTGACACCATTGGCAATAATGCATGAAGCTATCAGCCTTCTCCTGCATGGATCATAACAAATGTTCGTTGGTTGTTTTGCATTATTACTTGTCGTGTACTTTCTTTTTCACGGTATTTTAGTTATTCTTAACTCAAGCTTTTCAAATCAAAATGATTAACGTGGTTTAAACAAGATAGAAACCTAAACAAATTCGTTTCCGTATCTTGTCTTACGAGACCAAAATCACCCTGTCTCAGGGTAAAACATATACGCTGACGCTCCACTTTCATAAGGAGCGTCAGCGTATGCGTTTTACCCTGAGACAGGATGGACCAACATTAACATTAAAAACAAGTTTCCATCATATTCGAAGCCGCTGTGACGAACCTTTTATAAAATGTTAGGAAATTCGAACGCGATTTTCGTTTTACCATAAAATATTTGTATCAAAATCCTTTTCTGTGATTAATTACGACATCAGTTGTCTTGTTATACTTGAAGACATAGATGACCGATTTTCTTTATTCAAAATACCGTTCATATCTACTTGTCTACATGTAGTGTATGTATATAATCCCTGTCCTTTATATGATTCTTTCTCACAACACTAACGCCAGTACATAATATAAAGATAAGCAAACATACTATTAATACTCTGAAAACAAACATTACTTGCATGGTGGCTATCATCTTCCTACGCAGAGCCTAAAAGGCCAGTTTCCAAATTATTTTATGACAGTTTGGAAACTGGCCTTTTAGGCTCTGCGTAGGAAGATGGGTGGCTATAAATACATATCCCCCTATACAAGGTGATATGGGACAAAAACGTTACAAACAAAAGGAGATATGAACAGGTAGTGAAAGGGGTAGATAGTGTGCAGGATTCGGGTATAATGAAGAGAGGTTTGTAATAGACTTTTTAGTGCAAAATTTTAGTAACTGTCTTTGCAAATTCTACTTCAATCTAAATAAATTTAGATTAACAGTGTTTTTTATATTTAAGTCATTCTGTAAATAAATATGGAACCGTCGATCTAAATGTACTTATATTTAATATGCTTGTGGCAAATATCATAGACAGGTTAAAACAGGTAGTGATAATAGGAGAATTAAAGGTATGGGACCCAGGACTAACATCGAGAGGTTGTTTACGGGATATTTTAGAGGATACGAAATTCTAGTTGAAATTCATGTTCTTACATACGAGTCATTGATACATGATCATAAATGATCCAATTGCAATTTACATAGTACTGGAAGTGTCTACAACATACACAATCCTCAGTTTGTTCAATTTTACCACTACTTCTGATACCTAGACAGTTAAGTACACTTGAGTTCCTTCCGCTCTGCGGTACGCGCATGTTTCAGAGAGAAGCCGTTCAGAGAGTCGAAAAACGAATGTCTAGACAAACTAACACAACATACTTACGGTCAAGTTTCACCACTGGGTGATTTTGAACGAATCTAGTTAAATAGATTCACCGATAATAATGTAGGCCTGTATAAGAGGTTATGTGGACAGTACTGGACACGATACACGCGGGCACGATCATATACTACCTCTTTCAGGGTGCTTATTGTGGTTACGACATACTATCATAATAGGTTCTATGTAGATCGAGATCAAAAGTTTCCTCATAGTATTTTTCAAGTGGTATCATTATTTAAAATCACCCATTGATTACATAAGCATGTGACAAATTTGGTGTTTCAGTATTAAGAGATAATCCTGTATAATTTGAAGCAATTATATGATGATTTACACCTTTGTGAAAATCATAATTAGATGGTAATTTAATATGTGGATCTATTGAATAAGTTAATATGTATATAAATTTAGTGTAGCGAAAAGAGGCTTCAATCTAAATATGTATTTTATGCATGAACTTGAAGTATGTTATCATTGCAAATATTAAATACGAGCGTAGCACATTAAAGCTTTTCTAGATCCACGCCATGTTGGACTTGTAGTTATATCAAGACGTGGTCGTGGTCCCTAAAATTACGTCGAAAACGTTGAACCTTCCACTTTTAAAACAAACAAGTTCTCTTTTGTATATGAAATGGTTACGGCAAGGTAAACGTGAAATCATATCCTCAAACTTTCCACCATCCGCCAGCTGTCACGCAAAAGGGTCATTGAAGATGTGTTTCTTTTCATAAGCCATGAACCCAATCCACTCTTTTCTCACAAAGAAAAGATCAGAAAAAAATATCTATGCTTCACGTTTAAGCGTATAATTTCTTCCGTATTTCTTTCTGGTTCAAGGGTTGTCTTTACGAGGAAGTTTCTATGCATGTATGCTGTCAATAGATCAATCGAGTTTGTCACGTCACGTGACCATGATGGGATGATACATTTCCACACAAGGAAACATTTAATACACAACACTTTTGATTACGAAACCATTTTCTTATTTAAAGATTTTCTTTACGTTCATAAACTTGTACCACCGGGCATTTTGTGTTGTCATGTAGTTGACGTCGTGGAATTTATTATTTATTATTACAAATTTTATTTTAAGTATTCAGTTTAAATATTAATAATATATATCAAGAAAGTAACTGATGTTGACAATGTCACGGAAATCATGTTAATATATCATTGAAATCACGAAATTTCAAACGAGGAAACCCCCAAAAATAAAGATTATCAAAGTTCGCTTAGCAAACTTACAGCAAACCATGTCAATATGTGTAATTGAAACTTGCATGGTTAAGTCAATTTTCAACCAGAAAGTTGTTAAAAGAGTTGAGATTTTCAGATAACATTTATTTCTCAACGTTGTTGATTGCGCATTTCCTGTGTTCCCTTTTTCTTGATGTGTTCCAACGCGCGTCTACTCTGCACTACCGCCGAAAAAATATACGCAAGCTTAACAAAATATAGGTTTATGCACCTCTTTAACCTACAGCAGAATTGAGAACCGGATAAAGTGATTTTCTCATGAACATGCATTGTGAAACACAATGTACTTCAAAGTTTTGATACTTGTTGGAGGATTTAAAATATTTCCTTTGAAAGATTTTAAATAAGATTTCTTAAGTTTTGAAATGTATATCGATTGAATATCAGCCAAATTTTGACAGATAAAGTGATTGCCTAACGTTCATGTATTGTTATACTAAATATGTATTTCAAAGTTTTATACTTATTGAAGAATTATAAATTCTTCCTTTTTTTGGGGTTTTGAAATGTGCATCTATTATATCTTACACTAGGTAACTATTGAGTGGGGTGTGAAATATGTTGTTAACTTGAATAGCAAAATGTAGATACCCTGTTTGGTAGTTAGTTTTTAAATGTAATTTGCTTTTATGATGATATATGTAAGAGGCATTTTAAAGATCTCTATCTAATATTTCTAAGTTCTCATGTTTCAGGAGATTTTTGTATTGAAATGTCAATCATTAAGTTCAAAGACAAAAAGTCAGGCCTCAAACTTATTAAACGACATTTAATCCGTCAACGTCCTCTTGAAATACAAAAATGCAGAGAATTGCATATACGGTGACAAAACCCCTTTTACGGGCTCTACTTTACCCCTGACATTTAACCATAGTAAATTTGTTTCTGCAAACCGAATGATTTTGTGAGTCATAGTAACAAGTTGACTGCAGACAGACAGATAAAACCCATCACTTCACAAATGCCAACTGTTCCATAAGTAACAGTTATAGCAATATTCACAAAAGAAAGATCTAGATTACGAACTTTCTTTCCGCTAAAACTTTTTTAATTGTTGTTATTGATTTTGAGCCACTTCGTGAGTTGTAGGTGACAGATAATTCAAAGTTTATGATTGTTGTCATTTGATTAAGAAGTGGCCACTGTTTCTGAAAAGTATCATCTTAGAGCTAATATGTTTTCATAGTGACAAGTGACAACATTGAGGTATACAATCTTGATGATGAGTGAGAACCGGACAGCGACGCACATCAATTGGTCAAACGTACTTTTTGGTACTTATCCAAAGGAGACAGACAAATGGCAAAAATGTTGGTTGTGTTTGACAGGTGCTATGTGAATTGGATTGTGCACAAGTAAGCCTGTTTTAAAATGTTCATAGGAAACCACATTCTCTCCCCACAGAGGCAACTCAGTCATACCTCGCACTGAGCTGCCTCTGTAGGGAGAGAATGAGGAAACCAGTATTTCTAAAATATTTTAATTTGTCTTTCAGTAATATTTTAGTATTTACATGTATAGAGATATACCGACTACTGACTTATAAACAATAAACATTTAAAAGTAATTGTAGAACATAAAATACCATGTTTTTAAAGAAAAAATGATTTCGCAACGGCCGATTCTACCGATAGTAATTTTCAAATTGTTTCAGATTTGTGTGAAAACTAAATCAAAATTTTATTTTAAAAAGCTTGTTTTATAGTGTTCTGAATTGAAAGTGTTTTTAAAATATCTTTTGCTGCTTGTACAGATAACAAATGAACGTTTTAAAGCATTAGACCAGCAAGAGTAAGCTCCCTTGTTCAAACGGATCGTAAGCTACATTTGTATATTATCAATCCGTTATTTCAATCACAGGTGCATGGCCGTTGTCAAAATTATTACAAACAACTTTTCTGTAGTTATAAAAAAATAAGATTTTGTACATCGTTTATATGTAATCTACTAAAACAACTATAATAACAAGAAATCCTGCTGAAACATTTAAAACAAAGTCAAGGACATTAAGATAATTAAACTCATGTATCGTCGCCTATTAAAAATAATGCCAAATCTTAATTTTTAATATAAATTCCCTTTGTTGACTATACATTATCACAGTGATAACCAATCAGTCTAAGTAAACCTAGCCTCATTATTATCCGTTACACTGCTAACCAATAAATATAAAGTATTCCATTTAGTATTAAAATGGTTGAAGCGTACATAAAATATCTATGACCTAACAGGTGCCCGGTCACGTGACCACGCTATCCAAAATGGCGACCAATGGATTCTTGTTACCTGGTAGCGTGTAAACAATCGCCGGTGATGAGCTAGAACTGTGTGTACACAGCATGTAAGTAACTAATTACTTATTGATTTGAAGCAATTGCGATGTATATTCATGAATATTGAGTGGACACTTGACCGGTTAATTGTTTCCAAAGGAAGTTTGTAGGAAGGGTCGGTCAAATAATTCTCGATCAATAAATGACACGGTTGACTGACAGTGGAAACATGAATGCGGAATGAAATGTTATTTTTGTATATTTTCAAACTATTATATTTTTTTTCTGAAGATGACCACTTTATGCATAATCATTTTTACTAGAAATAGAATTTCAAAACTTGTGAAATAATTTATTGATTGAAACTTTGACAACCCAACGAACAAAATATGAACCAACATTGAAAAGCCTTAATTTAGTTACATTTTGTCCAACATGTTAATAACATGATAACTTTAATCTTTTGTGCTCTGACAGAGAGGTGGATGAATAATGTTATTCATATTTTATGTTATTACATACAAATCAATGTACTTTTAGGTGATACAACTGAATTAATTGAGTTTTGATTGCTTATCAGAAATATGTTGTTTATCTTTGTTTGAAAATATCGCAACTGTGATTAATACTGAGTACTAGCAGTATCATTTGAACTTTAGAACAAGCTTGTGGGAATTTATTTACGTTTGATTTAAAATCTCTATCAACAAAAAAATCAGACTTAGATCTTTTAAATTTTGATATTATGAACAGAAAGAAGTTTAATCTTAATATGAGTTTGCAAGGAATGAATTTTATAATACAAAGCAAGTTAGGGATATTATAATTAATATAAATGATATTTTACATATTCATATTTGCATTTTTCATATATTCGGAAGCTTCTTTGCGTAGTATATAGTTCTGTAAAGTTAAAGGGGCAGTAGCACGCTTTTAGGGGGAATATAAGTTGATGTCAGGAAAAATAAATAAAGCAGAAATAAATCAAATATATAATGTCAAGTTCAGCCTGTGATTCCCTTTTTTTACACAAAATGAATTAAAAGGTGTTCACACAAAAATGGCCGCCAATGGACTTATGTGAACCTTTATAATTTAATTGTTCTCTGACAATGGACGTGATTGGTATTTGTTTTCAAAGTAACTCTTTATGTCAAAACTATTTAGACATCAATGTCAATTGATACAGACTATCAAAACACATTTTTTTTTAAATAAAAGAATATTTTGAGTATGTATGAAAAGGCTTTTCAATTGTAATGATTATATCCTCTGTTTATCATAAAAATGTGCCCTCACTGATATCAAGAATATGACCTGTGCTTATTAAGTATTTTGCCAATTTTTGGGTGAACTCTATGACGTTTAAGTCTCTGCATTGGGCCATTGTAAATAATTTGCTGTACTTATACGAAGCATATATACAACCTGATATCCTCTAGTTTCAACAACATGGTTGAATAAATCAATTCCAAGTTTCAACTTTTTCTGGACTTTTTTACTCTCATAAAATATTAAGTCAATTATGATAATTGTGTACTAATTCTATGTAAGCTATAGTAAACTTAATGTAAATTCATTTAATATATTTATCAGATTTTTATTATAAAATCAGTTTGTGCAAATGTTATAAAAACTATCAGAATTTACATTTTACTATTTATTTTGTACAGTGTTTAATATTTTGAGTTGTATAAAAAACAATCATAGTCTTATACTAAATAACAATGCATAATGTACTGGTCATAATCTTACCGGTACCCTATAGTCTGTGCTGTATAAGGGACAGTAGTGCACTTTTGAAAATTCAATTTCTTCAAAGTTTCTCCAAAAATCAGTTTATGTCAAACATATTTTCTTCCGGGAGTGTAACATATCGTTACCAAACACAATTAACCTATCGCCACCTGTCAATCAAATTTACTTTCCGACCATTCATAGAGCGTTATATATTCACTGCGCCATTGGCCGCGTTGCCGACGCCATTTTGTCCGTCAAACAATGAAACGTGTTTTACTTCCTTGTTTGATTTCCTCTGCATCCTAATTCAGGATATGCCTTATGAACTAGAAAAGTGTGTAGCTAGTTCCTTGAGTACTGTATTGATACGCAGACAAATATTATAACATGTGTCATCTTCGGAAGAGGTTGCGTCACATAGTGCAAATAGACGTTGAAACGGGAAAATTCGAAGCGGTGACGGACCAGGAATTAATTTCCTATTATTATACAACATATACATCTGAATAAAATATGAACAAAATATCGTAAGTATTTATAATTGTTGCTGTTAATTCATTTTGGGGCATTTTGTAGATTTATTCCGCCCTCTCTTATTTCGTGGTTTGTATGCATTGAAGGCATAAGCAACTATAAAAGACATATTACCTAACTGATTTCAAGCAACTTTATTTGGTTATTTACCGTTTGATAACCTTCGTTGATATATTTATCAGACATTTTGAATTATCATATATGGCATTTGTTTTAACATTTGCCCCGATACACATGAAAGTATCTCTTAAAAAATAATATAAAATGATTAAATATGTCAATGAAACTTATGAATTATATGTCATACACAATTCACATTTACAAATGCTCATTTTTTATAACTTTTTATCAAGGATTTATATGAAATTTTTCAAATAGAAAATTTATCTGAATGCAACAATAAAGAACATTAAGAATAAAAAAATACATTTTCTACTCATCATAATAATATTACTTTCAATAGTTTGATATTATTTTTTTTACATTTATGTTGTTTGTAACAAATGGACAAACAGTTTGAATATATATAACAAATAATGTCAACTCTTATGATATTATCAAATTAGAAAGTATCATAGATATATATGCTAATTAATATTTTTGATAATATATCCATATACTATTTATTAATAATTTAACAAAATCTCAATTGTTTATCAAGTTATTCACTTGAAATATAATAAATGTTTAACCATTATAATGCTTATTATTCAATAAGTGTTCAAATATGTTGTAAGTGTTTTATGTTCCACAACTATTATAAATAAAATTGCCTTGAAACAATATTCAAGTCAATACTGATGCTGACCATTGACATTTATAACTCTTAGAATTTGCAAACACAGCTAATCCCTCTCATTGACCAGTTGACAAGTGTTCATATTTTCTAGGAGAAAAATCAATTATGAATTTGAAATTTCTTGATATTATTGGGGATAGTATTGGTATGCTTACAATTGCTTTGGAAGGTAGAGCCATGGGCCATTTTGCACAATTGATAAAAAAAACTAGACCATTAAAATGTTGAGGCTTACTATTGATATATGGGAAATTGCCGATTTGATATGCAGAAAAATTATTAAAAGCCTGAAAATGGGTCATTGTAAAAGCTGTCTTTCCCAATGCCTGGTCATTCTTTTAGCAAAATATGAATTAACTAATATCTATTGACAAAGCAGAAAAGTTCTACTTTTAGAGCAATTTTGATTTTATCTTTATGATTTATAGCTTACAAAGATAAAATATACTCCCTAATTTTGACATCTGATCTCAATTCTTGGCATATATCCATGATCTTAAGTGAATAATTGATTAAAAGTCGATATAAAAGTAAATATTTGAGTTTAAAAAATGAAAATAAATTGTAAATAAAATTAAAGGAAGATTCAAAACTGAACATTGTAAGAGGTATTTCCTTTAATTTAAATTCATTTAAGGATAAGAAGAAAAGAAAAGTGTATAAAGTATTTACATCAATCCAAAGCAATGGCAATAATGAAATATGAAAGACAATACTTTTAGTTATCTTGTTACTGAATATCATTATCATGAAAGGTCCCTTCGTGTACCTAAAGTTATTAGCTGTTTGGTCGATATAAACTATTTCTGAATAAATGGTAATTGGTATACATTGGCTATAAATTTATACACTATGGATTTTGAAATTTTCTAACAATATATATATATATATATATATATATGTTTTCTTTTTCAAAACACAAAATGTACTATTGATATATATTCGAAGCGAAAATTCACAGGAACCCACGATTTGCCTACATTTTATTTACGAAAGGGCAAAGGGGTAACTGTGATCTCTACTGTACTGTTTGTTTTGTTTGTTATTTTTCACGGGAGAAATCGCAGGGACGTGGGACCTATATATTTTAGATTAATTTACGAAAGGGCAAAGGGCTGGTACACCAAAACATATAGTAATTCTATATTTATATGTTCAGAAATGACCTATTTCGTTATAAATCTGTGCGATTTCCTATGTCCGTCATACCACATAATCGGCACTTCCGCATTCGTTTTCTAGTGCACATGAAATAAATATTCGTCAATTGTGTTTGAAATTTGTTGAAATTAGGATAATAAACAGTACAGAAACATTATCAATTGATCGTTTCGTTTAACAATACAAAATAAGGCAGTTATTACACACGGAATATCAATGTCCGTAACGCTCACGTCAATGACAACGTGCGTTTGTTTGTCAGACATAACATGAGTTACCTCCCTTGATTTCAAGGGGCGTGGTTATCTCTCGTCTGGCGATAGGTTAATTATTAGTAACCATAGAGGAAACGAGTAAGTTACAAGCAAAAACTGTTGGTTGCCATTTAGGTGTAAACACCTCTGCATCAGGGAAATGTATTCCTGTAGCTCAGCCAAAACTTTGTACATTCTTTTCTTTATGACCCTTTCATTGTTTATAACAATTGTCTTTCAATACTAACATTTTCTTTGTAAGAACTCGCCAAAAAACATGGTGTGAAATAAATAAAGAAGTTGTCATCCATATCATTTTCTCATCCTTGCTATACTTTGCCTACAGAAATGTGCTACAGTGTATTTAAACTATTGTTATAAGGAAAATAGTATGGTTATTATATAATGTTTCTTGCATTTTGTAACATATGTATGTTATATGGGCCTGTGGCCTGAATCTTGAAATAGCAAATTCTGTCTATGACATAGTCAAGGCAAGGCTGACCGCTCCGGCTAATCATGTCCAGAGGGAGGATCAGCTTGACCATTACTTTTCTTATGCTTATATGAGTCTACCACAAGTATATATCATATTGAATAGGTTGGATAGTCCTCACATTTCCCAAGTCCCATATTGCAATGATTGAATCTTATCATTTTTCCAACATTTTAGCTCATCTGAGGTCTGAAGATCCTAATGAGCATGGTGTTGGTCCGTTGGTCCGTAATGTTTTGCTTTTTGACTCTTAAGAGTTGAGTAAAGGTTCCTTGGACAATGGGGATTGTAAATTCTACCATTAATGTAAAAGATACTCGTTTTTGATTGGCTACTGTGAAAAATCAGAACTTAACATATTCAAAACGCTAACAAGCGCCGCAAAATGGTATACCGGTAACGTCTACTGAATTGTGTGAATGTCGCTTCTTGGAAATCGTGCATGGGCATCATGACACAGCACACCTGAGTCAATGCGAAAGAATATAGTTTGATTTGAAATCGTTATTATGGTAGAATGGAGTACGCGTTCGACTTTAAATTAATTTAAAGCTATAATAAAGACGTTATATGCCGATGATATCCAAACACAGTATGTTTATCTCCTAATTGTAGATTTGGTGATTCTTGGACCCTAAAAGATAATATACAATAGCAGAATGAAGCTATATGATATTAAAAAAATACTTTTTACACAACATGTATACTACTGAAATCTTTTTTTTCTATTAAATTCTCAGTGATTCAGTGTTACATAAACACAGGTCATAGAGTGACATGCACAAGATTGCTGTGAAAATTTTGTTTGAGTCTGCAACAAACTAAATCATACTTATTACATGTCAAGGTTTTACTCAAATCTATATTTCAGTAGCTTTATCAACCCATCTTTCTCTGTAATATAGTATCGCATAAATACAGGTCACAGAATCACATAAATACTGTCCTGAAATGTTATGAATTTACAACAAACATAAATTAATGTGTCCTGCTTGAGACTTAATTTGGACTACTGTGCAGATGGTTTCTGGCTAAGAAATACTGTGTTGCATTGATACGAGCAACATAACCACTTCCACACAATTTGACTGTTGATGTGGGAAGTTTATTACAGAGCCTGAAACATACATCAATGTTATTGAATAAATGTACTGTAAATTTCAAGATTTTGTCACTTACCAGCCTAAGTTCTCAGTGAGACATTGTTGCATAAATACAAACCACAAAATCAAGTCAACACTCTTTTGAGTTATGTGTATTCAATAAGATTTATGTTTGTGAAACGACTCAAATAAAGTTTTTCAGCAATGCATTGTTGCAAAAATTCAAAATAATATCCAGAAAGTTTAAGAGTAGTATTTTTTTAAAAATTTATGTTCAAGTAAACCGCATTTAGAAACCTTTCCAGTTTAAAACTATATTAAATTATTCTCCATTTTGGTCTCTTGCTTAGCAATTTATACTCCCCAAATACGGGTCAGTTTATCATGTCCAGACGTAGCGGTCAGTTTATCATGTCCGAAGGTCCAGTGACAAATGACAGTTTGACCAGCTCAGTGTTATATGTGTATGACACGAGTTCAGTCAGCCACCTTACGAGGTGAACTCGGGACAAAGACTTGGCGATCTGCCAAAGTAGCCCTAGCTCTTAGAAAATACTTATATTGGATATACATATTGACAAAGAAAGTCTGGGTATTGATATACTGTTACTTCATGGTTTTCTGCTGAAATCCAAACTTTGATGAATGTTTGATGTGCATGCTTATCTGCTTTGGAGTTAAAGGTAAGCTCATTATGATTGTGATTTCACTTTGAATAATGTAATAATGCTACTGTAACAAACATATGTTCTTAAAGGGGTTCAGAATTCTTTAGAGATTTGTTCTTATTGATATCTTTATGCCATGTCTAATCTATTTTAATGTAAATAGAATTAATGTTGAAAAGATAAAAACTGCTAGACCATCATTCAGTATTTTCATTATATCCTTGAAATTAAAGTCATTTGCAATTGCATCCACTACCAGAGTAAAATTTTGCTAAGGTAAAAAAAGCAAACCTCAAATCTAAAATGTCTGTTTGAACAATTTCTGACTGAACTATTTCAATCATTTACTTCTTATGGTTTTCTTTCACCTTTCATTTAGCAGTTTGTAGATATATGAAACTAATTTTTCCTCTAAAATCACCAACAACTCCCTTGCTTACCTGTAAATAGTCATAAGTTAACTCACATTTTATATAAAGCTAAACATGCATAATTTGAGGCATATAAAATATACTCTGGGTCTTTATATGCAGGCAGGTCAGTTGTAAAATCTTGAGTGTTCCAGTTAAGATCAGGACGGGAATAGCACAGTGGTTAGTGCGTTCAGCTTGGATCATTAGGTCCAGGGTTTGAATCCCTCTAGGGCTCGGCAACTTGTCTGCAATAGAGAACTGTTCTACACGTAGTAAGGTTTGGGTGCAATGCTACACTGAATTTCAGCATGGTTCTCTAGTTCGAGATGCTTGCAGGTTACAGAATAGCACAGTATTTAGTGCGTTTGACTCCGGAACAATTGGTCCAAGGTTTGAATCCCTCTAGGCCTCAGCAACTTTGTCTGTGATAGAGAACTGATCTACTGGTTTGGGTGCAATGCTACACTGAATTTCAGCATGGTTCTCTAGTTCCAGATGCTTGCAGGCTTCACAGCAATGCATAACTACAATAGTGTTGCAGGCTTTTTCTTTGCAATATTGCTAGCAGCCGTGGTGTAAGTGAAATACTCTTGAAAACTTTGTTAAACCAGAAATCACCTCACCTCACCTCACCTCCAGTTAACATGTCAAGAAGATTGACAGTCTTTTATTGCTCTACAGTTCAAACATTGACAATGTTTAGCTACTGATAACTACTGTAATGTGACTAAGACACTGTGTTCAGCTGTGTACTGAAAGTTCACAGACAATGGTTTATAATCTTGATTGTTCCTAGCAACTGTCAATGCTACACTGTTGAATCCAGAATGGGAGGGGGAGAGGGGGTTCACATTGTTCAAACGACCCTCCAAACCTTTGGGTTCACATTGTTCAAACGACCCTCCAAACCTTTGGGATTATTTGTTAAAAATTACTTTTGATATGGACTATTTCAAGAGTGCCCCCACCCCTTTTCAGTTACCGGGTAGGTGAATCCTTCCCCTTTTTAAAACATCCTTGAGGGCTGAAGTTAACTGGTATGAGATTATGAAATTCTTGCATTGTGACAAATTAGTTTCCAACAAATAATTTCAGGAACATGATTTGAATTTGACCAATAGTTAAATAACAATGGTCTATCATCTTTGTTTTTTTTAGCAACAAGAGTCTGTCAATGGCATATACAACCGCTGAAGTTTTCTTTACTAATTTGACTTCTTCAGTTCATAGACAATGGTTTGAAATTTTTATTGTTGCTAGATACAAAGGGCTTGCAAGGGTATTCAGTGGTTAAGTTCATTGTTCAGTAGATTAAATATTTCGTTACATTTATTACCTAAATACAGTTTATATTGCTACTTTGTAAGTTCTGTACAATAAATCATAGATGCAATTGTTTCCTTAAAATTTTATCTGCTTAAATTGTTTTTTTCAAGTTCTTGGTTTATAATCTTTTTCCTGGCAACAACAAGAGGCTATCAATTGTTTATTGGAGGACTGAAATTTATGGATGTGTAGATTATAAATTTGATTAAGCGACAGTGGTGGAAATGCAGATAGAGGTACAGATGAAGTTGAGTTGTGTCTGCCAGTTTCAAATTGATATAGAATAATTTCATGGAACAAAGTCAAACCCCAGGACAGAACTACTCATCCATATCAAAGTTGTAACCTCAAATAACTTTGTAGATTGTTTAGATCCTTCAAAGGCATTAAGAAGTGGGTTTTTATTCTTGTCCCTTCTTCATGTTGATAAGGTTGCCTTTCTTCAATATCCACCTGATAAATAATGAGATTGTTAACAACAACAACAATATCTTACTTCATGTTACACATAGTTTTTAAGGTTTACTTTCTATCCCTTCTTCATGTTGAGAAGGATGCTTTTCTTCAATAACCACCTGTAAAGAGATCGTTTACATTACAACCCTTCAAAGAGATTGAGAAGTTGGTAAAGTAAGACCTTATGGATGTTAATATCTACTTCATGTAACACATGTTTTTAAGGTTTCCTTCATGTCCCTTCTTTGTGTAGGTAAGGATGCCTTTCTTCAATATCCACCTGATGAAGGGGAAAGAGGTAGCCTAGAAACTTAATGAAAAACAAGTAGAGAAGTTGTCATGCATAGCATTTGACTTGTTTCATTCTTCGGTAAACAGAAATGTTGCAAATTATCACCAAAAAGGATCAAACGGACTTATGGACTCAGGATCATCATTCAAATGAAGGTGTTTTACCCTCACAACGTGCAACTACAAACTCCTGATCTTCATGCGTTCATGTTGTGGAGGATGATGTTCTTTCCACTCTGTAATAAAATACCTTTAGAACTTTATGTGACCTTCTTAGAAACATAAATAATAATAATATTGGATATTATTAGGGACACATTTCCATCCACAAGTGCATATTCAAGGCACTACCAACATTACCCAAGCTGACATATTTGTCGCTAGAAAGTCATGACCAACTCAACTCCTTACTAGGTTCCCAGAGGCACAATTTGAATAAAGTCTCTTGCCCATGGTGACACCGCAAGTCTCTCAACTTGTGTTGCAGTGTGGGACTGGGAATCGACCAGTCTCAGTTTATTCAGCAATGAGAGTGTAACCCACTCACCTGTCCAGCCATGCCCGTTGTTGCTGAACTATGCTGATAGTGGTCGATTGAGCATTGCACAGGTCCTTATGTCATATTCTACCATGACATTTCAAAATCCTCGAATTTCATTGGGTTATTTCTATGGTCGAACCTACGTTCGAACACGATTTTAATGACGGGCGTTTCACCGCGGTTTGATACACATTGCCATAGAAACGAACTTCATATGACACGAATCGACATGCACACAGTCACCGTACGCTTCGGGAGCTGCTTCGTCTGAATACTAACTAAAAGTCTTTTATCATTTTACTACCCGTACTTTTCTATAACTAGAGTTTGGTTCCCATAATATCATGCATATTTATGGGTTCAGTGATCTCAACAGTGACGTCAACCTTTGACGTCATAAGCACAAGACATTATGACGTCACAGTGTTGAACCGAAGCACAACTGACGTTACGCGGTAGAAAAGAAATGACATTTAAAACGCTTTAAACACTCGTCATGGTAGAATGGAGATAAACCTACTGTGTTTTTAATTTTCGTGGTTTAACGTAGATTCGATACCGTTGATGTTACATTCGAAGCCTCACGCTAACGCGTTCGGCTCCGAATGACATCAACAGGTATCGAATCTACGTTAGACCACGAAAATTAAAAAACACAGTAGGTTTATCCCCTAATTAGACTCATATTGAAAGACATTCCATTCTAAATATGAAGTTGTTTTAGTTAACCGATCTCAGTCTATAGACTGAAAGTGTTTTTAACAGAGCAAATCACTTGACTTGATATGATTATTATCCCCCGCCACGAAGTGGAAGGGGGATATAGGTTTGAGCTCCGTCCGTGCGTGCGTGCGTGCGTCCGTCCGTCCGTCCGAGTTAAAGGAGCCAATTTTTTTCAGAAACCGTTAAAGGTAGGATTATCAAATTTTGTGTGTGCCTTCAGGGTATCAATACCTTGATGGAGTTTGAAAATCAGAACCGCGCAAATATTTTTTCCAGAGTTATTGCCTTTGTTAAGTTTTTTGGGACTCTGTTCGAGGTGTCTTCAAAGGAGCCAATTTTTCTCAGAAACTGTTACAGATAGGATCATCAAATTTGATGTGTGCCTTCAGGGTGTCAATACCTTGATGGAGTTCGAAAATCAGAACCGCGAAAATATTTTTTCCGGAGTTATTGCCCTTGTTAAGTTTTTTTGGGACTCTCTTCGAGGGGTCTTCAAAGGAGCCAATTTTTCTCAGTAACCGTTTAAGATAGGATCATCAAATTTTGTGTGTGCCTTCAGGGTATCAATACCTTGATGGAGTTTGAAAATCAGAACCGCGCAAATATTTTTTCCAGAGTTATTGCCTTTGTTAAGTTTTTTGGGACTCTGTTCGAGGTGTCTTCAAAGGAGCCAATTTTTCTCAGAAACTGTTACAGATAGGATCATCAAATTTGATGTGTGCCTTCAGGGTGTCAATACCTTGATGGAGTTCGAAAATCAGAGCCGCGAAAATATTTTTTCCGGAGTTATTGCCCTTGTTAAGTTTTTTTGGGACTCTGTTCGAGGGGTCTTCAAAGGAGCCAATTTTTCTCAGTAACCGTTTAAGATAGGATCATCAAATTTTGTGTGTGCCTTCAGGGTATCAATACCTTGATGGAGTTTGAAAATCAGAACCGCGCAAATATTTTTTCCGGAGTTATTGCCCTTGTTAGTTTTTTTGGGACTCTGTTTGAGGTGTCTTCAAAGGAGCCAATTTTTCTCAGAAACTGTTACAGATAGGATCATCAAATTTGATGTGTGCCTTCAGGGTGTCAATACTTTGATGGAGTTCGAAAATCAGAACCGCGAAAATATTTTTTCCGGAGTTATTGCCCTTGTTAAGTTTTTTTGGGACTCTGTTCGAGGTGTCTTCAAAGGAGCCAATTTTTCTCAGTAACCGTTTAAGATAGGATCATCAAATTTTGTGTGTGCCTTCAGGGTATCAATACCTTGATGGAGTTTGAAAATCAGAACCACGCAAATATTTTTTCCGGAGTTATTGCCCTTGTTACGTTTTTTTGGACTCTGTTCGAGGTGTCTTCAAAGGAGCCAATTTTTCTCAGAAACTGTTACAGATAGGATCATCAAATTTGATGTGTGCCTTCAGGGTATCAATACCTTGATGGAGTTCGAAAAACAGAACCACGCAAATATTTTTCCAGAGTTTGGTGTCATGATATTTTTGAGTACACTCGAGTATTTAGGAGAAGGTTCTGACTTATAATAAGAACAAATCTGGCGGGGGATGTTGATGACTATGTCTTCTTGTCTTAACTAGAAAGTAGTTTATTCCAGGTGTCCATATTGAACTGATCACATCTTCATAACAGATAAGATTATATCAAAAACAAAAGGATAAAACCTATTAAATGTTTATCTAACCTTTAAGAGATAACCAACTACAATACATCAAAACCAGTTAATTATGATCATAAAACCAGTTAAATATATATCTGATCTTTTAGAGAATAAACTTATCACGATATGTCATGTCATTAGAAGCCAGTTGATTTATAGCCATTGGTACACAACATGACTTTTGCATACTGTTTCTATATTTGTTTCATTGTATGTACATACTAGCTTCACAATCCTGTTTACAGAGATTTCATCTGACGTATTAATCAGTCTAGATCTGCCTCGATATAATGGCAACCCTTGGCAGACGGCCAAGTTCACATACACTTGAAATAGAAACCACCCGATGACCTCAACTGTTTTTGAATTTCTGCTTCTTTTAAATGATTCTTATTGTGAATCCAGATGATTGTCAGAAAGTGTTAGGTTTAAGACCTTAATCAAAACATGAATTCTCTCCTTAGCCAGCCTTCCTCAGTTTCTAGGAAAGCGAAAATGGTACGCAAATGGATAAGGAATATGAATTTCCCAATTTTTATATTATTTTCTGGGGGTTTGGTGAAGGAGGGTTTGGCAACATTTTGAAATTAGAATGACTCAAAATCATGTGAGGAGATTCTGTGAATAAACTAACCTTACCAAAAAATGTTAACATAAATAAAATAATAATTTTTCAACCTTAAAGATAATATTTCATCATCATTCGAGCTTGTAAATAACTGGAAGTGATGTTAAATTGATTAATTGTTGATTGCAAGTCTGGGTGTAGTACTTGATATGAAATCCTTACTCAGTACATATGACCACAAGGGTTTCAATACAAACTTCTTACAGTTCTACAACTATTCCTTAGCCAGCCTTCCTCAGTTTCTAGGAAAGTGAAAATTGAACACAAATGGATACAAAATATCATTAATTTCCCAGTTTTTTAATTATTTTGGGGATGGGGATTTGCCACCATTTTGAAATTAGAATTACTAAATATCATGTGAGGAAATTCTGTTAATAAACATTTTTATTTAACATTGATTAATATGTTTAATGCACTTTTTATAAAAGATTTCTATCATCATCAGAGCTTGACACTAACAGTAAGTCATGTAAGATTGATTGATTGCAATGAAATCCTTACTCAGTACATATCACCAAAAGTTTTACGGTAGAAAATCTTACAGGAAAAGTATTCCTTCCTTATGAAAGCTCAACACTTCCTCATGAACTTTGATCTATCTTTGACTTTCTCAGTATATCATAGCAAACAGGACATTTTACACAAACATGCTCAATACAGTGAAACTATATTTCTTCCTTATAAAAGCAGAACTCTTTCCCATTGAATATTGATTTACATTTGCCTTATGCAGAATATTCTTAAAACATGAGTCGAATACACATTCTCTTGAAAAAAAACTTTTTCTTTTTTTATGAAACTGAACTCTTCCTCTTTTCAGAAGCAAACTCCCTCAGTACATAATAGAAAGAATGACAGTCAAAACAAACATTCTTATCTTACTCAGTACTTTATGTCCACACGCCAAACAAAAATATTTCTACCTTATGAAAGCTGAATTTTCCTCCTTGAATATTGTTTATCCTTTGTGTTCAGGTACCTCATGAAATATGTGAAAGGGCACTTAAACACATTGACTGGTGCTAGCTTTACAAATAGTAAAGTGTTTTGATATTTAAATATAATAAAAAATGTGTGAAAATGTAAAGACAAATATATCATGGAAAACAATATTTAGGACAGTATACACTGAATTATTTACTCTGAAATCTAAGCAAATAATTTCTTTGTCTGAAAATGCACAAAGATTGTGACTGGCACTGGCTTTAAAAATAGCCAAGTATTTACACTTTAAATGTGGAAAAAATAATACTTACTTGGAAAATGTACAGACGATTTTTATGGAAAGCAGTATTTAGGAAAGGATATAAACAGTTCATGACTCTAAGATCCATGATAGTTATTCCTTTGTGTCAATATCCACAAACACTTTGACTGGCACTAGCTTTAAAAATAGTCAAGTATTTTAATATGTAAATGTGTACAAAATACTTTAGTGCAAAAATGTACAGACAAATATATATGGAAAGCAATATTTAGGAAAGGATATACTCAGTTCATGACTCTGAAATCCAAGTACATAATTTCTTTGTGTGAAAATGTTATGACTGGCACTAGCTACGTAGGTATGTTGTCACTAGTTTTGGCACAGTGCCACCTTTGTAAGTTTCAGGACTTTCTGTATGTCTGTAGTCCCTGGATCAATCAGCTGACTGATTATCTATTGTTCCTCAACTCCAGGAGAGGTGATTTCAACTTGTAAACACTGCTTATACGCATTTACACGACTTAACTCATTGACTTTAGTCCTAATTTTCAGGCTAAAGAGAAAGGTAAGTGAAAGGCTTGGACAAGAGTTGTTTAAACAAAGGAATATCTACCCTGACTAGAAATAAATTCAAACTAATATGCTGAATAATTTTAATTTCATGTATCTTTCATATTAGTTATTTATTTTTAGTCATTTGAAAAACTGATTTTTGAAAAGATGTTTTTTTTTAACAATTACTTATGACATGTCAAATTGATCATTTCATTATGCTATATGGATTAAAACTGATGTTTCAAATCTTTGAAAATTATATAAATCTCTTTAATGTGAATATTCTTTGAAAAGCTCTTGATCCATAGTTTGACTTTCTGAAATGACAAAATGTTGAGAATAAGAGCTTGTTGGTATGATTCATAGAATATTATCTTTGACTGTTGTTCTTTAAAAATCTTTCATTTTTGCTTTTGTTCATGTCAAAAATGAGAAAGTAGTGTTAGATAAATTGTCTGATTAGATATGTTGTTATGGTTTAAACATATTTATTCATAAAATGAAACACATTGGCAAGCAAACCAGTGGCTTTTATTGATACTGCCTTTTGGTAATAGATTTATCTAAATATATGACAATTTTCTTTGACCCAGGGGAAGCCAAAGAAACAATCCAACATCAATGTAGATACGTTATATATAGATACATTATTATCACATATTCTTCTAAATACTGAAAGAAATTCTTTGGACCTACGGAAGGCAAAAAACATCTAAAAGTCAAGGTAGTGTTATATACATTGTCAGATATAGATATGTTGCTATCACATATTCATCTAAATACGGGAAGATATTTCTTTAAGGGAAGCAAAAACCAATTCAACATCAAGGTTGTGTTGTATACATCGTCAGATATAGATATGTTGTTATCAAATATTCTTCTAATAAAAGGTCACATTAATAGGGGGGGGGGGGGGGGGGAAGGCAAATTAGATCGTCTTATATCAAGGTTGTGATAAATTGACAGATATAGTTTATTTTTTTCACATTTTCATCTAATAAAAGATACCATTTTACCATTTATTGATATGTTGATAACAAATATTCATCTGAAAAATGGAAGCATTTTCTTTGACCCAAAGGGAAACAAAACACCATCTAAACTTCAAGGTAGTGAAGGATACATTGTCTAAAATACATATAGGTATTACATGTTCAGCTGAATAAAGGAATAATTGTTGTTAATACGACAGTGAAATAAAATATAAAATATAAAACATTCAACTTCGAGGTAGTGTAAGATAAATATTGCTAAGTTCATTATAGAAGCTTTATGTTTGAGAAATATTAGACATGATATACATCTGTCACATTAAGATTGTTATCTGTACATGGGCCTATGGCCTTTATACCGAATAAAAGAATTGAACTGAATTGAAGATTCAGTGTCTGAAATACATGTTGTAATCACATATTCATCAAAATAAAAGAAGAATTATGTTTTACCCAGGGATGAAACCAAAAATAACCCAACCTTCATCAAAATCTACTAATACAGAATATATGTCCGTAATTGACACACTGAAGACTTTGACCTAGTGGTCATTGCCCTCTTCTCTCAGACCAGTGGTCATCAATAACTGACCAATAGTGGACAAATGTCTCTGGTCATCGGTTATTGTCTAGTTTCCTTTGAAATGACAGTGACCAATGGCTGTGATGCTTTGTTTATGAGCCATCTTTGATCTTAGGTCACGTCAGATATCTGTTCATTTCAGTTCAATATGACCTAAGGTAATGATAATGATAATGATAATGTTAAGATAAAATAATGATTATAATAGGACAAAAACAATTTAGTTGATAAATGTGGCAGATCAAAAACGTTTGAAAGGTGTTTTGGGAGGGGGGGGGGGGGGGGGGTTTGGGATCGGGGGGAGTGTAATCACCCTTGAGGTCCATGTGTTTTTGTCCCTAAATATTTTAAAGGAAGAAAATTGCCGATAGTTAAGTTTGAAAATCATGTTTTTTGGTTAGGTATGAACATTTAGTTTTAGATTAAGCACTTTCAAAAGGTAATGATGGTATTAGGTGTGGAGGTTTAGGGAGTTTGAGTTTTTTGCTATCATTTAAGGAATCTCAACCAAGAATGGAATACCCAGTAGGCATATTGCTTATATTTGATGGAAAATTTCAATTATTCAAATTATGCATTCATTTCATAATTCTTATTTTATAATTTGTATTTTTTCTATAGTAATTATTTCCTTCTTTAGATTATTAAAGTTTGTTCTATACATGGATTTGTTTTAAAACATTAATATTGGATATTGCTTAATGATTTTTATCTACTACAAGTGAAAGAAGTAGAAATGTATGATAATTTTACATTCATCTTTAACAGGGTTGAAAATGAACAGTAGTCAGCAGCAAATTGCTAATTAGGAAGAACCTTGTGAAGTTAAGAGTGATAAATTAATTGTATTCTAATTACCAACTGAATGATGATATGATTTTGAATTTATATTTTAATAGCTGGAATAAGAACTTTAATATGTCAAACCTCTGAAAAGAAAGATTTTCACATTTTGAATTTGTGCATGATATATATAATTTCATTCATAATCATCATTTTTGTAAACAAAAATGTACCTAAAAATAAACAAAACTGACCTACAATTATCCTGTCCTATTCAAACCTGTTTTATCTCGGTGAATCAGCAAATCTTTGCTCCACACAATAGGAGATATTTATGTTTCTCAGAGTCAGCTGATCAATAGTTTACCTGCTTTACGGCCAGGTACTTTCCTATTACCTGACATTACCTGTCGTTAACCTGAACCAGGTGAAACACAAAGGTAATCACTGGAAACAGGTGACCTTGTTCCATAGTGTATATAAAATATCAATGTAATGTATTTTTATGTTTATACACTGAACAAAATGAAATTACTGCTAAATATTTTAAGATTTTATAGATTAACAACTTCTTTGACCCGTAGTAATATCTCATTAACCTAAGAAAGGTGAAACAAAAAAGTGATGATTGGGGATAAAGATGACCTGACTGCATAGTGCATATTGAAAGTGCTCAAATCCAATTTTTTTACCCGTTGAAGCCCTACTTATTACTTGTTTGTCGTCAGAAATTCTGCAAAATTTCATTTATCCATAAGCAAACCCAACCCGTAATCAGCCACCTCAGTTATAACTTCTGAATTGTGACTATAGGAAAACAGGATATTTTTATTTCAAGAAAAATAGTTGATTTCTTTATCATATTTTTGTACATTAGATATATTATTTGCTTGTTAATTTAATTTACCGAAAATGTCATTTTCAGCAATACCCCTAATGTCACAACTTAGATTACTCTTCCTAAATCGGCGGGAATGTTCTTGACTCTAGTTAAGTGTTGGCTAGCTGTTCTTGCTTTTCGATTGTAAACTCGACACCCAAGTCTGCAAATCAAACCCAGTGACAGATGTTGTGATAGTTCCGGACCAGAGACTGCTTGCTGACAACTGGTTCACTGTGTGTGCATAGCTCTGTTGTTATAAACATGCCTCAAGGCCTTAATATAACAATATCTGTGACTCATATATCATATATATAGTCAGGCATAGTGATTGACACTATGTAACTCAGGGGAATGAATAATATGTGGCAAACAGAAATTGAAACTGTCATTGAATATGATAAATTGTTTTGAAATCGTATGATATTATTGGATAGCTTCATTGGTAATGTATGAATTAAAACTCCAAAGATGGAAAAAATATTATTATCAAAAAGTTAACTGTACAACAAATAAGGGCTGTAATGTAATATGTCATTTGAAAGAGTTAGGTCAACAGACTTGATTCAAGTAATCTTATCTAGCTTGAGAGGACAATGCATTGGCGGACCAAAAGGGTAGGTGCAGTGTGTGTGTTGGGGGGGGGGGGGGGGGGGGGGGGGGCCATCTTTCCCAAGAGAGTTCCAAATATATGTTGAGGACCGTATTCACTAACTTGATAAAACTTTACAAGCAAAATGATTAGCAGAGAGCTTAAATTTAGTAAATAAGCTTATTTATCATTGGACACATATTCTTTGATCCAATGTTTTCATTTGAGTAGTGACGCTTTAAAGGGACAGTAGCACGTTTTTAGGGGGAATATGAGGTGATGTCAGGAAAATGAAAATTAATGGTTCCAATTGAAAGACAATGTATTTAAACTAAATGGAGCAGTAATAATTCAAATATTTAATATAAAGTTTAGCCATGCGATTCCTTTTTCTTACAGAAAATGAATTAAAGGTGTTCACACAAAAATGGCGGCCTATGTATTTTATGTGAATCTTCATACTTTGTCCTCCGACTTTGGATGATTGACTTGTGTAATGACATTTTTGACACTGTCAAAATAATACATTTAACATTAACTTTCAATTAATATCACTGAAAATTTGAAAATATAAAATTATCAAAAAACGTGCTACTGCCCCTTTAAGGTGCATCCTTCTCTAATTAAAGTCCTGTATTTGGGACATCTGGACAGTACATCTGGAAATTTACCTAAGCTTTCTTAAACTGGAAATGTGAACCTTTAACTACTTTAAAGAGTTCGATTTTGATTTCACCATATTTGGAATGTATAGGTTTCTTCTCATACTTTGAGTTGAAATAAGCATCGGGTGGAACTAGCAAAATCTGTAATGAGAAAAAGGATATTTCTTTCAAAAATAGATAACTATCTGTAAGAGATCTCCCGAATCATGAAATAAAAGCTTCCATATCAGATTACATAGAATGCCCAGGATTGTTTGTTAAGTGTCTGCATATTTCATGACAGCACATGCACAATCCGATCCTCCTGCTAATCACTGCCGTAATCCCTCCTTGTGGGGTGGTACAGTCATTGGCAGCCTCACCATATGGCACTCGTCGTTGAAAATATAACCTTGAAATGGAAGTCTTGGAAGACAAAAGTTAACATGGATATTTGTCATTCTGATTCAAGCTTAATGGAAGTCAAGCCTATTAATTACAGCAGTAATCTCATTTTAAGGGGAGATTTGTTTTCAGTTGGCATACAGCACTTGTTTTTGAAAAGAGAACTTTGAAATGGAATGCATCGGAGACAGAGTTAACATGGATATTTGTCATTCTGATTCAAGCTTAACTAAACTGTCAAGACTTCTAATTGCTGCAATTGACTTATTCACTTATGAGGGGAAACTATATTTTACGGTTACAATAATGATGGAATTTGTCTTAAAAAGGTACAATTATGTAGAATGCATGAGAAAGTCATGTTGTCAAAAGCAAAAGAGTTATGCACTGTTTTCTTAGATTTTTTGTTAACACTGATTGATTTATTTTGATTGGTACTGTTGTGGGAAAAAGTCATCATGGATTTTATATTTTTGATAAATGTTTTTATCTTCTCTGAAAGGCATTTTAGAAGTTTGTGTAATGAAGGACAAGTTCTTATTGGTAGTCAAATTCTTTATTGCATGAACTGCAATGTTTGTCGGCAGATATACCGATTAACAAAATATGTTTGTTAGTATCTACACTATTTGTGTGCTTGTTGGTTTTCAAACAAAAGAAAAATCAAATCATTCAAATTATTTACCGATATATCACTTGCTTGATAACCATGTAAGTATCTACACTGTCTGCTTACTGGTTTTCAAACCATTAACAAATGCAAGAAACAACTGAACAGTATTTGAACTATTTCATACGCTGATTACTTGATCGGTGCCTTCAAGCCCATTATTGAGAGCTATCTCATTCCAAACCGGTTCCTTGTTCTACCAAGCACCTGTTCCTGTGCAACTGAAAAAAACGAGTGATAGACCTGTAGCAAAAAATGTGATTAGTTGGGTTGTTTGATTAAATCTTAATGCAAGTAATTGGGGAAGAAACACAATTGATTTTCTTCTCGGAGCTGCACTTGGTTTACTATCAATCTTGGGGTCAGTATTGTTTCTTATTTTGTACTCATATCAGCATTATTATGTCATTGAATATTATTTCTTTGGTTTTCGAACATTGACAATTTATTCCAAATGATTTTTATATTTTGCTGCAAGAATTATTGTGAAGTTTAGTCATTATGTTTACTCAATGTTCTAATGTGAACACATTGTGAACACTTAAACATGCTAAATTTTTAGTAATCATTCGATTTAATGGAGTGGTCTGAAGTTGACCCTTAGTTTCTTGTGAATTCAAGACTCTGCACATTAAAAAACAAAGCTTTGTCTATGAATTTTCCTCATTTAAATGATAGTGTCTGTAAAATAAATATACTTCAGAGAAATATTTTTGTTATAAGCATCTGAATTACCTATTGTTGTCTATTAAGTCGTGGATGAAGCAAAAATTGCAGACAGCCATTTTAATGTGAACATCTCTTCATCATTTGAGTTTCACATAGCCTAAATAATGTATGTTCATATAAGAGATCCTTGTATTGATGAAATAAGATTACCTTGTGATGTTTTACATTTTGTATCCTTTGCATGAGATTTCCCTAAATGAATGATTTCATTTAGCACATAATGCTTCTGTGACTGTAAGTGATCTCAAGCAACACACCTTCATTTAACTGTACATAAGCCATAGTTAAGATAGCTAGGCTACTGTAATTTCTTTATCAATTGGAACCTCAAATTTTCAAAAAGATTTTTAGAAATGTCTAAGGTGAACTATTTTTCACTTTTGATCACTCATCTTGATTATGTAAATGTTACATGAATATAAAGATCATCTTTGTAATAATGACAATGTTGGCCATACGAAGACATGTTAATTGATTAGATAATAATGTTTTGCAATTATCATCTATTCTTTTAAAATTAAACAATGATTTTAAGCAATGGTCAATCCAATCAAGTATCAGCTTACACCTTTGGCGCTGTGTTAAATTATTAGATGTAATTTGAATTTGTGACCCCAGGAACAAAATATGTGGTGGAATTATTGGAGATGTCAAATAAATGGAGAATTTACGGTACTCTGAAAGATTTCTGACCTGCATTTAAAGGGTTATTGTCTGAATCTTAACTGTTATCATCAAGATTTCTGACCTGGATGAAAAAGGGCTAATGGAGAATTTATGGTATTCTGAAAAAAATTCTAACCTGCATGTAAAGGGTTATTGTCTGAATCTTAACTGTTATCATCAAGATTTCTGACCTGGATGAAAAAGGGCTAATGGAGAATTTATGGTATTCTGAAAAAAATTCTAACCTGCATGTAAAGGGTTATTGTCTGAATCTTAACTGTTATCATCAAGATTTCTGACCTGGATGAAAAAGGGCTAATGGAGAATTTATGGTATTCTGAAAAAAATTCTAACCTGCATGTAAAGGGTTATTGTCTGAATCTTAACTGTTATCATCAAGATTTCTGACCTGGATGAAAAAGGGCTAATGGAGAATTTATGGTATTCTGAAAAAAATTCTGACCTGCATGTAAAGGGTTATTGTCTGAATCTTAACTGTTATCACAATAATCAGAAGAGTCATATTACTGGTACATGGTTTCTATGTGGTTAGATTGTTCTGTGAACTGAAACTGCTAAGTCAGTCAGTCTTCTGTTCTATTGTTTTGGTGTTTTTAGTACAATGGAGGGGATTCCCCTTACACTTCCGCCGACTGTTAATACCTGGTCAATGTAATTAATCTGTTGTATTACTAGTATATGGAAACTACTTGATGATCAAGGTGTTGAGAAACCATGATTTGTGGTTATGATGATAGCATTCGGAATAAGGGGTGAGTTTACGGAATTTTTTTAAAGAGATTTGATTTATTTCATAAGATTGTGATATCAATGAGATATTATTTTACCTTCTACGGCAATTTTGTTGTTGTTGTTATTATCTTATCAAAATTTTGAGAATATTTTCAAATTTTGTTTTGTTTCTCTTATAAGATATACAGAGGATATTATAAGAGTGAGTGTCTTTTATAGTCACAAAATTATCAAAAATATTGATGTACTCTCCAACATATGCGGACTAGTCTCTGCCAGCACTTATTAAACGCAAAGTCAAAGGCGAATCGTATTGTCAAAGCATTTTTATAACATTTCAACACAATAAGGAAAAGATATATTGCCCTAGGGCATCACATGAAGAATACAGGTATGAACCCTGATGTGACTGCCCTTGTAAATGATATGGATATGCTATTTAAATAAGGTCACCAAGTTAAATAGTTCTTGACCTAAAGCATGAAATACCTATCAATCCACCCACTACATTTCTGCCCTACAACAAACAATATCAATGACAGTGTTGACTTGTCTGAGGGTTTCTATCAAATAGGTCGGTCATTATCTGGAATTTTAATCTTTTCAACCTCAATCATAACTTTTGAACAGGAATATATTGTCTCTGAACGCCATTCATTGATAGGTATCAAGTAAGTAAAGGATATTAACCTCTCCCTAGGTTTTGGTTGAAAATAAAAATATGAGGATGAGGGAAAACCACCAAATCAACACAAAGATGAAGTCTGAGGTGTATATCGGTTGTTCTTGCCTAATTTCTTGTTCTTTATTGAAAATACAACTTTATGATTTGAAATAGTCTTTAAATTAAGCAAGAAAGTGAATAACATGTAACATCATGACAGGTAGCTGATCATTTAGAAACAGTTGCATTTACCTTCATGCCTAAACCCCCTGTTTGTTGATCATAGAGTATTAGCCCTTTACCTGTTTCACTCTAATTGTGCCATGATAACAATGTCCGTCACCTTTTCTTCACTGAGGAGTTCCTTCCATATTTATCCATTGTATATCTCATCAGGTGCTTAACAGTGTGAGGCTGTTGGGTAATAATCCATATGGATTAACTTATCCCCTAAACCTCCCCTTCTGTGATTGTTTTGTTTGGTTGTACCCCCTCCTTGTCTAAGTCTTGCTTATAGTCCCTGACTTCTTAGGAACTCTCTACTTGCTTTAGTAAGGAGATTTGTGAAGAGCCCTTATCAACCAGGCCCGACTAAGATTCAGGTGAATATACTTCTGGTTTCATATGGTCGACTTCCCTTTTCAAAATATGAGTAATTTCTTCCAGACTTTATATTAATTTTCAGTAAGGTTTTTCAACCATTTTCCTTTACACCAGCTGTATATCAGTTTAGAATAAATCTTCCTTAAATCTACATCTAAATTTAATTGATTTCTCCTAAGCTTCTGAACTTCTTTATATTCTTCTTCCTATCTTGCAAGTAAAAAGTAATCAAGGTGTCTGCCCTACACACCTTACTTAATTCCAGGTAAGAGATCCTACCCCTCATGCTTATTAGAGGTAGTTCAGTCCCAGAGTTAGTGGTGTCCCTCTAAGGATAAAAGAGATTCCTTATCTGTATATTTCTCATTTTATCTCAGGTGAAATACCTCTACCCAACCCCTATTAATTAAAAAGGAATTTTAATTTCACTAATATCTTTTAAAGTTTAGAACTTCTTTTCGTGTTATTCTTCCTAACTTGTAATCAAATCAAACATTGTGCCTGTTTATGTACACCTCTCCTAATCTCATGTATAAGCTACCTCGCCCTCCCCCCTCACCACCTGCTAATTACAGGTAAGTTCAGTGTGACCCAGTTACAGTGATGACATCCAGATTCTATTGTGATGTCCCTATGTCAGCTGTATTGTAATCCCATGCTGACTCTTTGACCCATAACAGCAGCCAAAGGATCAAATTTTTTGTCAAGCGTGTCCCGGCAAGTTAAGGATAATGTCTCACTCGTATGCATGAAATCTTGAAACATGTCCTGTTGTTAGTACACATGGATATTCAGTATTTGGAGGATGTTCAGAGGATGTGTTTTTTTTACATTTCAAGGTAGTAATGTGCTTGTCATGATGGTTTCTTATTATTTATTTATTTTTAAAATGTGTATTCAAACATACATGAACATGCTTTTCTTTGTTTGTTCACACAAAGTGTGATATCTTATTTGAGTTCAAGGTAGATTTTGCTATCATCACTCAACATTTTTTTTCATTCCTTCATCAAAAATGTTCATAGATGTTTCAAGAAAATTTATGAAAAATCTCAATGATAGTTTCATGTGTTTATTCAGATAGAAAAGTATTTATGTTTTTAATTTGATTTGAGGTCAATATCCATATCTGTTTAGCAATCCATATTGAAAAATAATTAAAACAATCTACAAATTTCAGATGCATAAATATCTGAACAATGTCAGTATTGCTTTTTACAGTGTTGTCAGAGAGTTTGATGTATGTGTATACATTTTCTAATTCATTTCATTTGAATTCAATCATATGATTAGATTTCATTTCGTAGTTTGGAACATTATGTTATAAAAATCTTTTCCCCTTTCATGATCAACATTTTCTTTTATTAGTTAAGTCAATACAATTCATTTTGATAAAGACAAAATCCCAAGAAAGGAACTTCATGATATCTCTTCTCTTTGCTTCAAAAATAATTTCCTTTTATGGTTTTATCTAATTACGATAATCTTATCAAAATTGATGAGAGTTTTGAATCTGTGATAAGATGAAATATTTTCCATGTGGTTGACCTTGATAAGTCTTCAATTTTTAAAGCGCGTCGCTACCAGGGCTACTTTTGAATGTGTATGGCTATAATGTGTTTACAATTGTGTATGAACACTGCACTTAGTGACTGGGTACGTGTTTTTGACAGTGCTGTTAAAAGTATTGATCAGAACAGCTGATTGTACATGCAATATAAACCTGCATATACCGGTACATTAATCTTGGTACATAAGCACACAATATTCAAAACATTACTTCATGAGTGAAAGACCCAGGAATTATGTTAAGGGTATGAGGATGTTTGGGTGTTGGGTAGGGTTAGTTTTGGGGTTCTTGGGAGGGGGAAGGGGTGGGTTCATATTGTGTGTACTTCAAAGGGGCAGTAGCACGTTTTTTGAAAGTTTTGTATTTTTAATTTTCCCTTATAATTGTTCGCTAATGCTAAATATATTGGTTTTGTAGTGTCAGAAATCTCATAACACAAACCAATCATCCATAGTCAGAGAACAAATAATAAAGATTCACAAAAAGTCCATTGGTGGCCAGTTTCTTGCGAACACCTTTAATTCAATTTGTGTATCACATGGCTCAACTTTACATTATATATTTGATTTATTACATCTTCATTTAGTTATATATCAATACATTGTCTTTCAACTGGAAACATTTATTTTCATTTTCCTGACATCACCTTATATTCCCCTAAAACGTGTTACTTCCCCTTTAAACAAATATTTTCAATATGTATATATATATGTCATTCATGAGTCCTTTGAAGATGCTAGTTGTTCAAGATAGTCTGGTCAGGAGAAGATTTGACTTAAAAAGTTGTGGTGAGGGAGTTTTTAAAAATATAGTTATGTGAACTTGAATATCATGAAAAGTCTTAGAAACAGGAAAAAAAATCAATTTCTTTCACACCTTTTAATTACCTTTATATGATACCACGAAATTTTATTTTTTGGCATTCAAGCATTTTGAGATACAACTTTTCTTTCTTTTTTTTTTAAGTGAAAATATTACATCTTTATGCTTTTACTTTTGATTTTGATACAACTTGGTTCAATGGATTTTATCATTATCATCGAAATTCAATTTTAAATTTTTTGATGATAATGACAACTCAAATAAAATCAATCATTTAAAAAATAGTTTTTCTTATAATATCTATATGCAGACTTCATGCCTATTTTTCAATATAAGAAAGTAAAGATTTTCCACAATGATAAGCAGGAATATATATCTTAATAAAAAGTGTTATCATTACAGCAGGCTAACTTTCCTCTGTCAGAAATAGACATGCAAACACTAGTGTTTACAGAAACAGATAAGAGATTTACAATGACATATTTCACCTGCAGATTACCTGGCCCCCCGTGGAGGGTGATTATGATGTATTGTTGATAGTCTAGACAATTTTGTATCTATATCTTATCATGGAATAATCTGGAGATCATGTCCTTGATTTTGAAATTTGTGGGGTAATGGTTTCAATCTAAGACAAATTCTTAATGTTGAAAATTGTAAACAAAATTCTGTCTATTTCTATCTATATTATGAACTGTTATTTAGAAAATATGTAAGAAATATGTGATTATTATGATCTACAGGCATGAGGTCTAATAACTGCAGAAATTAAGATTGGATTTGATGAACTTAATCTTTTAAATATTTTATCAAATACAATTCTTTACGACAGTAATTGATTGAAATTTGTAAAATATGAACCTCTGTAAATATTAAAGATTTCTGTAGCAATGTGACCTATATATATATTATATTTGCTTTTTTCCAGGTCATTGTTCACTGCCTTTGTTATTGAATATATATATATATACCTACATGGTGAACCCATTATATAGGTCAGGTTGAAGATAACCAGGTTCCATATAAGTGTGCAGGTAAGTAAGTAGGTACATGAACTCTCTTTGTGTCTACCCTCTCAGACTCAACAGAATACAGTAGAACTCGGATATAACAAACTCCAAGGCACCATGGAATTTAGTTTGCTATATCCGGTGTTCGCTACTCACATATGACCGCTATGCATAGAGCTTTTGACGGGACTTACCAATTTGTTCGCTATATCCGAGTGTTCCAATATCCGTGTTCTACTGTATCAGGGTTATTGTAAATGAAGCTAATCGACAAAATTGTGATTTGTATTATGAAAGTGAAACTTAATATGACTAAATCATTATGTGAGATGACCTTTTGCTTACCTCATGAGAGATTTATAGCTTCTTAAATTTTCAAGTCTTATTAAATTAGTCCATAAGAGCTCTCTTTAGTTGATATTTGTTAATACCTTGTGAAACAGTTATCACACTGTCTGTCCGTTTATAAGCATTTCATTTCCGGAGTATGATTACAAACCTGTTAGACCTTAACACATTCAAACATTGTAAATGGATCAGTCTTCTTTTGGTTTATATTTTGCCGGTTTCTGTGGAAATATATCGTTAGAATTTTGTTTCCGGAGATTAACTAAAAACTGTAAGACCTAGCTCATTGAAACTTGGTAAATGGATCAGTCAGTAGGTGTTGATGTGTCTTTTATGATTTTCAACTTCTTCATATTGTTATTGTTGGAGGTTTCCTTGGCAGTGGAACTAAGAAATTTGATAAGTGATCTTGTCCTCTATGTCAATCTTGGAACTTACCAACCTTACCAACTTGCATATTACACTTTATAAATCACATGTACCTAGAGCTTCCATGGATACTCGAACCCGAGTCGAGAAGAATTGGAAATGAGTACTCTAAAACAGAAGAGGTCACATGACTTAGCAAATTTAGGTTAGGCAGTTTGTGTGAAGTAAGATTATGAACATTACCATTTCAAGACATTAGCAGTGTTGTTACTAGGTTGTCAGTTAAGTAATTTTTACCTTTTCTGGATGGGACCCCTTGCAATGGTAAAAGTATCCTACTTCTCTAAATTTTAAGGGACACCAAGCCAAAAGGGTGCGCAAATTTTGCCAGGACCTCCTCTAGGAACAACACTGCATTGGTGTCAAAATATTTTATCATATATAATCTTCATATGTGTGGATTATATCTGGGCTGAACAACAATTGCATGATATCTTTGGTAAATATAAGAAATTCAGGTACTTGGGTCCAAGTCAAATCGGATCCCTCGAGTCCAATATTATTTACCCGTTAAAAACAACAAACAATAATATGTATATTGTTTCAGGTAGAACTACAACCCATCTAGAGCACCAGTAAGAGACAGGAATACCCCATGCCTTGTGGAGAGGGGAGGATGAAGCAGACGGCGAGAGCTCTACACCATGCCCGAGTCCTCAGACACCTCTCAACAAACAAACATGGCTCCCTCCCAGGGCTCCGTCGTCCGCCACACGTCCCCGGTACGACCTGTCACAAGGGGAGGTAACTCTGGGAGGGACAATCTATCGACTACTACCATAACTGGAACCATTGCCACGAGCTCCAACTCCAATCTGACTCAGAGGAAGAACAGACTCAACTCCAAGTATTATGACATTGCGTCTAACATCTTGTCAGGAGGTCCTGATTTTGATGAGCTCTTTCTGGCTGCGGCAAAGGTAGGTGTATTGGACATAGGACAGTGATTTCTTTTCGCCCCTTTGTTCACTGGATAATATATCACTCGCTCATAAGGCAAGATAAAATGTATTTGTTGAATTACAGATTTTGTGACAAAATGTCTAAAGGCAAGGGGAAAAACAGAAAATAAAGAGTGTAGATGTAGATGAATTTTTTTATGCATATAGTCAACCTTTATCTCCAAATATAAGTCCAGATCATCTGAGAAGATTCAGTCAATCAATTTATCGATTGTTTTTGGTTTAATTATATTTTTTTCTTTATTATTATCCATCTTCCCATTACTGTTTAATTCATGTATCTGCCATCTATTTCCAGGATGGAGAATATGACAAGATTGAGCATTTTCTACAAGGTCGGAGTGACATAATCGTCAGTATCGACCTTAAGGACAAACGAACTGGCAACACACCACTCATCTGGGCAGCCAAGAAGGGACACACCAAGGTGAAGGTCATTTATGTCAAATCAGGGTCAATTATTCACGAGAAAATGGATGATTCAGGAATTTAAAAAAAATAGAGCCATTGGCTCTGTAGCTCATCAGGCATCATATCAAGTTTGCTTTATACAGGCCAGATGAGCTAAAAATGAAACTGATGTTTCCTATTGCAAGAAAACCTATAAAAAAATTACAAAACAAATGTATTATTATTCAACACTTTCTAGATCGCCAATATCAGACAGTGAAAGAAGTCCACACTAAAATATCCAAGGAGAAATAAATTTGCCATAGACTGTCATCT
Source organism: Steromphala cineraria (assembly GCA_916613615.1). NCBI lineage: Eukaryota > Metazoa > Mollusca > Gastropoda > Trochida > Trochidae > Steromphala > Steromphala cineraria. The sequence goes on along the minus strand of OU744736.1, from coordinate 24,312,328 downwards.
AATGGAGAAAAATAGGTTTTTAAGATTGTGACCCCTGTGACCCTATTTGGGGTCATGGGGTCACAAAACCTACAGTTTAGAATCCCAATTGGCCAAGGAGTCTACATGCAGTCTTTCAGCTCAATAGACCTTTAGGAGCTAAAGATGATGATGAAAATAAGTTTTTAAGGTTGTGACCCCTGTGACCCTATTTGGGGTCATGGGGTCACAAAATCTACAATTTAAAATCCCCATTGGCCAAGGAGTCTGCACATATAATTTCAGCTCTCTAGACATTTTGGAACTTGAGAAGAAGATAAAAATAGTGTTTTAAGGTTGTGACCCCTGTGACCCTATTTGGGGTCATGGGGTCACGAAATCTACAATTAAGAATCCCCATTGGCCAAGGAGTCTGCACATATAATTTCAGCTCTATAGTCCTTTTAGTACTGGAGAAGAAGATGAAAATAGGTTTTTAAGGATGTGACCCCTGTGACCCTATTTGGGGTCACAGGTTCACCAAAGTTACAAATTAGAATCCCCATTGTCCAAGGAGTCTGCACATATCACTTTCAACTCTCTAGTCCTTTTAGAACTGGAGAAGAAGATGAAAATAGGTTTTTAAGGTTGTGACCCCTGTGACCCTATTTGGGGTCACAGGGTCACCAAAGTTACAAATTAGAATCTCCATTGTCCAAGGAGTCTGCACATATAATTTTTAACTCTCTACTCCTTTTGGAACTGGAGAAGAAGATGAAAATAGGTATTTAAGGTTGTGACCCCTGTGACCCTATTTGGGGTCACAGGGTCACCAAAGTTACAAATTAGAATCTCCATATGCTAAGGTACTTGTACACACAATTTCAGCTCTCTAATGTGTATGGTTCATGAGGAGAAGTCGAAAGTGTCAAAAGTTTACGGACGGACGACGGACGGACGCCGGATGACGGGCCATGCCATAAGCCCATCTGGACTTTCAGTCCTGATGAGCTAAAAAGTGCTACCAAAACTCAATCTGTCATGAGTGTTTGTTCAATGTCCCATATTCATGTCCAAGTTTTTTTTTTTACAGATTGTTCAGTTGTTGTTGAAGCATGGCGCTGACCCGACTCTACGCAACTACGAGGGTCAGACTGCGGTGGAGGTGGCGCCACCTGCCCTCAAGACCATCTTGCTGGACTCTGTGGAGAAGACGACAGAATCCTCCCACAGACTCCTGCTACAGGCTGCCTGGCAGGGGAACGTCAAGATAGTCCGCAAACTACTCGTGAGTTCTGACAACTCTTGCGCCTCATGTTGATTTGATCCTGTCTGTCCAACAATCATAGTGTTTTTTAGTATGCATGTTGATTGTTGTTTCTGTGTTAACATGTAAACAGAGGAACATGGTGCTTGCAGGATGGTTATTTTTGTTGTTGTTCCTAATATTTTTGTTGACTTGATGAAATTTTAGGATCTATACAAGATTTCTTGTCTCCCAATTAGTTGTGGATGTCTCCATTTGAATCTGTTATTGCCCTGTAGTGATAGTTGATATCTTATGTTTTCAGTGTGATATTACTTATGTCTCATTGAGTGACAGGATAGAGCCTATATTTCATGAGTTGCGGAGCCTGGACTCAAAATATAGGCTTTATCCTGTCAAGAGATAAGTGATATGTGATATCACACCTAAAACAAAAATTATACTGTTTATTATATACCTTTGTGGTTGAAAATTTGGTGATTTACGGACAAAACATCTTTACTCGATAATTTTTTTCGGACGTCATACCATTGTTGCATCGTAACTTAGCAACTGCGATGACGTTATGTTGATTGTAGAAGTGACTGTGATGTTTTCTCTCACTTGAAAAAGTGATATCACACTCAGTGGCGAGGAAAATTTTCTAGAACTGAGAAAACACAGTCCCTCATTAAGCATTTGATAAATTGAATAATGCTGATTGACCATTCTAGACACTCTGAGTTGCAGAGTTGTGTTACTGTTCTTGTTTTACAGCAGACGTCACCATAAAACTTGTACCCTCTGTCCATATAAGATAAGATAAGATAAGATAAGATAATCTTTATTGTCCCAGAAGGGAAATTTGTTTTGTATAATTACAATTCTCCAGAAATGTGATGACAACTAATTACATAATATTCAAAACAATTCATATCAAAAATAATTCACATAGACTAGAATACATGTAAAACGTGATGCAGCATTAGACAGAATTTATTTCTCTAATGCTGCACGGAATGAACGATTGGCGGAACCTGTTTGTTCGAAAAGTCGGCATACGAAGCCTACGTCCGGAAGGTAATGTTGAAAATTCCAAGAAAAGTGGATGGGTAGAATCACCCAAAATTTTGGTTCCTTTTTTTGATAACTGCTTCTTATAAAAACTGCCGATCGTTTCAATGGGAAGCCCCATAATCTTTGATGCAGTATTCAAGATTTTGGACAATTTGTTTCTATTTTGAACAGACAGGTTCCCAAACCAACTTAAAAAGTTAAATGTAAGGACACTTTGAATGAAGGTTCTGTAAAATAACATCATGATGGTTTGATCAATTTTAAAGTGTTTCAGTTTCCACAAGAAATGTAAACGTTGTTGTCCTTTCTTATATATCTTCTCAGTATTCTCATTCCATGAGAGTTTAGAATCAATAATAGTACCTAAGTATTTATATTCATTTACTCTTTCTATAGCATTTCCATCAATACACACAGATTCTAATGTTGACTTTGTTCTCCTAAAATCAATTATCATTTCTTTAGTTTTTTGAACGTTCAGATATAAAAAATTAGCATTACACCAATCAACAAATCTTGATATCTCGGATCTATAAGCAAGTTCTGACTCTCTTATTAGGCCTACAACTGCAGCGTCGTCAGCAAATTTAATGGTAAAACACGAATCAGCATTTGAGAAACAATCATTTGTGTACAAAATGAACAAAATTGGCGAAACAACACAACCCTGTGGAGCACCAGTAGATGTACATACAGTTGAAGATTTAACATTATTGACTTGTACAAATTGCTGTCTGTTGACAAGGAAAGAATGAATCCATCTAATAATATTTGAGTTTACATTCATATGACAAAGTTTATCAAGCAACAGATGTGGCTGAATCGTATTAAAAGCAGAGGAGAAGTCAACAAACATTATTCGGACATAGGAACTATAATTTTCCAAGTGTTTATAGATGTTATTAAGAAGAGTTATTGTTGCATCATCTACTCCACGCCGTGCTCTATAAGCAAATTGATAGGGGTCTAAAACGTCAATCACATCCTTTAACAAGAAATTCTTTACAATTCGTTCTAGACATTTCATAGCAACAGAGGTGAGAGCTACTGGTCTGTAATCATTATTGACAGAGGGGTTTTTCTTTTTTGGCAATGGGATGATTTTAGATGTTTTCCAAAGAGTGGGAACATGATGGAAATTTAATGAGAATTGAAAAATCTTTTGGAAAATATCAGCCAGTTGCACTCTGCATTCTTTTAGTACTACACCTAGCAAATTATCAGGTCCACAAGCTTTATGCGAATTTATCTTCGCAAAAGACGTTATCACATCATCTTTGGAAATATCTAACACATCACATGGTGGGAGTGATTCAAGTACATTGTTTCTTTCTTCTGAAAAATTACAACTATCAAATCTAGAGTAAAATGAGTTTAACTCATTTGCAAATACTAAGTCATCATTTGATTCTATCTTGTTAGGTTTGCTGTTTGATCCAATAACAGTCTTGATGCCATTCCAAGCATTCCTCAAATTGTTAACAGAAAAATGTCTTTCAATCTTAATTTTATAATCATCTTTACATTTTCTTGTCAAAGCAACTATTTCTTTCTGAATCTCTTTAACCTTAACTTTATCTCCAGCACAAAAAGCCCTTCTCTTTTCATTCAACACTACTTTAAACTCTTTAGTAACCCATGGCTTGTTGTTTGCAAATAATTTTACACATTTGAGGGGTACAATATTGTCTACACAAAAATTGATATAATCAGTTACAGAACTTGTGAGCTCATCTAAATTGATACAATTGTTTTCAAATACATCCCAATTTGTACAATCAAAACATCCTTTTAATTGATCAATACACTCTTTTGTCCAAGATTTTACATATTTTACAACAGGTTTTTCGGACTTGAGTTTCTGACGATATAATGGCACTAAGTAGACTGTATTATGATCTGATGTTCCCAAAGGAGCCTTAGAAAAAGATTTGTATGCGTCCTTCACACTGCCATAGCACAAGTCAATCTTAATATCCAGATTTGTTTCCATGAGTCACCCTCTGTCTGGCTGATCATTGATTATCAATCAAGTAATCATACACGGATCAATGAAACAATCAAACCTCACAAATCAATGATTGGACCTCTCACTTAGATGCAGTGTCGGATATCACAGCTTGGTTAGGGAGAAGGGTATTTGCCAGTCTGAGTGTATCCTATCCATGTTGAAGGCTTGGCTGAAGATAACAATCTTCATATCTTTTTACTGGAAGTAAATGCCTTTGGTTTTAGCATTTTCATTTTACTACCTAAAAAAAAGCAAACCTCAAATCTTCAGATTTTGTACCAGTCTTCATCTGGGGAATATGCAGACCTGAAAAGTTTTAGGTGACCTTGAACTCATTTTCAAGGTCACGGCGAGACTTTGACCAGTTTTGAAAATGTTGTTAGCGCGATATCTAATGAACTGCTCAACCTAGAATCTTCAAACTTTGTACTGGTATTCATCTGGGGAATACGCAGACCTAAAAAGTTTTCAGTGACCTTGACCTCATTATCAAGGTCACGGCGAGACTTTGACCAGTTTTGAAAATGTTGTTAGCGTGATATCTAATGAACTGCTCAACCTAGAATCTTCAAATTTGGTACCAGTCTTCATCTGGGGAATACACAGACCTGAAAAGTTTTCGTTGACCTTGACCTAATTTTCAAGGTCACGACGAGACTTTGACCAGTTTTGAAAATGTTGTTAGCGCGATATCTAATGAACTGCTCAACCTAGAATCTTCAAACTTTGTACTGGTATTCATCTGGGGAATACGCAGACCTAAAAAGTTTTCAGTGACCGTGACCTCATTTTTAAGGTCACGGCGAGACTTTGACCAGTTTTGAAAATGTTGTTAGCGCGATATCTAATGAACCGCTCAACCTAGAACCTTCAAACTTGGTACCATTCTTCATCTGGGGAATACACAGACCTGAAAAGTTTTCGTTGACCTTGACCTCATTTTCAAGGTCACGGCGAGACTTTGACCAGTTTTGAAAATGTTGTTAGCGCGATATCTAATGAACCGCTCAACCTAGAACCTTCAAACTTGGTACCATTCTTCATCTGGGGAATACACAGACCTGAAAAGTTTTCGTTGACCTTGACCTCATTTTCAAGGTCACGGCGAGACTTTGACCAGTTTTGAAAATGTTGTTAGCGTGATATCTAATGAACCGCTCAACCTAGAATCTTCAAACTTGGTACCAGTCTTCATCTGGGGAATACACAGACCTGAAAAGTTTTCGTTGACCTTGACGTAATTTTCAAGGTCACGGCGAGACTTTGACCAGTTTTGAAAATATTGTTAGCGCGATATCTAATGAACTGCTAAACCTAGAATCTTCAAATTTTGTACTGGTATTCATCTGGGGAATACGCAGACCTGAAAAGTTTTCGGTGACCTTGACCTAATTTTCAAGGTCACGGCGAGACTTTGACCAGTTTTGAAAATGTTGTTAGTGCCATATCGCATGAACCCTTCAACCTTGAGTCTTCAAACTTTGTACCAGTTTTCATCTGGATAATACGCAAAACTAATCGATTTGGGTGACCATGACGTCATGTTGACCGTTTTTTAAAATGTTGTTGGCGCGATATCTCATGAACCATTGCATTAAGTATCTTCAAATTGGTACCAATCATTTGGAGAATACACATGCACCAATCTGTTCTAATCTTTATTTCGGAATATGCAACTCCAATCAATTTGGGTGATCTTTCATGTCAAAGATGCTGAATACCAATGACATTCTCATAAGAATAATAACAATTGAATGAAATATTCTTGATTGCTGCGGGGGACATGGTCACGTTTGTGACAATTACTTGTTATGCAAATGCTTTTGCATCATTGATGTGTCCCATCCTTTGTTGTTGAGCAGCGTTAAAAACAGTTACAGGGTATGTTTTGCTCTGGCCTGATGAATAACTCAAAACAGTATTTTGAAGGGTACCCGGATAGGGTAGGGTAATAGGGGGTTCAGTTAGGAAATCAAGACCCGTCCCAGCCTTAGTTAAATTTCCCCAATCCCTACCAGGCAGTGTTACCTAGTGTGTTCTACAGACCCGTGCCAGTTATATTCGGACGGTGACGTTTTCTTCCATAGACTTGCATGTTTAATTAGTGTAGAATAAATAATTTTCAGGAAAAAAGTTCGATTTGGATCATTGTGAAACTTTGCAGGTTGAATTGAAACCATCTCAGCTTGAAGTTTATAATTATTGTTTAATTATCTGATGAATGACGCAAAGTCACCCGATTTACTGCAGTATATACAAAAAACTGGAAACATGCCCAATAGAGCCCCATTATTAACTTGGTCACAACTATGTACATAATTTTATTAAATTGCTGTTGTTCGAAGGAAAATAGATGAAAAATTAAACAGAAGTCATAGGTTGTAGTTGAGTTGATTCCTTACAAATGTTAAATTGATAAGAATGCGACGGAAAAAAAATGCAGGAAAATTATTTATGCTACACTAATTTAACATGCAAGTCTATGGAAAAACATCACTGTCCTAATATAACTTGCACGGGTCTGTAGTTGAATGTAGGACTGGTAAAGTCACCTGGTGCTACACAAGCAACTGATATTTGAGAAGTTACTGGTTCAACTGTGCAAACACTTTCATAACTCTTTGTTTGCATACATGCAATGTAATTCTAGATCATTATTCATTAACACAACCTATATAGGAACATGACTATCTGTTTAAGAATTTATGCAGATCTATTTCTTTTCTCTTGGAGCTGTTAGTGACAACTATGAGTGGCTTATGTCTGATTTTTTTTATGTGAAAGTAAATTTTTTAAGATTATGTTTTTGGGTAGAACTTCTCAATTTCAGTAGTTTTCAATAAATTATTCATTATTTGGGATATGCTATTCTTCAACTCCACCAAAACATTAAACAATCAACTGTTAGTTAATATGTTATCACTTGATGACAAGTTTGAAATAAGAATAAAATATAGAGATATGACATGAAGATGGGTTCACATAAGTACTAGGATTGTAGGTGTAATCTGTCATTAATTGATGCATGAAAATATCAATGGTCAACTTACAATATATCAATTTATGCAAAGCATTAAATAGGAAAACAAACAGAGAGATATAAAATATAGTTAGTTTGGGAATAATACGGGTTGGCTATGAAATAAGCTTTAAAAGGCTGTAGTTAAGGAAAATTTCAACAGAAAATGGAACCATTCATGTGTGTCAGGAAATAATCTATTGATCGACGGCAATCGTTTATTTCAATCAATCAATGCGACAGGTGTTCAATACAGGCTGACACTGTATGGGGAACTGACATTATTTGAGACTTGTGCAGATTGTTGATAATTGACGTCACATTTTCACAAAGAGGGGTCTGTCTAATGGTTATTTTTGGCGTTTTTGTTATGACTGCAGTTTGTAAACCTTTTTGTATAAGAAATGGAGTAATTTGTTTCTTGAGATCAGATTGTTTGATTCTTGATAACATAAATGGTTATTTTCGACATTGGTTGTTTATTGCTTTGACCTAAGGCAATTGTTCAACTATAGCAAAACGGCTTTGAAATTTTATTTTATTTTTCCAAACACTGACATGATTATGGCGATAAAATTCACATATTTTTGCGATTCAGGTTTATTAAAACCATAATTGCATTAGAATATAACAGCTTATAAGCTTAAAAGTATTTAAAAATTTTCTTAATTTGAAATAATTACTTGTGAATAAAATTTGTGAAAGCAGAGCATACCGAAAAGATAAACTAGTAACTTTTTATCATTTATCTAGGGAACTTCGTCACTCATGTTTGTCGTTTGTATGTGGAAGTGTGGGATGTCACTGACGTGTCAATTATGTCAAAGTTAACATGTCAGCATATGCTGCCTTCAGCATTACAAGGGTTAAGGGCACAGTAGTAATTTTTTGGGGGAAATAAACAAATAATAAGTGTTCTGCCTCATACTGTTTTTACCTGTAATTCAATCACCTGGATGTCTACCTTTAATCAAATCACCTGAATCTACCTGTGTGAGGTGTTAGATGATTGATTTGGCCATGACTCACCTGTACTACTGACCCACAGCTGGAGGGGGTCATCAGTTATTCATTGCAACCCAGTTTCACTCATACCTACCTGTCACTTTTACCTGAAGTTCAGTGATGACTCATTTCACACTTTAAACAATGGATGAGAAGAGACAGGGAAATAATATTAGTTTTTTCATAAAAGCAAAACATTTAATACTTACTATATATGTTACTTACTGAACTAAATAGGTAATATATTTTATTCAAATTTTTTTCTGTCAATTTGATGTAATATTATTCTTGCAGAAAGAAAAACAAAGTACTACAGATAAAAACATGAATTACAAGTACAACACTGTTACCTTACTGCACTATCTAGCATTAAAATGGTAATTTCAACAACACACAATAACAAACCTTCCAATAACTTTAACATTTTTAACCCGCTTTGTAATTCTATTTCACGCAGAGAGAGAAATTGGTACTGCACATTAAAAGCATGACAATACTCACTTATATTGCTTCCATACTGAGTCATTAAGCATTAAAATGGTTACCTTCCAATAGCTCCATTGATAATGTTTAACATAATATCAACTCTCTGTGTAATTATATTTCACGTAGAGAGAGAAATAGGTACTAGACATAAAAATTATGACAATACACACTTTTGCTGCGACTATTCTGAGTCAACTAGCATATTGCATAAAAAGAACAATACGACAAAGGTATTTTATTTAACAAGATTAACTTCGAAATGACATCGATGATTGTGTAATGTACATCCAGTGTAAACACCAAATCGCTTGGGCTTGCAGATACCCCTCACTTGGCCTCTAAATTTTTGTCTGAATCGAAAACCTTGTGTATAAGGGGACCCCTTCATTAACCCCCCCAATTTCTAGTATAATAAACTCGCCTTTTACACCAAAATAAACATAAGAAGATTAATTTCAGCACTATTCAATTCTTCCCATTAATTCCACTGATGATTGTTTTGTTGCCTACAGCGAGAGAACAAGGTTCTAGACATCAACTGCCAGAACGCGGAGGGGTTAACTCCCTTGTTGCTGGTCACGCGGGACATCCAGCTGTTCGAGAGACTCGCCGTGCAACTCAACCGATCCTACAGCCCGGTCGAGGTCATTCAGGAGCTCCTACAGCATCGAGCGTGAGTTGAGGAGGATTATTATTCATGAAATACATAGAGGTTATTATATGAGTGTCCATGGGATACTATTTTTATGAGTGGGGAAATATTAGTATTTCCAAAGCAAGAGAGAGGGATATACTGATATTTATGCATGAGTGTCGTAAATATAGTATGTCATGGGCACAAATGTAATATTCTGTTTATTACCGTAGGCCCAAAATTAAAGAAAATATTCAAAAACCTACTTCTCAGCATAGGCGGACTAGCTGCCGCTGACCATTATAGTTTGTGACGTCATAGGTGAACTGTGACGTCAAAGCATTGTTTATAACGTGACGTCACAATGAAAAAGTGATGTTGTGCCCAAGGGCAACATATGAAAAATGTGAACCTCGATATGACTGCCCTCGTAGGTAATAATGAGAAGTATGTAACAATGTTATATTTTGGATATTCAGAACATATAGGTTGGACTACATGGCGTAGTCTCTTAATCCTTATGTTTCGCAGCTCTCAGTTCCAATTACTTATCGAGTATGTAAAACATCAAATCATTTCCATAAATTTGCTACATAAATGATCATCATGCCAAGTATGGATCAACTGACCAACCCCCCCTTCTCTCCAGGAACATCCACGCAAGTGATGGAGACGAGAAGACATGTCTCCACTACGCCTCCAACTCCCGCGCCACCCTCGCTCAGTCTCTCGTCGACGTCCTCATCCGGGAAGGATCTGAACTTGGTACTACTCTTTTCCTCCTTTTTAGATTTAATCTATCAAATCAATTTGTTTTGTTGTATCTATTTAATCAGTTTAAGAAATACAATGCAGATCCTACAAACTGGAACCTGGTTAATTTCCATCTGGACGGGTTACTTTTTGGAGGTTTTTGTTAATTTTGCTATGAAAATGACAAAATATTGAAAACATATTTAGTTGATAGTTAAATCAGTGCATTTTGATTGCTTTCGCTTTCACCCTAAAGAGCCTCTTTAGGACATGTACAGACATGTTAGCCATCCTACAAGGGTTACTTTGTAAATTCAAATTTTGAAATTTAAGAAACCTGAAAAAGAGAACAACATGCACCCAAAGTATTTATGTTGCCATATGTCACATATGTATTCCATCATTTGTTCAATCCTGTATAAATTTTCATATTGACAAGCTTGAATTAAGTACTAAGTTTACCTCTCAAATTTATGTTGAACATAGTTTCAAGTTCTTGCCCTTTTTTGGTCAACATTAAACAACATTTAAACTTGTAACAGTTACATGAAATAAAAGACAGTGCATTGATGTCAATATGATTTAATGATGTAGGATTCTATGTACAAGTTAAAATCTTGACCAATTTCTTAAATTGTAACCAAGAATGATAATGAATAGAGAATATATTCTACCCAGCACTTTGCCCCATTATACCTCAAGTTCTGTATGTCTAATGTCTGTTCCAGAGCTGCGAGACAAACGTCACTTCATGCCGATCCACTTGGCATCTCACTCAGGGAACACAAACGTCCTCGTGGCACTCATTGAAGGAGGGTCAGAGGTCAACTCTAGGGGGTTCGCTGGTCTTACTCCACTACATATCACTGTGAGTGAAACATTTGAAGAGTGTACAGTCTGCAATCTTGTTTTTGGGGTAGAATGACATGATAAAATTACCTTTTTTCACACAAAAATACCCCTTTTGAAGTAGACTGGACAATACAGACAAGAGATTATCTCCAAATGGAGATTGTTCTCTAGAGCATAAGATTGACGAAGCCGTCCTCACAGGAGGGGAAACGTTACAATTAAATCCTGAAAGTTGTTACCTTCTGGTTTTCTATGTGTTTGGTAGCCACCCCCCTTTACTTTTACTTGTGTAATATCTAACCACATTAGCCAGCTACCTGTAACCTTTAGTGGATCCATGTAGTAACCAGCTTGTTACCTCCTCAAGCCTACTGGGACAAGCGCCTCCCCAGGTTTTGGTTGGAATACTGGCAATGCAAGTGACATAATCAAGCTTTAATTGAATTTTCATTTGAGATAAGTTCATTGACAGAGTTACTAATCTTACTACGTAAAGGATCCAAGGATCATTACCTCTAGGATCCTTTCATGCTTTTGGACAGAAAATAATTATTTTGAATTTCAAGATATATTTTTGAATAGTTTTGTATCAAAGTACCTCATAATTTGGCTCATGGCACATAATGAGGATACAAAGACAATCTAAGGTTCCTTACCTCTAGGCTTCCTTCTTCCTTTATGGCAGAACAAATTTATTTTGAATTTCAAAGATAAATTTTTAAATAGTTTTACATTCAAGTACCTTATACTCCAGGCTCACAATGACCACACAAAGACAGCAGTAGCACTACTGGAGAGAGGGGCTGATGTGACGGTAACCGACGATCGAGGTTTGACGCCGGTAGACCTAGCGAAGACTCGTCGTATGAAGACCACACTAAAGGAAGCATGGGCCGACCAGAATCAGAAGAAGGCGACGCCCACCCTGGCTCCCGTCCGCGCACCGAGTCGTGAGGAAAGCAGGATCTCAATGGACGAATCAGGGAGAAGAAGAAAAGGGGAGGTAATTTTTGACGTGAGTAGATGTGGTTTACGTTGATAAACTTTCTGTACTTAGTGTGACTGTTTATGCCCTAAATCTCCTCTGAAATATACTCTGGTAGCATTTAGTAAAACATTTTATCAACAGTGGTAATTTGTTTAGGATTTTCTCTTTTTTTGGGGACAAAATAAACCTTAGGATTAATATTGGCTTCCTTTCATATACTGCTTGAATTGTTAATTCAACCATTTTTTTAGCTTGAGATATTAGAAAATTGAAAATAGCTTAAAGACGAAGAAAGGAATATCCTCACACTCTTTGATGGACTTTGGATAATTTTGAAAAGTCTGCTCAATCCAATCCAAAAAGGTCCTTTTTGTGAAAACTGTAATTTGGCTGCCCAGGACATTGAGTGATTGACGGTTAAATCTATTAATCTCTGTGATTGTTTTTAATTGCAGGGCCTGGTATCTACACCTTTGCCACCCAAGACAGCACAAGGTCAAAGTGAGTAGAACTTCCGTTAGGTGAAATATCAAGAAAAGATCATCTGTAGTTATAGAAGAAAATATCAAGTATTCGGCAAAAACAGTTTGCGGCCATTTTTGTGTGAACACCTTTATTAATTTGAGGTAAAGAAATGTACTCTTGGCACATGTGCTGAACATGGTAAGCTAGTTTGAAATCATTATCTTGCAGTTGGAACATTTATTTTCATTTTGTGAGATCAATCAATTTAAAAAGAAAATGTACTACTGCCACTTTAATGACATACAGGACCAGTGTACTGTCGGACGATGAGCAATGCAGACAAAGCACGACAAGCAGAACAGCAGATGATGAAAGATCTGGACAGTGGACGATATACACCAACACCCAAGTGAGTACACACTGTTTAAAATTTGATTGGACAATATAATGGTACACAATGTTTATATTGAAAGTTGCCAAATTTTCAAAATTGAGTTATTTACAAATTCCTGAATAAAGAAAGTTATTATTGGGATATTCCTTTACCACTTTGATGACCTTGAAGAATTTTTGAAGGGCACAGCCGGTTTTGTTTGACACTTTGACAAATATATGAATTGTTACTCTTGGACAATTTCTTCACAAAAATAGAAGTCCTTGAACTGTGAATTACTATTTTTATGTTTGAAAAATATTTTTTACATGAGGATCATATCATCATAGGCAGTTAATGTGTTCAGAATTTTGGACTAATAATTAGTCCAAGAAATTCCTGCAATTGGAATATGATATAATTTTGATAAGGTTTATCTTCCTAAAATTTTCATTGCTGTTAAAATCGAAAACTAAATTTCTCAGGGACAACACACGCAGATTGGGTACACTACGAGGCAACACAAAGTCCACAATCTTACCTCGAGTTGGCACGGGTTCCTCTGTGTCTGTGACCTCAAGCAGCCCTGAAAGACTTTCCCCTGTGTCACCACGTAGCAAGAAGGGGTCACTTGGTGACCTTGAGGTCAGGAGGTCATTAGAGGAGGTCAGAGGTCAACATGGAGTGAGGAGGTCAAAGTCCCTTAAACTCAGTAAGTGTGAACATTATTTTGAAGCATACATAAAATCTCTGAGTCTATGAATTGATCAAAATGTTGTAAGAAGGAAGATTACTTCAACTGCTTTTGATACATGTATTCCTGGTCATAGTATACAACTTTGAATTATTCAATGAATGATTATGGCAAATTAATTGAAATAATTCATGTGTTCTATGTTGAAAAATTTAGAATTAAAACAGATTAACTAGCAAAATATCCCAAGACATGTTGTATTGTTCTCATTGTTGTAAAAAAAATATAGTCAGTATCTCAGATATAGAATAAAAACTTCTTTGATGAGTGTGACAGAACACTTTGCCCTCTTCTTATAGTTAACCCTGTCACCCCTGCGAAACCAGTTCCAAATATGTTTCTAAATCTAATCTCTAGATCAAGGAGGGGGAGAAACAAGAAGGATCACTCCCCTCTCAACCAGGGAGGGTGCACAGGAGGACTTCACTGTACAAAATAACAGGTCAGTACTGAAATTGTCCTACTGTAATTTGTACCTAAGAATTTGACTTGAAAATAATTATTATTTTAAAAAATAGGACAGCTAACAAAATGACAATGAGTTTGTAATTACTCTAAATGTTAGCAAAATTAATTTCAGTTATTAAGTTCATTATATATAGAACAATATATGTTCATTATATATATATAAGGTGATGGCTTTCAATGGATAAACTTTGTTAATCTTGTATGGACTATGTATTATGGCCGGCATTATGGGTCACAACATTTCAGGGCTATTTCTTGCCCCTTCGTCAGGTCAAAACAGCAAGTTAGCTGTTTTCAAAGAAGTTGTTCTCTACTTTGTTTTGGTAGTATATTTTATGCTTTGCTGACATAAATTGTTTCAAAAGGATAACAACTGATAATCAGCCATGGTCATTATCTCGTTAAAAAAATAAAATTTCCATCCCCAGAGTATCGCCAGTACCTCATGAGATGAGATCTAGAAGTCGGACCCACCGCAGATCGGGGTCAGACCCGTTTGTTCCTCCGAGACTCGTTGATGTGGCCATGTCATGTGATACCTACCTGCCTAAACGAGGTGACTACATTAAGTTCAACAGATTTAACAATTAAAAAAAAAATATTTTCATCATAATTGAAATATGATTTGTTCAATATTTGTTGCCAACTTTTTATGATTTTGATGAATGATTTTGTGTTTGAGGAAGGTTGAGATATAAAAAATGATAAGCGTTGCAAGAGTTTTTTCAGTTTCCAAAAAGTATTCTCGCCAATCAGTTTGCCAATCAGTAAAACTGTGGATATGACATCACATGCACATTGGTTTGACATCATATCTACAATCAACATCAATCAACATCATAGCTTTTGCTGAGGTAATACAACAATAATATGTCTTTGTAAGAAAGCGCTCAAGTCAAGACGTTTTGGATGTAACATTTTTGACCACCGATGCATATGTTAAACAGAATATCTTTTGTATTCAATAAATATCACTTATCTCTGATCTCATGACGGAATAACTAGTCAATGGATGATCTCACACAAGCAATGTCTACTGTGGAGGCTTCTCTTGAAGAAGGACTCTATCTCACCGTCTCAATTCCTTAATGAAAGGTATGCATTATCAAACATTAATATATTTTCCAGGGCGGTCACTGTCTAACAGTGAGGAATATGATACAGACCAGGGAGTGAGAATGACCCCCCTCCGGACTCCGCTTGACCGCGAGATGACCGCCCTCAACATCCCCACTACTATACATGAGGTCCTAACACCCCGCTCTAGTGCCAACACTGTCAACATTCTTAATATTGGTGAGTTGTTGGTGTGAAGTAGGCAAAGAAAACAGTGCACTGTATAACCAATTTATGTTACCTTAAATTTTTCACAGCAAATGACAAACATGAAGGGTTAGGGTATAACATGAATTCATCAAATATCCTGGACAAAAAAGGAAAAAACTGTAAATTATAAAAATTATTAATATCAATAATAGTAACAACATTCTCAGAGATTCTTGTCCTCAAATTTCTCGTCAAACTGAGGTTCAATCATGATTTTTACGATTTAGCCTAAGGATTCAGCTTTAAATGATAGATCTGGCATCAAATCAATTCGTACAAAAAGTTTCAAGTCTCGCTCGAACCAGGCAGCAGACTCCGGCGTTCGAGTGCGACCATGTTTCAATTAATTTTCATCTGATCAATCCAGAAAAACTATAAACAAAATAAGTAACCTGAATATCCCTTATTTATTTTGTCCAGTATACTGTATAACCAAATTATGTTACTTCTAATTTTTCACAGCAAATGACAAACATGAAGGGTTATGGTTTAATCATCAAATTTCTCGTCAAACAGAGGTTTAAGAGCGTAAGGATTCAGCTCTGAATTATAGATCTGGCATCAAATCAATTTTAGAATCCAGAAAAACTACAAACAAAATAGGTTTATAACCTGAATATCCCTTATTTATTTTGTCCAGTATAAGTGATCACATCATAGCGTAGCTCAGTTGGTAGAGTGTCACAATTGTTTGATAACCTATCTTACCACAAGACAATAAAAGATTACTGCCTTGCTTGACACTCAGCATTATAAGGACAGAACAACACTGGCACGCCGGGTGTCATGGGCAAAATAAATTGCTTATGTGTACATGTTCTAAGGACAATAATTTGTAATCTTTTAAATCATTTATTTACAGAGGCGAACCCGAAGTCATCGACCCCACCTCAGCTGATCAGCCTGTACCCCAACTCCTCCAACGTGTTACCCCCAACCCCGACCTTCATCACCCAAAGGTCATACAGCATCCTCGAGTCAAGGCTTACTGACCGGGACCCAGACTCTAAGGTGAGGGACAGTCACTTTTTCAGGCTGAAAAAATGATATTTATAAAAATTGAATTCAATGATAAATGATGTTACCAAATTTTACCCCCAAATTTAGAAAAAGTTTTGATATTTTCATCCATTTCTGTACATACTCAAAGCATTTGTGCAGGGACAAAAAATCTGTAGTAATTATTGGCGTAAACTATTACCTCTGGGACACTCTGAGCCCTCTTTTCGTTCCTCAGAACGTGCTTGCAGAAGTCTAAATAAAAATAAAGTAAAAAACCTAAGTCATATTTACCATTAGTGGTATGCAGCTCCTTCACTTCAACCTGGAGTTATCTCCCTTCGTAGGCCACGCCTCCTTCCTTCATATTCTTTTCTGCAAGCATCCTGCATGGATGTGCTATTCAGAAGTCTAGATATTTTCATCAACTACTTCTTCTAGCAAGCTCCTCTTGCTCTGAAATTGGTATGTGTTGTCGACATTAGGTCTTAGGACAATCGCATTCGTTTTTTGTGTGTTTTGAACTGATATTTTGTGACTTGTGAACAATTTTTTTCTTGACTTCGGCGATTTTCCGCGAAGTACGATTTTGTGTGACGTCATCATGGCTTCCCAGCGTAGATGTGTTCAATGTCAAAAGTTTTTATCTGACAAAGATCCCCATTCACTGTGCGCGTATTGTGATACCAATCCTATTTGCTTCCCTGACGCAAGATGTTTACTTTGTAGTGAATTGGATAATGAAACTTGGGAAAAACTTTGTGAAATTCGTGCTAAGAGATCACATAGATCTTCTCTCACTCCTCATTCTCCCTTACCTATTTTGGATGATAATGCTTCCCAGCCTATTCCTTCGGGTACAGTGTCGGTAAAATCCAATCCTTCTCCCGATCTGACAGCTTTTTTGACTTCGTTCAAGCAAGAGATTTTTTCAACTTTTTCCCAGAACTTTAAGGACTTAGAACGTCGTAATGATGAAAAACTTTCTGCCCTTAAGAAATCCCTAACCGCGGCTAAATCTCGCTCGAGTTCGACGGCTAAGGACGGCCCTTCACGGAAGGGTCCGTCCAGTTCCGAGTCCGGCCGTGGTTCTAAGTCTAGTTCATCTAAGCGGGCCGCCGATCCGGTCAGTGCGAAGGTTACGGCGGGTGACTCTAAGAGACAGTGTTTGCCGGTCACGGACCTGTCTGACGGCCGTGGAGGCCAGGTGAAATCCCTCACCCAGTCTGGCGACTCTTCTGTCACAGAGCTGGACGGGACTCACGGTGATGACGCCGATAACCTGCTCCATCGCACCCAGACTGGGACGGTTCAGGCCGGGTCACACGTGGGAGACGGCAAGTCCGTCAACGGTCCGTCAGCTACTGGCCTAGTCCAGGACGCTGGTGTCACGGACGACCCGTGTGATTCGCGCCAGGGCACGCATTTGATACAGCCTGCCACGGACGGCACGGACTCCGCGGCGGGACTAGGTCACGTAACGGGTGACAACAATAACAATAACAAACGGGCCGTGCTTGATTATGTGGACGTGTCAGATCCGCCGTTCATTCCTATTTTGACCGGCTTACAGTCCGATGAACAGCAACCCACGGAGGTTAAGCTTCACTCTCATGAAGGTTTAATGATTATTCCTGCCGTTGATTCCGTTGATTCTCCGGATTTAAACCCTAATTGGTCCTTCCCAGACAAGATAGACTTTCTTTATAAACTCAAACCCTGCACTGTGCCGTCAGTTTTTGATGAGGAATTAATCCAATCTTTACCGGAGGAACTGGGTTCTACAGGCGTACTTCCCCCTAAGAGAGCTCCCAAACGTTCGCTTCCTCATTCTACCGTTGTCAAGACTGGTTTAGCTGTCGTTAATGCCAACATCGCCAAGGCCAAGGATGCCTCCTCTCTCGCTAAGCTGCCTTTAAAACAGGCTTACGTTATCCACGACAGAGCCTTGCCAGCATCAGCGCCCGATGTAGATAAGGAATTTTCCCGCCTTAATTCCAGAAATGTTCAGAGGCCTCAAGCAGACAGAATTTCCGTGGCAAAAAAGGACATTAAGGATCTGGATGCATCGAGCCGTAGCGCAGTTGATATTCTCTCTTATATTAACTGGTTCGCCGCAGGAGTCAGGCAATTACTACCGCCAACCTTCCAGGATTACAAGGGCATCAAACCAGCTACGTTAACTGTCATGAGTGCTGAGGAGGTGGCTCTGGCCCACTCTTTCCTGGATGTTATATACCAAGCTGTTGGGGATGCTACGCAAGCTCAACTTGCCTCCATCGCTCGCCTCACTGCTCTTGAGAGATCTCATCTCCTTAACTCTGTCAAGAATTTACCCACCGACTCCAAGGAAGACTTATTCCAACAACCTTTGGACTCGGAAACTATGTTTAATGGTCAGGTTCCCCAAGCCATCGCCACTCAGGATGCCCAGACATCTAGGAACTTGAACCAGCAACTAGCGTCAGCACTTTTGCAACAGAATAGACAGAGAGGCAACTTCCGTGGCAAGAGAGGCCCTTCGTCATCTACCCCCCGACCCCCCCTCCATCGCTCAGCTTTCGACAGAGCCAGCAGGCCTTTTAATAGGAACAGGTATGCATCTCAGGCTCCCCCGCCTCCTAGAGAGAACCAGGATCCCCCTGCCAGATCTAGTTTTCGTGGCAGAGGTAACCGCGGCGCCAGGAATACCCAGTACCGACGTTGACTTATCTCCCGTCAGTACTCACAACCTCAACCCTTACGAATTGGAAACGCCCATCGACTCCTCTCTAGCTTTCGGATTCACTACGCCAGTCACCCCCTCCCCAGTAGGGGGCCGACTGCAACGATTTTCTCGGAACTGGAACCTCATCACTCAAGATTTGTGGATAAGATCAGTAATAGCGGAAGGTTACCAGCTCCAGTTTCAGACGCGCCCGCCCCTAGCCATACATCCGCAGGGAAGGAGATTTTTCTTACAAGGGAAACGTCTGGAAGCTGCTCTACTGGCAATAGAGCAGCTTCGGCTGAAGGAGGCCATTATAGAACTACCCCCAGAGGACACATCTCGGGGTTTTTATTCTCCAGTCTTCCTCGTACCCAAGCGCGACACGGACGAGATGAGGATGATCATCGACCTAAAGATCCTCAACAAGAACTTTCTCTCACCTCCGCCCAAGTTTACAATGGAATCCCTCAAGAATGTGAGGAAACTTATTCAGATGAACAGCAAGTTTATCAGCATGGACTTGAAAGACGCCTACTTACACGTCCCGATTCACAAGCTGTCTCAGAAGTACCTCAGGTTCGCCGTGAACGGGAGACGCTTCCAGTTTCAAGTACTGCCCTTCGGGGTCTCGATCGCTCCTTGGCTCTTCACGATGGTTATGAAGCCAGTACTACACTTCCTACATCTGAGAGGCATAGCTATTCACGGGTATCTGGACGACTTCCTGGCAAGACACGTTTCGACAGCTACCCTTGTCAATCACACCAACTTTGCGATCCACGTGTTCACGCATCTAGGATGGATCATTCATCCGGAAAAATCAGAACTGACACCGTCACCCAGGATCAAATTCCTTGGAGCCATCTTGGACGCCGGCAAGGGTTACATTTTTCCCATTCAGGATCGGTGGATTGTTTTGAGGGACGCCATCTTAGCCCTTCTGGCTTCCCCCGTAGCTTCTCTAAGGAGATGGATGTCAGTGCTGGGATCTCTCACTTCTATCCAGACCTTTACGTACAGGGGACGGTTGAACCTCAGGTTTGTTCAAGAATGGATCAATATGAACAGGAATCTAGACTTGGACGACGAGTTAACTTGCCCGCCACATGTGTGTCAGGAACTGTCTTGGTGGACACGGGAATACAATGTTCTCTCAGGGACTCGCCTCTCGGAACCTGCTCCTCAGCACACCATCTTCACGGATGCCTCCCACGAAGGATGGGGTGCTCACCTAGACGATCTCGAGGCCCAAGGGGTATGGACGTTACAAGAATCGTCCCTACACATAAACTTGCTAGAGATGATAGCAGCAATCAAGGCTCTCGACATGTGGTGGAAGCTACTGTTCAAGACCGAAGTTATGATTGCGTCAGACAACGCCACGGTAGTAGCGTACGTGAACAAGCAGGGTGGCACCAAGTCTCAGAGTTTAATGACGCTAACACGACGACTTTTTGCGCTGGCAGACCAGTGCAAGATGAACATAAGAGCCAGACATATTCCAGGCAAGCTCAATGTACGAGCGGATTCGTTGTCAAGGGCATCTCAAGTGATACAGACGGAATGGACGCTACACAAGGAGGCCTTCCAGCTCATATCACTCAAGTGGGAGACTCCGTCCATCGACCTCTTCGCAACAGTCAAGAATCACCAGTTGCCAACATATATCAGTCCCATTCCGGATCCGAATGCCTGGGCAGTGGACGCCCTATCAGTGTCTTGGGAAGGAATGATTGCGTATGCATATCCTCCGACGAAGATAATCCCGGATGTTCTAGCCAAGATAGCTCTACAAGATTGCCTAGTTTACCTGGTAGCTCCAGCCTGGCCAACAAGGACGTGGTTTCCCAGCCTTCTAGATCTGTTAACGGATTACCCACTCAAGCTCCCCGATTGGTACAATCTGCTATATCAACCTCAGTCAGGAAGGACACACGGGAATCTACAGATGCTCAATCTTCACGTGTGGAGGTTATCACGCAATCTCTCAAAGGCCAAGGTTTCGGGGGAGAGTCTTCGTCAGCTATTATCGCATCTATCAGACCCTCTACCGCCAGATTATATGACGCCAAATGGAGAGTTTTCACGAATTGGAGAGAACGAGGAGATCTTCTAGCTAAGCCAATTTCGATCCCTATGATCGCGGACTTCCTTCTTTATTTGAGAAATGAAAGAAAACTGAAGCATGGAACGATTGAGGGATATAGATCGGCCATAGCGTCAGTGTGTGATGTTCGGGGCTTGTCAGTGGGAACTGACACGTCGCTCCATAAGATGATCAGATCTTTCCAACTTAAAGATATAACGTCGCCTTCAATCTTCCCCAAATGGGACCTTTGCGTAGTTTTACAGTCATTAATCAAGGCTCCCTATGAACCGTTGAGTTCGACATCTCTCAAGTGTTTATCATTTAAGACAGCCTTTCTCCTTGCTTTCGCATCAGCCGCACGAGTCTCAGAATTACACGCAATAGATAATTCCTCTATTAAGTTCTCGGAAGGATGGAAGGAAGTGACCTGGCGGGCTCTCCCAGAATTCGTAGCTAAGAACCAGACATCAGCGTCGGGACCACTTGGAAGTAGGGTATATAAGATACCTGCCTTGCCTCCCACAGCTTCTCGTTCAGATAGAAGTAGACTTCTATGTCCCGTTAGAGCTCTCAAGTGGTATCTCCAAAGAACAGCCAATTTTCGAAGGAAGAGAAGGAGACTATTCTTATCTTGCAAGACAACAGTCGACACAGAGATCTCTAAGAATACGATATCTTCCTGGCTAAGGAAAACCATTACCTTCGCATATCAGTCAGTGAATCAAGAAATGGTGAATGTCAAATTCTCACCACACGAAATCAGAGCTCTAGCTTCCTCTCTAGCCGCTTGGAAATCAGTTTCTCTACAGCAATTGGTGGCCTCCTGCCAGTGGAAAGGATCCAACACATTTGTTAACTCTTACCTCAGGGACGTTGCTCCTTCTCTCAGTGGAATCAGTGAACTGGGACCAGTAGTGGCGGCTCAACATATTACATCTGCTTGATCCTCTTCTTCCTATCAAGGAGAGGGGGGGGGGGTCGGGGTCGTCGGAAAGGAATCGACGCCTGATCTTCAGAAACCATTCAAGGTGAGGCCATACTATGACTAGTGTTATGGTGATGGTTTCATGATGACAGGTTATGTACTAATGCACTCGTTGTGGACTGGTAGATCCACCAGATTAACTCGTTAATTATCCGCTGTCCAAATATGACGTAAGCCGATAAGACCGGAAGTGACGTAATTAAACCGGAAGTGACGTCATCCGGAACCGGAAGTGACGTCATAGGACTGTAGGAAATGATATAAATAAGGTCACCCGATAATTATTAAGTTAACGGTACTCGGATAGAAACGTCATATTCGGACATAATATCTAACATATTAACCAGGTGGTATGCACTCACTCTAAACAGGAATGTATCGGTGATGGTTCAATAAATCATGGGAGTTTGGCATGAGGTGTTGTTGTATTACTTATTTAGAATACACTATGACATTGAGATATGTCCAAACAGAGGTTTAAGTTCATGTATTTGGAACTAATTATTGGCGAGTATATACTGAGACACCCCTGGGTCCCTCCATCCTATTATTGGGAATTCGGGCTCAGAGTGTCCCAGAGGTAATAGTTTACGCCAATAATTAGGAACAATTACATGTATTGTTAGTAATTATTAGTAAACTTACCTCTGGGACAACATATAATCCCACCCTAAAGTTCTCACTAATTCCTCCCCACGTGTTCCAGGGGATGTCGTTTGAAGTGTACAGAACAGAATATGAAGGAAGGAGGCGTGGCCTACGAAGGGAGATAACTCCAGGTTGAAGTGAAGGAGCTGCATACCACTAATGGTAAATATGACTTAGGTTTTTTACTTTATTTTTATTTAGACTTCTGCAAGCACGTTCTGAGGAACGAAAAGAGGGCTCAGAGTGTCCCAGAGGTAAGTTTACTAATAATTACTAACAATACATGTAATTGTTCCTGATTATAAGGTAAAAGTTATTACATGAATTGTTAAAATTTTGTTCATACTCATAAGGAATGAGAAACGTTTCCTCTTTAGAATTATGACCAACCCAAGTTGAGATTAACTAAAATTCATTTGTTCGAGAATATCATGAAAAAATTACTTGTGTGTTCAAACTTTATTAAAACACCTGAAGTTTCATACCTCATCTATATTTCTTTTTGTTTCAAGAACAGCATTAATTAAGCAATAGCGCTAGCTCTACAGTAGGATTTGATGCCTTTATCATACATGATGATATGTTAAGATAATTTGTAAACTTCTAAATAAGAATTGAATAGAATCTTTGTAGATTTCGCGACAATTTAAGATTTATATATGTATAGTTTATAACACATTTAAAACTTATTCCCTGTTAAAGAACATGCTTTTCCATTGAACACAAAGATAATCCCTTTCCATATCAGGAATCTGCAACTATGAATAAATTAATACATAAATCCAACATGAATCTGAATATTCTTTTCATCAGGAGTGTTCCCCAAGATCTGATGAGGACATAAAGATATCAAAGGAACAAGTCCGCCTCTCTATGAGTAATCCAACAGAACTGCTCCGAAGTCGCTCTCTACTGAAGGAGGAGTTTGTGATAGACGAGAGCCGAGCCAAGGACCCCCTGCTGCATTCCTCGGGGAGTGACCCCACATCCAGTGCCAGCAGCCTCTCCTCCTCCTCTCCCAGAGACAACAGTGTCAACATCCTCATCCTTAACAAGGCAGGGAAGGGGGCAAAGGAGTACCACTCCCCAATGTCCAAAGTAGGGCGCTACAGTATCAGTGGGCCGAGCAATGTCGGCGAACAGTTCCGTAATAAAGTTAGTAGGAGCAGAAGCTTCTCGAGTGGTCCATGTGTGTCGGACTCCAACGATAGAAGAGTTTCAGGGATTAAGTCTGTGGGGAGAAGCTTGAAGAAGCCTCAGAAACAGGGCAGTTTGGATTCAGTTGAGCCCAAAGAAGGACCAGATCTCAAGAAGGAGTTATCGAAGAGTGCTGTGGATCTGAACATGAACAAAGACAGTGTTGTGTGTAGGAATTCAAAGAGTGAACTATGTGCAAAAGAACCTTCTGTGAAGGATGAAATTTCCTGTGTTAGTAACAATGCCAGTTCTAAGCCTGTGGTACAGGATCCTGTTAAACAGGATGTGATCCAGAGAAGTGGATCATCACTGAAGAAGAGCCCCAGTGCTCCCGGGGCCCTTAACGTTGTGAAAAACACTAAAATCCAACCTAGGATTATTGCAAAGGTGAATGTGAACACCCCTGCTCAGAAACCCATTAGTGCCAACTCATCTTCCTCTAAAACTTCAAGTGCTTCATATGTTGTCAAGAAAGATACCCCTGCAACCCTTCAAACTACTTCCAATACAAACAGTAAGGATGTGAATGTTACAAATGTTTCTGAGACAAATCAAGTGAGTGTTTCAGATGTGAATGTGTCCAAAACTAAGGATGCAAATTCATTATCATATTCTACCCAAAAACCTCAATCAGGAACATCAGCAAAAGCTAAGCCAACTGTATCCACAAACCCTAAGCAATCAGTTCCCTCCAAACCACCTCAACCAAAACCTTCCATTCAGAAACCAACAATAACACTGTCCAAACCTCAGACTTTGCCAAATAAAAGTGTGTCTGGATCAATGATTTCCTTATCTAAAGTGTCTGTTAAGGTCTCAAGTGCAATTCAGTCAGAGTCCATTACAGTGCCACAACCAGCGTCAGAACCTCAAACATCAAATGAACCACCACCAACCCCCAAATCAGAACCTCTATCAACTAGGCAAACTCTCAAAGTTTCTTTTGCAACAAAAGCCACACCAGGCAAGCCAAATTCAGCCTCCAAGAAACCTGCCAGTGTACTTAATCCAACTAATGTGCCAAAGCCTCAAAGCCCAAGCAAAACATTAAGATCTCCTTCAGACAGTCAGTTGAGTAATAGGCCTAAAAGTAGGCAGAAGACTAACCCTGCCAGAAAGTCAGATACTTGGAAGTATGTGAAGCCTTGCCAGGAGAACAAGGAACCTCTGGTGAGAATATCCTTGCCTGGTGAGGAACCAAAGCCACATATTTCTGAACCAGGATTTGGTATTGGTGCTAAACCTGTGCTTCAAACACCTGTGATAGTCAATCCCTTTGAAAATTGGGTTCAATCCGAGGATGTTTTCCCTCCAAAGACTCCAAATGAGCACTTGATGAGGTCTGAACAGAAAGGAGTCTCAGCAAATTATTTTGGGTATGTTGTTGGCAAAGGGTCCAAGGATGCCATTTGTAAATTCAAGAAGAACAGAAATGTGAAAAGTGCTAAGAAAACAAAAGAGGGTAAACGGCCAGTTTCTGGTGGTCAGAGACAATCCTCAGGGCGTAGAAGATCAGCAAAGAGCTTAGAGTTTAAGGGCAGTGAACAGACAGAATCCACCGGGCGGGTAAAAAGTGGGAGGTCTCGTAAAAGAGTCAAATCTGGAAAGAAGAAGAAAGATGCTGAAAGTGAGGAACTGCAAGACAATGCAACAAAGCCTGATGTTGCTTTGATCTCCGGAATTGGTTGGCATGTTGCTACAGGTTGTAATGACACATCAGACGTGCAGGTGGCTGATGTCCTGTTTGTATCTGACTCAGAGGACTCTGATATTGAGCTCATAGATCCCGAAGCACCAAACTTTAAACTCCTCACTGCAAGAACTGAGGGCACCACGAGCCCCTCCACTCCCAGATTCCTGGAGATCAAAGCCAGTGCTGATGGTAAGCTACCTCTTCCAGTGATGACTCATGATGGATTTCCTCCAATGAATCTTGACATGACCCAAGCAGGTCATCCTGAAGACATTGAGCCTTTATATGAAAGAGATCCTGATGAGGAGGACTACTCAAATCATCTCAATGACCTCACAAATGCTCTCCATAAGGAGATAATGCTTGGTAAGCTGACTCCGATTCCTGAAACTCCTTCTTTCCCTAATAATGTCCAAGCAGCAATCCAAAGATTTGATGAGA
The DNA here is from genome assembly GCA_916613615.1 of Steromphala cineraria. Classification (NCBI taxonomy): domain Eukaryota; kingdom Metazoa; phylum Mollusca; class Gastropoda; order Trochida; family Trochidae; genus Steromphala; species Steromphala cineraria. Next base: position 24,286,151 of record OU744736.1, on the reverse strand, counting down.
CTGTAAAAGAAGAACAGCTCAACAAGATGCTTGGTATAACACCAGGAGAATCTCTGACAAGTCAACAAGCTGAGGCAATCAGACAAGCAAGACAAGGAGACTCTGCTGACTCTAGACTCAGAAGGTCGGGTTCCTTGAGGAAAGAAGTTCTCACTAATGAATCAGCCAGAGCAAGGGTAAAAGCTAACAGTGGTAGGGCTGAAACTGGTCCAGCCACCAAGAAAAATCCATCTAAAAATCTTTCAAAGGTAAAGGGTAATTCCGGGAAAGCCAGTATTGGAAATAATAAAATGAAGGCTAATGTATCGTTGCCTCAAAATGACACAAAAGACAAACTTCCTTCCAAAGTTACTTCACCAGTGTTAAAGCTGAGTCATGACTTTGAAGAGGATCTTTCAACAGCAACAAGAGAGAGAAAGTTTTCAGAGACAAAGAAAGATGAAGAGGAGATAGATGATGCAATTGAGGAGATTCTGAACGCAACAGGAAACTCCTTGTCCTCAACCTTAAGGTCTAACAACACAATCAAATCCCTGAACAGCACTTTAACAGAAGGGGACAGAAATGTCCTGAAGAGACTTCAGAACAATGACTCTGTGTTCCATGCAAAGGCACAAAATCAGGATGATGTCAGACAGTCAGATAGCTACCAACATGACACTAATCCACATCTTCTCAGAGTATTCCATGCTGATGATTTCCAGCTAGGATCAAAGATGAAGGCAATGATTGATGCAGACGCAGACCCAGCCAAGGTCAAGGCCATGATAGCAGCAGACGAAGAGGCCAAACAGCTTGCCAAAGTGATGAACTCCTTCAGACACATGGAACTACATGCAGGAGGAACTGCAGGATCCACAAGGCAGTCCAGGGATGTTTCAAAGAAGGGAGCTGTGGTTCTCAAACCTGATGTAAGTCAAGAAGAACCTGCCATGTCCCGCAAGCCTCCATCAGGCAGACCCTCCTCAGCTGGGGCTCAACACAAGGGCAGGTTCCGGGAGATGAAATTGGAAACTCCTCGTGAATCAACCACTGTGAGATCAGAGGTAATCATTTATTTTAATACTTATAGAAATTCATCCTGTCTCAGGCAACAAACGTTACACAAATTATTTTCTCGCCACCTTCTCGATAAAATTTCAACGAGAAAATGATTTGATTGGCTATATACCAATTCGGGCCGCGCGAGCGAATTTAGCTTCTGAGCACAGGGTACAGATTAGTGGAGTTAGCGTAACGTTCGTTCCCTGAGACAGGATGATAGAAATTATGCTGTATCTGATAGGGATGCCTGACGAGGCAGTTACCTGAATAAAGGAGGCTACTCATCATTTTCTTTCTGAAAGTAAATTGTTTTAGTAAATACAAAGTATGTGAAAAAAATGCATATATCTAAATACTTCACAGCATTGTTAAGTTGTTTTTGTTTAAATGTGAAATTATCAGGCCACATCAAAAGATATCTTGTGTATCATTTTTACAATTTGTTTGATATTTAGGGTTATGAGGTTTTGAAATGTTTATTCCATTACCTCATTACAGGAGGAGAAAGCTGTCTTAGAGAAACTATCTGAAGCTGTTGCTGTGATTCCAGATTCTATGTTGTCTAACCAATCGGACGCTGAGGTAAGAATATGTAAAATATATTTCACTACCTGATTATACGTGAATCTTATTATACAGTTTACTAATCAATTTAGATTATCTACATGAAAATATGATGAGGATTGTTTTAAAGCGATATGATATTAAATATGGTGACATAATTTGTAATTTGCATTAAAGTAACATAATTTTGTATGTGGATTAACCAGGAGCCAAAATACCATATGTCAAACGATATATAGGGTGGTCCTTAAACTTTTTTCTTGAGTATATTTTCAAATGGACATATGTTCCCCTGTCCAGACGGTGTGTAGTCACTTGAGTGGGCGGCGAGGCAGCAGGACGGGGAGTGCCTGTACGGAGGATAGTGTCGGGACGGGGGTGGAGGAGACCATACAGTGGAAGAAGGGAAATGTGCTTGGCAAGGGGGCCTTTGGCACTGTGAGTAATTTGTAGAAGGATTTTTGATATTTTATTTATTTGGATTATGAGGAATTTGTTCATGAGGTCTTAATGCCCTGCTTTTTCGTTTGGGCAATATTTATGACCTGTTGTGCTCATGATGTCTTCAGTGTAGTCCTTTTATTGTCCTTTTCCTTATCTTAAGGAATCCTCTCGAAATTGTCAGTTAAAGATCTACCAATTTACCTTGTAACATTTATCCTTTACCTGACAAAGAAACTTTTGACCATGTTGCCATTCGTTGATTACAGTGTTATATGTTTTCAACAAATGACTGATTTGACTGAAGGTGTATTGTGCAAATAGAGTGATGAGCTCTGATTGGCTGCAGGTGTGGTGTGGACTGACCAATGAGGGAGAACTGATCGCGGTGAAGCAGATTGAGCTGAACACAACAGACCTGGACAAGGCTCAGCGGGAGTATGAGAAGGTTCAGGAGGAGGTGGAACTGCTCAAGAACCTCCGCCACAAGAACATTGTCGGGTAGGAACGTGGAACAACTAACATTTCTTGTGTATAAGTCACTTCTTACGGGTGTTCTTCAAGCCATGTTATGTAATGGTGGCAGCTTGCCACACCAGCAATGAAATAGGGATTAGAAAATGTGTTTTTTCCTTGTCTCATCTTGTGTGATCAAGTAATTGATATTTCACTCATAAAGTATCTTACTTTTCCAACTGTTTTGACATACTTTGTTCCGTTACAGCAGATAGGTCTCACCTTGTGAGATCAAATGATGTATTTTGTATGAATAAAGTGAAATATATAAACTTTTCCAACTGACTTTCTGTATATAATGTGAACTTTTTTCACATGCAATGTTTCTCTTTTGCAGGTATCTATATTTATAAACTTTTCTAACTGACTTTTTTTATAATATGTGATCTTTTTTGTCATGCCATGTTCTTGCATTGCAGGTACATGGGTACAAGTTTTGAGGACTATACAGTCAGTATCTTCATGCAGTTCGTACCGGGAGGATCCATCGCGAGTATCCTGGCAAGGTTCGGGGCGCTGGATGAGTCCGTCTTCAGAAGATACACCTGTCAGATACTGGAGGGAGTTGAGTATCTCCACGACAACGATGTCATACACAGGTCAGTGATTGGTTGAACAAATTATGTAAGATTATCTATATTATAAGTTGTTTGCTTCTCACGAGGGTAATACGGTCTGATGTACCATCTTTGTAGAAATGTTGCCCAAGCCGCAAGGCGAGGGCTGACATTTCTACAAAGATGGTACATTAGACCGTATTACCCGAGGGAGAAGCATACAACGTATTTATCTTACCGTCATGTCAGAAGAAAATATATCTATTTTAGTTTGACTGCCGTTTACGTATGAGCCATCACCGCATGAACGGCCTTGACCCTAAATGTAAACAAAACGGCGTCGTCCAACCCGACTGCAATGTTATGAATCGTGTTACGTAAAACTATTACACTAAACATGCTGAAAAACTATTTGATTTTAATCCTATAGCATGTGCAAGTAATGCAATGCAGAATTTGGTTCCAAACAAAACTTAGAATGACGAGAAAACAAATCTATAATTAATAATCACGAAAACAGCTGATCGAACGTATGTAAACTCTTGACACCGTGTGCGTCATTTGGTAACGTCATCTTAACCCTATGCGACACCTCTTCTCGGAGAGGAGCTGTTGCTATGGCAGCGGGGTACATGAAATTTGTACACCGTGAGAGGTGAGACTCGCGGTGTATATAAGATAAAACGAGTCGATCGTCAGCCTATCAAAAACGAGGATTTTACTGTAAGATAAGATAAAAGGTATTGTAACAGACACGTCTATGACAAATGACAAATGACCCATATCACTATCATTCTACCTGAAGATCAAAAAGTAATTATGCAGTCATCTTACCTATCATCAAATCACATAAATGATCTTATTATGTCATTGGATATGTTGCCAAAATGGCTAAAAAAGAAACCCTTTTTTAATGTGATGCTGATTTTTACAGCCTTTTCAAAACCACATTTTAGAAACTGACAATAAAACGTAACAGTAATTCCCTGACAAAAATAATAGAATTTAAATATAGAAAGTGGCACCAATCAAATTAAAAGAATATATATTTGAGATTGAATCACCTTTCTATTTTTGAATCTTAAATGGGGGCAGGAAGGTTGGGGGTTAGAACTCACTGAAATTATGCTTTTTTCCTTAAACTTATACTTTTATGTTTAGTTTGATCCTACTACTTAATTAATGTTGAATAACCACATTAATGGATCATTCTTTTAATAAACTTCATTTCAAAAATGACCTTTTAATTCCAACAGAGACATCAAGGGAGGTAATGTGATGCTGATGCCGACGGGGATAATCAAGCTAATAGACTTCGGGTGTGCGAAGCGTCTGTGCATCAACCTCAGTATGAGCCAGAGTCAGATCCTCAAATCCATGAAGGGGACGCCATATTGGATGGCTCCGGAGGTCGTCAATGAGACGGGCCACGGCAAGAAGTCAGATATATGGTGAGTGAAGAGTCAAAAAAAAGAGAGAGTAGTTCTTGCCCTATATATAATATCTTCAAAAATATTATTTCTGACAGTTACAACTGCCAAGTAAAATTAATCTGTGAGGTCCATTTTAGGCTCATCAATTTTCTGAGGAAGTAAAGTAACTAGTGAAATAAGATTAAATTTGCTTTTATTGTTGCAGGAGTGTGGGTTGTACTGTATTTGAGATGGCGACTAGAAAACCTCCATGGTAAGTTAAACTTCACTTGAAGGTAGATCGATTCTAAAAACATTTCTGAGATTGAAATAACAATAATTTGAATTATTTCAAATATTATTATTTTTTCAAACTAAAATACTTTTTGACTTCTAAGTAACTGAAAGCATGTCTACTTTTTATCCATCAGGGCCAACATGAACCCTATGGCTGCTATTTTTGCAATTGGATCTGACAAACCAGTGCCAACACTTCCTAATGAGAGCTTCTCTGAGGAGGCCCAAACCTTTGTGAACAGATGTCTGACAAGGTGACATTTTCCCCCCTAATCTTTTATGTTTTTTTGGTTAAAGTTTCTATATTGGTGTCAAACAAGGTGACATGCTCCTTCCTTTTCTATTGTTGAATTTTTGTTAAATGTTCAATGTTCTTTGTCATTAGAGTCTAACAAAGTTACATACACCTTCCTATTCTTTTATTGATTTAAGTTTAATTTTCAATTTTCTTTGTCAAGGTGTCTTACACGATGACACTCTCTCTTATTCTTTTATTGCATATGTGTTTAGTATTCAATATTCTGTTTTAATGTCTTAGCTGTTGTGCATATATATCTTTTAATTTGACTTAAATTGAAATTTACAATTTTCAAAAATAAAGGATTTTCTGATTACCAATGAAAAGATTTCTTCCACTCTTAGCCACACCATTCAAATTGGAAGCATTATTCATTAGTTATTATTGACATCTGTCATTTTGTCTTCCAGAGACCAAAATGTTCGCCCGTCAGCCTCAGAGCTTCTGCAGGATCCATTTATTGTGAAGAAACCTTCTAAGAAGTAAACTGAATCCATGACATCATTATTGATATTGGTATTGGATATTGGTTGAGAAGAGAAAGTGTTATCTGGCATTTTCTTTGGGCATTTGGATGAGATTTACTATTGCATGGTAAACTTTCGAAGAGTCTAGTGATATCTGTTTTAAAGTTGCAGTAGCACGGTTTTTGATAATTTTATATTTTAAAATTTTCACTGATAATTGTAAATTAATGCTAAATATATTATTTTGACAGTGACAAAAATCTTATTACAAATCTTCTGGCGGCCATTTTGTGTGATCACCTTTAATTCATTTTATGTAAGAAAAAGCAATCACATTGCTAAAATTTACGTTAGTTATTTGAATTATTACTGCTCCATTTAGCTTAAATACATTGTCTTTTAATTGGAACCATTAATTTTCATTTTCCTGACATCATCTAATATTCCCTCTAAAAACGTGCTACTGCCCCTTTAAGAACTCACAAGGAGAATGTTCAAACAAATGCTAATATGAATGATGACAACAATAATAATAGTGAGTCAGTGAGTTATTATTTTACGCTGCTTGGGCAATATTTCAGCCATTAGTGACATACGATAATAATAGTAAAATCAATCTTGATTTTAAATGGCATTTTCTTTTAACTGTTAAATTGTCTTTGATAATTCTTGAAACCTCACGAATAATGAAATTGAACTTTTCTTAGAGCAAAAATTGTTGTGATAATCCATGTTTTAGAAAAGGATCAATAACTGCTGATTTTTATGAATATTGTACATAGATAATAACTGAATATGTGTTTTGTAAGATGCAGTATTGTGTGCAGTATTAAGTGTTGAAATGGAACGGAGGATTTTGTGTTCTAATCATTCATAGTTTGAAGACAAAGTTAAGCACCAAGTTTCATCTGTATATCCTTACATGCAACATTATTAAAAAGTATGTTCATTGTACATAGTCATGTGTATATATCATGTATCTCTTTCCTTTAAAGAAATTGTTTTGTGTTGTACATGCACTTTTTTTAGCAATATCACTTGCAACTACAAATACAGATATTTTTTTACAAGAAAACAATATAAAGATAAGCTATGAATGTTTTTAAATGATCCATATAACCAGTTTAATTTAAAAATCGAATCTGAGTCATAAAAGCAAAATGAAATGAGTGAAATATTCTAATAATGCTTTTGATTATGTCTTCTTTTACACATATTGTGATGTTTTCCATTTTGAAGCATGAAACTATGACATGGGTGTTTGCCTTGCCATCATCTAGAATAAAAGCAATAGGGTTGAATTTTTGTTTATGTTATGCCCATGGATGCTACATTTATATACCCTGTATACATTTTTTCAAAATTATTTTATTACTTATTTGGGTACATATATTTATTTTATCTAATTTGTTTTAGAAAATAAGTGTGTGTTTTTTGTGTGTGTGTGTGTGTTCAAATGATATAAACTCTGTGATATTACTTTGATGCAAGTATCATTTGTACAACTTTTTACTGAATGGGTGTCTATATTGTGTACATAAAAATTTCAAAACTACATATGCATAATAGTCAACAGCATTTTTCTATATATATTTATACATCATATTGTAAATATTTGTCCAAAAACGCATTTTAGGTAATACCAATTGTTTATTGAACATGTTTTTAATAAATGAAATGTAGACTTTAAGAAATCTTTGTTTATCTTTTGATCAACCTTTATAATAAGAATGATAATAAGAAGCATGATAATAAGAATTTAAGCAATGCATTGCAGTAAAAGGTTATGACGAAAGGCTTCAACAAACTTCCAAGAAGAAGATAATTATCAGCTAAGGTAACCTTTCATCCATACATGTTATCAACCCAGCTGGGACTTGAAATAACCCACATCCGTCAATTGTATCAAACACCTTGGACTTTTCATCAGGATATTTTCTACTGACATTACCAACATCTATCCATTGTATCAAACCTAGGACTTTTCATCAGGAAAATCTGTACTGAAATTACCCACATCCATCCATTGTATCAAACCTAGGACTTTTCATCAGGAAAATCTAAACTGAAATTACCCACATCCATCCATTGTGTCAACTCTTGGACTTTTCATCAAGAAAATCTCTACTGAAACTACCCATCCTTGGTGTAAGCATGATAAAACTACGATATCAATCGATCCTCCAAGTGTCTCAATGCCATGTTACAACGCGCTTAGGTCAACGTACCGGTTATAAACAATAAAAGTACCGAGGGTACAGAAGCTCACCTTAAAATGAATGATGTGGTAATATAGTTTAATTGTGTAACCATATTTTATATGATAATTGATTATGGCTGCCATCATGATTTTTGTATCTTTTAAAATGCTAGTCTTCTGTTGGAAAAAATTAGAGCACGAACAAACATTAATACAAGAATGTTAATAAATCATGATTTGTTAACAAGCAGTAGGTTTTTGTATAACTTTTTTGTATATCTATGGCTGAATTGGTGACCATCTTGTATTTTTTAATCTTCAAAATGTTACTTATATGTGGGCATCCATATTAATTTCATTATCTTGATTGGTTTAGGAGTATTCATTTAAATGTCAATCAATAATAACAGGTTTTGTGACTCTTGAAGTCAAGAAATAGTCCCGAAAATCTCAAGAATTCTTTCTTAAAAGTACTTGTACAGTACCAAAGTTTTCAAACACAATCACAAAAGTCAACAAACTGGTTAATCCAATGTTAGATTAGTCACACTCTCAACTTCCAAAGAACTAAAAAAAGATGCACATAAACATTTGGAATATATCCCTCTGACACAAATCACAAATTCAACTAGTGATAAGTCCAATTGCCAAAGTAAACTGTCCAGGTCAATGTCTCATGTGATTCTAACTGAAGATTTCTGAATATTTTAAATCTTGACATATGTTAGTGCAATCTGATTGGTCAGAATAGGCTAGCCACATGGGGGTTTATGCTAATTACTAGATATGATGACCTGTGATGACCTCTTGCACCTGCATGTAGCTTATGTAACTTATCCTCTTATGTAAGTTACTGTTATTCCATAATGTGAGTGTCTTCCCCTTAATTCAGTATGCAATACAGATATTAGGAGGGGAGTTGCAGGAGAGGGGCTGGAGGATAGGAGGGGAAAGGAGGGATAGAAGAGAGGTTTGCAATGGAAGGACAGGAGAGGAAAGGGGAGGAGGGGAAGGGGGGATAGAAGGGGTAGATAATCATCGTTCAGATCGTAATCAGATCCCTCACTGGCTATGTTATTTGGCCTTTTATGAAGTGTCAGGAATTATGTAACCCACTGATATCATTAGATGTTTTATTTAAAAGGATTTATTAAAACACTCATGGTTCAGGCTGTTCGCAGATAAAGATGATTCATACAGTTTTTTGTAACTGTATTTATAGTGTTGATAAATATTACAACAAGTGCATCAATACAAATATAAACACATTCATTTGATTGACCAGGAAATGTATTCTTTTCAATGAATTTTATGAAATCTAATTGAAAATTCAATATAAATGACATATTGACCATCTTGGATTCTTGATAATAAAATGAATGCGTCTTTGTCAGGAATCACTATATAAAAAAATACTCACTTTTCAGAATGATATCTTAATTGATTTAGTAAGAGAAGTACTTGGCCTGAAATCTTATTGAAAAATAATGACTTCTATGTTGACATGTTGTTCCGAGAGCCCCTTCAGCATGATACAATTATCATTTAGTTTTACAGGTTTTCATAAAACATATGGTATTGGAACTGGAACCTGATACAAATTACCTCTTTCTACAATAACTTATGTAGATTACTGTACATAAAAGCAGATTCTTCACTTATTAATATTAACTCATCTTGCAGATTGTTGTACACAAAAGCTGATTCTTGACTTGTTTAAATTGTTATTTGTAAAAAGTATTATTATTAATAGAATACAAGTATACTTTTCATAAAGTCAATTTATATACTTTCCATAAAGTCCATTGCTTAGACATGATAATTGCCATACATCATTATGTTGTATTTATCAATTACCCATAAGTAAAGATAACTAAGCAACATACAAGCAGGCAGGGCTGCTAGCTATAGATCCTTAAGGAGAGTGTAGCAATTTGGGGATTTGGCTTTGTGTATTTGGAGAAGAATAGTGTGCTGAGCATGTAAACCTGAACTCTGGCTAAGCCCTTATGTGTGGTATTTAAAAACTTGACGGGAGAGAACATGCATTGTTGTGAAAAATATATATAATTTCACAAAACATAGTTAGCTTATGTCCTAAATTGATTTTGTGTCAAGAAGAACTTCTGTTAGATATAGAAATGGTATAAATATGAGTAAACACAGGAAATGGAACCTGATACAAAATAACTCTTTCCACATCAACTTATCATGAAGATTGCTAAACACAAAACTTATTGATGACAACTTTTGTGTAAGTTGTTATTCTTAGAAAGAACATATCACTGTCATGAGATTACAAGTCTAATTTCCATAACTCTTATTGTATACACATGGCCATATAGCATATTGCTCTGCAATATCAATTGGGTCAGATAATGCAACAGACTAGCAGCTGACACTGTGATGCTTGCAGCCTGTATCAGGATGTGTATTAGAATAAACACTGTGGACTCTAGAGGCATATCTGAACTCTGGTTGACCCCTTATGTGTGGTATTTAAAGGAATATAAGGGAGATACCATTGTTTAAAATTTAACATGATGTTTAATGTGATTGGGTTTTTGCAGCTAGTTGCCATGAAGATTTTAAGCAAATTAATTAATTATGTTTGTCTTATATATCTTAATTTTTTTTAAAAAACACTTAAAAATATAGAGCAACTTGCATGACAATCTTAAATATTCCATATTCAAGATAATATTATGATTAGTAAGTTCAAATTAGAGAATTTATTTGATGCAAGTGATCACTTGATGAAAGCTTAAAATTTAATAATAATGATGTGTCATTGCAGCTGAAAAGTCAATATGGCTGCTTTTGCGGCCATCTTGGATTCTCAAAACTGAAACGTCTACCTTTCTGTGCGGAATCACTATAGGTATAACATACTACAATTTAGAAAGTATATCTAGATTGGTTTAGGAGAAGTAGTCTTTTTCATGAAATCTAATTGAAAATTCGATATGGCTCCCATGGCAGCCATCTTGGATTCTCAAAACTGGAACATCTACCTTTCTGTGAGGAATCACCTTGGGTATAACATACTACAATTTCAGAATGGTATCTGGATTTGTATAGGAGGAGTAGTCTTTTTCGTGAAATCTAATTGAAAATTCAATATGGCTGCACTGGCGGCCATCTTGGATTCTCAAAACTGAAACATCTACCTTTCTGTGAGGAATCACCATGGGTATAATATACTACAATTTCAGAATGATATCTGGATTCGTATAGGAGGAGTAGTCTTTTTCATGAAATCTAATTGAAAATTCAATATGGCTGCACTGGCAGCCATCTTGGATTCTCAAAACTGAAACATCTACCTTTCTGTGAGGAATCACCATGGGTATAACATACTACAATTTCAGAATGGTATCTGGATTCGTATAGGAGGAGTAGTCTTTTTCATGAAATCTAATTGAAAATTCAATATGGCTGCCATGACGGCCATCTTGGATTCTCAAAACCGAAACGTCTACCTTTCTGTGAGGAATCACCATGGGTATAACATACTACAATTTCAGAATGGTATCTGGATTGGTAAAGGAGGAGTAGTCTTTTTCATGAAATCTAATTGAAAATTCAATATGGCTGCCATGGCGGCCATCTTGGATTCTCAAAACTGAAACATCTACCTTTCTGTGAGGAATCACCATGGGTATAACATACTACAATTTCAGAATGATATCTGGATTCGTTTAGGAGGAGTAGTCTTTTTCCTGAAAGTTTACGGACGGACGGACAGACAGACAGACGGACGGACGGACGGACGGACAGACAGACGGACGACGGACGAAGCGCCATGACATAAGCTCACATTTACTTTGTAAAGGTGAGCTAAAAAAGGGCCAAAAACAAACGCGGAACTCTGGGAAGCTATATGGTTACAAAATGTCTCCTTGGTTGACTAAGGTTACCTCTTTTAGGCTCTTCTGACCTGAAGGTTGAAATATCATGTACCACGGACACTATGGTTTATGTGATAAAGATTTAGTAACTGTGTAGCCCTTAGAAAAGCTGTAGGGCCCTACCCTCAAACATATTCATGTCTTTCTTTTCTGTGGAACTATTGGCCCTAGAAAGCTCAAATCTTTTGTACAGACTCCTTGGCTATTTGGACCTATGATTTACCGTTTTGATTGATAAGATATTTTGAATTTTCATTCATATTTCTCTCTATATTTGTATTAAAAAAAACCAATAAGACAAAGGTATTTTATTTTACAAGATTAACTTTGAAAAATCATCGATGATTGTGTTATGTACATCCGGTGTAAACATTGAATCACTTGACTCGTTGGGCTGGCAGATACCCCTGACTTGGCCTCTAATTTTGTGTCTGAAACATAGACCTTGTGTATTAGGCGACCCCCTTCTTTGACTCCCCAATTTCTGGTATAAAAACTTGGCTCATACATTTAAATATACGGTACATATTTGGTGACCTGTAGTATCTTCAGATATACTGCATGAGCTACAGAGCAGATGATTGTATTTTTCACCAATCTTTGGTTTATAAGTGCAACATTCTACTTTTGATAGCAGATTTTTTCCAAGTGCAGACATACAAGAAAACGAAAATTCAAAATTTGATTTGTTCTAGTTCTGTTGTAACAGGATGTAGAATAAATAATTAAACAAATCTAGCACCCAAAAAGTGCAAATTTAAGATATATTTTCTAAATCACAAATACATGTATATCACAAAGAAATTCACGGTTATTTATACATACTATTACATGTAAAGAACATTATAAACATTTCTGGACACTCATAATATAAAAAATATAGCCATTGGCTCTGTAGCTCATCAGGCATCATATCAAGTTTGCTTTATACAGGCAAGATGAGCTAAAAATGAATGAATAAAAATGACTGTCATCTAACGGAGAAAAATAGGTTTTTAAGATTGTGACCCCTGTGACCCTATTTGGGGTCATGGGGTCACAAAACCTACAGTTTAGAGTCCCAATTGGCCAAGGAGTCTACATGCAGTCGTTCAGCTCAATAGACCTTTAGGAGCTAAAGATGATGATGAAAATAAGTTTTTAAGGTTGTGACCCCTGTGACCCTATTTGGGGTCATGGGGTCACGAAATCTACAATTTAGAATCCCCATTGGCCAAGGAGTCTGCACATATAATTTCAGCTCTCTAGACCTTTTGGAACTTGAGAAGAAGATGAAAATAGGTTTTTAAGGTTGTGACCCCTGTGACCCTATTTGGGGTCATGGGGTCATGGGGTCACGAAATCTACAATTAAGAATCCCGATAGGCCAAGGAGTCTGCACATATCATTTTCAACTATATAGTCCTTTTAGTACTGGAGAAGAAGATGAAAATAGGTTTTTAAGGTTGTGACCCCTGTGACCCTATTTGGGGTCACAGGTTCACCAAAGTTACAAATTAGAATCCCCATTGTCCAAGGAGTCTGCACATATAACTTTCAACTCTCTAGTCCTTTTAGAACTGGAGAAGAAGATGAAAATAGGTTTTTAAGGTTGTGACCCCTGTGACCCTATTTGGGGTCACAGGTTCACCAAAGTTACAAATTAGAATCCCCATTGTCCAAGGAGTCTGCACATATAACTTTCAACTCTCTAGTCCTTTTAGAACTGGAGAAGAAGATGAAAATAGGTTTTTAAGGTTGTGACCCCTGTGACCCTATTTGGGGTCACAGGTACACCAAAGTTACAAATTAGAATCCCCATTGTCCAAGGAGTCTGCACATATCACTTTCAACTCTCTAGTCCTTTTAGAACTGGAGAAGAAGATGAAAAGAGGTTTTTAAGGTTGTGACCCCTGTGACCCTATTTGGGGTCATGGGGTCACGAAATCTACAATTTAGAATCCCCATTGGCCAAGGAGTCTGCACATATCGTTTTAATCTCTCTAGTCCTTTTAGAACTGGAGAAGAAGATGAAAATAGGTTTTTAAGGTTGTGACCCCTGTGACCCTATTTGGGGTCACAGGGTCACCAAAGTTACAAATGAGAATCTCCATTGTCCAAGGAGTCTGCACATATAATTTTTAACTCTCTACTCCTCTTGGAACTGGAGAAGAAGATGAAAATAGTTATTTAAGGTTGTGACCCCTGTGACCCTATTTGGGGTCACAGGGTCACCAAAATTACAAATTAGAATCCCCATTGGCCAAGGAGTCTGCACATATCATTTTTAACTCTCTAGTCCTTCTGGAACTGGAGAAGAAGATGAAAATAGGTTTTTAAAGTTGTGACCCCTGTGACCCTATTTGGGGTCACAGGGTCACCAAAGTTACAGCTCTCTAATGTGTATGGTTCATGAGGAGAAGTCGAAAGTGTCAAAAGTTTACGGACGGACGACGGACGACGGACGGACGCCGGACGACGGGCCATGCCATAAGCCCATCTGGACTTTCAGTCCTGATGAGCTAAAAATTGACTAAAATGCTTTTAAACAAATACAATTTACTCTGCATTTACTTACTCGTATTTAAAATATCTCTTCAGGAAATGTTAACTTTTTCCCATTTATTATTTGCATAAAATTGATGACAAAATAGTTACAAAATTAACAACAAATATTGCCTGTTGTTTACAAAAATGAGTAATTGTCGATGAATATATATCACAATTAACAAATGATCTTCAATCCTAGACAACAACTGTAAATACTTTTTAATCGTCAATCTGGATTTAATTCATAGCGCAGGTTATCAACTTTAAAAAAAAAATTAATCACAAAGCATGATTGTATCACAGTTGTCCCTAAAACTATTTCAAATCGTTTGATACATAAAAGATAATCATACAAAAATGCTCAATTGTAAAAGAAAAATGTGCATTGTTATACTTGGAAAACATTTGTATATAGTAATGATTTCACATATAACAAGCAGCTGACATGGTCGAGCTATATCCCCCGCAAATGACACAATATGTTTGGATTTGACTTATCTTATTTCAATTTAAGCTTTTTCTATCACTGTCTTGATAAAGAAGATTCCATTCTATCATATTGCAGATTCATAAGTCACAAAAAATAATACCGGTAAATGTCTTGTAAGAAATGTATTGTAACATGCAAAAAAGTTTTTCTTTATGTATTTAGGATCTCCATAATCAATTTAATCCTTTTTTTAAACAGAAAGAGAACATACGATCAAAAAATTACTCACTGATGTGTTCTTTCAAGTTCAACATTATTTACCCAAAAGCGCTTACCGGTATATTACGTGTACACCAATATTTTCAAACTAGTTAAAGGGGCATATGCCATCTAATAATGCATCTAAATAAAAAGTAAATAAAAAAATGATGGTGTTGAAATTCTAGACAGACAGGTTTGAAATTGTTACAGTTTTCTAACAGAACCTCTCTTTTCACCACAAAAAGAAAAAAATAGAGCCATTGGCTCTGTAGCTCATCAGGCTTCATCGTCAATTACAATATATGCTGTTGAGTGTGGCAAATGTGATTCCCCCTTTGTAGAGGCCAAAGGGTCACCAATCATAAAATTAAGTATATATGCGACAAGTTTCAGTTTTCTAGGCCTTATACTTCATTGGGGCAACAGGGTCACCAAACCTACAATTCATAATCCTTAATAATCAAGGAGTCTGTACACAAAGTTTCAGCTTTCTAGGCCTCATGGTTCTGGAGAAGAAGATGAAAATAGGTTTTTAGGGCGTGGCCCCTGTGGCCCTTTTTAGGGGTCACAGGGCCACCAAAGCTACAATTTATAATCCTCAATAGCCAAGGAGTCTGTACACAAAGTTTCAGCTTTCTAGGCCTCATGGTTCTGGAGAAGAAGATGAAAATAGGTTTTTAGGGCTTGCCCCTATGGCCCTTATTAGGGGTCACAGGGCCACCAAAGCTACAATTTATAATCCTCACTAGCCAAGGAGTCTGTACACAAAGTTTCAGCTTTCTAGGCCCATGGTTCTGGAGAAGAAGATGAAAATAGGTTTTTAGGGTGTGGCCCCTGTGGCCCTTATTAGGGGTCACAGGGCTACTAAAGCTACAATTTATAATCCTCACTAGCCAAGGAGTCTGTACACAAAGTTTCAGCTTTCTAGGCCTTATGCTTCTGGAGAAGAAGATGAAAATAGGTTTTTAGGGCGTGGCTTCTGTGGCCCTTTTTAGGGGTCACAGGGCCACCAAAGCTACAATTTATAATCCTCAATAGCCAAGGAGTCTGTACACAAAGTTTTAGCTTTTTAGGCCTTATGGTTCTGGAGAAGAAGTCGAAATTCCACAAAGTTTACGGACGGACGGATGGACGGACGGACGGACGGACGGACGGACGGACGGACGCCGGACACCATGCCATGCCATAAGCCCATCGGGCCTTACAGGCCAGATGAGCTAAAAAAAGAACAGACAGACGGACGGTGCCCATTTTAATACCCCTCGCAACTTCGTTTTTGTCCGGGATAATAAGTACAACTTCATTAAATAATATATGGATGTTCATGTTTTTAATTTTGTGGAGTTTCCAATCATCATTCTTGAATATTTGGGTATGTTTATCGATCATATTGTCATATAATAATACATATTATACTGACAAGTAGAATGACAGAGTCAGAAGCATATTGGTTAAAGTTAACAAAGACACAGAAAATCAAACTGTCACAATTGCAAGTATTGTATGTCCTCTAATAAGCGCCTGGTCTCCAATAAGCACCTCGCCTCTAATAAGCCCCAGGGGGTCTTTGGTAGTTGAGAGAACAAGCGCTTGGCGGCCCTTTAAAAGGGCATAAGTGCAGGGCCTAACCATTGAATTAATGTCCCTTAGTAAACGTTTTACAGATATTCATTGTAAAAGATGGCTAAAAACAATTGTTATTTTCTATGAGAGAAATAAGCGCAGGGCCTCAAATAAGAGCCAAGACTCTAATAAGCGCTGGAGGGTAAAGGGGTACTTAAAAAATAAGCGCCAGCTGCTTTTAAGGGGAAATACAGTAGGTCTAACATGCAAGTAACATCTTGGATAAATAAATTGTTGCCATCATCTTTCGCTAGATACTTGATCATTTCTGGTAATTTGAATTTACTTATGGGAATTTTACAATAAATGAGAAAAGAACACAATAAACAGTATCTTACAATGAGTTTAAAAATATAAATATAATTTTTTTATATTTGGACTTCATATAAAGAAATCTTATCATTTTTATGATATTTGAAAAATAATTAAAAGTTTGGGACTATCAAGATGAGCTAAACTTTTTTAATGTTAAGAATACAAATCAAGGTATTCACAAGTAAAGTAATCAAATATGTCTTTCAATCTGGAGCTTTTTTTTGTTAAATATAAAGAAAGTTCATTCTTACTTACATTTCTAATATACAAATCATTATCAATCCTCCTCATATCATGTTATACTTTTTTCAATAACAATAACTAATAATTCAAATTGATTAACACATAAAACAGTAAATGAAAATAAAAAACCAAAACCTGTGCTGGATCTTTTACAGAGGGACAGGAGAAGCAGTACAGTAGAACATATAGTACAGTACAACATATGTATAGATCAACCTACATACATGTCTTTAAGCACTAATAAAGGCACTGAATGTTTGGAATGTACAATTGTAAACTTAAAGAAGTAAATACCATTCACCTGAAAAGGAGAAAGCAAAAAGGTCATGCTGCTTCTTCCTTGCTGATACATTCCTCTAGCATAACATTCATCAATCCCTTTTGTTCTTGACTATAGGAAAGCAGATACAAGTGGCGCAAACCCCTTAATTAAAGGGGCAGTAGCATGTTTTTTCATAATTTTATATTTTACAATTTTCACTGATAATCGTAAGTGAATGCTAGCTAAATGTATTATTTTGACAGTGACAAAAATCTTATTACACAAGCCAATCATCTATAGTCAGAGGAATGAAGTATGAAGATTGACATAAAATCCATTGGCGGCCATTTTGTGTGAACACCTTTAATTCATTTTGTGTCAGAAAAAAACAATCGCATGGCTAAACTTTATATTATATATTTGAATTATTACTGCTCCATTTATTTTAAATACATTGTCTTTCAATTGGAACCATTAATTTTCATTTTCCTGCGTCACCTTATATTTCCCCTAAAAACGTGCTACTGCCCCTTTAACTTGTTCACCAGTAACAAATTCATTTCAGCCTGATTTCTGGCTTGCAAGGGTGAAATGGTTACCAGTAACAAATATATCCCAGTAATCATTGCTTATCCCTTCTTGCTACTCCTGGCTAGATAGAGACCTATCCCTTTTCTCCTTCTTAGATTCAGACCTACCCCTTCTCTCCTTCTTAAATTCAGACCTACTCCTTCTTTCCTTCTTAAATTCAGACCCATCCCTTCTTTCCTTCCTAGATACAAATATATCTCTTTTCTCCTCCTTAGATCCAGACCATTCTCTTTCCTCCTTCTTAGTAATAGGTATGAGTCGCTCCAGCTCTCTGCGTATATACCCCATCAGCTCGGGCTGGACTTTCTCCACATGGATGGACATTGTCCATCCGTCCTTTGGTTGCGGAGCTTCCACCCTGCGCTCAATATCTCTAAGCATTTCATTTCTGCTCTTCATCTCGGAGATTTCCTTCCCCAGGAATGTCTGATTGACCATTTGCTGAGCCATGAACTCAAGTTCCTTCTCGTGATCTTGCTGCTGTCTCGCTGCGACCATCTCGTCTAATTGGGACCGCTGGAATGCTTGTTGCTCCTAGAGAATGAGAGAGATGAAGAAATACGATTAAATGCAAGGATTAACTTCTTATGAACGAACGAACGAACGAACGAACGAACGAACGAACGAACGAACGAACGAACGAACGAACGAACAAACAAACGAACGAACAAACGATCAAACGATCAAACGAACGAACGATCGAGGTATGGAGCAAACAAAGGGCACGTATGTACAAACAAAAGATTTACTAACAATTAAGAAATCAACAAATTGTTGATCACCTGAATGAATGGATGAAAGGGATAATGATTGAATGACATTCAGATGCGGAATGAGTGGAATAGTGTTTAGTTGATTAATGGAGATAGTTATGAATTGATAAAAACATTCTTAAAACTATTAAATAATTTCGTTAAGAGGCATTAAATTTGAATGATCTCAAGTATGACATAAATGATAATTTGATATCCTCTTTTTTATAAAATTCATGTGTAACTCACTGCCCATCACAGAGGAACCCTAAACTTTTATGAATGCTTCATTATAAACAAACTTACCTCTGTAAGTTTTTCGGAATATTCATTTGATTGGTGTGACTGTGTTGATGGAAGCTGCAAGAAAATGAAATCTTCAAACTATTTGTTGGATGTGAAGTTATTTTAAGATAGTTAGATTCTAGCCCTTATTTATAGGGAAAAACTAAAAAGTAGCTAAATTTCTCATCCAGAATTTGTTCATAGAATGGTTTCCACATTTTAACCTTTCACTAACAAGAGCAGTCTATAATGAATAGAGGGGCAGTAGCACGTTTTAGGGGGAATATAAGGTGATGTCAGGAAGATGAAAATTAATGGTTACAATTGAAAGACAATGTATTTAGACTAAATGGAGCAGTAATAATACAAATATATAACGTAAAGTTTAGCCATGCGATTCCTTTTCCTTTCACAAAATGAATTAAAAATGGCCGCCAATGGATTTTATGGGAATCGTCATACTTTGTCTTCTGACTATGGATGATTGGCTTGTGTAATGAGATTTTTGACACTGTCAAAATAATAAATTCAGCATTAATTTACAATTGTAAGTGAAAAATTAAAGATGTAAAATTAACAAAAAATGTGCTACTGCCCCATAGATGCTAAAGAGTCTTTTTCTTCAACATCTATTATGAGTTTCTATCAGCTGTCACTCAGGCACAGTAGGGTTAATGCATTCTGCTACATAAGCGTATATGTTTCAAGCTGTTCCAAGAATAACCACTGATATCAAGCAAAAGTCCTTGAAAAGCTAACAGGTGGTAATTCATGACTAAAGGTAGCATGCGTTTGTTTTCGTTTGTCAAAGAGCCTGAAGAAAAATATTTGAGCCCCGGCTTCTATCATTTGGGGTCAACAGGTCTATTCCTGGCCTCAAAAGATTTTCATTGGCTGGTTATATGAAGAGCAATAAAGGCTATTTTCTGTATAGATATTAGGGTAGGAATGGAGCTTTGTGGAACCAAATACCGTAATTTCTCTGTTAATTTGACCCTAAAATTTCAAAAGAGTTTCAGAAATATCTACCGTTGAACTATTTTCCATTTGGATCTATCATTTGGCACTTTGGTTGAAATATCAAGAACATGTGTAATTTTAATTATTGTACTAATTTACAACCATATAATAATGTTAACGTTGAATGAAGATGATATAAATTGAATACTGCAGTTGAGATATTCATCCTTTCCAATTATTATATATATTTTTGCAAATTAATGGTTTAAGAAATAATTAAATCATAGGAACATAAACCCTTGGCACTTGGTTGAAATTTAAGAAGTGATTTGAATTTGTGATCTCAGCAAAATATTATGTTATCGAAGATGTCAAATTAATAGAGAAATAACAGTACGCTGATGAGGTTTATGCTGGTACTTACATCTGCGCGAGTGTCGTGTAGACTATTGTTGGAGTCCGCAACTGATCCTGGCTGATGATCTGTGTGAACACTTTCCTCTTCTACTTCTGCCTTCTGTACATGAAGTAGAAACTCAGGTAAGAAAAACATTGTGCAAAAAAAGTCCTGTGTTAAAGAGACACAGAGTATGTAATGATAGGATCACATATGTAATAAACTTAAGGCACTGACCAAAGCCCAAGGACAGATAATTTGAGTACAATGGGAAGGGTGTTGTAACATGTAAACAATTTATTACAATCTTATTTAGTCAATAAAAGGTGTTCAGAATGTACAAAGTTTGATTAAACTACACAATGTTTCAAAACAGATTTTAGTCCTAATATTGAAAATTGGAATTGGCTGTTTGTGTTTCATTTGTGACCTTTTTTGCAGTATTCCCAAATAGCATACATCAATCTGATTAAAATGGACCATGTTTGGAGGACTGACATGTGACTTGCTGGGAAGCTCTTAGTCCATGTGGAGAGGAATACCTAGTGAAACGAGTTTGTATCCTGGTAGCATCAATATTTTAAAACTTGAAAAAACAAAGTTGATTTTAACGAAACTTTGGCTTCTTGGAATTCAGCTTCTGTCTTGAAATGTCAAATTCAAATATCTACTAATATCTGATCCCTTACATATGAGTCCATGTCCGGCGGGTCGGGTATCCGGAACATGACCGGGATCTTCTCCTTTTTCTTCTGTCTGTCAGGGCGCGGGATCCGACCCATTCGGGCTACAAACTCACATGTACGTGGGTCGTACTGGAAATAATCATAAGCACTTTTTGGTCATCAATAAAACAATGTTTGTCTGGTACCGTACTTATAAGTCCTTACAGTCCTATTGGGTATTTTTGTGTGTTTTTTTTAATTGTCTGTAAAACAATTACCGGTAATGTTGTACAACAAACACATGAAAAGACAAAAAAAGCAAGATATTCCAGAGAGCTCCAATTTGTTTTA
Organism: Steromphala cineraria; assembly: GCA_916613615.1. Taxonomy (NCBI): domain Eukaryota; kingdom Metazoa; phylum Mollusca; class Gastropoda; order Trochida; family Trochidae; genus Steromphala; species Steromphala cineraria. The sequence continues at coordinate 24,264,780 of OU744736.1, read as the reverse complement.
GAATCTTTTTCATTTGAATAATCAACTTTTGCAGCATTACCTGCAGTGATTGGGAAAGGAAGGGGCCATGGGCCATTTTGCCCATTGGATGAAAAAATCAATTACAATTTTGAAGTTTACTATAGAAATAATAGGCAATGACCCATTTGAAATTTGAAAATTACAAAAAACACTGAAAATGGCCCATTGTCAAAGATGTCTTTACCAATCCTTAATTCACTGTATACTGTAGGGCTTCCTCAGGGTCAAAACATTTAAATTGAGTACTCGAGGGATCAGATTCGACTCTGACCCGAGTACTCGTATGCTTATCTTTACTCAAGCTATCATGTAATATTGTTGGTCAGCCTATATGCTATGAATATACTAAGATGTCGACATATACATGGTCATATGCAATATATTTTGACATCGATGCCATGTTCATCATCTAACTTAACACATCATAGACAAACAGTTTGAGATAATCTAAATTAGAACCAATTATCTCCCCTATTTGAGTCCTTGAGTAAAAACAAAATGGACTCAAGTCCAGCTGAACCCAACTCAGGTATTGCGTACTCGAGTACTCGTTGAAACCCTAATATACTGGAATACAATAAATACATTTTCTTGAAATAGAAGTATAAAGTATAACAGACATACTTACCAATGGTGTGGTCATTTTGACTCTAACTTGAGATTTCTTGTTTGTTACAAAATTAAAATCTGAAAAATATAAAGAAATTTCAATCCTAGAAAGAAACTAGATTAGCGTTTGCGGGATACCGCAAAAGCAGAGCAGCCCCGGAACTTTGGGTTTCGCCTTACCCTGTTCCGCCTTTTACAGGCCTCACCAAATTGGGAATTTTCTCGTGACCTTGACCTTTGACACTCAAGGTCACACAATCAATGAACACATTTTATTGAGTATAACATTATTGTAATGAAATAAAGTGTTAAAAATACAATTAATCCATTTTCTCCATATATGTTGACCTTGCTGTGACCTTGACCTTCGACAGTTTTTTTTTTTTTGGACCTTCGACAGTTAGTACCCAAAACTTTTTGAAAATGTTGAACTTCTCAAGAGATAATATAAACAAAATCTAAACTTCATAGCACAAAAACTTTTCAAGTTATTGTGTTTAGAAGGAATTGCAATAACTCATATCTCATGACCTTGACCTTTGACCTTCAAGGTCACACAATAATTGAACACTTTTTATTGAGTATAACAATCATGTATTGATTAAAAGTGATCATAGTTAAAATTAAGCATTTTCGCTAAACCATGCTTAAGTCATGACCTTGCTGTGACCTTGACCTTTGACAGGTTGTAGCCGAAACCTTTTCAAAATTTTTTACTTTTCCAAGGATGATATATACCAAGTTAGAGCTTCATAGCACAAAAACTTTTCAAGTTACCGTGTTTACAAAGAATTTTGTGGTGATTTTATAACTCGTGACCTTGACCTTTGAACTTGAAAGTGAACATGTCATAATGATTCCCTGGAAGTATTAACATTTAGACATGTTCATGAGTTCTGAAAAGCTAAATGGGATAAAGTTATACCCCAATTTAGTGCATTTTGTAATAACTCATATCTCATGACCTTGACCTTTGACCTTCAAGGTCACACAATCATTGAACACTTTTTTTTGAGTATAACAATCATGTATTGATTAAAAGTGTTCATAGTTAAAATAAAGCATTTTCGCTAAAACATGCTTACGTCATGACCTTGCTGTGACCTTGACCTTTGACGGATTGTAGCTAAAACCTTTTCAAAAATTTTTACTTTTCCAAGGATGATATATACCAAGTTAGAGCTTCATAGCACAAAAACTTTTCAAGTTATCGCGTTTACAAGGAATTCTTAGTGTGAATACATAGCTCGTGACCTTGACCTTTGACCTTGAAAGTGAACGTGTAAAAATCGTTCCCCCGAGGTATGAGGAGTAAGGTATGAATAAGAGTTCTGGAAAGCTTAGGGGAAAAAAGTTATAGCTAGTAGTACGAGTGCGGCGGCGGCGGCGGCGGCGGCGATGGAAACTTCACAAAAACTGATAGCAGCCCCGTCCTTAGACGGGGCTGCTAAAGAGTAACAAATTGTTGGAACAACTTGGACTTCTTTGGACATTATATTTATATAGACTGATGATGATCAAAATACCATACAGAGCTTTTCAAGCACTTTGTGTTAATAAGATTTGATATGTTTAACAATGTAGTATGATCACATAATCATGATAATCACATGATAATGTTTGTGAAATAATAATGTTATCCCCATAGCAAACAAATTTTATTCTATATCTAAGTATTATTTCTTCATGCAATATACACTTAGGATCTATAAACATTTTACCAGATAAAGAGAATACTAACCATGTATTTTTTTTTTTTAATTAAACAAATTCATTATTTTTCTCTGTCAAATAATACCTAATATGATTACGATTTGCAAAATAACCCCCTCAAGAAATAATATGATACTGGTAACTACATTTGAAACCAATATCAAGTACTGTAGCTTGAAAATATAGTTAGACTTGCACTGCAAAACAGCCGATAGTATATCCTGAAACCACTAACTATAATATGACAATCTGTGTACATAGACAATTATATCATATGCAAGAAACGTACAGTAACCGTCATTGATTTGAAGGTTCTATAAAACAATTCCTAGCCCCTCTAAAATTGCATTATCAAGCAATATCAAGTACTGTAGCTTGAAAATATAGTTAGACTTGCACTGCAAAACAGCCGATAGTATATCCTGAAACCACTAACTATAATATGACAATCTGTGTACATAGACAATTATATCATATGCAAGAAACGTACAGTAACCGTCATTGATTTGAAGGTTCTATAAAACAATTCCTAGCCCCTCTAAAATTGCATTGGATTGGTGTAAGGAAACTGATCTAATAAAACGGAGTAAAAAAATTGCAGATCAACTGTCGACATTGTATTGTAACTGTAAATTTACATCGATTGGCAGTTTCGTTTTCGTTGAAACTGTTACTCCAAATACATTTTATTTTCACAAACACAACCACATATTTTGCCACAGCATAAGATTTTCGAGCATAACTTACATATTTGGCGTCAAGGAAATATTGAAAAAGACAGAATATCAAAGAATTATTTCGTTGTCACGCTGTCGTTCATGTAAATAGTCGCCATGTTTATTCCGGAAGCAAACTTTCGAGTCACATCGAGGCCATTTATTGATTTGAAGCAATTGGTATATTTTATGAGCGCTTCGATCAATTTCTCTGCTAGTGGTTGCAGAAAAATCAGTGAAAAGTGCTGGAAAATAGAATCGACCTTTTATAGAAAACCTGAAAGGAGGATAGCATGTTATAATTGAGCCCTTGAAACTTGAAAGGTGTGAGTCATTATTAGCTAGTTTAGTTGAATCAATGTTGCAAAAATAAATTTTCATTTAATGAAAACATTATTCTACGCAAACTGACCTTTCATTTTCTCCCTGATGACTGATTGAACGAAATTGAACAACGTTTTATGAGCCTTTTCCATTGACAGTGGAGTTTGATGTTGTTGGATTTGTAGAAGGGGGGGGGGGGGGTCTTATAAAATACGACATCAAACTCAACTGTCCATGGACCAGTCGCATAAAAAGTTGTAGGGGAGAGCGGGGTCATTTGTAACCATTTTTACTTAATTTGTCATAATTTGCTGCTTGTATTTTGGTTGATTGAATAAAACGGCACAGCAGTGTTAAATCTCGGCCTTTATCTTAGTGCCATTTGGTGTTCTTTTACTTGCAGCTATCAAGTTATGATCATTTGAGTAAAGGTACCCTAAGTGTTCTATCATTGACCTCAATTGTAACAGTAGGGTGGGGAAATTGTAACGTGTAGTGTACATTTTAAAATAACCTTTTCCTCCGAAAGTGAATGGAATATTAGACAATTGAGATATATCATCTTCATCAACGAGGTAACAATAACAGCCAGTTAAATGTGTTTCGTAATTGGCAATTTCAACAATTGTATTTACCAAATTGTTGTAAATTTTTGTTGTTGTGAGCTTTGTATTTTTTTCAATGTTCGAATTCGACTCTTGTTAGGTAATAATCATTCTATGAAAATTCATAAACCGAATTTCTATCCAGAAAAGATGAAAAGTCTGAAATTCACTTAATTAGTTTCATTTATTCTTTTTCCACAAACTGCTGAAACACTGTACGACAATTTCCCCATTGAGGGTATTTCTGTGTAATTACATGTTAACTATTTGAAGTTTCAAATCAATTTCTGCATTGTTATATTGCAGTATAGCCCAGAGTGACATATAGATATATCAATTGAATGTTTGTTATCACGATGCTTATACAATCAATTCCTAATTGTAAGTGAAAATAAATACTTTCAATTGAAAAAATGGACATTTGTATTTTTTATCTGTTGTTTGGGACATTACCGATGAACACCATAACGCTAACAAGATGAAAGCAGGGGGAATAATGACTCTGCTTGAACGTAAACTTTTTGAGTATTCGCCCTTAATTGTTACAATTGCTACTTGTTACAATTGACCCCGCTCTCCCCTATATACACTGTACACTTAATCAGTCGTCATTCAACACATAATAATTCTTACAGTATAAGGAATCTTATTTGTAGGGAATAAAGATCGATGAATATCAAATTTCGTTTATGTGTATTTTCTTGTTATCCCTTCATATGAAATTATAGAATCTATGTCGAAATCTCGCTTATACGGGATAATAACATTGTCAACCCTTGAATATATTATTTATTCTTAATCGCACTTATGTACACGTCATGAATGTCAATCAAAGATGCTTTACCTTTAACCAAATTTCTAGTTTGCATTTTCAATTGTGTACATGTATCTCTTAAATCTCAAAAAGTCTTTCGAACAAACAGATGATCTCAACTTCTTTGTATTCCATCTAACAAAACCAGGTTATACCGTAAATACTTAATTTCACGCCGTTTTTTGTTTTTGTTTTTAAACAGTCTCCATCAAAGGTGTTTATTCAAGGTGGGCTACTATTCATGGTGCGTCTATATCGAAATAAGGCATAATGTTCAGACGATTTTAAAAACTTGAGATATTTCAAAATGCTCTCATTCTCTCCCCACAAAGGCTACTCAGTGCCAGCAAGCCCTTGTTCCGACAGATATCTCCCTTATCTGCAACCAGTGAAAACACCTTTTGGATATCAACGACTCATTAGTAAGGAATGCTTAACGGTCATATAGTGACATGGAAAATATCATGCTTTTATGTTTATTTTTCATTAACAACGTGAGAGGGGAAATATTTGAAAATCAGATATGGATAGAGTTTTCATTAGATAGAAACTGTTTTATAATCCATAAATTATTATTTGTTTTATGATAGATTTTATTTTACTAATTAGCCAAATCAAAACTAATGAGAAGGTAAAAAGTGATATTTTGAAAAAGGAATAGTTATCTCCCCTGGATGTTAAATTTTAACGATAGCTTAGCCGAACCACACGGAAATGGCTGAGGTTTTGCGAATGACATCTTTTGAAACGGCGTCGCTGGTTGCACAACTAACTTCGATTGCCTTCAATAAGATTTCTACCTTTCTATCCCATGTATTAGCCGTAATAGAACAGAGGCTTACTCAGGTATGACTGAGCTGCCTCTGTGGAGAGAGAGAATGGAATGCTCTGTGCAAGGGCGTTTGTTAAAGGTCAATCTAGTTAAAACTAGCTGTAATGTTATCGTCCCCTAAGTCCTTGATGTAACGTAAGGACTTAGGGGCCGATAAAATTATAGCTATTTTTAACTAGATTGGTTAAAGGTAGGCTTGTATTTAGGGCAGACGTCTAATTAAATTGGTTTTCATTATGTCAAATCCCGAAGTTGTACATATTAATGCCAAAACGTGCAAAAATTTATCCTTAAAAAGCGAAATAATTTATTGTTTGATACATGATCTGTTGATCCTTGTGGAATATACACCTTTTACCATTTAATGTTTTAGCTTTTTCTAACATATTCGTGTAATGTACTGTATATTGTTCGTGTAATTATGTGTTTTAAAATTATAGTCTCTCATCACCTTTCTTGGGTGGCTCACGTTCGTGTACTTTTAACATGTGTATGTATTGTGTATTTTGTATGTGAGGTAAAGACTCAAATAAAGTATCTGTCTGTCTGTCTGTCTAATTAAGGATTTACGGTAGATGTTTTGACACCCCTAACCTATCCTCTGGAACTGTCTGCCGTTCACACGATATCCGTTCGTGAACTAAAGATATGTCTAAATAAAGCCTTTGATAGTGACAACGAAGACCCTTAATCAACTACTGAAGTGTAGTCCGAAGCTTTGTATATTGTGTATATAGAGCTTTCGAGTTATACAAGTGTTTGTTTAGATATAGAGATAGATCAGGTTTTCACTCATATGTAACATGATGTTTCAATATTTACCCTTATGTATCTGAATACTGCATCGCACTTATGTCGTCAAACTTGTTGTGATAACATAGCTTATATGAATGATAAAGTGAATTTAACCGAAATATTTTATGCGCGCTTTAGGTATGCTTAAATTCGTCTTTACCGTACCGTTCCTTATAGCCGTATGGCAATATAAAGGGATACTGAACGGCATATTGCGATACGTTTTGCAATATATTACTACTTTTTAAATTGAAGAGTTTCCATGCTCTCTTCATTAATTAACAACGATAAGAACAGCAGTCATTCTTTAGATGCCTGTCAATTTGGCAAAGTAGAATTTTCAATCACTTCTTATTAGTTGATATAAGTATTCACGCTCGGGGTCTTCAATTTTGAAACTTAAAGAGCCACTCAGTTTTAACAATATTTGTTTAGCATTGAAACGAACGTTGGTAGCATGATAAATAGTATAAATTTAAAACATCTCTCATATTCATCTCAAAATGCAAAAGTCTTGTTTTCAATGAAACTTTAATATCAGTCATATGTGTTCGTGGAAGCCAAATTCACATATCCCATTTGCAATTTGAGTATGTTCGATAGTTTATATAACTAGTATTCTTGTAAATGTCTGTGTACTTAACAATAATACTAGTAATATAAGCTACCAAACAAAACTCAACTTGTAACTGTCATTCTGACTGCTTCAAATTAATTTCCAAAATAACGTTTGACTGATTGACGCGCGTCACTGTCCGGTTTGCGACCACAATCATGACACTTCAAACCTACCTCCTATTACTATAGAACGTCGTTTGGCTCTAACAAGCTACCTTCTTGCAACAGTCGATACTTCTCGATCAAATGACACTATTGGTAAAGATTTGCATATGTGACCCGAGAAATTTTGCGTAGTGGCTCTTTAAATGCAAGAAATTTACCTTCATAAAAACACAAGTTTGGCAATCTATACATCGCAAAGTATAATCGATTGTACATTACTTGATTTTATCAGTATTTGTAATAAACTAGAGATGATTTAATTGAAGAGGAAACAAAAGTCAAACGTATTCAAAATAATTTAATTTAGCAAATAACATGTTACAAAATAAATTATTCCAATATGATTTCAATGATATATACATCATGTACAATATTAATTTACATACATTATAGTTATGAATAACAACACCAAGAAAAGATCATCTAAAGAACTGAAATGTCACCGTTGAATAGCTTGCATTGAAAAATTATGAACTTAAACGAACAATTAAATCCATATTTGAACTTCTTTACGGAAAAACTAAAATGATCACATTTAAACATGATCCTACGTTTTATAAAAAAAAACTATTGAAATTTGAAACATTGTATAAGCAATAGAAAGGAAAATAATCAATTTTAAGCGATTTAGATACAGAAACAAATTTGGACCCATTCATTCACTTTGCTCTGTCGTTTCTTACTTCTTGTTTTGTTGAAGTCATGGATGAGCAAAGCAAACGATATTTGCAGGAAAACACAAACCATAATCACATTACCATGAAACTGGTTGCAAAAAAGTCATAAAAGCACAAAACACATATTGGACCCTGTAATTTATGTAAGTTCGTTGTTTCTTGCTTTTCTGTCATTTCAGAACGAAAGGCAATGAACACAATATCACAACATTTATTACAATAGCAATGGAGTTTTCCATTTCGCATCACACTGCATAGCTGACAAAGGTTGAACAATCTCTAGAAGAGTCTTTCGTTCACCTTCACCAATGCACTTAAAGCACTCAAGTAGGTATGATTATTTACAGATGATATGAAAGACGGCATGAGAATCAAGAACACTGAAACCATAACCTCTCGTTATGACTTGGGATGTTTTTTACGACTTCTTGCACGTGGAGGTTTAGGAGGCTTCACTACTTCCTTTGAGTCAATTCTCTGAAGTTCTCCACGCACACGTTCTAACAAAGCAGCAGTACTGTCTGTAGAAGCACCCCCAGAATCTCCAGAAGATCCTGAACAAATGGATCCAGAAGTGTCCGATTTACTACTTGGAGATTTATGTTCTCCTTTTGGTATAACAACACCCTTTGACCCAGGTACTGGTACCTCAGAGCGTTTGAGTTCATCTCTAATTCTCTTCATCATATCTGAAGGTGAGAGTGACTGAAGGTCGGGAGCTGCAAGAGCATGAGATTGTTGCAGAAGCTCCTGGGCCCGTTTTGTCGTGTCCTCAGTCCTCCTGACTGCCTCCTCTTCCTCAGCAATTGCTTCCTCTTCTATCTGAGCAGCCATTGCTCCACGTCGGTTGAGGCTGCTTCGTGGTCTTGGTTGAGGAACAGGATGTCTTTGTTGGACAAGACTTTGAGGAACAGGATGTCTTTGTTGGAGAAGACTTTGAGGAATAGGATGTCTTTGCTGGACAAGACTCTGAGGAACATGACCTTGAGCCAGGACAACGCTCTGATTAGGGAACATTTGCATATATCTGGGAGTCTCATCTTCATCACCTATGGAGTACTTGTAACTCTGTCCGCTGTTCTTTCTACTCCAGGAGGCGGCGACCTCCGACTGTTGTGCCATCTGTAGAGGACCGAGCATGTCCTCAAGAGTGTCTTCTTCCAGGGAGAGACGACCTGAGCTGACGGAGGGATCAGAGTCAGAGTCCACGGAGCTAATAGACGGGGAGTCAGGGTCTGTCAGTCTCTCGCTTGATCGGGAGGAGGAGCCCCTTCTACCCTGAGGAGACAATAGAGTAAATGTGAGGCACATGATATAAGTGCAATTATTTTATTGTTAAACTTAACGTCCCAATGTTCTTAATCCTATTGGGTTTTATGACGAATCTCTGATGCTACTGGGCTTGGTTATGAAGCAAAAAATCCAACAGCAAAGTGAACCTTTGCACATTTGCACATCGAAGATTGATGACAGTCTACACGTTTACAACACGTTCGCAACCATTATTAACAAATAATTCTTACATTTTGTAGTTAAATCTCGATTTTGCACAGCGTGCATCCAAACTTGATATCATCATCATCATAAAAGCTTACTTTCATTAATGCAAATGCAAAAACCCCACATTATTTGTGGTTCAAGTTTCAAGTATGTCTAACCCTACCTTGCTGATGGCCCGATTGTAGGCCTGAGTAATTGAGTCTGGGACCGGAAACAGGAAGTTGGCGGTCTCGCCGGGACCGGCACTGATGGACAGTCGGGTGTTGACGGGGGAGTTGGGGTCCTGAAGGTCGTCATCATCGATGTAGATGTCCCGGGGGTCCGTCCTTCTGGGGACGAGAATGTAGAGATAGGTATTTACAAAGGTATTCATGGTTTCGGGAACCAACAAGCTAGATCAACCGTTATTCCACAATGTCCATTAGTCATAAGGGTGCCCTAACCCCTAATCATAATATTGAGTTACGGTGACCTTAGTCGAAGCAGGGACAGTCTAATCAATTCCGGTCTAACGGTCTTTGGAACGATTTGAAGCTGCATGAGTAAACATTACTTTCTTTTAACTTCTTGAAAATACACGTCGTATTTATTTCATCACAGATTCGGTTGGGTAAATATTGTTTTAAGTCTTATCATGTAATGAAAATGCAGCCAATATTTGAGATTGATATCCAGAGGTCAGATGGGAACAATGCCTCTGTCAATTTTATATCAATAAGTGTTTCAACTGTTCAAAATAATATTTGCAAGCATATATTAAAGTTAAAATCCTAGGTATCATCTTGACAAAACTTGCTCTCTGCTATTAGTTCTTTTAAATGTGGACCACTGGTATTCATATTTGATTCGAAATGATCCCAGCGGAAACGCTACTTTTACTAGCATAACCTAAACATCACTCGTATCAAATTTATTCATACTGGAAACAATAAAGGTCATGAAGGACCTGCATATTCCGAAATCTATGGAAAAAATATCAGCAATAAACAATGTATAAATAAAATAAATGAAAAAAATAATAAGTAAATTCAATTATTGAAATAAAATTACATTTCCTCAATATAATTGTGAAAATAATTATGTTCATAACACGTCTACATGTTTGACTCTCTCGATGTATCTAGAAATCTAAAACGAGTTTTGGAAACGTTTGCATGATAATTTACGTCAATGCCTTTACAGATGATGAAGCTCCTAATGCCATTTTATAACGCCTGAATAAATCACTGGGAGTTGAAGTTATCAGATAGAAAGAAGACACCCAACAAATACAGTACATACCCGGGGGAGCATGGTGTTCTAGAAACAACACGTAGAAGACACCCCCAACAACACCAGGCCTGTACAGAATCAATATTACCCACAACTGGCCTGCTTTTGAATCATAGATGAAGTCGACTTGATTGCTTTATATTGCTTCATGGCATGCAACGTCAGTCTAATTGCAACATTGGTGCTTTCTAATCCCTTTCAATAATGTTACAAGAATGTTTTGGTATATACCGTATATCCCATAAATCAATGTTTTTTGAAACACTAAGGTGTATGATTTTGTTTAAGGAGAAAAGCTAAGTTTTCGAATTAAAATAAGATAATTTTGATAAATAATAACACTTGCACGAAATTTGAAACGTCGTCCTTCACAGAATTAGGGAGTTTAATTTCAATACAGGTGGTTCTCATTTTTTTCAAAAAGATTAGGATCTTCCTTTTGGATAAACGATGCAGTAATTAACGACCGTGTCTGTGGTGTTATGGCATTATAACTAGCGCGGCATTGTTCGACCAGATGTTATTGCTGTGAGACGAAGAAGTAACGTAAGACAAGTGCTGTAAATATGTTACAACTATGTTACCTCAAGTGTGATACAATATTTTCGAGTTGATCTCTGTTCCTGTTTGATTTTAATTTATTTTTTATTTTTGCTGTATTGACAATGCGGTGTGAACTAGATGATAACAGCGATGCACGAATTGACACATGGCTATACCAAAGACTTTAACATTTCTTTATAATACAAAAATAAATAAATTTATGACTTAAGACAATTATAGTTTTTTTTGGTACTCACCTTTTAGCTTTCCATGGCGTCTGGACCATTTTGCACTCAGTGTCAGGGGTAACTGGAACTCCTTTTCCGGTCACAACAGGAAGTGACTCCATCTTCTCATCCGGGCTACTGAGGTCTGAACCACTGGTAACGCTGGAACCCTTTGATGTCTGTGTGTCCACTGACCTGGTTTCTGTTCTGGGAGCGACACTAGAGGCTTGGACACCCACAGACGTCAGGGGAAGAGGCTTGACCAGGTCCGAGGCCTGTACCCCTGTTGAGGTCAGTGGGAGATGGGGCGTGATTAGTTCAGATGTCTGAACTCCTGTTGAGGATTGGCTGGGTGGTGATGTTTCTTGGGTGGTTGGTAAGGATGTTTGGCTACTTGGCGAGGATGCTTGGGTGCTTGGTGCTGATCCAAGCGTACTCCCTGATGATGCTTGGATACTTGGAGATGTCTGAAGGTCAGACGACGACACTTGGTCACTTGAAGGTGATGTCTTCTCACTAGTAGGTGATGCTGTTGATGATGACTTGACATCTGACACCGATGTTTGCCCTGGTGAAGGAGGTACAGCCCTCTGAACACTTGTTGAACTCTCTTTCTCTGATGATGATAGCTTAGGATGTTTTTCCTTCACCTCGGGGGACTGGTTGTTTCTAATGATTACAGTGAACTCATCCGAAGCATCAGTGTGGACATCGCTGTCTATGGAACTGACCGTGGTCATGGAGGCCGAGGACGGAATCAGTGGACACTCGCTACCAACAGTGCTGTATTCTGAGGCCCCTCCGCTCTTCAGCTTCTTAGACTTGGAACGTTTTGGGATCTCCAGGGTGAGATCGTCAGAAGTCTCTGAGGGAGTCTTTGAGTTGTGGACTCCCAGCTTCTCCAGGAGCTCCTTCTCTTTCAAGATCAGGGACCTGCAAGGGTTATGTGAGTGGGTCATTAATATGACAGATGTAGTTTCAGGATATGAGACCTAGGGATATGTTACTGGGTAATAAAAGGAAACTATTTTGCAAATTCCATATCTAAGGTTATGTGAGTTGGTTATTAATAAAAATATGATAGATGTAGTTGCAGGATTTAAGACCTAGAGCAAGGATATGTGACTGGGCAATAAAAGGAAAATATTTTGCAATTCTTATTTTATCAAGATTTCCACATTAAACCGTATTGTAATTTTCTTCAAAGCATATCATTACCCGATTATCTGAAGAAGATGTCATGAGCCAAGTAAAAACTGCATTGGCCAATTTAACACCTTTTAAACATTCGAATTTGCGAAAGGATGTACGTAGCTTAACTTTTAGTGTATAAGAATTACTTGTATATATATAAAAGTCAGCCTTGCAATCGGTGACCTTTGTATTCGTTGGCGTGGAATATTTTCTTTTCTTTGAAATTGCCTTTAAACTAGTATGATAGTATGAAGCTGCAGGATTACCGACCAAGGAGATGGGATCAGTAGTAAGGTAAGTCAACAATTTTTTTTATGGATGCATAGGCCATTGGTTCTTTGTTCAAATGTTTTCTATAAGGACACCGAGGTGATTGCAATGAGCTAGGACTGTTTTTGGAAAGATTAGATTAGAAAGAAGAGAAGTTTTTTCAATTTATGCAGATAATGTATTCTAAAATGAAAATGCTATCTACATGCAAACTTCTAAAGTAGACATGTGTGAAGTTTGATACAAAAACATAATTGTTTTATAGCATTTAATACAAATTCCATAGGTAGACATTAAATTTTGAATACATAGTTACAATACAGGCTAGCGAAAGTTCATATGGTTTGTGAAAAATAAATATTTCGAAACCTGTGGGAGTCTTTCTTTGTTATCCATTTGTGTCACATCAACTAACACCTATATACATTGATTGACGGATAATATCACAACAAAACCTATAATCACAATCTGCTTTACCCTGGCATAAGATATAGGATACGGCTAGGAGCTCAACATCCGATGTTTTGATAACGTATTTATGTTTCGTGTATGACAACTGATATACTTCTGTTATAAGATATATCTATTTTCAATATGACACATATGTTTATCAAGAATATTATACTTGTAATGTGTGTTTAATTTGTGACACAACTGATATCATAATATAAGCCAGTTTTGGATTACCATTTCAGTCAAGTTGTCCTCAATTGTATGAAATTGATGATTATTATGCTTCACACAAGACCAAACCTGTCACCTCTCCTTGATAGATAATTGACATGGCTAAAACATAACCTACAATCACAATCAAGCCTGCAATGCATACCCGTGTGACCTCTTTCACCTCATCCCCTTGGTAATGTGTCACCCCCTCCCCCAAACAACGGGAGAATACTATACTGAGAACCTGAACTTGAACTATACATGTATATACCTGTGTGATCCCTTCTCGCCCTCCACCAGTGTCACATCCTCTGGGTAGCGTGTCTTGTCCCCCTCCCCATCGCTGTCCCCCACCACCGGAGCACTCACCCCTCCCATCAGGGGCACCTTGCGCTCCGTGTGACTGGCCCGGGGGTGCAGCGAGGGGGTTGAGGTGGGGGTCTTGTCAACTATCTCGCCCTTCTCTACATCAACCGTAAGGTTGTGATCCTCCAGTGTATCGCCTCTCTGTAGCAGCAAAGATGGATGATGTGTTATGATATTGTAAATTCATAAAGGAAGAAGCGTGTCGTCATTTTGGATTTTTTATAAAAAGATAAGAATAACAAAAGTGCACGACATACAGATCATCAACAGACTCTACTATTGCAAATTTAGGTCTATGGACGCTTGGTGGATACATTGATAAATGTAAACTCATATTTTGTGGACGTCTATGCAAACTCTCTTGTCATAACTTTGCAAAAAACATATTTTGTTCTTCAATAACAACATATTCAAACTCGTCCTCAATCTGCAATGATCTGTTATCAACTCTCTCTAAATATAATCTAAATGTACACATCGAAAAGTATATATCTGAAGGCGTATTTCCTTCAAAGCTTGAATGGCGAAAAATTGTAAATACAACTGTACATCATTATGAAGAACACCTATGGAAAATGAAAACTTCCTTTAACGCAAACATGAGTCTTTATGGACGCATCCACACCAAACTTAATTCCCATATTCTTTGGCATCTAGCTTATTTACATCCAAACTATAAATCTGCTATACAATTATGCATTAAAGTCTCATCACGAGGAAAAATATCTAAGGAATGTAATTTATGCAAATACCATACTAACGATTATGACTTTCATATACTCTTACATTGTGAACACCTAAATCCTAAACGAAATGCATTTTTTGTCTTTATGATAGATCTTCTTGAGGTTGATGTTTATGTTGCTTTTGAACTACAAGATGAAATTGATATGCTTGCCTTTTTGTTTGGTGGTGAAACTGAGTTTAACAAATATATTGACCAAAGTACCTGGGAAATTATCATTCTACAATTTTCATTATATGTACATGACCTGAAACATCATTTCCTACAATGATACTTTCAAAAACTAAATTCTCTGCATTGAAACTGTTTTTATATTCTTATATAACTTCCTAATTGGTGTATTTGTATATATCATTGTATCATTGTAAACATTGTCTCATTGTTTTTGTTTTTGTATAAATAATTGTATTGTATAAATGTTATGATCTTCGGTTGAAACTGGAGGAAATAAAGAATCTCTCTCTCTCTCTCTCTCTCATCTCTTTGATAAAGAAAGATTCTTTGAATTTATTTTAATAAGATGAAAGTTCATCAAATTACATAAAAAAAACTATACATTTGAAATGGGAAGTACATCAAAACAACTCCATTTGAAAATAAAGGTGCTTGTTCCTTATTTATTTTTCAAATTTAATCCATCCGCTTCCTGTCTTTCTTTATAAGTATCTAAAACCAACAATACATCATTCTATAGATCATGTAATTTGGCAATACCATCTGTGCATGTAAACACACGAGGCACATCAACATATTCCTAACAAGGCTAAATCACAGACAATTCCTTCTGTAACTTATCATCAGATGTAACAAAAACTTCTGTACTTCTATACTGTAAGTACCTGGTATCGGGGTGGCAGGTCCCCCACAGCGTTAGCTCGTCTCTTCCTCCGTCTCATCTGAGCCACGATGAAGAGGACTCCCACTACCAGCAGGACTGCAGGGATCAGCACCGCTACTAGGATCAGCAGGTTCGTGTTGGGTCGGGTACTCGGGGTGCTGGCTACTGCCGCTCGGATTGGTCCTAGCACCTGCAGGGCAAATAGTCATATTTTTATTATAAAATGTATTTTTATGCTTTGAAAATAGTATCATTTCAAAAGAAAACTCCATTGTAAAGAAGCTAGATAATATTTGATTATAAAATATGGCTAATTGCTAATCGCCCAACGGATTGGTCCTAGAACCCGCAGGGGAAATAGTCAGGATATTTATTAAAACAAATAAATTAATTCATTGCTTTAAAAATTATTATCATTTCAAAAGCAAAGATCTGTTTGAGTGGCATTCTAGAAGTTGATGGTATAAGGAAAACAAGAATAATTCTATGGATGGACAACTTCTATTTGGCCACAAAATAGAAGTTGTTCGTCCATAGAATTACTCTTGTCTTCCAAAAGTAAAGATGCTGAAATGACATTTGATTATAAGATGTGAGAACCGAAAGTTTCGTACTGGGACGGTTCGTGGACACCTGAGGGACAACGAACGACAGAAATCTGATTTCTAAAATATTGCAAACTATTTTGTTTAAATGTTTGGAATTATAATTGCTACTAGCAGATTAATACTTTAAAAACTCGTTAGGAGTCATCTGTTATGCCTCTTGAAATGGGCTTAGCAAACGGAGGAAAATTACATAATATAGTACACACTTGTTCTTGTGATATTGCTATTCATTGTTAATTTCTGAAGTGTTCCCCGAGACAAATTGCCGTACATGTCGCCACAGTCGATTAAGAATACGAGGAAAGGATTTAATTTGATTTCTATTCTTTTTCCCTTAAATTACTATTTCAGACAGAGGTGCAATGGAGTTTTAGCTAATAATCGATTATCAGATTCACTAATATTATTATGGTTAAATATTTCATTGAGAGTATAGGCATCATCGTGGTGATCCAATGTTCAGGAAAGTAATCTTACTTTGAACGAAATGAGCTTTTCATGTTTCATGTATTATTTACTATTCATTCACTTTATATCTTATTTTCATATTTCAACTTGAGATGCAATTTGTAACATGACGTGAAAAGCAAGGAGAGTGTTTTTATGAAAAACCGTGTGCTGTACATTGATGATGAATTAGTTATTTCGATTTTTCATTTTGGGTCGTGTTTAGGTGAAAAAGATTAAGCTTAATGTATGTTGAAATACACGAAAAAGACCCTTCTTTATAGAAAAGCGAATCATATGTAAAAATGTTATTGGTATAGTGTGTCCAATATTTTGCAAATACTTGGGATGTAAATGAAATGCATTATTATTAGTTTTTATTTGAATGTTAAATATCGAGATGGCAATACATCTCTTACGAATCTCTTTTACGAATAACTGAAACAAAAAAAAACCCGACCAAATTGGTAAAATTAATACGCAAAAAATAGGTAACACTTGTCAACAATTTGCACCAATTAGAACAAAATTCAACACAATTTGTGTCCTCATTATATTTGTTTAGAGAAGTGCCACATGCTTTATCTTTCTAAGGGAGTTAAGAAAAATGCCAGATTCTTTTCTGAAGGAGCCATTAACAAGATAACATACACGCTTCACACGAATTACACATAAACATGCCATGTACGATGAGCTAACTGCAGGGTAAGAGAATCTGAGATAGTTTCAAAGGATATCAGGGCGGCGTATATACTTTAATGAGGCCTCTTTATTGTATCACAACTGGTGGACGTGAAGGTAGTTAAGGAAAGGGGCAGTAAGAAACGAAGAATATTTACAGTATGCGTTTTTCTTGTTCATCGCTTAATATCGATTAAGTTAAAGGCAAACAAAGAAGGATTTTTTGTATCATTTATACAGAAATATGCCTGATGTTTTCCTTAATAATATTTCTTGTTTGGTTATTTTGCTTAACGTATAATTTAAAAAATTGGTTTACTGAATGTAAGATTTGAAGTATAGTTTGAATACTAGAATTCGAAAGAATCACACACAATTATCAGAACTTGCCAGCGTTAAACTTATCAATAATATTTTTAAATATGTGATTCAGTGAAGAATATGATCTTTGCACAAAATATAAACAGTTGCAACAGAAGGATAATGTGACAAAGTGTCTTAAATAATGAGAATGTTTAGAGCGTTTAACTTTAAGACTTCACTGATTATTTCTAATTTAGAAAACCCGTTTTCTCTCATTAGCTAATTGTGGAGTTCCATATGCTCAAAATAGAAAACACTACACCAAGACAAATAGTGCATGCATGCACAGATATCCTATGCTTAAACTGCCTTGAATTCGCTTGCAAACAATGGGAACATTTCTCGGTTGAAGTGAAAATAGCTTTGCAATCTTGCATTTGTGTTTTTGCGAATTTTGTGATAAATATCTTATAGGATCATTGTCTAAGCCCACGGATAAGACCTAATTTGATTACATTATAGATTATGCTTTAACAGCTTATAATCAAATTCTGGACGTCTAAGATTTAAACGGAACAATGGTCGAGTAAATGAATTCCTTTGATACATTACGAAAAATCAAACAAATTTGTTTGTAAATAATTGACATGATAAGTAGTTGATAAATTCAACATATGTATTAATGTTAATTTGTATGTGCGAATTTTGTCATAAATTCCTTATAGATAATAGAAACAATATCCCGGAATGTGGTTGGACTCTTTAAATGTTTTTGCCAAACAACATACCTCTAACATTTCAATGCTTCTCTTTGGCTTTAGACATTTGTAACATTTCAGGTTTTAAGCCAGCGCGATTAAAATTCCCTAAGAATGTAAGAAATACCCATCTTCAATTGATTTTATCTCCAGGATAGATAACAAACTTGACAATTCTTTGCTCGTCGAAACGTCTGGAAGTTTTACATTTGTCAAGAGGTTAAAACCATGAGAATATACACAATTCCCTAACAGAGTTTCAAGTTTTATACACAATTCCCTAAAAGAGTTGCATATACTAAACTATGCTGAAAAAAGTCACGTCATAATGAATGTATTATACATATGTCAATTAGAGTCACAGTACATCACAGTAAATAAATGGAAATAAAACATCCATGTCACGGGAAGATGATTATTATCTTTTATAAAAATGGCACATAGCTTTTAACGTTTCATCTTTTAGGAACTCGACCAATCATCCGTCGAGGATTGTCTAGCTTCGTTGCTGATTGGTTAAAATGAAGGGTCACAGGGTATGACCATTTCTATCAGTACTCAGATCGTAACTTGCGAGTTAAGGATCTAACAGTAGACCCCATTATTACTGGACAAAATAGAATGGGATATTTTGAAAATTTGAAATTATAATTCAGATATATAATTTCACCAACTCAATGATAGAATATCAACTAAAAATTCAAATACGACACTAAAGTTTTCAAACATAAATGATTTTCATCCTATAGCAATCATATTTATTTGTTGAGATGTTGAGTGATAGAAGATTGTTAAAGTTAAGAAATAATGTTTTAAGTCTGTTCCCGAGGCATGAGCCCTGTCAGATTAAACTCAGATCGTATCTGGATCAGGTCCTTTCTGGACCCTACCACTATATCTAGGGATACAACTCGTTTTCCCTTAAAATATGTTGCTTTAAGCATTTTTTATCCTCTGGGAAATCTGTATTTCGATATGATACCGTGGTAGGGGTCTTATATATTTTTTTGCTTCTCACAAGTCTTATACAGCCTGATGTACCATCCATGTAGCAATGTCGCCTGAGCCGCCAACAAAAGTTAACTTTTAACACTGCGAGCGTCATTTGGTAACGTCATCTTAACGTAAAGGACACCTTTTCTCTGCAAGGAGCTCTTACAATGGCGGAGGAGCACATGACATTTGTACACCGCGTAAGGAAAGATCTCGGGTACATTATTTCAAATGTATTGAACGTCAACCAATCAAAATCCTGTATTTTACTGTTAGGTCACATTTATCACATTTTTAAGTATTTTGATGCCTTTCAATCATATTTGATCTTGTGGAGATGGTGGAATTAAAAAACATTGTCAAAGTTAAAATAAAAGATTATATCCTTTTTTTTATTTGATGCCTTCCATTCACATTTGATCTTGTAGAGATGGTCGAATTAAAAAACATTGTCAAAGGTAAGATAAAAGATGATTTCCTACTCTTAAAGATGCTGTATCATACTTGCAAGCGGTTCGGGATGAAACTTAGCTATTGAGAAATGAAATACATCACTTTGTAGAAAAATCTTTCGTCGAAATTTTGATATCATATTTAGATTGTTTAATCAACAATAACATACTTATTTCGATGCTTCAAGCACAGTACCCCTCCTGGAAAGGGCATGTCGTTTTGCGAACCCGCTTTCGGTGACGTAATCATTATGCTTGTAGGATGTACACCGTGTCTCAACTACCGTAATTGCGTTCGATGGGTATCAACTTTGACAACAACGAATACCTAATTTGGAGAAAAAGAATATAAAATCTAGTAGAGCGCGACAAAGACGGTTTTCAAGCGTACATTTAGAAACAGGAAGTTGTGAAATGGCCACACTTGATTCGCCCTTATGTCGACTGCCGTTTCGGTATTTTTGGGTAAATTATCTCCTATTTGATGAATTTTGGTTCGATTTCCTCAAGGTTGGTCGCTAAATTTTTCTAAAAATACAACGTATACATTAAAAATACTTTTAAAAACATTGCAAGTATGATATAGCATCTTTAAGGATTATTTGCCTTTCATTCATATTTGATTATGTGGAGATGATGAATAATAAAGCATTTTCAATTTCGTACCTGTTGAGAAAGGATGATGGATGATTGTTCCTGTGTGATCCTGTTGAAGACGGGTACAGCCAGGTCGGCCTCCACGTAACCTCCTTCCTCCTGTACTGCAAACGTCGTGGTCACCTGTTCTGCAGACTCCGTGTCTCGCTCTGACTTCACTACCTGGATAGGACAGAGTGATATACCTGTAGATTCACTTTCCATGCTGTTATCATGGCATTAACCTGCGTATTATACTCCTTATGATACCTTGGACTTATGGTTCCCATGAAAGAGCGAGCATCTGAATTTGTAAATATTTATTTGTTGATTATGAAATGGGCTTAGCTAAGAGACACACACAGAGAAACACGTTTTCAGAAAACAGTTTTGTTTTTTAATTTTGAAAAGAGACGTTTAATCTACAATTCTAAATCTGAATTTGACAGAAACTTGTTCATCAGGTTCATCAAGGGATCTAGGTTTATGAGAAAAAGTCAATTGTATCATTGTACACCTGTACGTTTTCCATTACATCATTGATCAACAGCAAGACAGAAATCTGCCATATTTACTGTTGGAAGGGTTGGGGATGAATGCATAAGTTTATAAGGCTTATCGGGGTTGTTGGTAAAAGATAAATTGTTCATTGAGGAAGAGTCTATACCTCCGCATTCACGTTCTCCTGTCGTCTATATCTGCGCGTATCTCTCTTGGTTCTCTCGCTCAACGCTATCTGGAACAGCTGCGTTAAGTCTGAAATAAAATCACAAAAATTTGTCATATGGGTTCAGTATTGTTATTTGAAAGAAGTTCTTTATTTTCAATGAATGATTTGTTCCATCTTAGACGTGACCTTTCAGAAATTAAAACTTTTTTTGGGGTATTTTTCACGAAAAAGATTTTAATTTAAAAACGCATTTTGAGACCACTAGCATGTTTTCAAGCTTTGTTGAAAATGCCTAGTCTTTAGGGAGCATATGGACATACATAAAAAAAATAGCAAGATTTTATGGATAACATGTCTTCATTGTGAAAATAAAAAGAACCTGTCATGTTCTTTAAATTTCAAGCTTAACAGATTTTCCCTGAGTTATTATCTCCGAGTATGGTTTAAGTATTGGCCAGGTGTCGTTTGTAAATGATCTAAAATTATATCTTATCATTAAACTTAAACCTACCTGACTCCAGCTGCAGTATGAAGGCAGGGCTGGATATGTTCACTCCGAGATCAATATTCATGGTCAGCAACATCAACGCAGATTCAGGCGGACCTACAGGTGCTTCTGTTGATGGAACTGCAGGTCGTTGAGTAGCTGGGCCTGTGGTTGATTGGGTAGCATTGGGCATGACTCCTTCAGATGATGACATGGTAACTGTCCTGGTTGGATAAACTGCGTCACTGACTGTTGTGAGTACGCTCTCAGAAGGAGAATATGTGGCGCTTTCAAATGAAGAAACTGCAGAGCTCTCTGACTGATGGACCGAGACGATCTGTGGTGATGTCAACATTGTGGTTTCTTCTTGGACGACTGTTGTTGATACTGAAGGAGATATCGGAATAATCAATGACGAACTATCCGCGGATCTCTCTGATGTTTCTTCAGATGACAGTTCCTTACTGCTTAGAGAATACTGGGTATCCAGAACATTAGGATATGAGGATAGAACAGACTGAAGAGAAGACGACTCAGGAGAACCGGAAGCTGATCCAAATGTGCTCTCTGTATTGGGCTTGACAAAAGTTTCCTGGGTGGAGATTGTGTATGATGTAACTGTAAACGCATTATCTGTGTATGAAGGAGAAATCGTATCCAGTGCAGTGTATGACTCAAATGGACCTGATGGTAACAGGATAGATGGTGAGGAGACGATAGTATCTTGATAAGACTCTGACACAATATCTGTAAAGGTTGGCCCCAACGATGTCTGAGTATCAAGTAAGGAAGAAAATGTTTTGAATGATTCAAAATTTGTTTTAATAACTGATGAAATATAATCATCAGTGACTGACGATACTGTCATATATGGAGAAACACTTGCAGATGTTGGTATGTTAGGTACAGATGTCATCAACGATCTATCAGGTTCTGAAGATCCTATAGAAGAGATCACAGCTGAATTCATAAACAAGGGTAGAGTTGTTGTTGAGGATTCCATCTGGTCAGTTGAATCAGAAACATATATGGCATCTTGAGAGGACAGTCTTGAATACGAATCTGAATCGTATTCCCTTGATGGTATGGACATCATATTCGGATAAGATGGTAAACTTGTTAACAACAATGAGTCCATACGTGATGAGGATGGGTTGTAGCCAATGAACAAGGATGAGCTAGATGTTAATACTTCTGAAGCTGTTGATACAGAGAAGCTGGCTTGTTGACTTGAGAGCATGTCAGAACTGTAGTACAGCGACAGTGATAGCGACTCTACAGAATATTCTGTATTTATTGATCCTAGGTCGACTGAACTTGGTGCGCTTCTGAAGACAGATGACATGTTGCTAGCAGTTGCCCTAAAACTATCAACAACTTTTGATGCTAATGGTAACTCGGAACTTCCTTGTGACATCAAGCCTGTGACCTCAGAAACTGTTGCAGAAACTTCAGTTATGTATGGCATACGTGTTATCAATTCCGATAAAACAGTTTCATAGATTGACGGTGTCTGCTCTTGCGAGATTTCACTTCCAGATATCGTAATGGTAGATTCGAGAGTTGCTACCCGTGTTCTTAACCATTCTGTTTGAATGGTGACATCATCGCTCAAAGTGACAGAATCCAGGCCTGTTGAATCCAGAACTGTTTCCGATTGCGTGTCCATAGAGCTTGCCAAAGGTATGACTGGAATTGACATAACTGTGACAGAAGCTTCATCAGGTAAAGCTGTAATGGAGGAAGTATTGTCTGTGACTGTGGAACTAGCCTGGATGTCAGAGTTTGTCGTGTTTTGTTTGACAGACATTGCTGAGGATAACATGTCCATTATAATGTTCAAAGATGATGGGTCAAGAGTCGAAGACAGTGGTTCACGTGACCTTACATGTGTAGGTGATAAATGATTGGAAGACAGGTCTGAAGGGTATTCACTTGACAAAACATCCGAGATTCCTTCACCCAATGAAAATGAGGAGTAGTCATCTATCAGATCGGATGGGGAGGTTGTCTCCAAATTTTGGCTATAATCACTGATCGTTGATGTGAAAAGTTGAGGAGTCAGAGATGGGGATAAGGTTAGGAGAGGCAACTGTGATACTCTTGTCCGGGAATTCAAGGATTGAGATTCAGGAGATGGACTTTCAGAGATATATTCTGAAGATGAGAGTGCCTTGCTTGAACCATTCATCGATAGAGATTCTGTATCTAATAGTGACACGGTCTGTTGTTTCATGCTGAGGTCACTTATCTGAGGTGAGGTGGTCTGCTGAGAATCAAATAGTGGTGATGTTAAAAGGGATGGTTTGTATGTCATATCTGGATATATTGGTGTTTCAGATGAGTTGGTATCGAACGAGGATGAAATAACAATCGTCATATCTGAAGATACACTTGAAGGTGAAACCATTTCTGGTGTTTGAGACGCTGTTTTATAGTTAGATGATTGTTCATCCGCTAGAGATTCTGTAGATGGATTTTGAAACATGAGTTCCGAAGAGGATAGAATCTGACTAAATTGCATCACCATTGAGGTATCTGCATCTGACATTGTCTGTAATTCTGTTCCGAATTCACTAGCCACTGGTGACAAGTTAAATTGAGAATCAAACAGCGATGGTGTAAAAACTGGTGGTGTGGGTGTTCTTTCAGAGTCCATTTGTGTATCAGACACAAAGACATCTGACTTGGATGACATAACAATTAAGGAATCGGTTGAAGAGATTGATGGGGATGGCACTGCTGGTGTCACAGGTTCTGATCTGTCGTCAGAAGATATTTGATCGACTGAAACTGGTGAACTGACAGTTACATAGCTGGACTGCATATCAATAGTTTGGGTCATTCTATCATAACTTGATAAGGACTCAGTTGGCAGAATTGTGAAAAGCCTTGTTCGTCCGAATCCATTTGTACTTCCTCTTGCATCAACTCTTCCGCTGTTAGAAGACAAACCTTCAGACACGTCATCTGACAAGGAACTCAAGCCTTGCGTAGCAGTTAGATGGACCTGTATATCTTCGGAAGATGACAATAATGCATCAGCTGTTGTCTTGATGGAAGCGTCTGAAGCAAAATCTGGAGTTGGTGAAGGTTCATTGATGGAGGTCTCTAGAGTTGGTTCTAGTATTAGGGTGCTTCTGGAAACTGAGTCTGTCATCTCTGCTTGGCTCTTGTCACCAACACGTGATGAAGATGACGAGGATGGCTTCTGTGTGTTACCAGTCTGGAGTACGTGATCAATGTTCTCTGTGAACTCGGGCTTGGTACTCAAGACAGTTTCCAGTGGGGCGATACCAAGAGCTCCAAATGTCTGTAGGAAACAAAATGGTTCATCAAGTCAAATACTGTAAACCATAGAATGCTATTTTCTCACTGTGCATAAAAGTTCAGCGTACTTAGTAGCCAAAGAAACATGATTAAATAGATAGCTATATCGATTCAATTACCTATAATCCAGATAATAAGATCCAAAATATTCGAATATATTCAATTTCTCCAATGTACAAAATTATAGCTTAATCGTCGTATTGTTACAGTTAACCATGTACATCACTCAATATCCTCAGTTTGCGATAATTCATGATTCTTTGGGTTTCAAAAAGATAGTTTACTGTAATATACAGTTAATTGCCATATATAGGTGATAACATACTTTTAAATTCATGAGGAATTCTTTCAGACAAATCAAATGTAATAAATATTTGGAGAATGTTTCTCATCAATATCAAATTTATGACTCAATACACACGCACCTGCACACCAGTAATCTCCTCCAACTCCTCTGTTGACACCTGCCCGAAGGTGACCGCTGCTTCAGAAGCTTGGACCAGATTCCCGTCACGTGACACAGAGAACTGTATCTCCACCTGACCGTCACCGATTGTTTGGGTCTTGTGAACCTAACAGTCAAGAACAGAATTGGACGAATCATTTTTGATTTCAGGAGAATATCATCGTTAAAATGTTTAAAAGGGGATATTTGTTAATCTTGCATGCAGAACAGGATTAGATAGATTAGACGAATTGTTTTCGATTTTAGAAACATATATTGTCGTTAATAAGGTGCAAAGGAGCCTTGTGATTGGATTGGATGAAAGTGGACGAACTAATATGATTTTTCGAATTCAGGGACATAATTTATCGAAATTACCACTAAATTCAGCCATCAATCATCCTTAACGTGTAGAGAATAGTAATATTAAGAGTATAGATTTAGCCTCTTTTTCCTTTCAATGTCTGTTGAATTGAATGCTTTATCATTCATGTTTAAAAGATCTGATAAATTTTCTTAAGGTTCATAAGAAATCACATGATGGTCTCATAATGCTTAAGCGTACTCTTAGTAATATAGTATTATAAGTTTTGCTTTAAGAGGTCTCATTATTTCAAACGTTCTGTGTCATTACATCCACTTACCGTGACATCAATACCGTCAATACTACGCCTTCTGCGAGTGTGTTGTCGATTGTAGCCAATCTCATATGTTGTCTTCAATCCTTAAAAAGAATCATTTTGATTAGACAAAATCAGGAAATAAAGATCTTGCATCATAAACACGAAATGATAAATGAATTAGTATACTCTCTCTTAAACTTGGTTCCAAAGCCACCTAAGGACATTTGAGTATTTTAAATGGATATATGTTTGCATTAAAAGCATAAAAATGCTCAGCTACAAATTCCATACCAATTTGAATTGATTAAAAATGGAAATGACATTCATATATCATAATATAGCAAATAACACACACCTTTGATAATCTTTGCAATGAAATCATCAGAAGTGATGTCCACACCATCAGAGGTTGTGAAGACCCACTTCAGGATGTAGTCACTGGATGAGGAATCTTCGTCATCAGAAGGAATGGCTGTGGCTGTGGCTGTGGCTGTGGCTGTGGCAGTTATATCTATTGGAGATGTGACTGTAGTAGTTATCTGGTAGGAGTCAGCTATAGAGGCAGAAGTAAAAGTCGTGGCTATTTGAGCTGAAGAGATGATTGTAGTACTTGTCAGCGAAATTGTTGACGCACTATCGTTTATAGATTCTTGAGAGAGTGCTTGAGTCAAGCTCTTCTCAGGGATAATGTTGGACAGGGAAGTCATTTGGCTCTCGGATTTTGCATCTGCAGTTATTGTTTTAGGAATTGAAAAAGTCGATGATAAATCAAACAGTGATCCCTTTTGTGTTGAGTAAGATCCGCTTCCCTGAATCTCAATACTTCCAACAGATCGGGAACTCTCTTCCGCTGTCATAATCTCCATCGTTTTCAACAAGGATTCCGAGTTTGAGACTTGTGTTGTTACTTGTGAATCAGTAGTCTTGGTGGGGAACACATCTACAGATGGGTCAGTTGACTGGAAGACAATGGTGGTCGAGGCATCTGATAACATGGAGGTCATCCTTTCAGATATTGAGCGACTCTCTATTCTTGGTGTGCTCTGATCTACAGCAAAAGACAGGCTTGTTTCAGTTGATTTTGAGAAAGCTCCTGGACTGGATATCACATCAGAGTTCACATAGGGTTCAAAACTAATCGATGGTGTCCACAACTCGGAAGTCAAAGTAAACCTTGATGTACTTAAGGCTGGTGTTTCTTCCAACATTGACTGCTCTGAGAGAATAGTTCTCGCATCGATCGATGCTTGGATTCTGCTCTTTGTAGCCTGGATTTCGGGAAGCCACGTAGTGAAAGTATGTCTTGCCATTTGACTGTGTTCTCTGAGTGCTGAGAGACTCATGGTGTATAAAGATGGAGATGATAATGATGAATAAACCTTCATAAGGTCACTTGCATCTTCCACATTTTGCGACGACCCCATGTTCATATCGGAATCACTAAAGTCCTCCTCAGATATACTAAGTTCATTGGAATCCAGGTCAAGAGATGGGAGAGGAGACCGTGTGTCTATAAATCCAGAACCAAAAGCTGATACTGATGGTGCTGAATCTTGTCCAAAGTTTGTAGCTGTTGCCAGGGGCTGAGAAGATGTTTCAAAGTAGTTTCTCTCAGTAGTATCCAATATAGATTCAGTTGCACCTAGAGATTCTATTTGTGATGAAGCCAAGTTGGTAGATGAAGTGAACATTTGGACTGAAAGCCTTGAGCTTGGTTTATCAATCGAGCTTTGAATATTTTGTTCTGATGTCAAATCAAAATTGCTTGAAGATGACATACTGTTGTGGTTACTTGATGAACGCGTAACTGTTTCCATTTTCCAGCTAGAATTTGAAGTGTACATACCATCTCCATTAGATACTGCAAGTGTATCAGTACTGGCAAGTTCAACGAGTGTCTCTGATGGAGACATGTTCTCTCTTACAAATGTTTGAGTGGAATCAGTTGATCCAAAAGTTATGAGGGATGTGCTTTTCCCATCAGACGAAGAATTGATTGTACTCGAGTTGTCTTCTTTGTAAACATCTGTTTCACTTGTTGATGGTAGACTTGACCAAGGAATTGAATGCTGTGAAGTGTGCATTACATCCAGTTTTGAATCAGTTGATTTTAGTGACGAAGATGAAGTAATTATCGGCAAACTTGTCTTATTTCTTGAAGACTTCGTCCTCACATTGATTGATATGGAAGGTGCTTGAAGTATAGGTTTAGAACTTGACTGTGATGAAGTTTCATAGTGTGAAGATGAGGAGTCACTCTGTACATTCGTTGATGTCATTGGTCCAATAAGAATGGTAGTTGATGAGAAACGGAAATCAATTCTTGAGGTCTCTCTGAACTCGGAATTGGTAGAGTACATGGTATCAGCAACTAAAGCACTGACACCATTGCTTGCAATGATTGATTCGCTCATCCTGTCAGTAGCCTGAGAACTGTCTCTTAAACTTTGGACTTCTGATGAAATTCCAGAGTATTCGGTTAAAGATGGCTTCAAATTAGAATTAGATAACCTTGATTCAGCACTCTTGAAGTCAGACCAATCATGTTTCAAATATGAACTTCCATGAGACTCTAGACCACTTGAAGGTCGTGATGGTGATACAGCAGTCTCGGCTTGGTTTACTGACAAAACCTCGCTCACTGTCTGCTGTGTTGAGGGACCAGGGTGTGAAGTCAAAGTTGGTTCCAGAAATTGTGATTCTGTGGCCACGGACTGTTGGGATATTTGATGCAATCTGAGCAACTCAGGGATTGAGAGAATTCTATATGTTGTCTCTGTAATTTCTTCATAATCAAACATGCTTGTTGTTTTAATTGACATGGTTGTCTTCTTGGGAATTCTCTCAGCTGAAACTTCACTAACAAAATTTGACAGTACAGACGGACTTGCTTCAAGAGATTTTGTGGAGTCAGTTTCTCTGGGATATGATGGGTATGTAAAAGCCTGAAGCCGAGAATACTCCATGTTGACTTCATCAATTGAGCTGAATCCAGTTGTCCTTGCACTTGCAAAATGTGAAGAATCCTTTGCCTTGTAAGATGTCTCTTCCACTGATATAGTTTCTTGAGTCAATGAAGAAAGTCTAAATGTGTCAATGGATGGTATATCGTCGTAATTATGAAATGTTTCATCTTCAAAGACGATGTAATCAGTTGATTCAGATTCAATGCTCGAATATGTACCTGAAGGTCTAAGATACTCTGACGAATCAACTGAAGTCACAACATTTTCAGACAACAAAGAACTGTCTGAAGGGGTGTTTGAATCTTGTGACCTAATATCAGACGTCTGTTCGTGTAGGGTGTTAGAGTCTGTGGACACAGGGTTTGTACGATCATCTCCAGATTCAAACCAGTGAGCAATCTCTGAAGCTGAAAAGTTCGAAGCCATCAGAATATCGATTCCAGATATGGACGATGATTTTGCAATGGTAGAACTCTCTGCAGCAATTCTTTCAGTACTTGAAGCCAGGGTACTGTGTTCGGTACTCAGATCATCCCTCTTGCTTGACCCACCAGACAAAGAATGGTGTGGGGATCTAGTTCCAGTGTTTGTGTTTCCAGAATAAGCCACTATCGTTGGAATTTCTAAGTTTGAGAGGGTCTTTAAACTTGATGGGGTAAAGGTATTCTCCATTTCGTCCATGCTTGGTGTCCCATACGTCGACTTTTCCATAGAGAGCTCGGAGGAAGTTGACAGTTGTAACAAAACGCTTGAAAGAACTCCATTTAACAAGTTTTCAGAGGCATCATAAGTTTCTAGATTACTCGAAGGTATATCGGTAGTCATACTTGTGGGAGAGATTTCGAAAGAATGCTTTGAGGAGACATCAATGGAATTTTCGTTGTTTGAACTTAAAACTGAAGTTGTATCCTCAACATTTGGCATTTCTTGTAAATAAGTAGATGAGTTCTCATTTGTTGAGAATGGGTTTTGAGAAACAACTGACTTGTCAAAATAAGAGCTTCCCTGTCGATAACTTTCAATTGATTGGTTGTCTGAAGATGAACTTTGTACCAAATTTGAACTACCAACAGTAGAACTCTCTTGTCGATACCTATTCGTTTCTTCATTACTCAAAAATGAACTTTGGAAATCAAGTGAACTTCCAACATTGGGAATTTCTTCTGAATTCCTCGATGTTTCCTCATTGTATAAAATGGAAGTTTGTAAATTTGGTGACCTATCCACAATTGACGTCTTCAAGTCATAATGACTTATGTCTCTAGAACGTTGAAAAACAGAACTATCAACCAGGGAATTCCTCAGTTCATATTGATTTCTTCCTTCTGAACTTTGAGAAACTGGGGCACTATCATCAGTTTGAGTTTTAGGTTCATAGTTAGTTGTTTCTTCAGAGCTTTGAAAAACAGATGAACTATCATCATTGAAAGTCTGTAGTTCAGTTTGGGACGTTTCTTTTAGACTATGCAAAACAGACGAGCTATCGTCTGTGAAAGTATTTAGTTCAGAAGTAGTCGTTTCTTCTGAACTTTCATGAATAGATGAACTATCATCTGAGCTATAAAAAGTAGATGAACTATCAATTGAAGTATTTAGTTCATATCTAGATGTTACTCTAGAACTAACATAAACAGAACTGTCATCAATTGAAGTCCTTAGTTCATAATTAGACGTTTCTTGTGTAATTTGGGAAACAGATCGACTATCATCAGCAGAACTTTGATGTTGATATGTCGTTGATTTGGAAGGCAGTATTTGATGTGTCGAGGTAGGCGATGTTGTAAGTAATGAAGATGAAGATAATGATGAAGAGGAAGACCAAGCAGATGATGCTGTTTCAATCACGAATGTTGATGAGAAAATACCACTAGGTGTGGAATCTAGTGTTGCCTTCCCTTGTTCTGTCTCCGATTGATGTATCCATCGACTTGTCTCTGAAAACAGATATTAAATGATTAGACACGGATTGAGATAATATGAATAATTTGGTCAAACAATTTTTCATTAAACCGTGATATTAGTTAGATAATTTTTAATTCTTTTAGCATTTTATTCATGTCATAATCATGTTACAATAATGCACTCAAAACTAAAATTATATCGACTGAATTTGTTCATTAAATGTTTAGAAACTTAAAGCGTTGTTCAATGTATCATTCTATCAAATCCTTTCCGTTTTACATGTAGCTGTTCTTTGAGAAGAAAAATCCGTTCTAACATATTTATTATAATAATTATGTTCAGCTATGGGCGAAAGTGAAATGATTTGCATGGTGAGTCGGTAAATTCTATTACATTATAACACGAAGCTATTTCAGACATTATCACACATGAGTAATAACGATTATCAATACTTCTTCATAAACGGAATGAAGAATTGCTTGCTTTTTTATCGTTGCTGTGTGTTGTAATTTACACGTAGATGACATTTTAAACACGAGAATGGTTAATAACATCTTATAAACGTTTCACATTTCATATCAACATGTTGATTCCCATTGAGCATGGTAAAGAGCAAATATCCCATTTTTAAGAATATTAATATCACCTTAAGCCTAAGAAACAATGAACACAGAAAACAGCTATGTTGACATGACCTACACGAAAATAGAATTTTGATATTGTTCTTAATATCCTGAATAATACTGCCATTCAAAATGACAATTTGTCACATCAAATTTAAAGCATTTCATATTTTTTCTCTAAGCCCCTTATAAAGAAACTATAACTATGCGAAGGCTAACATTCAGTGTTTATAAATCGTGTTAACATTGGCATGACAGGCTTGCCAAGGTCGGCCAGCCAGCAACTTCGACAGACGCCTAAAAGCCTTGTTATAAGGAGTCTTCAAACCATGGTTAAACTATCTCACTATCCGTAAGAAAGTTTGTTTGTTAAACACTGTTGGCAACACAAGGTCTTTCAATCAGCTTCTGTTTAAGTTACTTCCATGTCAGCATGTTTTATGTGGAATTAACAATTTAAATTTTATCTTTGAAATTCGATTTTTTTCCCCCTCAGAAATTCAATTCACTGCAAATTCAATTCAAACATGTTAAAAAATCGTGATCCTTGGAATACATTTTTCAGATATCGGTTGGTGTATAAAGCTTAGTACTAAATGTTTAATCGTCACTGGAAAATGTTTCTTCAGAAATGGGTTGGTGTGAGAGGCTTACCTTATTAATATTAACATATTTTTATTAGGTATTTCAAGGTTACAGATTTGTAGGGTAATGCAAATATATTTTTAAATTGTCCAATAGGCTTTCATAGTATCATGAAGTTCAAATACTTCCATCACTTTGTACTTCATTGTTCTGTTTAACAAACCTCTAATTAACCTTAATGTCATATGAGTAATATGGTCAGTTTAAAGAAAATGGGGAAATGATTTATTACCAAAACGGTAAACATAACCAGTGAAATATTTTTCATATGAGCAAAAGGTTGTTATTTATTCCTTTTGGAAACGCGATTGGTTTTCCAAATGCTTTAAAATGTTCTGCCAGTCATTACAGATGAGTAGATCCATTTAATGTTCAGTGTAATCTATATTAGGAAACATTTAAACTTTAAACTCTAAAATGCTGGACAAAGGAACACAAATTATCTTCATCCCTTTCAAGTGGATCTAAAACGTGAAAATAACGCTATTATTGCAATTTATTTGCAGAACTAATTCGACAAAGAAAAGTGTTTAACCTTGGCATGCTAAATTCACGTCATGACTTGTATTACTTTACAAAGGTTAAGCTTTTGTCCGTTTCCTCAAACTCGGATATTATGTAAAAGATTATCATATTATCTTACGAACATTTCGCCCTTAAATCCATCTTTAAAGCAACGCACAAGTCAGCATTAGCTGCACAATACAAACAGCCCATGATAAAAGGCCGTATTTAAGACTTTAAAAAATAAATGGTTTCACGCAAGTTAGGGTTAGCTGCAAAATACACATGACCCATGATGAAAAGTCTTATTTAACGCAAAACACAAACAGTCAATGATGAAAGGTTGTATTCAACAATTGAAGGTTTAAATGGTTTAGGAGTCACCAGCATCATTTCCTCTTCGAAATCCTTCAGGATAAAGCTATGGTTCAAATAATCACCGATGCCGGTTGAAGCTTGAGTATAGCAATGCCTCTGTTGTCAGTTACTTCAAACACGTTAATCTTTGTGTTGACAACACACAAGTTAGGACGAGGGTCGTCGCACCGCACTTGTGATGTGTCAAGAGCCATTAGTTATTGTCTTATTGAACACACGGTATGAGTAAACTCACAGTTTATCAATACAGAGGGTCTTGAGTTCTTATTAGTATCTACATCATTTACTCCGGTAGTTTCCCTTGCTGCTTCTTCGGCCTAAATTTCAGTTCAGTTGTGACAACCCCTAATAGCTGAAATATTGCCCAAGCGGCGTAAACTCAAATCCACTCACTCAATTGTGTGCAGACGTTAACATGGCGTTCTAGCCTCATCTCTGACAAGTGTACAAGTGAATTTGGCTTATCATCGACTCGAATCATACCAAAACGATTTTCGTCTTGAGCGTAAAAGGGAATGCAATACTTCGAAAATATCCCTCAAATGTGTTGAACATTATCTCATCACGGTCATGATATTGAAATATTTTGTGTGAAGATTTAATTATAGAAACTTTATAATCACGGAGATATTGGCTTCACACTTAACCTAGTTTACAAATAATCTTGTATTAAAGAATAATAGTCCATTGAATATATACTATCCTATCACTTGGCTCCTTAATTTAAACTAGTTTACACATAATCTTGTATTAAAGAAAAATATTCCATTGAATATATTATCCAAACACTAGTGTACGTGTCTCAGCTCACAGGCAATGGAAGGCAATATAGAGCACTTAAAGGTTAAGTGAATTCTACTTTATTTACAAATATTGTTCCATTCAGGAAAGTGCTAGCTCGTTACTGCTGAATGACCGGAAGTAAAGCTAAACACCCTCTGTAAAGTACACTGATACAAACCGGAAATGAACGGCAGTACATAAACAAATTTTTCGCCTCAATGTTGTGATTATTTAAACATTTTGGGTGTGTTCGCGCTAAGATCTGAAATTCAATGTCAACAATTTGAGTGTCTGATACTTTCAATATAAATAGTTTTAAGTGACACTCGACATAATTGCTGATATGGTGCAATATCTTGCATTTTGGAGATGGTAGGCAGATAACATATCGCATGTTAATTACATCGTTCTGTTAAAGGGTCAGTTCTATCGGGGTATTTTTATGGAAAGGAAATTCGCTTTTGTCTTTCTGTATTAAGTTGTCAAACATAAATCAACAACTAGTTACCCCAAGTACCAAATGTTATCCTGGTTGTGCTATAATGATGTGTGTATAGCACTATATGCAAAAAATATAAAAAACCTTGAATTTCGTTTCCGAATACCAGATAGGACTGTCTGTTTAAGTGTTTGTCTTAATGCTTCGTTAAGGTATGAAATAAATGGTTATGAACAGGTCAGGTCGTGGTCATTGATCATAACCATGGATTATTAAGAAGAACTTTAAGCTGTATAAATGGAAGAATTATGAAAATTTATTTGTATTCTTGGCCTCGTTGAAAAAAATCTAAATCGTATATACATTGGCATAAGATAGCATTTATGGAGGCATATTAAGTTTCAGGTAAATTGCAAGAGCCTTCAACATTTTGTGAAGCCATTAGCCAGTTTCAATAGTATTGAAAAAACTGGTAAAAAGTGGAATGTATATTGATTGTTTAGAATCAGAATGTATCGTCTCAAAATTGCTGATTATCAAGTGTGTGACTTACACAGAATACGTAGCATGTGTGGGATTCTTAAAGAATAAATATTTAGGTTTTGCGTAATTGACCAAAATAGTTAATCGAATTGCAAGTCATAGAAACTACAACCTGATACTTTTGTTCAATCAAGAATGTGAGGACTATGTTTAAATCTTTACAGGGTACAATCATGATCAAGAAATACGTCGGATCTTCAGTAAGAAATCGAAACAAGCATGTTATTTTTGGTGTGCGACAAAACGAAGTTTCGAAGAATTTGATCTATAATCATATGTTTAAAGCATGCTCACGCCAATGCAGTTTAGGAATAATACCACTGCACTTTTATATATATACACGTTGAGTAACTGGCTCATCTGATCCCTTTGAAATATATTTCATTATTCCAAATGCGTCCTGTTGCTAACGTTTAATATTTCAATTAGAAGATTTGATTTCAATTATACTGGCGATGCTTAATTAAGCCCTAGAGAAAGTTGAAATCGTAATTCTTCAAAATAATGCCCGGAATGTATATAAGAATGTTATTATGCTAAACAATAGGATATTCAGAACACCGGCATTTGTCTTCGCAGAGAGGACAGAATAATAGTTTTTCCATAATAACGGTTAACATGTCTGACAGCGGGACAAGTTCAAATCAGAGATATTCATAGCGAAAATTATATTCAACTGTGCATGCCTATTCAGAACATCACCCTTTGTCCGCCCTCCCCTCCCCCTCCCCCCTCGCCATCATAACTGAAGACGAGACCTAAACTCCCCGTCGGCGCCTCCTGGAGGTAAACTGAACTGATTAGATGCTCAGTCGCTGACAGTGTTTGCTCTTGTGGGGCCAGGCATTAATCTCTTAAGGAACTTATTTTAAAATATAGTGAAGAAAAGAATTTAAAGAATTTCGAGGAAGCTGACAAGGAAGTTAAACATTCATAGTTTGTAGACGTCGAAAACAAGAAGTAAAAGAATATGTTTTAAAAAATGATGTGTATGTTTAAGGCAGCTCTTCTGATTGCTGTGTAGCTTCTTGGCGATATTAAAGCCTGTTTGAGAACATTATTTCATTGATAATTTGATGGGAACAGAGTAGAGAATTGTTCTCAGTTTAGCTTATATTTATACTGAAACTGACGACTTTGCATATTTATGTCAAAGAAACATTCAGAGCACATGTAAATTCTTTTACTTACATACATGTAGTATGTAAAGATTATGTTTAACCGTTTACAAAAACGTACTTGCGCGCCATTCAGTATTACAAAAAGATCAACTTTCAAATAGTTACAAAATCAAGCAGAAAAGAAATCTTGAAAATATCATGTCAACGATTCAGATAAGAATTGATTAACATATTTTCCCATGAATAGTGTTTGAGCAAGATGAAAGAAAACGAACTCAGCGGAGCGTAAGCAACCTCGCTAACATTACAGAGATGACTTAAAGCACAAGTGGACGGCGTCAACCCAGAGGTTACCACAAAACGTGGATTACGCTAAGAAGGATGATTTGAAGCAAAAGTCCACAACAGATCACAAAAGATGATTCGGTACCTGGTGACCACAATGTTAATCACTAGAGCAAACAAACCCATAGTGTAGTGGACCGAGAGGATTAGTTCAGTCTTCCAGAAGGCAGTTCAGAAGCTGTAGAATGACAAGAGCTTTATGCAAGGGTCGACGGGCACCTGTTAGGGTATGAACTTATTGACTTCCTCATTTGGAACAGGAAGTGAACTAACTACAGCTTTTAAGAATTTTGGTTAATCGATTGTTTGGTACAGAGTTGAGCAGTGCGTCTTCACAGGTGAACTTTGGTATGGTTGCAGCATTGGAACGAAAGTGTGACATTTTGATTATTTGAACTCATTCAAAATTTTATGATATCAACTGTTTCTGTTGATGGTGAATATGATATAAATGATTATAACCATAACCATACTCTGTCAAATTAATGTATCTGAATCAGATGACTTTAAATTATTGAATATTAGTTATTCCTTTTTTATATATATTACAACGTATTCACTCATTTTGGTAAATAAGGTTCAAAATATGGATTAATATATATATTCTTTATTCATTTCACGAAAAAAATAATTTTGTTAAAAGTTTGTCTTAAGGCTCCTAATTAGAACCGGTATAAGAGTTGTTAGTTTATTGGTGATGCACTTACAATCATAAGGATGAATAATAACGATTATGTCATACGTGACATAAGGGCAGTCTCTGATGTCATTATAACAACCCTGAAGCACCATTAGTGGGTCAATAGTCAGGACAGAAGCTGACCGGATATATCCGGGGTCGTTTTCAAGTGGAAGGGTAAGGTACGGTATTTTTTAAAAACGGTCCAGCCTTGGCGTCTACCTCATCAGAAACAGTCGGGAATGTTGCTTGCTTACCAAGTACCTAAAGGGACAGTAGAACGTCTTTTTGAATTTGTATTTTTCAAAATTATTTTGAGTTTATGTAACCTTGGCGTCTACCTCATCAGAAACAGTCGGGACTGCTGCTTGCTTACCAAATAGTCCTAAAGGGACAGTAGAACGTCTTGTGTGATTTGTATTTTCAAAATTATTTTGAGTTTATGGAAAAATAAAATAAAACGATGCCACAGTCGTAGAACATTGATCAGGTATCAAGACAAACGAGTGGCGGTAATATAGTTTTACTTCCATTGTATCTGCAGTTATCATTCCAACTCATTAAGCATGGTACCATTGTTACATCAGCTCGACATAACTGTAAACGCAGACCTGAATGAAGTAGTCAAGGGATGCAATGCTCTTCTTTATAATTGAGAATGCTTTGTTTACAAACTGAAATTGTGTTAATGGTGCACAGGCACTCAGGCGTATGTCCCTCTTGAAAATGCAGCACTTGACAAACAACACTCAAATTAAGATGTTATTGGAGATGGATTCATAATAATAACTTAGTAATGCTCTTTCATGTTTTTGATGAGTTTGTTATTGTTGAGAAGCAATAATTCTTTTGGTTCGCCTATTACGTACATAGTCTTAATGGAGACGGCGAGGCGCCGGGTTAAAGTGTTTTCTAGCCTTATAGGGCGAAATCCCGGCTATATTCGTCCCGTACACTCGTCCGGCTGCTGAAATCTAGTTCCGAGTAGCACCAGATATAACATGCGCATTTCTAAAACAATCAATTAACATGGGGAAGTCAGCACTTGGGACTACAACTTCCACTAATACGATGACCTTTGGCGCACGCAGCTAAAGGTCACCCATACGGAAGTGACCCAAACCTAAGAACAGTTATTCCCCTTGTTTCTCGACCGCTTGTTGGAGCGAGTCCTAAGATCCGTTGAGTCTTGGATAAGTCTTTGACAAACAGCGAGTTACATCCATAGCGTTAGAGGACAGTTTGTGGAAGATAAACCCTTAGTGCGGATGCGGAGATTTGAGGATGGTTTTAGGACTAATCGGTTTTGTTAAGACGTGCACTTTGACCAAGTATGTTATGCTAAAGGTCACGATGATCTGAACTTTTTTGACAAGTCAAGAACTGTTTGTATTTTTGTAAAGGATAATTATAAATGAGAAAATGAGAAAATGAGAAAAGTAAAAAACATAAACCTGATTATCAAACGGCGCTAATTTGTCACCACACCAATGTTTGTTGAGTCAGGCAAACGTCACCCACCTCCGAGTGTTTTCAGTGATAATCTCAAAGATTTACGTCAGCTAATATGTCCTGATTACATCTAAAAATAGTGGAGGTTTTTGATACAGTACTAGCTTAACAACACATGGTCGTATCTCTCCATAATTAAAAGCCGCAGTTTAATGTGTAGTTTCTACCCAATAACAATAGTAATATTTGTCCAAATTTCAGGGGTCCCATATTTTCCCTCATATTTTCATTATTTTTAAATATACTTTTTTTAGTTCATTCAAATAGTTAAGAAGAAAGCAGTGGAGTGGTCAATACATCACATTAATCAAAATATTCAAATAGCACTCAATTGCATGACCAGTCTTTTATAAATGTATATTGAATTGAACTTTGGTTCTGAAATTCTCCATTTTTGTATTTTTGCGGATATGTGGCAGTGAAGTAGAGTTTCATCATTAAAATTACCTTAAATTATTTTCCCTACCCAAACATAATTCATGATCATAAACGTCAAATGTGCTACGATTCATATTTATAACAGTCAATAAAAGTGTAAAACTACAGAAACATGTTTTCACTACACACCCTAAAAGTTCAACTATGCTTTTTCGAACTTAACTTTCTAACCTAATATTTAGTTTTCGATATCTCAGGTTACACGTTCGTTTTGTATAAGACACTTGGGCGAGATTACTTATGTACAAATAATCATATAGAAAGCTGATTGACGAGCTACCTGTGTATGAACAGCTGTTGTACCTGGAGGGAAATCAATGAGTAATAACTCTTAAATTTGATCAGCAACATGTGTCACCAATCGATCTCTTAATCGATCTGTGATGCACTGTAGGTGTGGTAAGTAATCGTGCTATATCTGATTTCAACTCCCACAAAGTAAATATATAACATTTCCAAATTGATTTTTTTTCATTTTAAAAACCAAACCATATAAATCATCCACTAAAGCATGATCTTAACTATAAGTATATATAAGTTGTTTTTATAACTACTTTGCAATCATCTATGGTTTCCCAATGTGGAATGACAAGTCCACAAATGTCAACTAATAAAGTGAATTGATCTTCGATGAGTTAAGTAGAGTAGAGTCGTATGTTCACTTAGGTCAAAGGTATTCAAACCAAAGATATTGTGTGGTACTGTGTGACAAACAAAGTATGATAACATGTGATGTTCAATGCCACTACCAATGGCTTTAAGAGCGATATGGTTATACAGAGTGGAGTAAAAGAGTGGAATAAATAGTATGCAGAAGAATTTACAACATTTGCATTATCCACCTTATGTAAATATAAAAACGTCTCCCATGTTTTCATGTTTTTAATCATAAATACCAGTGTAAAAATAATACATAATAGATCTGATAATAAATTGGTCACAATATTAAGGCACCATTCAAAACGACAATCACTGATGTAACTGTCATAACTGCAAGATTTAATTCAGTTCTCATTTCCAAAACAATTTCACAGGCTTGTAACTTAATTTTCAAGACTTGCTGGTTTTAGTTAATATTTTCAAGATGACTAGCACAACTCGACACAATCTTCTATGTTAACATTGTTTAAATGAATCGATGAAGCGTAGAACTAAGTCATAACTGTGAAAGTTCATGCAACAATGTAAGGAATGCATATTCTATTGAATGAAGTATGCGTTCAATATATACAGGTGTTTCAATGGAACTGCTTGTAAATATATCTGTAGGTTGTATTATGGATGAGGACAACTAGACTCAATAGAAGCAACCGTTTGAATAAGCAATTGATAAATGATTGTGAAGTTTAACCTAAGAGTTGAAAGGAAAGGTAACAGAACTCAAAGTATCAACATAAAAAAAGCATGCCAAAGAAAATTAATAAGATTCAAAATGACATTTTGAGAGATTGAACCTATTTATCAAATGGGAACGGGAAATTTAAGATTATAAATTGTTGTTAAGAAGAAACAAGTATAAACAAGTATAAAATGAAGAAATTCCCCCAAAACTGAAAACATAGTTACAAACTACTTGATATTATATTCAAATATGATAAATGGTTCAATTTGCCTTTGATAACATTAACTTAACTTCCCATCATTATTTCCAAAGTGCATGTTCTACTGGATCAATTAAGGCCAAGGCAAGTTCTCACGGACTGACACCGAAAGAAATGATTGTCATTCTCACGACTATTTTCGTAACAACTACTTCGTGGTCGAAATAAAGGAAATACTTGCAACAGAATTGAGGAAGCAGGCCTACGTATCGTCACCTCTCGCGGCAATAGACGAGATTTGACGAGAAGTTAACCTTTCATGTGTTGTGAAAAAAAGTCAACTTTATTTACTGATTATAATCACTGCAACCAACTGCACTTCCGTTAAGTGAGTTTTATAATATTCCATGGGAGCCCAGATTCTACATTTTAAGCATTCTGTGGATCACTGAATAAAAGATTTACTGTAAGGTTGTCAGATTTCTTGCCCTCTTAATTTTTAATAGATTATTCCCGTGTCTTTGTCGACAACTCTGATGTATGATCAGAATATGAATATGACATTATCATAGCTTCATGTAACAACCCTAATCTATCAAAATATGAATATGACATTATCATAGCTTCATGTAACAACCCTAATCTATCAGAATATGAATATGACATTATCATAGCTTCATGTAACAACCCTAATCTATCAAAATATGAATATGACATTATCATAGCTTCATGTAACAACCCTAATCTATCAAAATATGAATATGACATTATCATAGCTTCATGTAACAACCCTAATCTATCAAAATATGAATATGACATTATCATAGCTTCATGTAACAACCCTAATCTATCAAAATATGAATATGACATTATCATAGCTTCATGTAACAACCCTAATCTATCAGAATATGAATATGACATTATCATAGCTTCATGTAACAACCCTAATCTATCAAAATATGAATATGACATTATCATAGCTTCATGTAACAACCCTAATCTATCAGAATATGAATATGACATTATCATAGGTTCATGTAACAACCCTTATGTATCAAAATATGAATATGACATTATCATAGCTTCATGTAACAACCCTAATCTATCAGAATATGAATATGACATTATCATAGGTTCATGTAACAACCCTTATGTATCAAAATATGAATATGACATTATCATAGCTTCATGTAACAACCCTAATCTATCAGAATATGAATATGACATTATCATAGCTTCATGTAACAACCCTTATGTATCAAAATATGAATATGACATTGTCATAGCTTCATGTAACATTCCTTGTGCATCAAAACATGATTAATACGACATTGTCATAGCTTCATGTAACAACCCTTATGTAACAATATATGAATATGACATTATCATAGCTTCATGTAACAACCCTTATGTATCAAAATATGAATATGACATTATCATAGCTTCATGTAACAACCCTAATCTATCAGAATATGAATATGACATTGTCATAGCTTCATGTAACAATCCTAATGTATCAAAATATGAATATGACATTGTCATAGCTCCATGTAACAACCCTTATGTATCAACATATGAATATGACATTGTCATAGCTTCATGTAACAACCCTTATGTATCAACATATGAATATGACATTGTCATAGCTTCATGTAACAATCCTAATCTATCAGAATATGAATATGACATTATCATAGCTCCATGTAACAATCCTAATCTATCAGAATATGAATATGACATTGTCATAGCTTCATGTAACAATCCTCATGTATCAAAATATGAATATGACATTGCCATAGCTCCATGAAACAATCCTTATGTATAAAATCCTTATAAAGTTACATTGTCAAAGCTCAATGTATCGATCCAAAATGCCTAATAAACTATAATGTCAGAGCCCAATGTAGCAATCCTTATGTATCAAATATGGATATGACATTGTCAAAGCTCCGTGTAACAACCCTTATGTATCAAATTATGAATATGACATTGTCAAAGCACCATGTAGAATACTTGCTATTGTTTATATTGACAAGGGACTATTTCAACACCGAGTGTGTACTCCAAATCTATTACAAATGAGGCATGTGTTGACAGGAGACGCCTCGACCAAACAAGGATGTTTGTTAAACCGTTTACAAATATTCCTTACTTTTCTGCTGTATTCCTATGATGTCTGTGAGCTAAGTGGAATATTTTCATACAAATAATACGCGTAGAGAGGCTCTCTTGTTATCTGTTCGGAGCATGTCTACAGAGTTATCACTTTGTTTACAAATATTGTGTCTACATCAGACTCCGACCATCAAAGATCCGGAAGCGGCAGTACGTGACCCTTGTGTGAAATTTTCATAATGTTTTGAAATAAAAAAGGAATTAAAAATTGAAATACGGAAAGGCATACACACTGCACTAAACGCTCTGCTTGAGCGCTATATCCGATTTAC
Organism: Steromphala cineraria; assembly: GCA_916613615.1. Taxonomy (NCBI): domain Eukaryota; kingdom Metazoa; phylum Mollusca; class Gastropoda; order Trochida; family Trochidae; genus Steromphala; species Steromphala cineraria. The sequence goes on along the minus strand of OU744736.1, from coordinate 24,221,971 downwards.
CTTATGTGCAACCACGTACATAGATTGTCTAGGATCAAAGCGAAGACATGTTCCCCAAAGAAGAAAGTTTGGGATGAACTAAAAATCGTTCATTTTTCATCTTCAAACTGAAGAATTCTTCTCATGGAAATATTGTCAATGTTTGATATTTGTTTTGTTAATTTTGAACATTTTCCTTTGAACAACTATGAAAATGTATGTATATTTTGCTAATAATAGGTTTCCTTATGTAATAAAAGTAAATAAATCTGCCTCGTTTACACAAGTTATACTCTAAAATATCCATTATGCATATTTATTTTATTGACGTGTTTCCTGCAAAGAAGACACTGCTGTTCTTTGTCTGCGATTTTCAACATTAGACATACTTGTACCTTTTTATTCGCGTATCTATCATATCATTTGCAGGATCAAACACTTATGTTTGTTTTGTCGGATTGCATCCCAAGTTGATAAATACAACACAGCAAGTTCTACAATAATCTATTGAATCAAATGAAAATACAAAACCAAATGAGGATTTTCTTTCACATAAACAAACATGTCAGAGAAGAAATAATTTTTAAAATTGTAATCATACAGGGAGTATCAACAGGCATGTTATTATTTAAAATAAGAAGTGCATTCTGAACAACCGTGTCATTTTCTCATCAGCCCAACGTGTTTGTTTAGTGAGCTTGCATGTAAATAATCAATCCTCTCTTACTGCCTCGATTTCCTTTAAGACCAAATAAGAACAAGATTGCAGGGAAAAACCTTAATTCAATGCCGCAATGGAAACAATACCCATTTGAAAACTAAGCTGGGAAACAAAACTATTTCTAAATCGAGGGACTCAACGTTATGTTAGATTTTTGAATAGGTGGATTAAAGAATGAAGGATAAGGTAACACTGTGACATTCAAGGTCTTTGATTGGCTTTCATATAAGCCAAAGCACACTTTGATGATATACAATGCATCTCATATATTCATCAAAAAGGCAAAATGTATGACATTTACAAGAACGTTTGCAAGAAATATCTTTAAGGACACGAATTTGTTCAATTGGAAAAATTCTCTTCATTAGTGTCCCAGTATTGTCAATATGTTGGAAATATTATTCCTCGTATCACATTCGATACGAAGGTTTAATCGGACTTCCTAAATACACAATATAACTTTCATTTTCTTAGCTCATCAACACAACAAGTAAGATAAAATGAATTCATGTATTGAAAAAAGACCCAATATTTTTTTTAAACAACGCGTATCATGAGAAGCACTGTCAGCATGGAAGATGTTACTCTGAAGTTCATTGCATGTCTGGCGCCTCGTTAGTGATGCATCGTTAGCATGTATAGGGCGTATCGTTCCCTGCCTGGCTTTGATTCCAATCATTCTGCTTACGGAGGACTGCATATGACGTAAAATACTTTAAAGAGTCAGTAGCACGTTTAAAAAAAAAATTAGTTTCAATTTTTCACTGATAATTGTACGGTAATACAAAATGTATTAATTTGAAAGTGCCAAAAAAACCTCTTTACACAAACCAGTCACCCAAAGTCGGAGAACAAATTATAAAGATTCACATAAAGTCAATTGGCAGTCATTTTTGTGTGAACACCTTTAATTCTTTCTGGTAAGAAAAAGGGATCGCATGGCCGAAGTTAACATTATATATTAGATTAATTACTGCTCATCGAGTTTTAATACAGTGTCTTTAAATGGGAACGTTTTATTTTCATATTCCTGACATCTCCTTATATTCCCCCTAAAACGTGCTACTGCCCCTTTAAAGGGTTGTGACAATACGTTTAATGGTAGTGAAACATCAGTAAGTAAGTTTAATAAGATATAAGGAACCATACCATTGAACAAAAAGGACCATCACAAATATTTCCAAACGAAATGCGCAACCTTTAATTTAGAATAAAAATATTAAGACGAAGCGTATAATGAAGCGCTTCCGATGATGCTTGAAAAGGAATATTTTTATTATTGGAAAATAAATTGATGTGCCTATACAGCTGATCCTTAATGGAAAATAGGAAATATTGAGAAGCGATGGATGAGATACCTCAGATTTTCTGACAAATAAAAACATTATCTGCCTATTTTGAGTTCCAAGATATTCCATTTTAAACCAAAACATGACAAATGTGCCCAACCAACAAACCGTACGTTAGTTCTGTTGCAAATAATCTTCATTTTTAATTTTTAAACGTTAAAACAGATGTTTTATGAAATAGATTCCGACTAAATGAGTTTGGTCACATGCTCGATTTAAACCTACAGTTGCGAAAATGCTTTCCTTAGACATAAATAATAAATATTGTGCCGAATCGAAATTCCCTTTCCCCAAAACAATACAATGAAATAAAACATTATTTTACATAAGAATTATAATTTTAAACATCATATTTTACTATAAGCGAATGTTCCAAAGACACGTCGTCAACGAGACCAACTAGGTAAGGAAGAGATTCAACCCATTATGTTTTACAGTGGGGATTAGTGTAAACCCGACCAGTGTTTGCTTATCTTAACCAGAAGTCACTCAGTTAAATAACCGTGCTGCTGTGGTACAAGGTCTACGACATCGGTTCACGTACTGAAGTACAGAGGATAGAAGCTGTTGTTGTTGGGTTGGAGTTTAACGTCTTCTTTCACCATAAGGTGATGTCGCCGACGTTGGGATAGAAGCATTTATGCTTCGAGTTAAAGGGGCAGTCCTATCAGGGTATTTTTGTGGAAACGAATTTCGCTTGTGTGCTCTTCTTTATCAATTTTTCAAATATAAATCACAAAAACGTTATCCCCAGGAACATGTTTCAACTTGGTTGTGTTATAATCATGTACTAAAAGCTTTTAATGCATAAACTAAAATGTCCCTTTTGAATAACGTTTCCACCATAAATATCCCGATAGAACTGTCCCTTTAAATGTTGCAATGATGTGCACATTGACGTTATAGTTGATGTCATTTTGCAATTCACAAAGTTATCTAAAGACATGTTGGTTGTTGTAAATTACCTTGATTACATATTTTGAAAACTAATCTCTTATCTGTGATTTCCTATCACAACACACGAAACAGTGTCAGTTGTCATGTAATCTATTCCTTTAACAAGTTTGCTGATGGTTTTTCAACGCCTCAAATGGATGAAATATTGCACAAGTTGCTCACTTACTGGCGAATAGCTACATTAATGTTACAGGTCAGGATTTAAAATCAGGTTTGCTCTTTAATTCTTTTATGACTGTTGTAATTGATTGACTCTCAAGTTAACTTTTACTTAGCACCTAAACGCAGTTGAATGTTCAATATTTATACTGGGACAAACTAAGGATACGAACGGGATTTAAATTGCAACATAAATATATACTAACATCAATGGTTACTTATATACCTACCATCTGTACCTACATCCATACTGAGATACGTATAATGTAGGCGTGGGGTTCACTTTTGATATATAATTATATGAAAATCGATATAAGGTCGCTGCTAAATCGACTTTCACGGTATTTATTTGTTATCTGACCAAACAATAGAAATGGATCGAAGGTCTTCAGCTCACGTGTTGGTTCCAAAGACGTCAACAGTTGAATTGACACAACATATTATTTTGGCGAAATATCATCGTCTCTGATCATTGGCAAAAAGTATTGACAGGACAAATACAGACACAGTGAAGGGCAATTAAACGTATATGCTCTTGAAGGACCTTATATAAATGTTTTATAAGGGAATGTTTACCGATGTTATTTATATATATATTCATCCTGAAATTGTCAGTATCTGGTTTTAAATGGAAATATCAAAACCATGCAGTAAAAGAAACCTTTAAACAACTATCGATTAATCGAGAATACATACCCCTTGAAAGGTGTTAACACTAAAATGGCCTTCAGCAGTTTTCGCTTGATACTCGATAACTTACTTTCTGCTTAAAGGGATTAGTAATGATGTTTTTGACCATTTGATGAGAAACGTTAAGTACTAACCTCTACTTAATTAAGATAAATTGAAGAAATTATTCTTAAAAGGTGCTTGTTCCCCTTAAAGGTGCCAGTTAATGTTACAAAGCATTCTCAAGGGTATGTGTGAGCACTTGCAACTCTAACTTTTCACATTTACAGTAGCTGTTTGGTTGGTTCCTCAGATTACAGAATGTAGCAGGACCCCTTAAACATATTACCGGGGCGTTTCTAAACATTTACGTGATTAATTAGTTAATTAGCAGTGGACATTGTCCGGCAGTGTGGACATAACAAACATGGACAATGTATAGTTGTTGTCTAGGGGTGTGTGATACCTGCAAACTAAACACATCATATGTACATTTCTTGTTAACAACAGAGTAAAACACAGCTCATTCTAAAATCCAGCCCCTTTTCTTATGTAAATTGCCCATAGGAAAACATTGTCTTGAAAAACAAGGTTCCCTGGTAATATGTTTGGTTAACTAATAGCGGGCTGGCAGTTTTACGTTTATAAAACACGAGGTTACGTTTAAGAGGGATACACGCAAGCAGATTTTCTTCTAGCAGTGGCTTGACACAAGCAGGGGTCTGAGAAAAACGTTTTAATTACTCTGTGCGCCAAGTAAGGTCAGAGAAAGAGGGACATTGTTGTTACAAAGTCCAGCACACACAAGAAACATTAACAGACAATCCCACTTAACCGATATGGGACAAGGTTAAAACCCTGGTGCTACTAGCTACAAATACATATCACATTTGGAAGACATAGATTAGATGTTTGTCTTTAAAACCAAGGAAGGTTAAATTTGCAGTTAACTGAAATAAAAATTGAAAATTGAAATCGATTTCTTCACAACTGACATCTTTGATATTCATAGGCGTTTGAGTGTAATGATCTATTGGAAAACTAGATGGTTACGGGAGTAAAAATTATGGAGTGGAATACAATGTCATTGAAAATAGGAAACTGTCAAGATAGCTATTGATATCCGTATTCCAAAATAAGAAAATAGACAACGCCAGTATTTTGATTTTGGTGAACTCTTTCATAAATTGTTTTGGAACATAGTTTCAAGGAACATTTTTAGAATACATTATTTTGCAATTAACATTACTAAAACAACATTTCCATGAATAAAATGATGTTCAGAAATCGTTAAGATTTAATAAAAAACCCTTACGACTGGATTTCGAGGTGAATTCTGATTGATGATTGAATGCTAAAGCTGTTGTTAAATTAGGGCTTTCGTTGCGGGCAGGTTCGAATTATACAAATTACTATATGAATGTCCAAAACGGCACAGTTGTCATTACATTCTTAATTTAAAAAAACTTTAAAAAAACCCAAAATAATTTGACATCTTCTCTTTTTTAAAGGTTCAAGCATTAACAATAAAACCTAATTCCCCTAAAATGACATTGAAGTCACGATACTCGTCACTCGACACAAGGTGTATGAATTTCTCCCAGCGAATTCGTTCAAATACTACCGTTGATACCTTAAAAGACTTGAATAGCTGGCGCCGTTGTTACAACATTATTTAGCTTAGCGGACCCGTATAAATTAGCTTTATCGCTCGACAGGTCGTGTAGAAATACCTTCTGTCCCTGACATGGGTGTGGAAGAACACCTTGTCGCAAAACGGGGGATGGATGGGGGAGGATTAATGGGGACAGGTGGGGGAGGGGAGTTTGGGAAACGGGGATAGAGAAAGGGGTTGTTCCTGATAGTGTGATGTATATTGGTAGAGTTTGGGATAAGATCCTCGGTCAGCCGGGGAAGTATGTGACTGATCTGAAGGGTATGATTCCAGATCCTTTGGTTGTAACAGTCCGATCTTTTGATTTTCTTCAGTAGTTATATATGAATTATATATTGTGCAATAACATGATGATTTTCTCCTTGAGCATTTCTTCAAAAAGATGCAACTATATAACGTTTTTCCTTCGCAAAGATTAAAACACCAGTCGCGGTCCTGTTTTATCTAGCTGACATTTAAAGCTTAGCGAGGAAGATGCTCTACGGATAGCATCGACTATATCCGATGTTTTAATAACAGACTTTATGATCAATGATTTTCGGTAGGCATATGAAAAAACACCCAGGGGAGATACATAATGCTGATATTCATATTCATATTTGATCAAGAAGACAACAGAGTTTATATGAAGTCTCAAGTCCAATGAACCGCTTTCTGTCATGGATACACGAATTATACATTGTGTATATAAAACCACCTCTTTGGCGATTCTTTTCCTCATGTTGTAGGGGGGGGGGGGGGATTGTCCTCCTTCAAACTCCTCCCTGTCTTCTGCAAACAAACCTATAGGATGTCGAAGTGAGTCGGGTCGGGAGGAAATCGAAATCAAGGTTGGGCGTAATTGACACTAGGGACAGAGACTGCGAAGAATGTGTCCAATTTGAGCTTATGGAGAATGGCTTCTTTACCCAGTGTAATTTACAAAAAAATGGTATGTACAAGAATAGATGGCGATGACACAAGAATGGGTCAATTGTTTCAAGGTAGTCACGGAGAGTACACAGACACTAAAGTGGCCAGGGGGCGAGACTTTAAAATCTCCATAGCCAAGTTTAGAGTTTTGAGTTTCACAGTTTCAAAGTTTGCTAAAAAGATCAGTTTCAGGTATTCTAAAATGCTTTATTAAAAATAAACTCTTCGAGAGATACAATCTGCTTGAAATAGGAGTTACGGCAAGTCTTGTCACAATAAAGAAGTCGTTTTCCTGAATAGTTTTTTTTCATAAACAATTTTAGAATTGTGATTCAATTTCAGACATTACAACATGACGAAAATACATCTTGATATCTGATTTTTGATACCATTTGCATAAAGTAAGTCAAGCTTAAATCTTAACCATTACAAGTTTTGAAATTTGACAGTTTTGCATTGTCTATCGTATCGAATCTAACGGTGTATTCATGCATTGTAACCTCGTACCTTCAAAGATGTTATTAAATATAATACGGTGATCAGAATACTTTTTATGGTGATGGAATTGTCTTCCATGCCTTGGCAGGGAAAGAATAATAATGTATAGACTGCATGCGTATTGTGACACAGCCATAATGCAAGAATACAATTTAAAGGGAACCATGCATTTCAATACTATAAATGTTGAATACTGTAAAAGGGCAACAACATTAACCAATACCTTTTATACATTTCTGAACAAAAATGTATGATTCCAACAAAGTGAACTTCTAAGAGTTACAGAAATGTTCCCAGAGAGCCGCTTGTAATCGATAACACCACTTAAATATTTTGCAATTCAGCGAAATCACATTTTGCTTTGAGTCAGTTGTTGACTAATTCAGTTAACTTGGCTTGAATGTTCAAAACAAAAACACAAATGTTGGCGTGTTACAATTGTTAAACAAATACCGGATAAAAATTATTCGAAACATGAAAAAGTTGTTTTTTTAAATTCTGAATCCCTTGCTGCTATGGCATTGATTCCCACAAGATCACAGGATTTGCTAAATTTTGGAAGCGATCAAATCGTATTTTTGTATTTGAGGAATTATGAGATTTCGTTAGCAAACACATTGTATGCATTTCTATTCTCACGTCTTTATTGCAGTGAAAGAAACATCGAAACCTTGAAATCTGGCAAATTCTCTGAATGTTATCGATTTTTGCATGACACAATTCAGAGACATTGAAAAATTCAAACTGAAGTTTTTCTTTTAACCAGCGATCCAATACTGAATGTTTTAAATAGTAATTTATCTTGTGCAATGTTTGATGAATTTTAAAGCAATGATGATTTCTCGGGATAACGATATTTTTACCGCTTGATATGTTTTTCAGTTCCCGTCATGTAAGCCCAAAAAAGCAGCTGAAATCTGAGGAGGTTTTAGTTGATGTTTAATCAAATTTCTCCATACAAACCCACAACCACATTTTCGTCGTACTGTTCTATCTAGTTTCATGACCTATCTGATTCATCGGATTCTTGTAGTTTTCATAGGAGGGTGACTTAGATATTTGTGATAATGTGATTCACAGTTTCTGTAGGTTATACACAATTCACATTTTTTTAAAAGCATAAGAAATCTAACTCTAGAAGGCTGTATATGTGGTATTAATAATGAACTGAAGTGATTACAACACTATATAGGATAAATGAGCACTGACAAGTATTGTTTACGCATGAAGATTTTTATCTTATATAAATACATATCCAATGTCTCATTGTCTTTTCTTGGTAACAACAGGATATATGTTCCCTCGCTGCATTATCAGAAAATTCGAATTTTAAATTTTAAAAAGAGAAAACATAACGTCGAATTTATCATTTTAGAACAGTTAAAAGGAGAAGGACATCAGGTGTATTAAAAAAGGAGATGATACTTTAGACCACCGTTAACAGAGTTTCTTACAAATCCTAAGTAAAAAATTCGATGCTAAAGGATAATACTGTAACATGCCAGGTGAAAACTGTTCAAATTTTTACATCTACAATGTACTTGAATGGTAACGGAAGTACATATAATACATTCCTACTTGGTGTTTCCGATGCTATACAACTATTACACGCTCACGCATATAGCTCGAACCCTCTCAGGCTCAAGTCGTGTGAATAAATGTTAAACTTCCGCATCAAGCATAATACTATAACACCTTTATCGCAGGCTATGCCAAGCCAAGTTAATAAAAAGAAAGTATTTAAAAAAGATTTAACAGGAATACGCCAAGGACCCTCACTGCATGTTTGTTTGTTTAAAGCGCTTGGGTGTCAAACAAATATTTTCTGACGTCAAGAAAGTGCATTAGAATTTCTGATCCTTAGTTTTTAGATTTAGCTGAATGATTGACATCACACTTAGCATCTCCTTACGTGCCATACATGTCGCTTTTTTAGCTTATTTTATGTTCATACAAGGATAACGCGTGGAAATTCAAGGTTTTAATTTGACAACCAATTGGTTTTGAATTACTGTTATACCTCGGTAATGGGAGTTTCTTTTCTATGACGCATGAAGGATAAAAAGAAAAGGACCGGGATTCACAATTATTCTTCGATGAATGTTTGAAATAATTGATTGCTTTGTTTTGATAAAGATTTAAAGAACCATTAATTTGACAAATAATACCAATAAAGGAGTGAAATAAAAACGTCACGGTTTCACAATAATGACGATCCTGTTGATAATGTTTTGCAATTTCGCCATCGACATGACATAAAAGAAGCATAGAAATATGCAATCGAAGACAATAAGAATCAGTTTAAAAAGACATAACTACTACACTGGCATTAGAAGAACTACCTTCTCCAATGTTGAAGCATCTAAAAGTTTTGTTTTGACTTTGTTCATTTTTTCATCTGTCTTCCATACAAATTACAACACATAGAATCACTTGTTCTTATAGAAATGTTGAAAAAAACCCAATGAGAATCATTAAGACGAAACATGTCTTCAATCAAAGCTGCCTCCTGAAACAATGTCCGGTTCTCATCAATTGAAGTAAGGCAGCTTCTTCAAAGTTTTCTTTTCACTTGGTCTAACTCCTCTCTCTCGCTAGCTCAGTCAAATAACTCAGGTGAAACGTAACATAGAAGTAAATGTCCAAGCTATCTCTTTTGGGAGAAAAGGAGTTTAATACACAGACCTGAGTATAACATATTGACTTCAACAAAAACTTTCAAATCGTATACAGTTTTGTATTCAAATTCTCATTTCTTTGGGGCCCCTTTCTTAAAGATATATTCATATAATTTTGTTAAAATGTTTTCCCGAGAGTAAGTGTTATTTTACTCTTCTCTTCTCAACATCATGTCTAGATTGTTTTTCAGCCTCTAAAATATAATCCTCAAACTGAATTATTGTATTTGTATTGAAATTTTCTGCTGAGAGCATATCGGCAGAACTCATTTAATATTCAGAATGCTAATAGTGTTAAACTCCCCCATGAGAACATCTGATATTTGGAAACCCGTTTCATTAGCAAGCAAATGGTCTGACACGAATATTCAGAATTTGTTGAAGAAATTGATTTACGCAGTGCTCAGTCGATACCGACAAATCTGACATAATGTTAAACATTCTCTGTGTAACTCTGGTTATAGGTGTAGTAATATACACACTGTTGCTTATATCAATCTTTAACCTTGTCCGACAACTTACCTCTTGAAAAGAAAGAAGCCATTTCTTTGAAATTCATCCCCTAAATTGATTTGTTGTTGCTACTACGTTTTTCATAGAGCTTGTATTAATCTAGTGTACATTGTTTAATTTAGAGGCATATGCAATATACCAAAATAAGCTTACATGTACCCTTTGAAAAGCAAATATAGAATTGGGAAACACAACAAAAGATCATTTCTCCGCGGTTTATCGTTTATATCTAAACATTATTCATCTGGCTAACACTAATTCTTTCACTGACTCGATATATATCGTTCTATTTAGGAGCAGATACATTATTCCAAAGCATGCCTAGTGTCTGTCCAAACACTAATGGAAACGTTGCTATACGAGTTGATAAAAAAGCGACATTATTCTAAAACTCACTGAGTGTCAGTCTGGCCTTTCTCTACAGAAACCTGAATATAGCCTATACACGTACACTGGATGATAAGGGAATATAACTCTCTAGGCTTGCTGACAGTCAGTTTGTTAGACTGTCTCACATTCTGCTACATTAGTATTTCAAAGTTACCAAGATCAACTGATAATCCGTGAAAACCACAGAGACATAGTTTAACCAATAACCTGTAACATTTGATTCGTTCATGTCATAAACATCCTCTACTGTTCTTTAACTCTAAAATATATCTATATTTTGATGGAGAACATATCCACAAAATAAAAAGACGCTTTTCATAGTTTGTATAAAAGTTTGAAATAAATGATAGAAAATCTTGATGAAACCATGAAATGCAAGCACTGGTTTATTTCAAACCGAATGAAAACGTAATTTACCTTACATGGCATTTACATTTTTACTTGTCACAATTACCGTACATTTGATAACAAATACTACTACTATAGTACTATGTATACGTTTTCGGGGGATAACGCGTATTCTTTTTAAGACAAATGAAACAATTTGGACGGTTCCTGTTTGCTGTCTCATAAGTGAAAAAAACCCTCATCTATATCAATCTAAGATTTTCCAAAATGTCAAAAGTGACACAACTACTGCACATATTACATATGACACTGAATTAGTGTGACGCTTCATTAAAAGAGAATAGAAACCAAAACTCAGTCTACATTATACTTGTATTGGTATCCCATATTCCATTTATCTGCCTCTCTCTACGGGGTGCTTCTGACATTCAATGGGCGCGGTGTATTTGATGTGATTAGGAAGCCTGATATGTCTTCTGCTTATAAACAATAATACATTATGTCCATGTATATATAAATATTGGAGTATTTATCAACTGACATGGATATACCTCATGTATTCTTACAACAATTCAGACACGGAATGAACAAAACGTGATTGTGGGGTAGCACTTATGTGATCGTATATAAACAAAGTGAGAGGATAGTGGTTTTCTGTGATAACAATAATGCTGACGTAGTTATATATCCCCCTGTGTGTCACACAATGCAAAAACACTTCAGTTAAACAATCAAATATTTCTGATTCATCATGCGACCATATCATAATGACCGCCGAATTCTCTCAAGCAGCTATACATTTAAAAATTATTAAATAAATATGCATACGCAGATAGAAAAAGATAACATAACAAATACATCATTCGTATCTTTCATCTTATATCTACATACCAAAAATACATTGCAAAACTTTTTCTGTTTACTGAATACAGACAAAACTGAAAAAATAAAAAATGGAAAATACTTGTCAGCATAATTGTCTGTTATGTCAGAAGAACGTCAACAAAACATGCTGACGGTTGTTTAAATGGAGAATTGACGCTTGCTCGTTAAGGAAATTAAATCACATTTCACACATTATCTCTCACGCAGCAAAGAGCGAGTTTGGTGTGTGTATGTGTGTGTTCAGTGTGTGTAAGAGTGTGGGACTCGTCCAATAGACTGGCCATCAGCACGATAAATACACAGATTCCCAGCAAATAAACATCAACAGAGAGACAATCAATGCAGAACTGTTTAAAACAGGGCCGTGGACACGCTACTACTATCCTCTTGGTTTGATTAGAACCCACGTGCTATATAATCATTAGTATTTGAGCAAGTGTTCATCTTCATGCCTACAACGCCTTGTATTCTGAACAAATTGATATTGTGAAAATAAATGCTCAGTATAAATGCTTACTCTTTTCATGTGTCCTGATCCTAAAGTACAATATTAAGGGAAATACATTCATGAATAGAAGGAATTTTATCATTAATGAGTAATGAATAATGAAGTCGACCATGCATAAATTATGTATTGTATCACTCATCTTGGTTTGTTTCTTTTCTGTACCATGAGGATAGATTCAAATGCTAACCATAATCATTAAAGTATAATTATATGGTTTATAGTGTTTAATATGTTGTGTCAATAGGCTGGGTGAAGTACAAAGATCAAACACTGATAACGTTACACGATGGTGGGAAAGCCTTACGTCCCGAAGAACAAACTAAAATAGTCTGTTTTTTTCTAGGCTAACTATAAGCTTATTCTATTTTTAAAATGTTTACCATAAAAAATGTTAAGCATGGCATACCGTGAATGCATAACAATTTCTATATTGTGAAAATAACGACGATTCGAAGTTTATGCTTATTTCACCCAAGATGATGAAAGAGTCAGCAGATATTTCCAATATGTCTAGACCTTCACATTTAAAGAAGTATTATCCTGAAAGTTTTGCTGTTCCTCCTTATAACTTGTTTACACCTTTCTCAATTAATGACGTTCCAAAAAGTAAGAGATTAACGTTATGCCTTACAATTCTATGATTCAGAGTTATTGTTATCAAACGTTTCCATATACAGCTTCGTGTCGTGTACTTTTACTACTCATTTCTTTAAAACATCACCATATATCAACCCAGTATGAAGAATGTAAATCTCAAAAAGACACGTTCTAAAGAAGAAGCTACCGATGACGTCATCAGTATTGATGTTTCAGAAGAGGAGTCCAACTTTTACACATCACCATGGAAACTTAGATCTCTATACACTTTAAATTCCTTAAGTTTAAAGCGTATAGATCTCTCACACTAAATGTACACAGTGCATGAAGTAAGCCAAGGAACGCTATGAGGCGTCACTTACACGCACATTTTGACTGCAGGGGTAAAATACGTACAGGAACATTCAAATATCTAAACTGACCCATAAATCTTGGGGGACAATTTTCTAATATTTTACTGCTTTTGTGTCAACATGTGACGACTTTGAACTAAGCGGTTCATCAGACGTCATATTGTGCTTACAGTGTGTTGCTGTTTTCTTGGTCTATATCCATATTACAAACGCTCCTCTCTAGAAATACTTTAAAGATTTTTTTAATTTTCGATATCTAGCCTTGAATGTTTGCTTACATGATAAGAAATCTTGTTCATTTTAGAGCCTTAGTTCGTTTCACTTTCAGATAATTATTGAATTTCCAGTTATCCAGTCATATAAGTCATTTATTAACTTTAAACCACGTGTATATAAATTTCATACTTTTAAAATTCATATCATATGTTGTTAATTATTAGTTTTAATGCGTTTAAACTCTGTGATCCAAAGCGAATTCTTTGAAAAAGGTTATTGAATATTGTCTTTTTCTCTAATACTCTAGTGTTATTGCAGAAAGTTATGTAGTGATGATTTTGACAATGTGAAAATTGGGATGACTTGCTGAATATAACAACTCGTTTGGTATCATGTAACTCTTATGTATGCTTCCTGTGTATTCATATTCACATATTTTAGCATACATTTGAAATAAGGAAGGATCATTTAAGGTCACAATGCCTTAGTGTTGGACCTTCATATGCGGCTATACTTAAACGATATCAGTCAGTATAAGTCTTAATATTCTTGACGTTTTGAGTATGGAAATCATAACAGGACTATTGTATATGTTACTTCCGACTAATGAGTGACAAATTATTCTTAAATGTAGAAATCGTGATTTTATATACATTTTCCCTAACCTCCGTTTAGTTATAAGGGACAGCTATCTACATAAACTTTTGAAATTTACATATAAATATTAATTCAGGTATTCTTTGCGGTAATAGGAAATCTTCACTAGTGCAATGTAGTTTCCTTTTGTGGCTAACTGATTAACAATGTTTGTTGTGAAATGTCAAGAATTTCGTTGATAGATCACACCATGCATGAGGAAAGATTTAACTTTCGTTGATAATTGAGTTTCCTATGCATTGGTATGTAAGGCTTTATCTTCCTGCTTTTCGCTATTGAGGAATTATTACGTATACATATATTTTGATATAAGTTTTAAAATATGAATTTATGTTAAACAATTGCAGAAGTAAAACATGTTGATGCAAGACACAAATATGTTAATCTAAACAGAAAAAATTATAATCGTTTCCGATTTGAACAGAACAATCCTCTATTCACTTTATATTTTCGTTTCAATCCCAATGGATTCATTTAATAAAACATGGGTTTTTTAATAACGGATGGACGTCTTTATTAAGGTTGTGTTATTTGACTGATAATGATGAATGAATACAGAAATGAAATTAATACAAAATAGGCAATAATGTAATAATGATGTTATTCTCTCGTTGTAGCCTATTGTTATTGCATCCAAATAATGAGGCAAACGGACATATCATTATTTAAAATGTCGCATTGTATATATATACACAAAACAAAACGAAACCAGATGGTAACAAACAAGGCGAAAAACATCGGCTAGAGAAAAAAATAGACTACAGATACAATTTAAAGATAACCAATCTGTTAATTAATCTATATTCAGTACAGACATACGTCCTATAGTACATTAATGTATAAATCACATCATTAGTTATTTGCTTTTGTTCTGTCATTAACATAAGACATGACAATATATGACTTTTTTCTCCGTATACACTTAAAGTAGATTACTAACTCTCACCTGATGAAATGATGATTGTCTTTGGTGTCATGCCCCCTATGGCAATGCAGATATTGGTAAGTATATACACGGAGAGGAGCAATACATCCATGCTTAGTCCAGTATCGCTAAACACAGATAACAAAACACATCACGTCCATCGCTCCCAGCTCATGCTGCCCTGTGGCCATTTGTCCGAGTGCACATTTTCAGTCCCACATTCATAGATGGCGCTATCCTCTCATAGCCAGACTCAAGCCTTCCCAGGTTCGAAGTCAACACCTGATTGAAGGTTCCAAATATCTATTCGTTCTTCATGTTCCTTTTTGTTTGTGCACAGCACTCGACCAATCAGAGATTTGCCTCTGTCGAGAGAACCGAAGCATCGGCTGTTGGTGTGAAGTACGTTGTGCCGCGCGAGGGTGTAACTGCTTATCGACTGGGCCAGGAACATGGATATGTATCGAGTGGAGATCGTCTGCTACGTGGGACAGACGATGCTGACGTCACAGGCACGAGCAACAGTTGTCGTCTGCTGGGAAAACTCTGGTCAATGCGGCCCTTCTCCATCTAACACAGGAAAGAAATGGAAGGAAATCGATGGAAAAGTTTACTGGTGTAACAGGTGTGGGAATCTCCAATTTACTTTGGCGTGATAAATGCTGTTTAATATTTGTCGATTTTATTTGAGTCCACTTATGTATGAAAGGGGGCATTGTGGTCCTCTTCAGATCTATTTGTTGTAGGAGTAGATAGAGAATTCCATCATGGATGTCATTTGTAATTAACATGTTTGTTTTCATCGATATTTAGGTTTTGCTATTTGAATAACAAATTGTACAATATTAACATATGGTGTCTGGTGTTTATTTTGTTATGAAACATTCTTATGAAATAATCTTAAAATGACATCATATTTTCATTCAATACATATGCCATTATGCTCTAGAGAATAAGTATACAAATTGTGAGTAATATATTTTAGAATTTATACCAAATAAATACAGAAACCATCTTCACAGAAATTGTTAATTTTTTAATCATAATATTTGAAAATGTAACGAAAGAAATAACACAAATTGTCATTCAAAGTCTGGATGTGTATTCACTGGAATTTTGAACCTGACACCAAAATAAAGTTAAAGTGAAACA
This sequence comes from Steromphala cineraria, assembly GCA_916613615.1. Classification (NCBI taxonomy): domain Eukaryota; kingdom Metazoa; phylum Mollusca; class Gastropoda; order Trochida; family Trochidae; genus Steromphala; species Steromphala cineraria. The sequence continues at coordinate 24,205,830 of OU744736.1, read as the reverse complement.
GGTTCGAAACTTTTACGTTTTGTCCAAATGACTCAACGCGTTTAGCTTAAAATTCTGTGAAACGTAAGAAAATACTCGAAGTCCATCTACTCTAGAACCAATATTTAGAATTACTCAGTAGAACCAGCAAGTATAGGTACATGGATATACCAGCAAACATCGTCTATGCTGTTCCTATAGAACCAGGGGAATCTCTTGGCAAGGGGATCTCGAAAAAATATTACCTGGTGAGCGGCCAGCTCTAACTAGTGTCACAGGCATTGTTAATTGATGCCGAATTGTTTAAAGGAGATTATTTGACTTTTTGTGAATAAGGCTTTGTAAACCATGTAATCGTACTGTTCTTCAAGACAATAACGGAAACAATTAGGTCATCTCATTCTTGACCATATGACGCTGAAGGGGTTACTTCAGATCAGAGTCAGATACTTCAGATTCTTCTAATGATGGAACTAGCCTTATTTATTGTACGTTTTCTTCTATTACATTGCAAATCGCAAGCTGAACTATATCATACCAACAGTGGATGTTCGGATGACAATCTATGGGTACATAACGTGTATAATTAATTTAGGATACAAATCTATAATCTGTGATGTAAACGATAATTCTAAAACATTTTTATATACTCTTACCAAATATTTGCATACAATCAAAATTAAGTTCTCCTGATCTTGATAATTTTATTTCTTAGCCTCCAGTGTGTGCTGTTTAATTGCCAAATCTGATTTAATAATCAACCGCTTCGAAACTGTAAAATGACGAATCGTTGTGTCATGTAGTGGTATTGTTATCCTCAAAAGTATTTTTTGTTCTACAATAATAAATATTTTTGTCAAAGTCTGTCCTTAACATTGATAAAATTTAGACAAATAAGTAAATGTATATCTATTCAATAATACGTTCCATCTGATTCAAACTTATTCGACAAATCATATATTCGCATAGGATCTTAGATAAACTGACGTCCAAAAGAAACTTTACACTGTTTAAACTGAAATTTTGAAAACAATGTTATTTCAATATTTTCAGTTAAGTTCTCAACAACATAGTTGAATCCCAAACGTTTATGTTTAAAACTTTAAATTGAGCAATATTCATGCATTTTGCAAAAATGGCAAAAAATGTCATAATCAGGTGACCTTTCCACCGGAGTTTAGTCACGTGACGAAAAGGTTTAATAAATGTCCATAATGAATATTTGTCCTCCTGTTTGTGAAAAAAACACCTTAAAACCGGTAACGGCACAGCAAAAATATCACCAATCGCCATTGAAAATCAACAAAACTGATAAAAAAATACCCTTGTTACAAGAATCGATAGTGTTCCTTCATTTGTTATGGTAACTTGATCAGGCTTTACAGAGAGGTTGTGAGGATTGCTGACAACCCTGAAACATGGAAAAAGAGTTGTTTTTGACTGCATGAGGGCCAATATCTAAAACGTTAGACCACCGATAACGTTGTCTCTTAGTGACGTCAAGGATAGCATACATCAAAGGTCGACATGTCATTATGTTCTCGTGCACTATATGAACTTGAACAGTTGTAATCAAAGCTCATTGACTGCTCAATTGATAGCCATTGGCCAATAATCAACCACACAAGGCAATGTCATTCATAAAGTCATAACGTCAGAATTGGCCTGCAATATTACGATTTAACTGCCATTGTTCAGCTCTCAAGGCTGATTACCAGTTGTACGACTAACTAATGTGTCAATTTGACATGTAGGACTTTATCCATAAATTCCCATTGATAGAAAAATATGGATTCAGATTTAATGTGAAGATTGAACCTGAAGACAGGTGACGTAATTCAAATTTTGGCCTTTTTCGTTACACATGGCAGATTTTGAAGGGATAACACACGGCCTGCTCATACCTGGCGCAAAAGTTGCTAATTTCATAACCGTAACGAAATTATTGCGAAAAAAGCATTTCAATGAATGCCTGAACAATCAAAATTTTGACCCCTGCCCACTTTAATTTGATTAATTGCTAAATCGGGGTTTTCCCCTTCAATTTTTTTTAGCTGGTTGTTGACTGAAATGGTTGATCGATAAAAGGCACTTTGTTTTAAAGTTCTATCGTTCTTCATTCTTTAATCAGAATGATTACAAAATGTTGTAAAGTTTCTTTTGGACGTCAGTTTATTTCAACATCATCAAAACAGATTGTTTTATGATATTAATTATCATTTTTTTTACCGATTCATGTTATTACAACGTGTTGTAGAGAAATATCTTGATGAGAGTGACGTTTTTTTACAAAAACGCATTGAAATGAAATATCATTCAGGCATATATCAGAACACCTTAACATAGAACTATAAAATAATAATCTCTTCATGTTCAGTTAACATAAAGTTTAAACCGTGCAGTAGGAACGATGTGATTTCAATATAACGCATATTCTTTAATGACAACCCGACAAATTGTTGACATAATTCGATAGTCTCTCGTAGTACGAATGTAGAACTCCGGTTTTAAACTAAATAAGTAATGAGGCAATGAAGAACCTTGGCGTAACCAATAACAATAGCAGGTGCGCGGACTCCTGACAGTTGAAGTCATCAAATATTCATAAGGAAAGCTGTGCTAGCTTTAATCACGTTCCTAACTAAACACCATGGCTTGTAGAACCTTGATTCGTCTTTTGACGATGGGGTCACTGTGACCCGAATTGCCTGAGGTACAAACATATTATTAACGGAGCAAAAGACTGTTTTGTCTTCAAATTTACCCAATAATATTTTATGCGAGACGCATTATCTCTAGAGGGTAAAACATCTCATTACTAAACCAAATAATCCATAGTCAAAGAAGAGTTACCAAGTATCAACAAGCAAACAGTTGTGTGTGAAAATCCTTTTAGTCATTTCAGGAAGTGAAATTCATTCGCATAGCTAAACTGAACATGCAACGTTAATTCCCAAACTACATATTTTGATTAAAAAACATTGTCTTACAATTTGTGTTCTTATGAAATCAGTTTATCGACCTGCTACAGCCTGTTAAAAAACCCATACAGTATATTTTGAAATCCAAAAATTACAATTACCACAGGTCGAAAATAGATTGAATGCAACAGGACAATTGCATACAGTTGACGTTTACATACATAAATGTGACAATATGTTGATCAAAATTCATTTCATAACGTCATATATACAGAATACTGTCTCGTTTTAGGAATATTTTGTTGGATTTGCATCCCTTTCAGACAAACGAACATCGACAAACAATTGATTTGTCAAAGAAAGAGCGAGTTTCGATTGGTGGAGACAAGCTGTAAAACACGTGTGTTTCCTCGAATCAAATAGACTATTCTTACTATCTACATAACAACTATCCTTATATGTGCATATACCACAGTCTCAAACAGTACTATCTTACTTATAACCCTGCGGACGTCATTTATCATTCTTATGCATGCATACATAATCAAATCGACCTTATATCAAAGCAGAGTCTTTGATACAGTGGTAACTTTATGTGCATTTTTGTATATATGAATAACGATGGTAGTATGTATTCAAGATGTGGGAACATACTGTGTTTATTCACATTTCATAAATATATATAGAAATGTTAAGAATTTGCAAAAACGTGACGGAGGAGTCGAGATGTTACCTACCACCTACGCACGACTATTTTCATTATATGTGGATTTATAAAAGAATTTTTGATGGAGAAATTACTTTTTATACTTTGATCCTAAATGACGTCAATTTCCATTCAGAGAAAGACACTAAAAAGGGGCAGAAGCACGTTTTTAGGGAGAATAGAAGTTGTGGTCAAGAAATTGAAATACACTCAGGGGCAAAAGAAACGATACCATATAAAATACATGATAGGTCAAGCTACGAGTGATAGTTACGGCTGAATCTGGGTTAATATGTTTCTTCAAGAGCTAACTAAACTAAGTTTTTAATTTCAAAGCTATATCTGTTAACTTTTTTGAAATATTGTTGAAATAAAGGCCTTTCAAAAAACGCCGTTTTAAAATCTCCTTACCTAGACGAGATAGGAATGAGAAAATGACCCTTTTCCTTGTTTTTAAACCAACATACAGGAAAAATACGTGAACAAATTAACTTCTACCCGGGTTTTTTATATTGATAACAGCTTATATTTATAAGATTTTTACATTTCATAATGTTTGTATTCAAAATTAAAAGATTATGACCAGAAATAACATTGAAAAAGCTGTTTTCTGACCCCTCGTGTATTTGAACAGTCACAGAGTTATAAATATCATACTTTGATGTTTGAAATTCTTAGTACTTCTTCACAACTAATTTGTCTATCACAAGGGTTCGTAGTCGCATTTCATTTACAACAGGATTTTGTTCTGTACTCTTTTGGAGAGTTGGTATTGTTTCTTTTGCCCCTGAGTGTAAATGGTTTCAAAGTTAAAGACAAAGTAATTCAACTAAATCGAGAAGTAATAAATCAAATATATTATGTAAAGTTCAGACATGCGATTTCCTTTTCTTACAAAAATGAATTAAAGGTGTTCACACAAAAATGGCATCCAATGGATTTTATGTGAAACCTCATAATTTGTTCCCTGACTATAGATGATTGGTTTGTGTAATGAGATTTCTGACACTACCTAATAATACGTTTAGCATTAACATACAATTATCAGTGAAAATTGAAAATATAAAATTTTCAAATGTTTGTTTGCTATTGCCTCTTTAAATCCTTCGAACGTGTTATTAATTTTGCAACGATTACAAAATGTTACTCAATTTTGACAATTTAAAGGTTTGTCTTCAAAAGTGTACCTGCAAACTGTATGAAATCTTATGTTACAATATGATAACGAAATATGTCAAAAAGTGAATTCAATAGAGGATTCTTTTAAAATGTTTAATCTTTAAAATGTTTTAAATCTATGAAAGAAACGATTAAATCCCAAAATTTCAACATGTGAGCTATCCTTCATAAAACGTTAAAGATATGGACTTAAATTTCTGTACTTTAATAAGTAAAATGTAAAGTTCATTTATTTTGTAAAATAACAAAATATAAAGAAGCGTTTTGTAATTGAGAAAAGCAATTGACATAATGCTATAGGGTACAAGTAGTGCATAACAAGAGCTCAGTGCAAGCACTAGTTTAGTGAGACACACTAACTGCATATTGAGGAAGTTGTAAGTGCGCTATTGCCTTATTAAAGTTACCAATATATATGCCTCTGTGTCACAGTATATAGAATACCACTTGGGGTTTACGTAAATGACGTTTATATGGAATAATCGTGTCTCCAATCTGTAATGGGCCTCACAAACCGTACTAATCGAACTTTGTTTAAAGACTCGGTCCTATCGGTTTGTGTCCGCGGTCTTGAAAGTTTGGTATAAATGTTTAAAAAGACCCTGTACTTTACAATTATTAATTTTAAGTTTTGAAATTAAATAAATGTATTGATTGATAGATATCTACACATTTATTAAACAAAACGACAGTGACTCGTAACAACGGCAAGTTTTATTTACACTGGCAGCGCCAATGACTTCATCTATATCGCTGTTTTTGACCGGGTGTGCGCTCTTCCTTATCACGTGGTCAAATATAAATCAACAGTAACTTGTTTCAATTGGGTTGTGTTATAATCATGTGCTAACAAAATTGTATGAAATTAATTAATGTATAAACTGGCAGGTCCCCTTGAATTTCATTTCGTCCAAAATAACCCGTGTCTGACTAACCATGGGAAGGTATTCGTTAATAACGGATTTCCTCTTCAATATAAATCCCCTACAAAAGAAATTTTATAAACATTTGATAAAAGATAACAAAGAGAACCATTTGATGTCTTTTTAAGGTATTGTGGTGATTATTCATTTTTACATCCCATTTCGAAGCAATTATTTCCATCTTTTTTGAAAATCAGAAGTTTGTGTCACTTATACATTGAAAGGGTATGCAAATGTCTCTGATTATTTCATAGGTTAATTTGGTGGATATCTTTGATTGCTACTGGGATAAATGTCAACGGGTTCCTTGATAAAGGAAACTGTTTCAGTGTTGTGAGTGTCATCTATAGGTTTCTACACAAGCAATAATACGTCGGATGATGGAGTTCATGTGACGTTAAATGACGTAATCTGGTAGTCGTATCCACTCTTCATGAATCATCATGTAAAGCTTATTTATGGTCCAGGAGGCATATATCATTGCCTTTCTTGTTTGGCAACGTAGTCTCTCGGCGATATTTCTTTGGCCGCGGCTAGACGTTGGCTAGACGTTGACTTGACGTTTTGCTGGGCAAGGATATCACAGTCAGTCTGACAGTATTGGGTATTAAATTATCTAGGTGTAGATGTGTTCCGTGTGCAAGTCTTTCCTTGGCACGTTCTTTGCTATCATGGATGCAAACCAGATATGCCTAACGCATTTTATATAATTCTAGAACGTTTGCACGTGCATTTTAACTTTTACAAAAGAAGTCTCCAAAACACAAACAATGTCATTTTAGTTGTGATCAAATCCTCTTTCCTAGGGCAACGTTATGATATTAAACAGTTTCATTAAGTACAATATTATTCATTTAATTTATGAATATCAAGGTGTAAAGTTTCATTAGTAGGTAATTAAGTTAGGTTCTTTAGCGTCCATTTTGAAAACGTTATATCAGTCATACAATTATATGTTATATATACCGAAAGAGGACAAGGTTTTGTAGTTTGCAGATAGTGTGTATGTAATAGATATACCCACTCTTCCCGAGGTGTATCGCTCAATATACCTCCTGTTTGAATCGTGGGTCTCCGAGGCGTAGCGTAGCGGAGCCGAGGATCACGATTCAAACAGGAGGTATATTGAGCGATGCACCGAGGGAAGGGTAGGTATATCTGACTTATACCCCACTCTGGTTGAGTTATATTTGACGAAAAAGGGGTTGTCCACCATTCTCTGTGTATATTTATCTTAAACCTAACAAGATCAACAAAATGTTAACAATAATCTTTTTTTACGTTTTTAAAAACATAATCTAACTTCATTACATTAAAATTTTGTACAAATTAGTACCTATACATTGCTTATATAGGAAAATACAACAATCCAGACATGGCACAACAAAAAGTACCACCACCTACATCGAGCCTCAGTAGCTCAGTCGATAGAAGCATTGCGTCGCAACATTAAGGCCCCTGGTTCGATTCCCACTTTGGACATTAAAATTTCTCAAAAATTTTACAACTTGGCTAATTTGCCTAAGTTATTTGGATGTTCAAAAAAGAATAGGTGTATTAGAAAAGTGGTGGTGTATCGGTCAATATACCTACGGTTAGAACAAAAGAAACCATAGCAACAAGACCGGAAGTGGGGTATAAATAACAATACCATACGTACATTAAATTTTATTCACCGCCTAAATGACATCTAACTGTATCATCATATTACATCTCTGTTAGAACCTTTAAACTACAGTTTTCTTCCGATTTATGTCAAATATGCAATATATGTATTTTCGTGTGTAGGAGAATGGTTTGAATGTTGTTTCTTGATTGGTGATTGGTTAATGTGATGAAACAAACAAATTCTCCTACAATAACAAAAGTCAAATATTTGTAACCAAGTTAAAATTCTACCCGGCATTTTCGTCTCTAGCCATATTGAATTTTAAAGACAAATGGCTATCAGAAAGAGGGTTAACATTAGTTAGCCAAGATAGTTATTTCGGGAAATATTCATATAGCTCTTCGCGAAATTCTTTGATATTTGATTTGATACTAGATATACAGGGCGTTGCTTTCCCTCCAAAACATTTAAATAATTTGATAGCCATCATATATAATCTTAATTACATCTTGAACAACCCACTTATTCAGTCGGTCGGATTTCAATTACCTTTGGTAATTAATTCGAACTGATCTTGACCGAATTCAAGAATTAACTCATTTTCCGGGAGTGGCTTCAATCTTGATATTGACTCTATCAACTTTATAACTTCTCATTTAAGAAAAATTCAAGCTAGTTGAACTTTTCTTAAATGTTTATTACGACTTCTGAATGGATTTATATAAATGCATATATTTTTTAGTTGAAGGCCCCTACATTACGCCAACTTGTTTCTCCATTAAAGCTTCAACATGTGCCATTGAAACAACTAATATCTCCGACGTTTGTTTTTCCTGCTTCGTATATACTTTTGAATGTTTACAATATTAATTTTTTTCCAAAAAAATCACACGTCTTTTCACAAAACAATAATTACTAAGGTAGACCTTAGCTCCCTTTTTTCAACATTGCACCAAGGCTACCTTCATGACTCACAACCACTAGGGCCTTGTGAAAGGAGGCTCTGTACTATAGCACACTCTCTATAGTGTCTAATATACGGAAGGCAAAACCAGGACAATCCTCTACCATTACCATCTTGTTTGAATACCAGGCTGAATACAGTCGATATGTGATTCAAGAAGGATTTTACTGCTGCTTCTGCAGAGAGTACACAACTAATAATGTAACAAATTTCTGTTTCGTCACGTTCAGATTTAGTGAAAATATATGATATCATATCATATAGTGTTCAGTTCAAATTTTACGGTTTCCATATCATTCTAGCAAAAATAACGGATCTTGTTGAATAAACTTTGTTTCTTCTTCAATATAAGTCATTCGTCTCAAATCTTTTAAAGATGTTTCAAATGTATCTAAGATCATTTATGCAAAACCGCAAATATTTCAATTACTATAAAACATTTTCGATCATGGTTATTTAAAGAATCGTCATTCGAAACATTGAGACATTCAGCTTATAATTATTACTAATCATTGTCATAAAAGGTGCCGAAAGTGTATGTGGGAGACTGATTAAAAACTATCTATAACATATTGCGTAAAGAAATTTAAAATTTCAGTCATGTTATGAGTTTATAAACGAACTCTTGCACAAGTAGATAACAATTTCTTAAGTAGCTGTTCTCACTTTGCATAAAGCGTTGGTTTGATTGCATGTTCTTGGAATAACTTTTTAGATAGACACAAAGTGACATACATGAAACATGGAAAATAGTATAATACAAAATGGTAGAAGATGTTTAAAAAAGTTGATATGTACATCCTGCAGTCAACTTACAGAAGCGCTTGCTGTTTAAAATATATTGCTGGACTGCCTTGAAAATGGCCTGATTTTGTAACATTGAAAGGCTTTTGCTGCCACATAAAACTAAATCTAAATTTACGGCATCATCATTAACATTTGATTTTAATACATTTAACATTCTTAATCTGTGTTCATTTTATATAGGGCACTCAAACATAAAGTGAAAAACATTAATAATAAATAACCACATTCACATTTTAATGCCAACTTTAAATATATCATATTTCAACTCACTTACATGATATCTTAAACTGTTAATTTCTGTGCTGATTAAAAGTTTAATTTATGTGTATATTGTCTCAATTATATGTTCATTGCATTCCCATATATAAGGGTACTGGCGATAATGATCTATCATTCTTAGAAAAAATACATTGCATAACCTCTTTAAAAGCCTTTCTCGAGAATGGTTAATAGCAAGAGGACTGAAGTTTCTTCATCAGCGCGATGCGCACATGTATCTGACACTTTTTTTCAATATGTTTTGATTAAATACAGTGACACCAAGGGATGAAGATAACATTTTATGGCCGCTTCGAAGACTATTGACCATTGATAAGTGTAGACATGTGTTTTTTTAACATTCTTTATCTTGAAGCGTGGTTTTCTGTAAAATAAACTGAGTGACACATAGAAAATTATTAAAATCTAATAAAGCAAACGCTGTGAGTTGTTTTAACCGCGACAACTCGCAAAATACGAGCCAATGCGGAACAACCAGTTTTAATGAATTATCAAATAACAATAAATTATAATTGAATTTATCAAATAATTTGCAAATAATTTATAATTTGATTAAATTTGATCAACCACCCTCTACCCACTGAGGTCGCTGAAGTAATAAAATCCTGTAGTTATATTTCATGACTTGGGTGAGGGAGAAGAAAATGTGAACCGACATGAATTTGCAAAAGTTCGAAGTGGCGGCACTTTAGCTTTCAATCTTCTAATTAGGTTAGTATATGTAAGGTTTATTGTTTATGTAAAGATGCAAAAAAATGTTATACTATTATACGTGTATAACAACTGATGACCTATGGTAACTAATGTTATAAACGTGATATGATGTTTTTGTTAAATAATTTGACGCTGTGAGGACGATCATGGAGTTTTAATCAAAATTATTTTTTTCTCGCAATTTATATTATGTGGTACAGTGTATCTTCTTCAAAGGGTCAAACATCTGATTACCCACACCGATAATGCGTAGTCGTAAAATAAGTAATCAAATACCGGTACATAGCTGAAACCACTTGCGGCCATTTTTGTGTGACCGCTGTATGGAAATGGATTCGCATGGTAAGTTCTCCTTAAAAATGCATGTTCGGAATTTAAACTACCCACAAACTATTGCAGTTGAAAGCATATATTTTCGATTTTGTGAGATCATTTTATATTATTAAAACGTGCTGTAGTCTGCAACTCCAGAGAAGACCAATGTCATATGAACTCTTCAACTGATGTCATTCAATGTAAACAAACACGTCAAACATTGTCAGAACAATAATTAAACCGGTGTCAAAATACCGTTTTATTGCTAAGTGTTGCACTATAATGACAAGAAAATGGTTTCAGTAATTGATTGTTTATTAAGATGGAAAGAGATAAAAGAAATAAAAATCTGATTTTCGGGCAGCGACGGAATTAATATTTTGAAATATATGATGTATTTGTCAAACCCCACAATACGGAATTTGTTTGTCCATGATACTAAATTGAATGAGTAAAACATCCCTTATTCTGTGTTTGCATATTTCATGTACAAATCTATGAATATTTTTTCGTATTTTAATCACGCCTCATCATAGACGTTGCAGTTTTAACAGTGAAGAAGAAGAGGAAAAAGAAGAAGAAGAAGAAGAAGAAGAAGAAGAAGAAGAAAATAAGTTTTTAAAGTGCCACACTTTGCAACTATACATTACATAACATATAACAGAAGAGTAAAAAATGCAAAGTCCAGTCTATATAGGCTTATGAGACACCATTTAAATGAAAAACATTATAAATACATATAACTGAGACAGTTGAGAGATGCACACGCACACACATATATATTTATATAAACCATAATATATACATAAAAAGTTATAATATAGAAGGGTAAAATGTCATTTTAATAGACTGCGTTTGTACATTTTATAAAAAGTAGCGGCAAGGGATTGGGAGAATAGGTTGTTGATTTAACAGTTCACTGATGCGCAATATATGTATTCACTGATGCGTTTCAGATGCACGGTGAGTAAACTGGTTTGATGGGTCTCCAAACTTTACTTTTCTCTAAATAGCCTGTTTAGTATTTGGGCTATCCACAGTTATTGCTCATCTACAAATCTACAAAACAGTCACAATAAACCTGTGTTAATGTTTTAGATAAGGAAAAAAGCTCTAAACAAAATGAAATAATTTATACTAGTTCTCTACATCAAATTGACAACCTCGTCGACAATAATGGATAAGCGTGAATCTGTTTCAACAAGAAAGGACTTTGTTTGAACTACATGTGTTTTTTTTCTTGATGTCAGTGATATCAAATATAGCACTTCTTTGCCTGCAGGTTTACACGTCATTATGTAAAGTTAAAGACTAAGTAAAGAATACACTCCGAAAATTCGTCATTAGTTGTGCACGAGAATTAGTCTGAGGGCGTTAGCCAAATGATTAAATCTCGTGCACAACTAATGACTAGTTTGAGGAGTCTATTCGACTAAACCTAAATTCGAAACCGGCTTGACTCAACGCACAACTTGCACGTGAACTTCGCAATACAGGTCCATGTCTGCTATGACGAATTTTTACCTCACGACGATTTATCAAAATCAATCCCGTGAGCTCAATTCCATTTTCATCAACTATGTTCAAAAACAACACCCTGAAAATGCGCTCCAAGCTGTTCTGAATATGGCGTCACTGGGGCATTTGTAGTTGATGTAATTTTGTTCTTGTGCGATAAATATTCCTAAAGTAGACCATTCATATCAAGTCATGAAATGTCGATACAGCCTCTGTTAAATTACGCCGAAATCCTTGGGTTCCTGTTGTTTCCCCTGCAAAAAAATTGCACAACAATAAATTTGGATTTCTTTATCAAATGACAACGGTTCTCGCATGGAAAGGGTGGTTCACATCACAATGCCAACATGATGATTTAAGAACAGCGTCGATTGCACAACTAACTTTGATTGCCTCCAATCAGGCATCTCCCATTCTGTCCCACAAACTCGGCGTAATATAACAGAGGCTGTATCAACATTTCATAACTTGATCTGCCTCAATGAATGAAAGTAGACATGTAACATGATTTATTTAAAGGAAATAAATAAATAAATCTTGTCAAAGTCATTCAATACAGGCAAAAGTTATCCTCAAAAATCATTATATCAATATTTCAATTTCTTTTATCGTTGCATCCATAACGTTTTTCACGTGTCAGGGTATCTTAGAAATAAGGAAACATTTGCAATTTAGAGCATCAATAAAGAACTAACCTGACAAACCAATACCCATTGACCTGGTGTAAAAATACCGTTTGATTACATCACAAGGTTAGGATCTCCGTAAATTACGATTTAGACATTCATCATCGACACTCATAAAAATTAAAATAAGTACATTTAGTTTTTCTTAGTTCAAAAGAGCCATTGATCTCTTAATTAGAAATTAATATAGAGAAAATATGGAATTTTTAGAGAAAATTATGGTGTTTTCGAAATTATTGACCCCTAGTCTATGTTATTACCTGCCAAAACTATAACAGATAACTTTGGGGTATGGTATACAATTATATTAAGGAACAACGAATCCCTTTTTATAGTAAAAAATCAATATTATTCGTTTCGTTTTAACCATGCCATTGAGCTTAAAGACGTCCTGATATACATGATATTTGCACTCTGATAAGCAAGCAAGGGAACAATGTTTCGATATGCAGCTGTTAGCAGTCACTGTTAAAGAGGTAATACTTAATCAAGATTTAATTTAATTGTTCGATCTGACTAGGTAAACGTAGATTGAATTTGGTGATTTATAACTAGGATTTACTGCTTTACTAATTTACTTTACTAATTCAATCGTACAAAGTCAATACATCAATACAAAGTTTATTCTCATGCATAGATGTACGTTCTTGCGTACGTTTTTCGTCTTTGATGTTTATTTAACTGAGTTAAACCAGTATTTATCATATAATTGTATTTGGGGAGTAAATATGAGGTAATTTGAATTCATACCATTTTAAGACATTTAGGGTCGTACCAATGTTTAAGAATATGTTTTGAAGATCCCGGAGTGGCGCTTTAACATTCCTCTGAAAGCAGCTTCTATTAAAGGCAACCCGTGGCAAGTGCAGCACGCTTTTTAGTGGAGTTGTAATCTGCGCGTGAAACTCAAGGTGCCATTTTAAGAAAAAACAGTTCTCGGAAAAGAAGTCTTCGGAAAAAAAGTACCGGAAATAAAGTACTCCGGAAAAAAGTCCTATTACAATAAAACAGGTTAAATAGAGGTTATCATCAAATATATTTAAAGAAAACATAAATTGTTTGTAATTGAAGTATCAAGAAGGATGTTGTGATATCTAAACATGAATTAATTAAGAATTAAGGAAATGTGAGTTTATCTCCATCTATTGAATCAACTGTGAGAATAGATACGGATTAAGCAAGAATATTAATTGAAGTGATATGATTGCAAAGACTCTGTCATTACGTTAGGTTAGGGAGAATGTGTAATCAGTGCTAAGAAATTATATTTTATGTATGTATTGTATTATGCTATCAAATTATTGCATTGTTGTATATGAATAAAGTGTAAAGGATCATAAAGATTCAATTCAAATGAATATGTAATAATTGCTAAGAAACAAGGAAATCTATATTATTTGCACAACAATCTTTGAGTTTAGTTAAGTGCCTCTCCATTAGAAATGACAAAAAAATAATGAATAATCGACATCAGAATTTACATGAATTTGAAATGTTGTGAATCGTGTATAAATGTTTGGACAGATTCAAGAATATTCTGATTAAGTAATTTGCTTTAATATTAGCCATGTAGAATGGTATAAAACAAATGTCACAAAAAAAAAACTATTAGATTTTATCAAATCAAAATTAAGGCGAACAGAAAAATATTGAAATATTTATTGAATCATGTTATTAGATTATTGCATTGTTGTATCTTAATAAACTATTAACAACCAAATGTTTATCTTTTAAAATGTATGTTACCTAAAATCAATAATAGGACTTTTTTCCGGAGGACTTTGTTCCTAGAAAAATTTAGGACTTTTCTACCGGTACCCAAGGTGCGTGTGGTTCTAACGGATGCGAAATTATTGACCATTGACAAGCAATAACAGAATAATGAGTTTTTTTTAGCAAAACATACGACTATTGATGATTTTGATGTGTCACTTTAAGAAACAAGATCTCTCTCTCTCTCTCTTCCGTGGAACAAGGCCAGGGAACCAGGTTGGATTTCTCCCAAACGCTGAACTCTTAAAGGGGAGATAATCGAATGTACAGTAGGTGGCCATGAGTGAGTCATCATAAGCTAGATTCCCATAGACTTATATGGTAATTACCCGTTGTAATGATAATATTCATTCTAACATGACACCCAAACTAGTCAGTTTCGGATTCGTTCCTCATAAAAATTTTGGAGTAATTATTTCGCCGATAATTACCTCTAACTTTTACGACCGATTCACATTCTTCCGCGCACGTGTATGCAAACTGCACTCGGTGAAGCAAGTGATCTATTAGTATTTATGTCGAAACGTCGCAAACTTGAATAAAGAAGTTGTATATCCATAATATTGACATCATCTTCTACATCATCGCAACTTCTAGAATGCCAATCAAAGAAGAAAATATAGGTAAGATCAATTTCTTCAGCTTCCCCCGTGAAGGAGAGAGTGATAATATCTCAAATCCAGATCATTTTCTACAAATTCTCGATTGAAATGAGATCATTATGCAACAGAAATTAAGATTTTCAAGTACCAAGTGTCATATTTTCCTATCTCATAAACGAATATCTTAACAAAATCATCAAAAGTATGTAAAGTCACGCAAACCAACCCTCGAACAAACAAACAAACAAACGCATTGTAGGCATTCAAATATAATTCTGAAAAATAAATAATGTAATAAAGAATTTCCTGTCAAAATCAGTGATAAATCTAAACAAAAACCAAGCATATATGGGGTAAGATATAAAAAATTTCCAACACATCTCCCTTTTAACATAATTTGAGACATCTTAAATTTAAATCAGATAGTAAAGCACAGATATGAGGAATATCAAGTTCTCCCCAAAAGAAAAAGTCACGTGGTTGGACAATGTCATGTGACGTTCGAAAGTTGTTCCGAGTAGTTGCACAAGATGGTAACCGCATGTGTGTTACCAACTCATTGTTATCTAATGAGTGATCTCACCACGGTTGAGTAATACATTGTTTTTGTAACCCAGATAGTATGCGTGACAAAATCTTCCTATTTGCTATCATTCGATACATCTTAATAAGGAAGACGTATATATATTACTGATGTCAGCATCCCATTGTGGGCAAGCATGGGAGCTAGCTTCAGATTTGTAAAATGAGCCAAATCAACATTTCTTTGTAAGTGATCATGAGAGATATGTCCAAATTTATACAAATCCACTCACAAACCAATACTATATAAAATGAATGATTGTATAAGCTAAGAGGGATAGTTACGACTGACACAGAGTTGTTTCATGTCTTCAGGGGCCAAGTTTATTAAAGCAATATCTGTTAATATCTGTTATCTGACAATCGAGCCTTTCAAAAAACGTTGTTGAAAATGTCCTTAACTAGACGAGATAGGATTGTGAAAATGACCTCCTTGCTTGTTTTGTTACATCTCACAGGCAAAATGCGTGAACAAATTTCAATCAAGGTTATCTTTATAGATAACATCTTATATTTATAAATTTTTTTATACATTAAATTTTTTTCATTCTAATTCATAAGGTTATGTCCAAAAAGTACTTTGAAAGAGCATTTCATGTATTTTTGAAAAGTACGTATCGTTTCTTTCGCCCCTGAGTGTATGTCAACCTTTCTCTTTTGGCAGTTATGAAACATATCTTAAAAATTCTATAATTAATGTAGTTTGCATGCCAACATCTACCTATTTGCATTTTAGGGATCTTAAATAAGGAAACACGTATATGAGGGATGTCATCAACTCCCTTTTGAGGACCATAAGATATAACTTAAAACTTCTTTAACAAAGGTATAAGGCACGTCTATATGTCTTTAAATACAATCAAAATATGTTCTTTAAAGGGGCAGTAGCACGTTTTTATAGGGAATATAAGGTGATGTCAGGAAAAGGAAAATTAATGGCTCAATTGAAAGACAATGTATTCAAACTAAATGAAGCAGTACTAATTCAAATATATAACGTAAAGTTTAGCCATGCGATTCCCTTTTCTTACACAAAATGAATAACAGGCGTTCACACAAAATGGCCGCCAATGGATTTTATGTGAATCTCCATACTTTGTCCCTTGACTATAGATGATTGACTTGTTTAATGTGATTTTTGACACTCCGAAATTAATACATTTAGCATGAACGTACATTTATCAGTGAAATATTTGAAATATAAAATTATCATAAAACGTGCTACTGCCCCTTTAAGGCCATGAGAGATATCATTAGTGGGTTATTGGAATGACAATTTCTGGATGAAGGTACACCATATAAAGGGCGAGGACAATCTATAAAATCTGTTTCAGCAGCCACAAGTCGTTTACATGTTGAAGATCTCGGAATACACTAAAGGCCTTTTAGCGTTCGTGCTGCCGGCCTTCCATAGTTTCATCTGGTCATCTGCACTATAGCTATGCATAGAGACAGTGTATTGTGACAGGAGCAAGCCTCCATCGGGTTTCAGAGCATTCGACACGAACCCACAAGAACCAACGTGCACTGCAGACGTGTATGACGCCGCTATACCTGTTATGAACACATCCTCCATTTTTAGCGGCGGAAGTTGAGGTATGACCCGAAGAAGGTCAAGGACGAGGTCACCAGATATTACGTAAGAAGGACCGTAAGTGTAAGCTGGGTACACATCATGTCGATATTCCTCCTCGGAAATGTAGTATTTACTTAATTTTGGGTATCGAAAAGGCTTGTTTTGTCGTCCAATGCTGCCCATAATAAACTTAGGCTGATCAGTAAACAGAATCAACCTATGCAGAAGGTTCTGAACGTTCAGTATGACATCATCATCAATTTTCAGTATGAACTTCACATTCTTTAAATACGTGTTTTTCCATTTCAAAATCCCAAGTGTCTTATAGATAACATTGCTGTAATTTTCCTCCGTGTTTATCTGCAATATATCATCATATAAACGACTCTCGTTTCGTATACTTTGGAGTTTTCGTTTCTTTGACCCAACAACAAAGAAGACACAGATAGACCTAGGAGTATAACCTGATGCTACAGATCCCCATGTCTCTCGTATAGTCTGGCGCCGGTCTACATGTTCAAAGCTCGACAACACAGCTATCAACAACCAAACTGAATCTACACCTCCTGGCTTATTCTTGCAAAGATTCTTGCCAATGGGAAAAGTGATATTCTCTATAATAGAAGATCGGGTGTTGCCAGTTATGTTTCCTAAAAAGTTTTTCTTGATTTGTTCTACTCCACAGAATGTTGGAAGTTGATAATATATACTGATCAAAGTAAAATACATCATATACAGCATAACTGAAAACAGAATCACACAAGTTCGCCTATTACACAACATTCCTCTTCCCAACACTGAATAGCATTTTGCATTCATCTTGATTCGTACTCACTCGAAATAACCACATGCAATTGAGAGAAATTGTAATGTACTTATTTCAAATCCGATGAAATGAGAATATTTTCTCCATGTAACAGCACCTTTAAAATTAATTTTAATGAATAAGAAAGTTGAAAGACAAGGCCTGCAGGGATGAAATCTTAATTGAACCACTCACTTTGACCAGGTAATGCTTTCACCAATAAGGGTTGTGTCCGCTCCAATGACTTAGGTAATAGATGATGTCTTCGAACACATTCACCTGATTTAAATTACTCCACACTGTTGGGTTGACATGAATAGAATATTTTTCTTAGAATTCCCTAAAAGTTTATTAATAATTATTTCCTCAGATTGCTTTCCTCAGAATAATCTCCTCACATTGTTTTAGTCAGAATAATCCCCTGGAATTGCCTCCCTTATAATAACTTCTTCAGATTGCTTTCCTCGGGATAATCTCAGACTGCTTGCCTCAGAAACTAATTCTTAGTTTGGTTACCTCATAATTGTGTCTTTAGAACTGCTTCCTCAGAATAAATTCCAAAGGTTGTTTTCCTCTGAGATGGTTTTCTAAAAATGTTCTCCACAGAACGGTTTCGTTGAATGGTTAATTCCAAATGGTTTACCCAGAATACTTTTTTTCAGATTGCATAGTTTAGAATGAAATCCTCCAATTACTTCCACAGACTAAACTCCTCCGTTTGATTTCCATAGAATAGATTTCCAATATTGCTGTGAGGAATCCATTACAATTACAAATGGTTTCCCGAAATTTAATTCCTCAGAACAGTTTACACAGGAAAATTTTCTCAGGACTTGGGAATGAATGCCTGAAAACTATTTCCTCGATTATTTTCCTGAGACCAGTCTCCTTAGAATGAGACCAACGAATGTGAAAGAGCATCGACGCATGTAGAGTAAATATCATTGAGATTTTCTGTTAAACTTTCTCCTTTTCTGCTCTTAACACATATAGCAGTCTCGATACTGATGTGAATGTAAATAGATACCTAGACCTTATTTGATATTCAACACACTATGGTAAGTTCTCATAAAACTCAGCAATACATGTTCATCCTGGCAGATGATTGATATCTTAGTTCATAACCAATGTGCAACAGTACATGCAATGTAGCCAGTTCCAATATAGAGTGTGTTTAAATATTCTCCCAAACCCTTTTCAGCTATCAGGCCTTTCGTGTGTTGTCTTTGTAAGCTTAGTCCTAGGTGTTGTGTCTTGGCTGTGTCAAAGGTCAAACTTTGTGTTGTCTTGTTTTGTTGATCACCTGAACAAGATACTCCTATAAGAACTGAAACAAAAAGAACGATGAAACTCAATTTTAATACACAGTAGATGATGAGTCGTTATGTACATATTGAATATATCAATTCGTAAACTATATTACTAACTTACAACCGCCTTGTGATACAAAAGACTATCTTCTCTGAACAAAATGCTTACAAATCCCTGAACAAAATGTTTACAAAGGCATGAAGGGTTTGATAAATCAACAACCCTTTGGATTTACGATTAACTCAATTGTCATACACAGTAGAAGTTAATTCATTATGTTTATATTAATTATATCATATATAATATTAACATATCATGAACAATGCTGCTAACTTACATCAGCTTTGTAATGCAAATGACTATTCCCTGAAAATATTTTTACAGACGCTCGAAGTACAATGTACAAAAAGTTTCATATTGTGTTTGTTTGAAAAGCTTTAACTCTTCATGTAATTGATATCATATTACTTACGAATTGCCCTTTGGTCTTTGACCGTTGACTTAAGTCATAGTCTATTTTGGCAAGGCAAATATTTTGCACACCAGGCTATAATTTCAACACTCTTTCAATCTATAAATACTTTCCTTACGTTTGCAATATTGATTTTGCTAGTTTTACAGTTAAGGTAACATTTCCTAATGGCCAGTTTTTTATCTGTCTTTTTTAAAATAGGAAAATTTTAGTTATTTTCATTGCATTTTAGTTTAAAATTTCATTAGTTTACGTCATCACTTTGTCGAAATGACGTTGTTTCCTTGTCTTACAGGGGCAGTAGCACCTTTTTAAATGTTATATTTTCAAATTTTTCACTGATAATTGCACGTTAATGCTTAATGTATTATACTGATAGTGTCTAAAAGCTCATTACACAAACCAATCATCCATAGCCAGCGAAAAATAATAAAGATTCATAGAAAGTTACTGCTTTATCTAGTTTAAATACATTGTCTTTCAATTGGAACATTTTTTTTCATTTTCCTGACAGCACCTATCTCTCCCCCCATCCTGTCTCAGGGTACGAACGTTACGCTAATTCCACTTATCTGTACCCTTGGCTCAGAAGCTAGATTCGCTCGCGCGGCCCGACTTGGGATATTAGCCAATCAAATCATTTTCTCGTTCAAATTTTATCGAGAAGGTGGCGAGAAAATGATTTGATTGGCTGCATCCCAAGTCGGGCCGCGCGAGCGAATGTAGCTTCTGAGCCCAGGGTACAGATTAGTGGAGGTAGCGTTACGTTCGTTCCCTAAGACAGGATGCTCTCCCCCTAATAATAACGTGCTACTGTCCCTTTAAGACATAGGAGGATGTTTACAAGGTAGTTTTAAATTTAATATCGAGGGCTAGAATGTATGTAGATTTATGTCAATGATGAACTATTTTCCTTGAGATCTTAATTATTTGCCTTGCAAAGCTGAGTTTATAACTTTAATCTTAGAAAACTGAAAGACAAAATAACAATATATTTTTTCAACAGAGTCAAAATTAAGGTGTCGGAAATGTTCTCAAGACCTATAAACAATTTCAATAATCAGGGTGTTACATATCTTTTTTCAGTTTAATAATATTTCTATTTAAATTTTTTTTTATGGACATTTAGTTTGAAATTCAAGTTTAAAATATATAAATATGGATACTATGGTTATAAAAGATATTGTTAACATAATTTCCCCTCTTGGATTTACTTTGTTCACGAATATAAAATATAAGAGTATCATAATTCGCCCTCTGGGACTAGTTTATGTTGACGAACAATTGCTATTGGCCCTCATAAAACAAGCAACAAGTAATAATGTATGCCCCTATCTCGCTTAGTAAACTAGATTCCGAACCAGCGAGTACTGCAAGGCATAGTAAGAAACATGAAATATAATGTTGACAGAGATTTACTTTTAGTAAAGTTGCCTCGTACATTTTTTAAAACTATATATTGTCGTTTTCATTACTCGTTGAGGAAGGTGTTGTCATATTTAATTGTGTAGCTGTGTCTTGGGATGTAACTTTTACTCGCTTGGCTGCTCGAGGTGCTACCTTACTAACTATCATGGAAAACTCATATATTGTTTTTACCTTTTATTACAAATACATTTAAAGCAAATTACACATCATTTTACAATCAATATCCTGCCCCCTTGAATACCTACTTTAATCTAACCTTAAAAATATCTTTCCCTTACTATTTTCTACCTAACCCCATACTGCCCTAAGCATGCTATACGATACCCGTATGGTTCCCTCTGCTGGTTCTAGCCCCGTGGTCAGCCGGCCGATGAAACTAGCCCGTCGCCTTCCTTCTGGTCTACAGTTCCTAGGTCATCACAGCCTCCCAGATCGAATTCCCTCTAAAGCCCATTGTCTTTTATTGTGCCTGACCAATTCATTATTTTCAAGGGGTGTTTTTCACTTTACCCCGACTGAATGTGGAATCGCCGTTACTTTTGTCATCGCTACCAATTTGTTCATAATCTGAGATAATAGAGGCAGCTGACCGATAACGTTTGACTACGTGACTTAAAACCCTCGAAGACCAGACTATCTGTCTCCGTAACCACTTGAAGCCGGAACAAATGTCCTCTTAGACGATATTCTACCATGAATGTGATGAATACTAGATTCTGATTGGTTCTCCTGGAAAATCAAGCGTGATCAATTTTGGATTGAACGTCCTCTGATTTTGAGGCCGCTTCACCACGCATTGATACAACCGACTGGAAATTTCAGAGCTGGTTTTCTGTTAGAATCATCTATTTGATTGATAGGGATATCTCAGTCTATTCTGGCAACAAGTAATGGAAGCACATGTTTTAAACAGAACGATATTAATAGCTGCGTTGAACAAAGTGAGAAATTTATTTGATGGACACCCAATGATAGATTTACCTTTGCTCACGGCTAAATTTTATTTTAAATACCAAAGAGCGAAACCCCCGGCACAGACGAGTTCATTTTTGTTGCCGGAAGTGAGGACATTTTACAAAGTGCATTTTGCTTATACAAAGAGTTCACGATTAAAATCGTCATGGTAGAATGGAGATAAACCTAGTGTGTTTTAAAATCAGAGACATGTTATACTGGATTGATAGCGAGTAAATTTCAAATTGATTGATAGCGAGTAAATTTTAAATTGAAACCTCACGCTGCGTGTGCTTATAAAAGTTTGATCAAAAAACAAAAAGTTACTGGTCTATTCACCAATATTATCTCAAAATTGAAACCCATTGTTCGCTGAGCTAGGGGCGTGGCCAGTAACAGACGACGCTGAAGAGCGTCAATGTTGGCTTTCGAAAACCTTGATAGAGATGAAGAACATTATAGATAAAAGTGTCGCTTGATAAATTTTAGGCACCCGAGAAATTTAAAGAATAAACACTGAAGTACGACAACCTTCCCACCATATTTAATGCGCGAATTTCATCGTGCATAAAGCCGCGAGTGGACGACCCGTCAATCAAGTCGGCCGTTTTCGGGAAGCAGGCCTGTTTTATCTTTAAATATTTTAGTCATTTTCTTCCATGTCAAGTAAAGACATTATATCCAGTTGATCGTATATATAGTTTGCAACCTTCGGCTTCCTTTGTGTTATTCAGGGTAAATTATAGATAGATTTGTTATTAAATCTAATTTTGATTTTGATGATTTTTTTAACCAAGCTGGTGTTTTCCTTTTTTTGTTTTAATTCGAGAGTATAGTTTGATATACGTCTGGCAGTGACCAAATTTGCTTGATATATTATGGATTTATTGAAGGTTATATTATATATATGTTTACCACAATTTAAACTGTGATTGAGATTGAAAATACATGCTAATGTTAAATCTATGTGGAAAAGGAATTCTGCCAATTACGCAATACCAAAACTACCGTGATGAGTTCTCGCTATTTTTTCGCGCTTTTGTCTGATCGATCGTTTTGAATTTTCTGTTAGAACATACATGGAAAACTGTTCCAATAGTTTGCTTATGAATTCTAATTTGATAATCTGTACTTTTTCATCGTTTTAGTTTATTGTACAACAATATATATTGAGTTGTTTATGCGCTTGCAAAAATGCGACCCAATTCATGATTCTGTCTGCTTGAAACTGCTTTTGTTTTCGACCTTGTGATAGCAACATAATTTCAGCCCTATGTTTAGTATAGTATTTAATACGCTTTCGGACATTGTTCAGCAAGTCTAGATATGTATGTGTGCTGTAAATTAAGATAAAATGCTAATAAACATATAATTAAGTGCGAACGAACTCAACAATTTGCAGTTAAAAGCAACACGAGTGATGTCACCGCGATGTAAATAGCGGGAATCAGTGAAGCGACGCGAGGGAAAATGACAACATAAATAAATTTATTTTTAAACAGACTCACTAATATATCAAATATTTTAAAATGACAAACGCCTCAGAATGCTCGACCTATCTCGAAAGATATTGGCCTCTGTGAAATCGAACGGTAGTAGCGTTGCTTGTTTAAGATAATTTTAAATTATTGTGATAAATAAAATAGGACAAAAATCCTCGTATCAAGAATTCAAGATAAGACCCTTATGATTTCACTATGCCAAAATATTGCAGTCTTGGTGGAGGATTTTATAGAATATCCGGCTTTACATATATATTAAGAATCTTCCAATTTATCAGACTAGCATCTTTCTGCATTCAAAAACAATTTTCCCTAAGGGGTAGGCTATGTGATAATTTCCATGAGTTATGTTTACAGCTGGGTGAATAAAGAGTTGAATTTCAACAGCCTATGGGTAAATCTAGCTGTACCCTATATATATATACACGCAGTGGCCATGTATGTTAATTACATATAGCACGAAGTTCGAGGCAAACATAAATGAACATATACCTCCTTATAGAAAAGTGACAAGAGTCTCCAATATATACCTTCTCGTCTGTAGATTCTCATATATGATGGGCCGGATCATCCGAAACTTTTATCTGTTTACTTCTGAGGGTCACTAAAAATGTGCCATTGTGATATACACCCCACGAAGTTCATGGCAAACAGTAATAAACATATACTCAACATAAGCCGTATGGTTGAAACCCGTATCCATCAAAGCGACAATCAAAGAGATCTGCAAGTATAGGGCTTCTACAGCTCTGTTTCACAGCACACTACCAGCACGCTTAATACATGCATTTCAGAGTAATATTTCAAAAATCAAAATTTATCAAACCCTGTTTTACATCGCACATTGCAACCCGTACAGATTAAACAAGTGCCATCCAGGTAATATTAAGCGAGATGGGCAAACACGAAATAAAGTTTCTTGCACTTCTTTTCACATCGCACAACCCTTAATCACTTAATCATCCAAGCGCTGCAATGCTTCAATAACTCTATCACCTACTCAGGCAGGATTTAGAGGGAAGTTCTCTACAGTAAATAATATTTTTGTTCTTTATAATCTCTCCAATATACTCAAGAAATAAAAAAAGAAACTTGTTTGCGCATTTATTGATTTTACTAAAGCTTTTGACAATGTATGGAGGGTTGGACTTTGGCAAAAAATGTATAATTACAATTAAGGAAAATTTCTACAACTTGTCCAGAACATGTATCATAGTATCAAGTCATGTGTTAACATTGGTACATCTTACTCTGATTTTTTCTTTAGTAACGCTGGTGTAAGACAGGGTGAAAATCTGTCGCCGTTGCTATTCTCAATATTTATAAATGATTTGGAAGAATTTCTGTTAGCCCATGGCTCTGAAAGTATAACTATAAACTATCTCTTAGATGACTATGTAGACCATTGTATTAAGTTTCTGTTGCTACTGTATGCTGACGACACTGTACTTATGAGTGATAATCATATCCATATACAAAAGATTTTAGACAATTTTGCAAGCTATTGTCAACAGTGGAAACTACGATGTAAATATCTCAACAACAAAAAATCGTTATTTTTGGCGGAGGTCCGGCATCTAAATCTAAATACTCCTTCTTTCTTGGTAATTATAAAATAGAACAAGTTAATTCTTACTCTTATCTCGGCATTGATTTCCACAGAAACAGGAAAATGAATACTGAGATGAAAAATCTTATACAAAATGCATCCAAGGCTATGTTTGCACTATTGAAAAGAGCACGGAATATCCACTTACCACTGGACTGTCTAGTAAAAGCTTTTCAATGTAATGATTGTACCAATACTACTTTACGGGTGCGAAGTTTGGGGGTGTGACAACTTAACTTCTATTGCAAAGATTCATATTAAGTTTTTTAAACTAGCAACTGGACTTAGAAATTCCACTCCAAGTTATATGTTATTTGGAGAACTTGGTCGTGTGCCACTAAATATTGTTGTATGTAAGAGAATAAGTAGCTATTGGCACAAACTAGAATTAACAACGTTGCCTGTGAAAATGTCTAAACTTATTTACTTACTTTGTAAAACTGATACAGTTTGCTCAAACTGGTTGGATTATGTACACAAGACACTCAATAACTGTGGGCTAGGTTACGTTTTCAATACTCCTTTATGTATAAGCACAGTTCACCTTGTAACACTGATTGAACGCATAATAAAAGATCAATTTATTCAAAGTTGGCAAGTTTGTGTGCGTAACAGCCCTAAAGCTTTTTATTACAAATACCTGAAAGAATACCCGTCATTTGAAAAAATATCTTTTGTTTCCCAAATCTGTTGCTTATCAAATATTACGATTCAGATATTGTAATCATAATTTACCCATTGAAACCGGAAGATGGATTAATATCCCTAAAGAAAACCGAACATGCCAACTTTATAAAAGCCCAGCGATTGCTGATGAATTTAATTACATTTTTAGATGTGAAGCCTTCGCTGTGGAACGAAAAATATATATCCCTGATAAACTTAATAAGTACCCAAATCTATACACCTACAAGTCATTATTTTCATCACAAAAATTATCCATACTGAAGAATCTCTCAAGATTTATAACTGTCATTGATAAAAAACTTTGTAACAAAATCAACCTTCACCTTATATTTATGTTTTTGCATGTATATATGTACATCATGTACATGTATATCATTTCTCTTGTACCACCGATGGTGGCTGAATGAGAATAAATAAATTGAATTGATATGCACACATAAACCACACTTACTCGCTCTGCTTGACAGCGTACAACCTTTACGGTTCGAGATATGCATATATAACGTTTCTATAACTCTGTTCCACAAAGCACAAAGTTTTCAAACACGTTTCATTCCAAATAATATTCAGCGAGTTATGAACCTATGTTATACACAATCTCAAACTTTCTTCCGCGTGAACACATCATTTCAAATATAATAAAGAGAGATGTTCATGTGCATATAAGTTTTAACTATGTCTCACACTGCATAACCAGTAAGTTAAAACGCGTATCCATACAAGTCATCATCAATAGCAAACACTCTCTCGTTTTTTGCCACAACATTCTATTGGTAATACATCAATCCATGTGATGCCACGCCCAAGTGGAGAGTGTTTCACTCTATCGCCACACATCAGTACAGGTCATCGCATCACAGTTCACTATACCCATTTACGAGCAACAACCAAGCGTATACTCGGTGATGTCAAAATCATGTGCAACAGTTAACATGCTTATCAGTTCAAAACTGAATATAATGTAAAAATACACTTGCCGTAATAGCTTAGAGTTTAGTATTACTTAAACAACTGATGAACAAAGTCTACAGTCTAGGTGTGCATTGATCCTATTTACATTTCAAGGTATATATATTTTATAAGAAGCATTACTAACCTCGATAACTCCCTCTAATTCGAACTTAAAGTGTTATTTCTGCAGCGAGTTCCAATTCTCACCATCCGAACGTACGGTTGAATGTCGTTAGATCTGTGTTTAGTTAGCGTTGGTTTGTCTCACGGATGTGGCCTATGTAAACGAAACACCATTGTATACTTAGGTTTTGGAGTTGCACTTGTAAGCCCTGGCGACTCGGACGGTTGAAGGTACAATGGATAAACGGGTCATGTTTCGTTGAGCACTCTCAAAGGTAACTTTAGTACAACGTGAAAGGATGACATAGAAGTCCACAAACATTTTCAGGTTGCGTCCAGCAACAACTGCGGATCGTCTGGATCAATTCCTTTAGGTGTCACTTGAGCTATGCGAAAAATAGTATGCTAAGTTCGCATGCACAACTTTTAAATATGTATGCAATTTAACACATATGTAAAATTTACACATGTGTGTAAAAGTAAATTTGTTATGCGTTCGCATGAGTTTTAAGGAGTGTGTTAAGACACAGGAAATTATAAAATAATCAATATTTAAAAATATCAATACAAAAGACAAGAGAATTTAAAAGGGGAGTGGGTATTGTTGTTATATATCATATACGTTTGAATAATGATTATTTCCAATTTCATGTGTGTAAAGACTCAATTGTCGAAAGGTAAATGATAATTCTTTTAATTTTGTTATTCACATATTCAATCTGTCACAATGGAAGATCTGTGGCAGACCGCCGCTTCTTGGTGAGAAATATTATATACTAAATCCATTTGGGACTAGTATTCTGTCACCATGATTGGACTAGAAGATACAGAACATGCACAGTAGTCTCGTCTAGACGTAAGTCGATATACTGATGACAATATTCGGACATATAAATCTCATCTCATGAGTTGCTAGGAGAAACAGGTAGATACATCATATTAAGAACGAAGATTCTAACAAGTGTTCAATATGAATGCAATTAAAGTCTGTTACATGTTTCATTTCGAGAAATAAATATATAAAGAAATGTTATCAAAACATAATAATGTTTATGTTATTATGAAACATTTCAAGCAAAACACTCCTATACAATCTACTACTGTCCGATACTCTACTATGTGATTACTTAATTACCGTAGGCCAAGCTTGGCAATATTTTAAATCAAAATAATCCTGCATTCTGGGCCCTCTGCGTTTAATTGGTGTACCAAAATGACACTATATATGATGTTCATTGCAGTTGCATTGCTACGCGTTTGAATGACACTTTATAATACACACAGTGCATATTTGAACATGTGTAAAAATACATTTGTACCACCTCGCTGGATGTATATTTATTCCTTGTGCAAAATTATTACATGTGCAAATGCGTTCGCATGACACGATTTACATAGGTAAGTCAAATTTGCATACATTTGTAACTTTACGTGTATAAGGTGCATGCGAACAGGGTTTTAGACGATATAAACAAAGTCGAATTTGTGTTATTTGATTTACCCACACTTTTGGGGATTCACCGGCTATGGGTGTATAGGTGATTTCGTATTGTTTTCACATTTTCTAATAGATCACAAGTCATAGCTATATAGATTGATATCTAAATATTGCATGGGAGTACAATATTAGGTAACGTTATCATGCAACCGTTCTAAAGATGATTTCAAAGCCGACCTTAATGTTTAGGTTGATTCGTGCAACAACCCATGATCTCCTTACACAAAGCCTTAAAGCGACCACACATCACCAGTGATGCCTTACTGCCATGTTAGAATTATTCTCTCCAAACAGAGGCAGCTCGGTCATCTTACTAATATAATTTTACTGTTTAGTTATATTACTTACTAAAGATTGGTTAAGGCGAACCTTAGCGCTAAATTAGAGTAACAAGCCTTTTAGAGTTTATGACAAATTGAAGTGTTTGGTATCGGGAGCGAAGGTTGGAAATAAAATGTCATCTGTCAAGTGAATTTATACCGAGACATTGGTTTCAGTTGACAATGTGATAAGCGAAAGAAAGTCATAAATCCCAGTCCGGACATCGGGAAAAATGACTGAATTTAGGTGACTTTCAATTTGTTGTCATTCGCCTTTAATGCAAGTCAATCATCGTTGTTACATTTTTCTTACCAGTCTGATTCAAATCGGTCTAGTTCGAGGAATAAAAGTTTAAAAATATTACTTCTATCGAGAATCGACTTTGTTATTTTTATAGCTTTCCTCTACTGTAGAGGGTTTCAAATGTTCGTAAATATTCATTTAATATATTATTCCTCGGAACTAGGCCGATTTTAATCAAACTGTTTTTCTTACCCTTTCCAAATTTATTCTAGCATACAAATTTCTATAACTAAAATTAATTTTACGAATATTTATGAATAAGATTTTGACGTGTACTCATTATCAAGTAAAATCATGCATGACCTCGGGTCCCGTAACATATTGCACCAAAATACAATATCCAAAGTAAAATGTTGTTCAAATTACTATTCAAACAACCAAAGGCCGCGGATTACGTTGTATTCACATGCATATTCAGGGCCATCTTGTAAACAGTATACACGCCCTTTCCGTGAATATAAGTATAACTTCATCGAGTCCTGTAATACTAGTGGATTTATTCACTATGTCATCGAAAAAACCTTTAATATGAATATATCTCATTGTCCATGCTCTATATATTCGCTTTTTGTCTTAGCTTATTATGCGTATCCACAGAAGATTTCTTTAAATGTTCACTGACTAAGGGTTATAATTATATTTGAGCCTCGATGCAATACGTTCTGTGTATCCTCAGTTTGTTAGATTTTCGTTTCGGTGCAGAACTAAAAATGCATCATACGTCATGTTGAAATTAAATATGGTGCCAAGATTTCAGAAATAAAAATGTTCTAAAAGAATCAAAAATCAAACTTTAAAAAACCAATCCAAATGTAATGGCGATAAGCTGTTTAAGTACACTTAGCTTATTTTCTATATTACAACCCCTGTGATCTATGTTGACTACTTCAAGCTAAATTTACCGCAGTTCAGGATATGAACTCATACAACAATGTTTCTTTCGGTCATATGTTTAAAGTAATCATCCGTCATTAAATAACAATATTTTATATAAATTATTAAACCGTTCAAAAATTCAATTTATATTCGTTTTTGCTAGTTCAATATTTGTTTCAATTTTGATTTGGCGATAACAAAAACACGTAAAATGTAGATGAGGTTGACAACGCTTGTAGAACATCAATGTTGCGTGTACGTTTATTTTATGAAGAAACGACAAGTGATAGTAGTTATAAAAAATCAGTTTGATACGAAGCTAAAAATCCTTTAAAAAAGTGGATTTTTTATGCAGCTTGCAAAAATATTTGTTAATTAGAATCTTTAGTGAACCGGATTTTTTAAAATAAATAGAAATTTCAAAAGTAATTTAAAAAATCCCTATAAAAATCCCCAAGAGATTCGAACACGTACAAGACGAAACATAAGAATAGTGAGATTTAGCAAAGTTGAAGATAAGAGAGTGACCTCCCTTGGCGCACTCTTTCACGTCCTTCGGCAAAGCAAACAACATGGGGACAGTTCATGCAAAGGTGTGTTGCATCTTTGACAGCTTAGTCAATCACGAATACTGCACACAAATTAAATTCATGGCATTTCGTATCACATCATCATCTGTGAAGTGTAATAATAATAATGAAATTTAATTGTTACAGAAACCTGGCTAATGGCGAAATTGAACCGAGTCACCTTGCCGAGTTCAGTAGTTGACTCTCGGCAACATTTTGGCCAAAGTAATTGATCGCACTTAATCTATAATTTTAACAGCAAAAACAACAGCACAATTTTCTTTCACTATTTTGAGATGTTATGACAACATTCTTTATAATTTATTTGCGAAATGATGCAATGACACACAATCTAACAGGTTAAGAACAAGTAAGGTTTTCGTGATAGATCTAACCTCAAGTGTACACACGGAGGGGTTCGTAGATAGAAATTCAAAAGGATTATTCTACATTTGACATAATGTTTCACATATCTAGTATTTTCCTTCCATGACTAATCATTTATCTCTTAGGTGCATATCTTTATCCTCCACGTGTCTTTACCAACACGGCTGTACATCTTTTGACATCTCTGATATGGCAATGTGTTTTTGTGTTTTCAGGAGCCCGAGAGATCACCGTCTCTCTTCCAGAACCAGGATGAGAGTAGACAAGATTTCCAGTTTGAGAAGATCCCGGTGAGATTTTAAAATAATAAATGGAGAGTACTGTTTCTGCCCAAAATAACCAAACATTGCTTTTGTTTTAACACTTTTCTGAGCATGGATGGCAAACTTATCAAAATACAATGTCTTGAAAGACCCACAAATATGCAATATTATCCACAGATTTTCATCCCTTATTAAGCAAAGACTGGAATGTAAGTTAGATTTAATGATTATTTTGAAATTAACATGATAAAAGAATGACTGTTATTCAGTATCAATGAGATACCCATGGTGTACTCTCAAAATTAGCATTGATTCTTGAATGATAAAATTTTTTATTTTCAAACCAGTTAAAAATGCCCAAAGCCTATGAGTATATCCTACAAGTATCTTTGATTAAGATGACTCTGATCTTTTTATAGAAACTTTCCATGTGATTACAAATCGATCCATTTTTCAGGCTAAAGTTCAGAGAGTCATTGTTGATGGTTTGGGAAGGACAAAAAATGACATCGTCATCAATGAAGTCCAGCCACTGTTTGAAGCAAAGAGTTTTCAGGATGTGAGTCATGTCTACTTTACTTTCCAAATAGGCAATTACAATCAATCCTATACCAAGGAACAAAGATTAAAAATTCAGTGATCACCTTTTGGATTTTTGGGATATTTACATATGATGTATCAAAATATCCAACTTATCAATACTAATGAGGGGAGAAAGTCTCATTGCAGAAATAATTTTTCTACTCAAACATCCCATTGCTTTCTCTAGAAATCCCATTTTAGGCCAAGGTAAATTTTTTCTCCCTTTCATATTTTGAACCAGGGTGTTCCCTGAAAATTATTAAATCAACTGGGATACAAACTTGTTCCTAGGAGGATTTCCTCTCCATAACAATATGTTTTGCTCAGCTTACCAATCAAAGCCTTCGATATCAGTATCTAAGGGCAAGTAACTCCTGTGAACCATGGTTTCAACATTATCTCCACTAGCTTTCATTTTAACATGATGATGTGATTAGGTTTATGTGAACATAACTGCATGGTGATAGATCGCGTGGTTGACAGTGACCACTCACAAAACAAGATCATTTCTAGGTTAGGGCCATTTTTATACGCCATCAAGAAGTGGGAGGGGGATATAGGTTTTGGCTCCACGTGTCCGTCCGTGTGTGCTTCTGTCCGTCCGAGTTAATGGGGACAAATTTTCTCAGACAGGTTTTAAGTAGAATAACAGAAATTCTGTGTGTCTTCAGGGAATCAATACTTTGATAGAGTTAAAAAATCAGAGCAGCGCAATTACTTTTTACAGAGTTATTGCCCTTGTTTCGTATTTTTGGACAAAGGGGACAACTTTTTTCAGGAACCATTTCTGATAGGATAACCAAATTTGCAGTGTGTCAGCAGGCTAAGTAATACCTTGATGAAGTTCGAAAATGACTTTTATTCAATAACACATAAGATATTGTTATGGCCCATGTAGGAAAATGTTGAATGCTTTAATGAAAACAAATTTGGCAGGGGGATGATGATGACCATGTCTTCTTGTTTGAAACTAGTTTTACTTGGACATGATCAGTGTTGTTCCTAGAGGGGGTCCTGGTGACATTTGCCCACCCTTTTAGCTTGGTGTCCCTTAAAATATTGAGAGGTAGGATACTTTTACCATTGCAAGGGGTCCCATGTGCTCTCAATATGCCAAAATGACCCCTTCAGACGAGCACCTAGGAACAACACTGTGACATGGATGATTTTGATCTAGATGAGTTTTTATTGCTGTGCTCAATTTATTTCTTCAAGGTAACTTTAAGGCATTTTCAGTCTAATGACAACAGAGGTTTGATAAAGATTGTTGAATTTTGAATATATTTTGATATTTTGAATATCTTATGAGAAACTGATGGTTCTTAATTTATATTGTTGAGTATACATTCATGTTTTCTCTCTTGTTCAGATGGTAAGGATTAGTCATGATGTGAAGAACAGATTTGAGAGACTGGGACTTTTCAAGAATATCTCAATCTCTATCGACACATGTCGAGGTAAGTAAATAATGCCTAGATTTGAACTAGATTTGTTGTTTGACATTTGTGTAGTGTCAAGTTCAGTGAAAAAATGTTACATGCTGCCATCATGTGTAATCAGAAGTTGTAGTTTCCATCTTGTATTACAACACACCATCTTGATTCACACTTTTTTAATAACCGCAAGAAATCAGGTACGTCTCTCAGATTCCAATATGGCCACCCAGTGACATCAGATAGCACTTGCTTGTTTTTATAGTCATGATGATATAATCTCTGACTGGGCCATCCAGTTAACTTAACACAGTAGTTGATAGTCTTAAAATAGGACAATTTTTTACCGATATATTACATCATAGTTTCCATGGATTTGCCTCCAAATGAATTTTTCATGTGGGATGTTGAACTCAATGGCTATTTCCACTTATGTCTTTACTTCTGATGTTATTTGAACTACACAAAAGGCTAGTTTCATGTCTTAAAACAAATATTTGCCTGCTGTATGTAATTTACCTGTTTTCTATAATGTTTGAGATTTTTGACTCCAACAAACATACTGTGTGTCACTTCAAGAAAGTGGATGTTTCAGATGTGTCGAAGGAAGGCTACGAGGTGACATATGAGGTGCATGAGCTGCGGAGAGTGTCGGGCGGAGTTAACACACTCATCGGAGTGAACGATGCTAGTCTTGTGAGTAGCGCTTTACGTGTACTGCCTTGCCTTGACCAGTGTATGACACTGACGTATTTGGTGAGGAGCACTTGATGATCTTTAGCTTTGTAATTAATCCTGCACTCCCTATCTTTATGTGTAAGTCCTTATGGTAAAAACTAACTATGGGCATAAGTTTTATAAAATAAAAAATATTTGTAGGTATATTAGCATCAAATGTGCTATTCTTTCAAAAAATTGCAGTTAATCCCTTTACATTGGCTTGTCAACAGGCAAAAAGTGTGTTGTTTGATCAGTTAGCACATCATGTCTTGAGATATTATAAAAGCACCTATAAAGCACTATAATGTCCAACCTTACAAATTACAGATATTTATAGTAATGAAAGACCCTTTTATCTAGTATGTGCTGCAGTAATAATAAATTTGAAGAAAATCCCCTCCCCCCTTGGATTTAAGAAAAAAATTGTTAAAAGGATTGACCCAAGGTGTGAGCCCAACCCAACTCCCCTTTCAAAACCATTAATACGTTCATACAAGATTTCCAAATGAATAAAATCTTTTTTTGACAGTTATTCGGAATGCGACTTCCGAACATTTTTGGTCGAGGAGAGCGGTTACAGACAGATTACACTCACGGAAGTAAACAAGTGAGAGGATACCACCTGACCTTCAGTAAACCTCTCCATGGCAACCCAGATGTTGTGTGAGTCAATTATTTTTAAAGGGGGACTGAAATGGTCTATGGCCACTTTCGGGATTCATAAAAAGCTGCTTGCAATTTGAATGAGAGTCAACTTTGAATTTTTGAAATCGGACGGCAACCTGCCTAAATACGGCTTTTAAAATACACTGCCTAATTAGCCCCGGCGAACAGAATCTGTGGTCGCTGAAGCGTGGCCCGACTGTGTCCACCTACTGTGACGTAGCAGTAGGTGAGTAGTTTCACCTAATGATAATTTTTCAACGGGAAATGACACCTTTTTAATTGTTCGTTTAACATACAAATATTCACAAAAAACGCTCAATTTTTGTATATTACGAAAGCTTAGTTATCCGACGACTCAATAACGATGGATTCAAGCCAATGATTATTGTATAAACATGTAATATCGTATATTTCAAAACCATATCAAATGACGCAAAAAGGCGACTGCCTTGTTAAATTGGCGCCGTTATGGCTAGACATGTCCGTTAGAGTGATAATCTGATTGTCTGTTGTTTGCTGAATCTTACATAACAGACACTGACTATTATTTCCGACGGTGACAAATAACAAATCGTTAATGTTTTCAGTGAACAAACTGACTACTTTCTACAATCGAATACCTACAATGTTAATTTTTGTGAGTTTATTGCACTATAAAGATATATTTTAAAGAGGCCAATAGACGGTGAATAATTTTACCATGATGGTTTGAAACAAAAGGAAACGTGTGAACGGTTTCATGTTATTTATTATGATATTTTTCTCTTAAGAAAAGATAGGCGCCACAGTGGATTGATTATCTTTAGTACGTTATGATCAATGTCCGTATTTTTACAACACATATCAATAATAAAATAATTAAACATTATTTAACAATGGTTGATCTATGCAAGATATATAAGGTTTCAATTCGTATCGAAAATGAAACAATTTTATATTTGGGATCACACTGTTTTGCATATAACATTCCGACTAAGTTGGTACAGTCACATCCATCAAAGCGATTCTGACAACAAAAGTAGTACAGAGTATTTTCTAAGATATTATCGTACTTGCTTCTTGCCTTTTTTATGCCCCCGAATCGGAGATTCCGGGGATATATTGTTCTTCACCTGTCCGTCCGTCTGTCCGTCTGTCCGTCTGTCCGTTTGTCCACAAAAACTTTAACCTTGGTCATAACTTTTGATTGGTCAGAGCTAGGTCTTTGATACTTGACATATGGATCCCTTGTGATGAGACCTTTCAGATGACTTCATGACATTTGACCTTGTGACCTTGACCTTGACACAGCGAGCAATTTGAACTTTAACCTTGGTCATAACTTTTGATTGGTCAGAGCTAGCTCTTTGATACTTGACATATGGATCCCTTGTGATGAGACCTTTCAGATGACACCATGACATTTGACCTTGTGACCTTGACCTTGACACAGCGAGCAGGATGCATCCGGGGGCATTCGTGTTTCACAAACACATCTTGTTATTAATCAGAAATTAACACATAAATCGTTTGGTTTGAAGGAGGTTTTTTAGAAAAAGTACATTGCATAACCTCTTTAAGAAAATTGAAATGTCCAATTTTTAGCAATTTTACTTTATTTTTTAAATAAATATTCATTCAATTGAAGTTACTAATTTAGGTTTTCATAAAAGCTGGAAAACTCTATTATTCATTGCTGAGAGCAATATGGTTAATTTGTTTGTTTATTATTTCCTTATTGGAAGAATAATTTATGTTTAGTTTTCAGGTGCTATGGAAATGGCCTCCATTTGTCTGTCTGTCTGTGCTGAGTGTTCTTTACGAGACCAGAACGGAAGAACTATTAGAACTAGCTTATTGAAAATTTGTATATGGAACAAGCATTGTATTGGTGCTGTTTGTGATTTCGACTTCTTCCTACCAATAATTATGGCCCTTTCCATGGAAACACAATTTACAATTCGGTTTCTTGACCAGAACTCAATAACCACAAAGAAACATAGATCAGTGAAACTTTCTTCAACAATTTTGACTCTTTCCATATTAACACAAGTTACAATACTGTCTCCATGGCAATGAAAATACGGTTAAGAGCAATATCTTGTAGGAAAAAATCATAAATACCAATGATCTGCTTAGATTGTTTTTGACTTAAAATATTTTTTATTGTTAATTAAAGAATACAGATGTATCAAACTTGGTTTTGATATGTCTCTTATTTTCTAACTAGGCTGGTGATATAGCTGACTCAGTTTGAAATAAAATTTTGCCTTGATTGTGTTTGATACCTGATTGTCTAAATGACAAAAATATCTGAAACTGTCATTGAGTAAAGTTATTAGTATGACAGCGCTATTTGACAACTCATTAACATGACTAATTATTGTTTGTATCTCTGTGTACCAGGTTCAGTACGGGTCTATATCAACACGGAGGGGAATACCCCTGGAGCGGCTACAAGGAGCTTGATAGAGGCGTGTCTCTTGACTTCACTGTGAGTGCCTTTTCACATAAATAGCCTGCCATATATCTTGTCTGGGCTGCGAGTTTGTCAAAATTGTTTTCATTACATGTTTTTGTGACATTAAAGTAGTGAACTTCTAATAGATTGTTAATCGTTATCAAATGCAGTGTTGTCCTAGGTGGTCAGGTTAGGACTGATTTTGGCCCTTTTTAGCAGATGTGTCCTCTTGCAATGGGTGAAAGTATCCTACTTCTCCAAATTTTAAGGGACACCAAGCAAAAAGGGTGGGCAAATTTCCTCAGGACCCCCTTTAGGAACAACACTGAAATGGACTGTACAATTTAGAAATCTATCTGTCTTATACCCTGGTACCAGGTAGATTTATCTAAAACGGAGCTCTGTTTTTAAAAATCCTGCTTAAGGCTGTTAAAGATTGTTATTGTACAAAATCAATGAATGAAATGAAGCCATTTGGGAATAAACAAACACAAATAAATTCAGCTGATGTGTGTAAAAACAAAAATACCATGGCATCTTATTTTTTTTCTCAACATTTAGCAGCTTGATAACAGTGTTAGTATTTAAACGGAAACTCAACATATCTTTGCTATAAAGAAGTTGTAAATCAATCCAATTTGTGGTTCTTCAAAGTTTAATTCAATAATTATTTTTATCCCCTGCCCTGCTCCTTCGAGTAAGAGGGGACAGCTTTTCTCAGAAACTATTTAAACTAGGAAAACCAAATCAATATCAAATGTTGATGGAATTCAAACATCGGAAGTGTGCAATGATATTTTACAGAGTTATGGCCCTTGTTCCATGATTGTGGACTTTATTTTTGGATGTTGATAACCATACCTTCATGTTCATGCAGTTTCCATCAATATTTGGTTCCCACTCACTGAAATGGGAGGGCGTATGGCGAGATCTCCGAGCACTGTCCAGAACAACGTCATTTGCTGTCCGAGAACAGGCTGGTCATTCTATCAAGTCTAGTGTTCAGGTATGTTTGGCTAAAAGCTGAAAGATTCTTTAAGAATCCCTTTGAAAATCTAACTAAGTAGTTAAGAGATTTTGATTACCATAATTTTCATTTCTTAGTCACAAGGCATCCTAGTTTGTCACGCTTGATGATTTTCAAAAGTGTTAAGAAGAAATTAAGCTTTTGTTTAGATATAGGGAATTCTAAACCCAATGTTATATATGTTTAATTGTAGTTTCATTGTAGTTTCATTTCCATTTCTCTTCAGCATGTGTTTGTTCGAGACAAGCGAGACGACCCTATTCTTCCTACCACAGGATCTTGCCTTAAGCTAACTCAGGTATCGTATTTCCCTCACCTGTTTTTGAATTAAATTCACCATGTAAGGCCAAGAAAATAAGAAATTTGTTACTGGTTTGAGCATGCGTCAGTTTCAAGGGAAAAAAGGACCTTAATCTCGTAGCTTAGAAGCATGTACTGTTTAATTGCAACTGTTTCTGTTCATGCAAGCCTTTAATAGTGATAAAGTGATAAAGGTTATATGAAGTTTATACTTGTTTGGTCTTTCTATTTATGTTGAAATTTTGTTATGTTTGTTTACCAAAAAAATATTGTATTTAAGGTGATTTATTGTAGAATTAACAACCTGTGACCCCTACCAACACTTTTCATTTTCTTCTCCAGAATGCAATTGCCTATAAATGTTGTGTACAGACTCGAATCGAAAATGAGGATTAATGATTTTAGTTTTGGTAACCCTATGACCCCTAACAGATTTTCTCCTTAGTTGATATGTTTTGTAATTTACAAGCATTTTTCAATTTGACGAGCAACAGTGTGAATGGCTCTATTTCTATGATAGAGATGCTGTCCAGAAAGTCTTGTTTTCCTATGATTAATAAGGTTATGTTGTCTATTTTTACCCTTGCAGGAGTATGCAGGTCTAGGAGGGAATGTGCAGTTTGCTAAACAAGATGCAGAGTACCAGTTTAACCAGAGTCTAGCTTGGGACACAGTGAGATAATTTGATATTTTTATGAAAATCTGACTTTATAATCAAATATATTGATCACAGAATTGTGGCTTTATTTAAGTTGGATTAAGCTATGTTGCTATTGTCAAAAGTGTTCTGATTATATGCTTAGTATTATATATATATATATATAACATAATTCTTTTTTTGAAGATAGAGAGGTACACAATAAATATTGAGAGGTTAATTGCAATGAAATAGTGGTTAAAAATCAGGGTGCACATTTGAATTGAATTGATTTCTTAGAGGAAGTTTTTCAAATATGATTAACCAAAAAATGTAATGCTATGTTATCAGGAATTGTAATATATTTGGAAATTATGATTCATGAACATATCATCTTCGGTTTAATATACTGTGTACACATGATGTTTCTCCAGGTATTACAGTTTTCGCTTGCTGGTGGTTTAATGAAATCTCTCGACCCAAAACACGAGATCAAAGTCAACGATCGTTTCTTCCTTGGAGGCCCTCTTACACTCAGGGGCTTCAAGATAAAGGGCATTGGACCTCATAGTGATGGTTTGTAGGGCTTTGCCATGTTATCACCTATACAGATTATGCAATTAGATTTGATTAATTTTATTGAAATAAATATCACACCAACAGATTTATCTTGATTTAAGCTATAGTTACAGTTATTCCTGCTACTTTCAAGTATATGAACCCTTGAATAAGTGCTACTTTCAAGAATATGAACCCATGAATAAGTGCTACTTTCAAGTATATGAACCCTTGATGTTCCTTCCAAGTCATTGAACCCATGAAGATGTGCTGCTTTAAAAAATATGAACCCATGAATAAGTGCTGCTTTCAAGTTAATGAACCCTAAATAAGTGGTTTGTTTGAACCCAAAATAACTGGTCAATGAGAGATTGTGGCCGTGTTACAGGGGACGCACTGGGAGCTGATGCCTACTGGCTGGCTGCTGTACATGTCTACACTCCGCTACCATTCAGACCCGGACAGGGAGGCTTCGGGGAACTTTTCCGCACTCATTTCTTCGTGAACGCTGGAAACTTAGGAAACATTAGCTTAAGTAAGTATCACTTGATTTATTCATTAGTTCAGTACACAGGGACTGTTGTTTACTTTTAAGATTTCTGATAGTCTTACTGATTTGTTAATGAATTTATTTAACTTCAGCAAATAATTTAGGGCCTTCCTGTTATCGAGGGCTAAATCTGCACTTCACCACTCATTCAGGTTTCATACAAAAAAAAATGGACTCAAATTTTGAATCAAAGAAAATGGATCGATGCACATGGAGATTAGCTTAATGACTAGATTGACATGATAAAAGCTTCTCAACATTTACTTTATTAGAGGCCTGTACCTGTAAAGATGAACTTGTTAAAGTGACTCCCAATGTATATTTGATATTTCAGAGTCCAGTGTTCGAGAGAACTTCTGTCAAATGGCAGAGACATTTCGGTGGGCGTATGGAGGAGGGATTGTGTTACGTATGGGCCGTATTGCTCGTATGGAACTTAACTACGTTGTACCTATGCAGGCCCAGAGAGGAGACAGGTAATACAGTTGTTGACTTCAGTTCAAGTGAATCAACTGGTTTATCGTCAGAACAGTCATTTTTATTACAAACCTTTTTTACATTGGTTATTACTCACTGATGTAGGAATCAGGACTATAATATCTATCCAGCAACATTAAACTATTGTACATCTGTACATATGACAATAGTTTCTAATTGTGATGTCACAATGGCAGACAACTCCAGAGAATCTTAATTTACAGCATTTTAGCTAGATTTACATGGATGAGTAATACCGGTAATTAGAATGCAAAACTTCCTTCTATTTAATAGATTTTGATATATTTTAACTGTTATATTTTATTGGTTTAAATTATCTTAACTTCATTGTAAACTTTACATTAACAATAACATATAATTTGATTGAACATCAAGAAGTTCAATATTTTCATACAACCATGTAAACTTAGTCTCAGTCTTTAATTAGTTTAGTTCTATACTTTATTGTTTTCACATTAAGTCTATGGATATTCCTTTAAAAGAATTCTATTTGCAAATATATTTTTAGCCAAAGAATTAAGAACCAAAGAAATGTTTAAATTGTTTATGGTATACGTTTTCTTTTTTTTCCAGTATTAACCCAGGACTACAGTTTGGTATTGGCCTTTCTTTCTTGTGATCACCATGGAAACAGATAAACATGCCTTCACCCAAACTACATACAGAAGTGCCTCAAGACGCAGAGACACATCAATCATTGACTAATGTGATTATGTTTTATGACAAAAGTAATAAGTATTATTGCAATATTGATAATTTGAAATAGGTTTTAATAGATAATGTATAATGTTTTAATGAAATACTTTTGTAAGTACTAACCCTTTTCATGTGGAATACTTCTCATTATGGGTTTTGACTGCAGCTTAAGCGCATTCATGTATTTTCATCACTGTTAATGAGTTGTGATTGACACAAGGGACGCATTCTAATAGGCATATATATGCTTGTAACTGTCACTACTTTCTAACAGAATTTATGGTGAATAACTAAAAATGTAGGTTAACTATTGACTTTTCATGGTCCTGTCACAATTTTATTGAGTTGCGATTGTATTTCCATGAATTGGTAAGAAGCTTATGAAAATATTTGGATACTCTTACTGCTTGATATCAGAGAAATGACAAACTAATTATGGAAGCAATTCAATTTGAATGAAGACATTTTCTGTATAGTTTTTCTAAAATTGTGAAAACTGAACTAGAACGAAGTGTTGACTTACTGCAACCCTGTAATGATAAACCACAAATTATTCATGCTATATTAGGAATGTGCCTTTTCAAGAACGAGAACTAGTCAATAGAGTTGCAAAGTCAAAATA
This sequence comes from Steromphala cineraria, assembly GCA_916613615.1. Taxonomy (NCBI): domain Eukaryota; kingdom Metazoa; phylum Mollusca; class Gastropoda; order Trochida; family Trochidae; genus Steromphala; species Steromphala cineraria. The sequence continues at coordinate 24,163,909 of OU744736.1, read as the reverse complement.
GCATTTATGACATTTATAAGGAGTTATCTCCCCTTGACCGGTTTGCAACGTTTACAATAACTTGTGCAGTGAAGAGTGGATCATTTCTTGTTAACAATAGCAACCAATTTTTCATTTTCAGAGATGTAATTAGCAGCCCCGTCTAAGGACGGGGCTGCTATCAGTTTTTGTGAAGTTTCCATCGCCGCCGCCGCACTCGTACTACTAGCTATAACTTTTTTCCCCTAAGCTTTCCAGAACTCTTATTCATACCTTACTCCTCATACCTCGGGGGAACGATTTTGACACGTTCACTTTCAAGGTCAAAGGTCAAGGTCACGAGCTATGTATTCACACTAAGAATTCCTTGTAAACGCGATAACTTGAAAAGTTTTTGTGCTATGAAGCTCTAACTTGGTATATATCATCCTTGGAAAAGTAAAAAAAAATTGAAAAGGTTTTGGCTACAATCCGTCAAAGGTCAAGGTCACAGCAAGGTCATGACGTAAGCATGTTTTAGCGAAAATGCTTTATTTTAACTATGAACACTTTTAATCAATACATGATTGTTATACTCAAAAAAAAGTGTTCAATGATTGTGTGACCTTGAAGGTCAAAGGTCAAGGTAATGAGATATGAGTTATTACAAAATGCACTAAATTGGAGTATAACTTTATCCCATTTAGCTTTTCAGAACTCATGAACATGTCTAAATGTTAATACTTCCAGGGAATCATTATGACATGTTCACTTTCAAGTTCAAAGGTCAAGGTCACGAGTTATAAAATCACCACAAAATTCTTTGTAAACACGGTAACTTGAAAAGTTTTTGTGCTATGAAGCTCTAACTTGGTATATATCATCCTTGGAAAAGTAAAAAAATTTGAAAAGGTTTCGGCTACAATCTGTCAAAGGTCAAGGTCACAGCAAGGTCATGACTTAAGCATGGTTTAGCGAAAATGCTTAATTTTAACTATGATCACTTTTAATCAATACATGATTGTTATACTCAATAAAAAGTGTTCAATTATTGTGTGACCTTGAAGGTCAAAGGTCAAGGTCATGAGATATGAGTTATTGCAATTCCTTGTAAACACAATAACTTGAAAAGTTTTTGTGCTATGAAGTTTAGATTTTGTATATATTATCTCTTGAGAAGTACAACATTTTCAAAAAGTTTTGGGTACTAACTGTCGAAGGTCAAGGTCACAGCAAGGTCAACATATATGGAGAAAATGGATTAATTGTATTTTTAACACTTTATTTCATTACAATAATGTTATACTCAATGAAATGTGTTCATTGATTGTGTGACCTTGAGTGTCAAAGGTCAAGGTCACGAGAAAATTCCCAATTTGGTGAGGCCTGTAAAAGGCGGAACAGGGTAAGGCGAAACCCAAAGTTCCGGGGCTGCTCTGCTTTTGCGGTATCCCGCAAACGCTAATCTAGTTTGGTTATTATTATCATGTTTTATGATGTTTCAAAATTTATTTTTTGTGAAGACCTACAAACATCTAATCCTGAGAATCAAACCTGATTTACTGATATAACTCTTCAATGCAGAAATGATATGTTTCCTATCGACAAAGATATTGATGATTTTGTTAATTTGAGTTTCATACCTGTTAACGTTGAAGGAGAATTAAGTCAAATTTATGGGGAGAAATCGGTTACATGTTTTATTCCTGATATTAAGTTGATCCTGAATAAGCACCTAGTTGCACATAGTTAAGTTAAGAAGATTATTAAATATTTGGGGACGGGCAGATCCAGGATCATTTGGGGGGAGGGGGGTGCTGCGCCCATTGGGTGTCGCAAGCGCGACTTTTGAAATGGGCACCCCCCCCTTCTAAATTCGCCAATAGGGGAAATTCTCAACAAGCTACTTAATCATGTTACTCTTCAGACAAAGCATTTGATATAATCTTTATCTACAAAAATTGCCACAATTATGGTAAGCTTCAGTCACTGCTTGAAATTTAATCAATTACCAGTCTGCATTTTGTTCGAACAGAGGTTTGCATTTTTATACTTATAAATTTTTTATCATACCTTTCTTAATCTGTCAACATCTATGCACGTCAGCTGATAAAGAACTACATATTAGTTTATTTTTATATAGCACAGATTTGAAGCTGGAAAGTTGATGTGGCCACTTTTCTGAAATCAGGTGTCAGTTTTCAACAAGGGCATTTCAGTGGCAGGGTGGAATTATGAAATGGTGATGGGGTTACCTGTTGTTAGAAGGGAGGGGGGGGGGGGGATGGGGGGGGGAGGTGAAGAAATATATTCCAAATGGTTTGAATCCCCTCAAGATTTTATGTTTCTCCACACATTTTGTATTTGTGAATGGTCTGAAATCTAAAAGCTTGATTATAAAATCATTAAATGCAATTAATTGACATTTCTTTCTTACCTAGCCTTTTAGTATATGTTGAAATGTATATAATTGCATTGAATACAAATGATATGATATTTGACCAATTTTCTAAAATGTTTCAATTTTGTGATCATTTCGTGCCATATGAAGAAATTGAATAAGGTTCTCTTGAAATATTTTTACAAATTAAACTTTCATATGTAAGTTTAGGTGTTTGCAGAAGCTTTGAAAGTAGGCAGAGTTTTCTTAGATGAAACAATGCAAATGTTTTTGAGAATGAGAAATATCAAGATTGGAATATTGGTGCCATATTTTATGAGGGCTTTGAAGCTTAGTGATTTCTATTTCTATTTCACTGTTCAGAAACTTCTGAAGGTATGATCATCCTCAGGAAAATATTTGCTGTTTATGATATGTCCAGACCTAACTCTTTCCAAAGAAACAAAATCTGATGGACATCTTGTAAGTTGATGATGAAAAATCACATTTCTTTATCAACATGTTGAAATGTATGTATTGGTTAAACATTTGATGGTTGTGTAAGGGGAGGTAAGGCTATCCATATTATTTTTGGTCTTCCATCTCCTAAATCCTTGTGCAAGTAAGCAGGCAGTTGGACAAAAATAAAAATAGGAAAAAATGAAGTGGTGTGTAATTTTAGATATATGGTCATGTCATGATAAGGACAATGTAAAATGAAAAGCCAATTGGGAAAGGGAATTCCTGGTAGAGATAATGTAGAAATTTTATTGGATTTGTCAAATCAAAAAAAATTTTTTTATCAAAAGGGTGATTTGAAAATGGCAGCGGACAAATGACAAGTAAAAACACTTTATTTTAATTTACACCTGGAAGGGAAATCTTTGTCATCGATGATGAAAAACACAGAAATAAATACGGTTGGCCTAAGTAGAAGCAAGGTTATTATGTACTGCTTTATTTATAACTTGAAGACTGATAGTGAAGAGTAAAAAGGATTTGGAATGAGAAATCTCAGAAAATCATTGTTCATCATCGTAACTCATGTTTATCAATTAATCACATTACAACATAGATTTTGTACCTACATGGGAGTGTGAAGAGTGATTCTGCTAGTAATGCAGATCTCCAAATAGGACATCAAAGACATATATACTCCTAACAAAAACTAAGCAACATGTGAATTTTGTAGCACAAGAATTTTGTTTATTTTGCATGGTTTTAAGGATGTGTTCATCCAATGTGATCAATTATCGGCATTAGGATACTTTATCCTAAATACTTATCTCCCTTCATTATATCCCAAAGGCTTCCTAAAATGAAAAACATACTTTGCTGAAAAATATTCTTGTTGCTTAATTTTTTTTGAGGAGTATATTAAACACTAAAATGCATGAAGAAGTTGGTGTTCATGCTATAATCAAATGTTATGCAAGCTTCTTGTAGGTGACTTACAAGATTGAAGTTGCAAAAAATTTGCTTTTCACTCATATCAACAGTGCTAATATTCTAGATGATTAATATATAACCACCGAGATCTATGTTGGTTTTCTATGTATGGGAGTGACATGTTGAATGTACAGTTGTGTGACTATTAAATGTACACCCTGATCACCCAAAGTGTTGTTTTTTTATACAATTTCACAAACTTGTAAAGTATATAGGCTAAAGATCAGCTTTAGGTATTCTTCCAAGCAACTATTAGTTTAAAGGGCCTAAAACTCCATTGACTTATGCTATGGCATGGAATCGGATAATCCACTGTTGGTACATCCATCAATAACTTTAATTTTATTTCCTATTTTCCAAGATTTCCTTGCTCAAACCATAACAAATGGAGAATCATTCTACTACATCAGAATATGTGGATCTATGTAGCTCATAATGTTCCCATAAGAGTTGACAGAATGCACTACCTCTAGCTTCATGGATGACAGCACACAAACTTAAACTGAACCCAACTAAAACTGAAGTGATTCTTTTAAGGAATAAGACAAAATTCAACATCAAAGCACAAGTCCAACCACTAGATATAGCAGGTGTGTCTATTCTTCCATCCGACTGTGTGAAGAACTTGGGCATATACTTGGACTCATCACTCACCATGGAAGCTTAAATTAATCGCCTTTATCAGACTTGTTATTTCCACATGAAGTCGATCTCAAACATCAGAGCCCTTATCACCAGAGAAGCTGGCCAGGCACTAACCCAATGCCTGATTCTGAGCAGGATAGACTATTGCAACAGCCTATACATAGGTCTCCCTGAGTCTATTATGGGAAAACTCCAGAAGATTCAAAATAATGCTGCCAGAATTGTATGTCGCACACCCCGCTACACCCGTGCCACTCCTCTTATGAAACAGCTTCATTGGTTACCAATCAGGGCAAGGATTGATTTTAAAATTCTGTGCCTGACATTCAAGTCTCTTAAAGGGCAGTCTCCCTCCTACATATCTGATCTGCTTCAGCCATATACTCCCTCCCTCACGCACACTCCGATCACAGAGCCAACATCTTCTCACTGTTCCCAACTACAAACTCACAGCTTTCGGGAAACGGACTTTTGCACCTATTCTCTGGAACACTCTTCCCATGAACATTAAACTTGCTGAGAGTATTGACTCATTCAAATCAATGCTCAAAACGCACCTCTTTTCAAAACATTTTGATTAGACTTTTCATTCTGCAAGCGCCATGAGCATACTACAACAGTGGATATGAGCGCTGTACAAATATGCACTATTATTATTATTATTAAGACATTATTTTAAGCCTAACGACTAACTGGAAAATCGGAAGCCAAGAAGGCAAGGAACCGAGAAGAAACATAATTCAAACAGAAGGTGTATGTCATAGATATACCCACACTTTCCTCTAAATAAACCTGTTTTATTGTGCGCTTCGAAGCATGGTGTAGTGAAGACGATAACACGATTCAAACAGGAGGTGTATTGAGTGATGCACTGAAGAAAATGTTGGTATATCTATTACATACCCCTCCTGTTTGATTTGTGTTTCTTCTCGGTTCCTTGCTAATCCAATCCAAAGAACTTTCCATCCCGCCTATGTATGTATGTCTTGACCTAACTACCTCAATAGAATATCTACAATAATTTCTTCTAAATGAGATTTCAAACCATCCTAAATTTGTAATATTAAAACTTGGTACAAACAAGTAACAATACATTGGCTTTTACATGTATATGAAACAACAACAATACAGACAAGACACATCTCTCCCCGAAGAATTTAAGCTACTACTCATACAATGCAATGACAGAAACAGCATGACTTGTACTTTAATGTAAAAACTATAAATCTGGGAGAAGACTGGTTGACACCAGTCGAAAGCCCACCTCTTGGTGTACATTTAAAAAAAGATGGGTCCAAATCAATGTCATTTTAAGAAAATTTTATCATTAGAGGAAAATGACAAAAACTGTCCGATTTGTACATTAAGGTCAATTTTGGGCAAAACTAAAAAATATTAGAGTAGATTAATTGCAACTAGTCAAATGTCTTCCTCTTGGTGCACTTTTAAACAAAGTTTCGTCCAAATCAATGTCATATGAAGAAAATGTTATCATTGAACAAAATGAAAAAATTGCCGACATGCAAGTTTGTCTGTCAATGATAAAACAATGTTCAAGTAAAAACAATTAGTTACAATCATTTATACTTATATCATGTGATACAGTTTTTATCAAAAAGCATCCTCGACTTCCGCCTCAGATATGTCGCAAAATCCAAGTTTAACATAGATGTGGGGATAGATACGGAGTAACTCATACATCTGTGTGTTCATCAATTGACACTTGGGTGTAAGACCCTTCCTCCTCCTTCTGTTTGGAGCCAGGTTTGACGATGCTGAAGGTTGTATCTTCGAGAGGAGTAAGCCGAGTTTCTGGCATCGTCAGGGACAGGAGAGCACAGGACAGCATCGTCAGACTGACGATCAGGAAGGGGACCAGAAGACTGTCTCCTCCCTTGAAAAGAGGCATCATCAACTAGTCAAGTTATTTGAGTTCAAACTTTTCGCTTTTAAACTTTAACATTCAAAATAGGAACATATTTGATGGAAACAATGTTACAGCTGTTCATTATCTAACTGGCAGGTATCTCTAAGAAGACATCATTCTACTTCTTATATGTAATTTATACGTTTTTAGGAAATTATCGGAAGTCAAGAAAAGAATAGAAATGTTGTTTATTGCATGGGGGATACAGATTTAAGAATAGGCTTATTTTGAACTGGGAAATAAAAATCAAATAAATCATAAAACATACTACAGTGCCTTTTATAACTATCTTCTTGACTCACCATGGTGAATATATACGGTGACATAATGCCTCCAATTCGTGACACGGTACTTGTTCCACCATATCCAAGATTCCTGTATAATTCAAAGAATATTCTGTTTAGTTGTAAAATGACTTGAAAAGATGGACAGGAAAAATCAACCACGCACATTAAGAATGTTAGATGGTAACTTCCCTGTGTACATTATCTGAAATTGCAGTTGTATGTTGAACCCTATTCACTCACTCACTGACCTGATGGGAGTTGGGTAGATCTCAGTTACAATTATTTGGGTAGCGGCCCATGCTGCACTGACACTCATCCTGGAAATGAGAGCTAGAGCTCTGATAGCTGTTCCTCCAACATTATCATCTGATGGCACTGGAACACAATATGAGAAATATTCTGGCAACTGGAAAGACATCCTGCTACATCAGCGTATATATATGTCTCCGCTAATGCTACAACCTATCCCCTGATATCCTCCTATAGTCTTCTGTCGTATCGCTGACGGGTGGTTGCTCAGCGCTATTTATAGCCTGTTTGTTTTGAGTCAAACTATTTCGAACTCCATACACTGTTGTCTAGTGATGTCGCACGTGGAAATCTAAGAGCGCGTGATTTGGAGCTTAGCGGGCGACTGCAATGATAATCAGAATTATTATCTAATAGCACTCCAATTGGTTAATTTGAATCACGAGGTGAGCACGCGGAACGAAGCCAAGAAACTAGTTTGCCGCTATCGCTAAAAGAGCATCATTTGATTGGTTTGCTATAAATAGCGATACGACAGAAGACTATAGGAGGATATCAGGGGATAGGTTGTAGCATTAGCGGAGACATATACGCTGATGTAGCAGGATGCTGGAAAGAATTAGAGCTTATATGACATTATTGACCATTCTCCAGTTTGATGTTAAGAGTTATCCGCCCTTTAATCCGGGCAACGTCATGCTTGACGTCAATGGGATTTATAGCTTAAGAGAAAATCTATTATTAGAATTGTAAATTATATTTGTATAATGTATGCATATATCTTTGTACCTTTGTACCATTTGTGTATGGGCCGGAGCCCTAAAGTACAATAAACTTCTTCGACTTGACTTGACTAGCTAAGTATGCATAGCTTTGACCTCGTCCTTTGAGCTCACATACCCCCGCTCCCCGCTTTGTTAAAAGAATTTCAAATAGTAAAATTGATAAATATTGGTGAAAGTTGTATGATAGTTGAGTATTCAGTAAGTCATTGTGTAAGTCTTCTTTCCACTGAAACCCCAATACTTAATTCATTAATAGGTTTTACAATTAAAAGGGTACATCTAGGGATAATGGTTGATCTCTGTTTCAAATTTGAGGTAGTTATCATGAATATTCTACGAAATGTACTGAGGAAAAAATTATTTTTGTTGAGTCGCTTTGTAAGTCATTTTCCCCAAAGAAACCACAGAAAAAAAATCCATATATCGTTTAACTCTCACAAGGCATATCCAGCAATCCCAATTGACACCAAATTTGGTGAAGCTGAGATGTATATTTCAGGAAATATGTTCTGGACAAAGTAATTTATCATAGAATCACTTTTTAGTCATATATCCATGGAAACTGCAAACAATTAAGAATAATGTGTTGGTCTAACCCTCAAAAGGCACATCTTGGGATTGTGGTTGATAAGTGTATGAAGTATGGTGAAGCTAGCATGTATAGTTTAGGAGATATGCCCCGGACGAAGGACGTGGTCATAGAGTCACTGTTTTAGTCATGTTTCCATGGAAACCGCAAAAATTAAGAATAATGTGTTGGTCTAACCCTCAAAAGGCACATCTTGGGATTGTGGTTGATAAGTGTGTGAAGTTTGGTGAAGCTAGCATGTATAGTTTAGGAGATATGCTCCGGACAAAGAACTTGGTCGTAGAGTCACTGTTTAGTCATGTTTCCATGGAAACCGCCAAAAATAAAAATAATGTGAGGGTCTTACCCTCAAAAGGCACATCTAGGGATCATGGTTGATAAGTGTATGAAGTTTGGTGAAGCTAGCATGTATAGTTTGGGAGATATGCTCAGGACAAACTTTTGTGACGGACGGACAGACAGACGGACGGACGGACAGAATGAGCTCTATATATACCCCCGCTTACGCTGTAAGGCGGGGGTATAATAAAGGGATAAAGGATTAATAAAATTCATAACTGTCTTTTTATTTCATTAAGATGTCTGTAAATCTACAGGGCTAGTGTGCATGTAACTTCATTATTTACGCAGTCTGATTATAATCGGCCTAGTTCTGATGAATAAAAATATTCAAAATATTAACTGCGCGGATTCATTCTTCGATTCCCATAGACTTGATATTTTAAAACTTTTATGCCTCAGAACTAGGCAGATTTACTCAGGCTGATTATTTATGGTATGTTTGATTTTCGTCCCATGAATTATGTTGATGATTAAACGGTACGCCAATGTGCTTTAAAACATTACCAAGACTGATTTAATCATTCAACTGACAGTGTATATAATTGATTAATATAATATACTTAGAAAAGTGTGAAAGTTTTTTTATAAATCCTTCTTTTTTAATTTACCCTAAAAATATAGCGATTGTGGCATTTTCAGTCACGAGAGGTTACTTATGTCATGAAATGAGTTTCCTAATATATTATAATTCATGTAATAGATATATTCAAGGTGACGTACCATTGGAGAATATTGTAAACTGATCGAGTTATTAAGTAAATTTCTGATGTGATCGTAGAACCGTTAATTGTTTTAATAAATCATCTATTATCTAAAACTCTAATTAATGTATACAAAATAACGGCTTATAAACTTTAATCCATAAAATGAATTGTGAACGACGATGAACTTATGTTAATAGAATTATTGGTTATTTTCGCAAAGATCATGAAGCTCATTTGTATCTTCGTCTATGCGTCATTTTTTGTTCATTTTCTCATAATTATGTCATATTTAAAGTTATTCCAATAGACTTACATGCTATTCGGTGTAGCATAAATATTTTTAAGTGATGAATTTTGTATATATCTCTATCAAACTTTGCAAGTAAATTTGAAATCCCATAAGCTTGAAGTACATACTTTATGTAAATATTTCGATGACTACATGTGTATATATAGCAAATAATATCACATTTATCTACTATATACATCTACTGTAAAACCGGTCTTGCATTAGCCACCATGTTGAATATTATGCAACAATGTACATATGATAATGAAATTGATACTATTGATACCATACTATTGTATTATTTTCTTGTCCTTGAGCATGCCCAGTTCTTACAAGAGGCGTTTCCCCGACATTGATCGTTTAGAAAATATATGAAAATTTTTGTAATCAGCTCTGTAAATAAACTAGGTTAGAACCTTATGTAAAAATAATAATCAATCCTCATTTACATTTACCAATGATAAATCAAACTTTTTTTTTAAAATTCTCATGATAAACCATATTTTGAGTACCAGTACAAGCGATGACAACCACAGCAAGAGCACAGACAGAGGAGGAGGCGAACATCATGAAGGCGCTCCATCTCCGACCAATCCTACAGCAGTCAAATCAATAGCTCATATTCAAAAGCGTATCAGGTGACAACAGTGAAAGAAATGTTTCATTTACGTTTTCCAACATATCATCAGTGTTACCTCGTTTGTTGTACCTTGGCAATTAAGATGAACAGGCAGAAAGTACAATCATCGGATGATACAATAATTTAAAGAACATTTACCTGCTTGATATTACAGTGATTATTATGAAAGTTTTTAAAAACATTTTGCCACACGTCATGAGTATTTCTTTGACTCAATAGAAAGACACGTGAGTTTGCTTGACATTGATATTGAAAATGAACAACCATTAGATGCAAACACATGATAATGCACACGTGCAAATGTACTAGTTCCTGTATTTTTTAAAAATGTCATCATATTACAATCGTTTTAGACATCACTACGGAGAATTTTCTCAAGAAGGCTTGCCGTTTTGTTGAAACCTTCCTGTAATGCAAATAAATGAATATGGTATAAAAGAAATCATTATACTCGGAAGTGTGCAAAACATTTGTTCACTAAAATCATGCAAATTCACGAATATCTCTTGCTCTCGCTCGGTCAATAGAAAACGGCACACTTGTTTCAATCAACATTTGTTTCTATAATAATCGTCTTTATGTGTGCCAAGAAAGAATAAATCATTATCGATCCATTACAAATCTACAAATATATCTTTTCAGTATAGTCTTTTAACTTTTTGCATTGTTAATCTAGATACATGTATCATATGAAAAATACTACTTACCGGTTCGCAATATAACTAGAGAACACTATTCCAGGAACTTCAACAAGGCCAATCAGGAAGATGTTCACATAGAGATTTCCAGTGAGTCGTCCAACACCGAAAGCAATTCCATAAAAGACTATTGACTGACATATCCTAAAAACCATAAACGTCGTTTTGAAATACCAATAGATTCTTATTCATATTTCAAAATGATTTTAACGAAACTTTTAAAACATGTTCTGAAAATTGAATCTCCAAAAGATGAATAGATCAAGTCTTTTGTTTTGCAGTCAAGTTAAGTGTACTGCATAAAGCTAAAGATCATAATCAAACAAGTACGTGGTACATAAGATTATTATGATTTTTGTTTTAGAGTTGTTTAAGATCCAAATTTATTGGTGAAATCAATGGTTAATGAAAAATACTTTAGTTGCTTTTCGTTGACATGATATAATGGTCATTTATTGTAATCCTAAGTATATGGAAAGAATATAAGTTATGATTAGTGACAGAATGCAATCCTTTTCTCAGTGTTTTACACCTTTGTACTTTGATTGATTGTGATTCACTTTTCTCTCTTCAAAAACATAGCTTAAATCGTTTGTTTTGTTATTTACACCAGAAAGGCTTACGCTGTCGAAAGATTCCCCTTTATTTCAGAAAAGTGCAACACAAGCCATCAGCCAAAAAAATCAACCAACTGCGCCAGATAATGCTTTCTTCTGCCATTACAATGCCGGAAGTGTCGACCATGGTAGCAAAAACTTCCAGCTTTTAAAGTCTTTTGGTTTAACTTTTAATACGTCTAATCGTTTTACTTTTGGGGAGATTGGTAAACTCTCACCAGATATACTGCAACACGAGAGATTTCCAGCATAAGGACCAAGGTCTGTAGATATCGAGGTATGTGTATTTTCGTCCAGAATGTCTTAACGACAATTCTTCCTCAGCCAGTTTTCTCAGCAGTGCCTGAGTATTTGAAGGTTTGGTCCTTCTATTGTAGCGAGCTATTTGGTCGACTACCTTCTCAGCCTCGTTGATTTTACCGTGAGATGCCAACCAACGGAAACTCTCCGGAACAATGCTGTAAGGGCATGGGAAATAAAGCCCATTAAAAGTGTTTCAACTATAGATGTATCAACTACATTCCATTTTGAATAACTTAAATACAACAGAATACAACATTGGTTGGTCAAGGGGGCTGTCCAAAGACGATTCCAATTATTGTTATATATTATTCATTTCCATTTGATATTCGTATCTGTTTTACATGACAAAGATATGCAAGTAGAAGTAACTTTATGATTCCCTTTTCACCTTCTCCTTTTTCATAATTATATATATATATATACCATGGACACTCCCATGGATATTCTTTGTTCAACGCTCAACAGCTCCTTTTGAGGATAATAATGAGTCCTAAAGATCAAGTCCGAAGGACAGGGTATGTCTGAATCTACGCTTAACAAATACTCCGACATACGACATATGAAGAAGAGCTGATGTACAATGAAGAGGAAGGCGAAAATGAAGACAAACGACACAGAAAACGGAAGGGTCTGTAAAACGACTGACATACAGACAGGTACAGCTGTACAAAACCCAGTCCTCACGTTTTTTTATCATCTCTGGAAATTTTAATAGGAACATGTGATGTAAAAAATACCTTTGAACCTCACTATAATGCAATATAAACAAAATAAATGTCTTGATATGAAGGATGGGAGTTTTAAGGATGCTGACAACCAACTATCTTGATCAATTTGAGTCAAATGAATTTCAAATTTTAAGGGAAACTTTCATTCCTGATCGACTAAGTGATGGTAGGTGATGTTTAGAGGTTATCTGTTCTTATCGATATAACATTATCATTGGCTTACTCAAACCTAAGGCTGATGATTCCAGAATAGATTTTCTTGATGAAAAGGAAAAAGAGAAGAAGAGATATAGTGAACAGGTATCACAGATCTGGAGACTTACAAATACATGGCTAGGAAAGGTAGATGAACTACAGCCACTACTATATGGACATCTGACCAGTTTGGTCTGAGCCAAGATGTCAAGGCTAACAGAACTATTCCCAGCTGAAAGGTGGGAAAACTTCCCGTGATGGGTATCCACTTCTTGCCCAGGAACTCAGAAGCGTAGGGATAATACACAGTTACCAAACCGCCAATTGCTACTCCGATCGGAAACCTGTAAAGGTAAAATATACTTGGTACAGACAAAGATATCTAGTGAAGTATCTTAAATTGTTTTACATTCAACAAGTAATTTTTTACGATCACTATGAGAACATAATAGTAGTATTATATAGATTTTAATATTTGAAACTTGGCAAATATTCAATGGACTTCTTAACGAGAATTAGATCGATGCGGTTTTACATAGTTCATACCTTATTGCCATATACATCTCCCATGAAACTGAAAATGCACACATGAGGCTGAAGACTCCATGAAGAAGGACACAAAGGAAATAAACTTTCTTTCGACCAATAAGATCCGAGATCTGACCAGCACATACACTTCCTACCAATAACCCCACCATCTGGACTGCTGTCATTGTTGAAATGAGAAATTTCTTATCGCAGACAAGATTCCACTGAAATAGAATAAAAGTTGAAAAAGGCTTCTCTCAAATTCATAGAAGTAAAAGAAGTTTCAGTACCATGTGAAATAACAATAACACAACAACAAGGTGCTCTTGTTGTATAAATTTGAAATTTAGAGGTATCAACAAATTATCTAAATTACATGTACAACTGAAATTTTCACACTTGATTTTTGTGTATTCAAATAATATCAATATAAGAAGCTTATTTGCAATTAGAACCAAGGTCCGATTTCATGTCGGGTCTAAGTAGAGGATGATGCTGGAGCGCAGTGGATAACGTGTTCAGCCTTGGACCAAGAGGTACGGGGTTCGGTAACTTTATCTGAAGTAGAGAACTGCTCTACACACAGTCAGGTTTCATGTCAGTGCCACCAACGGTTCGCAGGTTTCATCGCCATGCATAGCCACTCCAGTGTTGCGGGTTTTCTCCCTAATGTTAGCAGCCGTGATATAAGTGAAATTGTAAGCTGTGATAAACCTAAAATCACCCACCTAATGCTTGTGTAGCAAGAGGAGTGTTAAGAACAAAATACAGTAAACAAAATGTATCAAATGGTCATTATATGAAAAAAAATACAGTTACCTCACTAACAACGGTATGTTTATCTGTACTATAGACATAGGACGAGCATTCTGATCCAACTGGACAGTACTTCAGCCGATCAGTTTTATTCCAACCATATATCATTTTGTTGACGGTGATATATTTAGGGTATGTTGTATTCAGTTCCAATACATCTGAATTGGTTCCATTGGAGCTGCCCTCTTGACACCACCATTCTTCAGGAGCAACTCCAGCAAAGGACATCATCATCAGGCCCATAGCGAAGAGGATTTTGATACCAAGGATTACACAGATAACAATCAAGACTTGGAAGCGAGACATTCCACCAACAGCCTCCAGGATTACCTCAACGTTTGTCATTATGGTAGTAGCAGAAAACCTGACGTTGATTCAAGATACAAGGATCTAAAAGCAAAACAGAAGATGAAACAACGAATTACTGTTGCAGAGTCAAGGGTTGCTGATTTTAAAAATGATTTAATGATACATTTCCTTGAAATTAAGAATCACAGTATGAATTAATTAATTGGCAATATAGCATAGGGGATAATGTCTATAAATGATGATAATACTTTTATGAACGTATTTGTATTATTTATTTCAAATGTGTTATAGACAATTATGTTATTTAACCAAGTTTTTTTGGGATAAAGCCCGCCAAGTACAAAATATTGTTTTGTATGAAAAATTGAAATCAATTACTGTAAATTGACTTGACACATTGTAAAATGAAAATAGCAAATAAAATTATGAGATATCTTTTAAAATGCATATTTTACACAATGTCCTATTTAAGACTTACATTATGTATTCTTATTTGCTGCTTATAAAGATAAAGTATTTCGTTATGTTTGTGTTAAACTCATATCTTTATTAATTGATCCTAGTTATTCATGTGTGAATGCTTATTGGCAGCCCCGTCTAAGGACGGGGCTGCTATCAGGTTTTGTGCAGTTTCCGCCGCCACCGCCACCGCCGCCGCCGCCGCCGCGCACATACTAATGGCTATAACTTTTTTCTACTAAACTTTCCAGAACTTGTATTCATAACTTACTGCTTATATCTCGGGTGAACGAATTTGACATGTTCACTTTCAAGGTCAAAGGTCAAGGTCACAAGCTATAAAATCACTAAAAAATTCCTTGTAAACGCGATAACTTGAAAAGTTTTTGTGCTATGAAGCTCTAACTTGGTATGTATCATCCTTGGAAGAGTAAAAAAATTTGAAAAGGTTTTCCCTACAATCTGTTCAAGGTCAAGGTCACAGCAAGGTCACGACTTTAGCATGATTTTGCGAAAATGCTTTATTTTAACTATGAACACTTTAAATCATAGATGATTGTTATACTCAATGAAAAGTGTTCATAGATTGTGTAACCTTGAAGGTCAAAGGTCGAGGTCATGAAATTTGTGATATTACAATGTGCAACTAATTTGGATATAACTTTATCCCATTAAGCTTTTCAGAACTCATAAACATGTATAAGTGTTTACACCTCTGGGGACTTAGAATGACATGTTCACTTTCAAGGTCAAAGGTCAAGGTCACGAGCTATAAAATCACTGAAAATTCCTTGTAAACGCGATTACTTGAAAAGTTTTTGTGCTATGAAGCTCTAACTTGGTATATATCATCCTTGGAAGAGTAAAAAAATTTGAAAAGGTTTTCGCTACAATCTGTCCAAGGTCAAGGTCACAGAAAGGTCACGACTTTAGCATGGTTTTGGGAAAATGCTTTATTTTAACTATGAACCCTTTTAATCAATAGAAGATTGTTATACTCAATGAAGAGTGTTCATTGATTGTGTAACCTTGAAGGTCAAAGGTCAAGATCATGAGATTTGTGTTATTACAATGTGCAACTAATTTGGATATAACTTAATCCCGTTAAGCTTTTCAGAACTCATAAACATGTATAATTGTTTACACCTCTGGGGACTTAAAATGACATGTTCACTTTCAAGGTCAAAGGTCAAGGTCATGAGCTATAAAATCACAAAAAAATTCCTTGTAAACGCGTTAATTTGAAAAGTTTTTGCGCTATGAAGTTTAAATTTTGTATATATTATCTCTTGAGAAGTACAAAATTTTGGAAAGGTTTTGGGTACGAACTGTCAAAGGTCAAGGTCACAGCAAGGTCAACAAATATTGAGAAAATGGATTATTTTAACTTTAAACACTTTAAATAATTCGATACATTAATGTTATTTTCAATGAAATGTATTCTTTGATTGCGTGACCTTGAGTGTCAAACGTCAAGGTCACAAGAAAATGCCCAATATGCTGAGGCTTGTAGAAGGCAGAACAGGGTAAGGCGAAACCCCAAGTTTCGGGGCTCCTCTGTTTTTGTGGTGTCCCGCAAACACTAATCTAGTATTAGTATGAAGACTTTACAAAAACCAACGATAACAGGTGGTAAATGCAAACGGTTCGAAAATGAAAATAACTTTAGGCATAGCAAATGTTTTTTTGTGATACACTGGAGTGGAAAAGGTTCTCACAGCGTTGACATTTGTTTGTACAGAGTAAAGGGTTCTCATCGAGGTGGCAAGGGTATGCAACGATGTTGAAGGGGTTTTCACCTATATTGTACGCATTTACACGGTTGGAAAAGGTGTTGGTCCAGTGCAAAAATGGTTTACACTGATATTAAATTCCCTTTAAAACAAATTAATTAAAGTAAACTTGTAGAAATAACTCAAAACAACCATGAAATGGCTAATTCATACATAAAACTGCAAAACACTCATTATTCATTTAAAATAACAATTATATTGGTACAGAATATCAGACTAATATTACACATTAAACTCACATTTTTGTTCCAACAGCCTTTATACCATAGACTTCTCTCTATCATGATATTTAAAATGTTGCATGAAATGTAAGCATATGTGTCACATGACACGTGACCATACATTGTTGGTGAATGATCACATTTAAGCTCTCTAAACCCTAGGAAGGTATGTGGATAGAATAATCATATACATATTAGCATTATATATTATAGTATTATACATTATAACAGAAATCCTTTTAGATAGTGCATGTTTAATAAATAAGGATGATTTTATAAGTACATATTTATCTTAATATAATAACATCTTAATAGCGTTATATAATTGCTTAAGGCCGATTGGCAATTGAAATATTGCAGGGATAAGATAAGATAAGATAAAGCTTTATTATCCGAGGGAAATTTGTTTTACACGGTTGAACAAGTCATAAAACACGCATACAAACACAAACAACAAAGACAAATAAGCTCATAAACATGTAAATGGTTACTAAAACAGCTGGCAGAAGCGAACAAATAAAACCATAAATACTTCATTTAAAACACTGATACTTACTGGTATGAACTAATTTCGAGCCCTGTTGGTTCTGAATATTGTCATGCGCAGTCGACAGCCAGAAGGAAAGAGTTGAAATTCAGGAAATAGGACATGAGTACTGTCATTTAAAATTTTCCGTGCTTTCTTTTCAATTTGCTGCTGATAAATAGTGCCAATGTCTTGCATTTTAAGTCCAATAACTTTACTTGCTATGTTAACAATTTTGAAAAGTCGATTTCGAATAGACAGGCCCCCATATCAGCAATGAACATTAAAGACTAAGATACTGTGAATAAAAGATTGGTAAAATAGAGAAAGTATGGTTGTGTCAATCTTAAAATAACGTAAACGACGTAAAAAATAAAGCCGCTGTAACCCTTTCTTGTATATGTTTTCAGTATTGCTGTTCCAAGTGAGTTTTGAATCAATGACTGTGCCAAGATATTTATATTCTTCAACTTTCTCAATATTTTCGTTATCAATAGTAATCGGCAGCAGTTCGCTTTTATTTTCCGGAAATCAATGACCATCTCTTTTGTTTTCTTTACATTTAATTTCAGATAATTACGGTTACACCAGTCAAGAAATGTTGTGATTTCAGAGCGATAGACATTCTCTGAGTCCCTTATGAATCCAGCAAGTGCGGCGTCATCTGCAAACTTTACAGTTAAACATTGTGGGAAGCTATTGATGCAGTCATTCGTGTATAAAATAAATAAAACAGGGGAAAGAACACAACCTTGTGGGGCGCAAGTAGACATAGAAGTTGTTGTTGACACAGTGTTATTAACAGTTACAAATTGGGGTCTGTTTACAAGAAAAGATTCTATCTTTTTTTATAAGACATGGGTTGACTGACATGTTGCATAACTTTTGCATTAAAATATGAGGCTGAATGGTGTTGAAGGCTGATGAAAAATCGGCAAAAAGGTTGCGTACATAGGAATGGGAGAGTTCTAAATGTTTATAAATACAGTTCAACAGAGTTATCGTAGCGTCCTCGACACCGCGCCCAGTCCTGTAGGCAAATTGAAGAGGGTCCAGGAGAGGTTCTGTTTCTTGCAGTAGTAGGCGCTTTACTATCCTTTCTAAACATTTCATAGGTATAGGTGTTAAAGCAACTGGACGGAAGTCATTGTCAATGGCAGGTTTTGGAATTTTGGGTACTGGGATAATGTTCGAAATTTTCCACATGTTTGGGACAGAATGATTGGTGATGGAAATTTGGAAAATTGTTTTAAAAATTTGGCATTCATTATTCAAATTCATTAAAAGTGCAAATGTATCATTAACAAATAAAAAGTGAAGTTCTTCAAAAAAATTAAAAGTGTATATTAGTAGAATTACATAAAGGAGCTAAATGATGGATACGTAAAAAACATAAATAGCGATTTTCATTTACATGTATATTTGATATATAGTACACAGCATCCAATAATGCCTTGACTGACTTGTTAGAATATAAATGCTATCAATTTTGCCTAATACAGTTTGACAAAGGTAACCATATTACCAATTTCAAGACTTAACCAAACCAAACCAAATCCATACACATTTGAGATTATTCTAACATGTGATGCCTAAGTAAATCTACCACTATTATCTTTATCTTCAATGTGCATATAACATTGTTTTGGATATCTATCATTAGACATGAACAATACCTTACACCAAAATCTACCACATAACGCCAATACTGCATCACTAGAAACATGTTTCTCTACATAAAATTAAGATATCAATCCGAAAACATTTATTCTCATATAAAGTATATTTACTGAATATGTTATACTCATGGGCCCCGCTTTCAGAGATCCCTAATGTATACTTATTGACAGGGTGTTTCACTCGCCATAATTGATCTCTTAAATAAATTTCTTTCGTTATTCTCGACTCAAATTGCATCATGTCGTCATAGAACACATTGCCAGAGATACTCTGCCGCTAACCATCAATTCATACTCAATGATTTATCCCTGCTTTTAATCTATTTTTCGTGAAGCGGGCCAGGTCACATTTATTTCACCCGGACGTTTACAATGGTTGGCGACATGACCGCACCCAAGTAGCTTCTTGAATCTCATTTGTCAACCGTCTGGTATGATGTAGCTTCAGCCAATGAGATTTCAGGAGTGTGTTCGGTGCGACCCGGTCGACGGCTGCCGGGTGAAGTAAATGCAATTAGACTCGCTTCGCAAAAATGAATTAAGAATAGACATGGTAAGATCTGAAGGTAAGATTGGTGGCGGAGTACATGTATCTTAGGATACATGTGCAATCGATTCGTGATGAACTTTCAGTTGAAATGTGTGACTAAATAGCAGTTTACATGCTAGAGATCGATCATGCCGGTGAATTTCCCTGTCAATAAGTATACATAATGGATCTCTGAGAGCGGGGCCCATGGTAAGACTATAACATTAATCTTCTGAGCACGTTTGGAAAAGTTTGACAGTTACATATATGATGAATAACTATTACAAATAAATTATGAATGCAGTATGTTCCCACTTGTCCTTTGAATTTCAATGACAAAAAGTCAGAAAATGTTAGTAAATATGATGCACAATAAATGGGCTATAAAAACGTTTGACCAAAGAGTCATACAAGAGTTACAATTTCAACGTTTTCCTTTTTGAATTGTCACTATCAATATTTAAACCTATTGCTGACATAGGGCCTACATACTATATGCTAAACATGTACTAGGTACATCATGTTAAAGATGTTAAGTATAATTTTAGTATTCAATGAGATTCCTAATATATACAGCGTTTAAGCTTTTCACATTTGAATAACAATTACAAATAGAGCACGATGAATGAATTACATCTCTTGGTCCTTTCCCTTTCCACGGCAAAAACTTTCCGGTAAAGTTTAGCTACTGATCCGGACAATTAGTAAATTACTTATTCAATTTAATCAAAATAATGAAAAACAGTTTTTTGTTTAATAATGTATTAAATGTTGATATGCCCACACTAAATTAAAAAATATGATTAGTCAGTGAATGAAACAATATATACTACTCAAAAGAATTTAAGGAACACGCAAGTAGTATAAGGGCAAACTGACCGAGGTTCGGACAGTGTTCCGATCGAAATATTTTCAACGATTGCGATTGAAGAACATTAGTTTAAGCAAACTGTGTTATTAACAAAAGTCATATATACATGTTTATTATAAAAAAATCCAAATTTGTTTGTAAATTACCTGAAAATAACGGTTTTAGTAATGCATAGCAACTCGCCCGAGCTTCGGACAGTTGTGTCCTAACTTCGGACAGTACCATCCTATTTGTTCGTTATACACACAGGCTTAAAATATATTCATCAAAATGTTTCCTATTACTACAAAACGCGCATGAAGTCACCAATGTACAATAATATAACATTATTTCGCAAACGTGAATCAATATTTTAATTACACACGGCATTCATTCCGATGATAAATATCCGGCAACTCCCTCTTTCGTAGCTTGAATTTGATGACGTCACAATGGCATTTGCAAGCTCTGACGCAAAAACATTGTACAAACTAAACCAAATGTTTTCAAAGTAAAATATTTTGTCATTTCTGTTGCTAGAATGTTTCTTTTTGTTTCCTTGGCATCTTTTTGACAATTTTTTAATGCTACAAATTTCTATAAAGATAATTATTAAGTGTCCGAACCATGGTCAGAACTGTCCGAACCAAGGTAATTTTGACATATTTTTCAAAATCTCTATATTTTCTACCAAAATCACTTCAAATTGCAAATATCAGTTTGATTGAGTAGTAGTTTCTCTTTCAACATAAATATAATCCATCATAGAGGATATTAAACGCGTGTCCATGACAAACCATGTTTACGACACCAGTGCCTAAATATTAGTTTTTATGCAAATTATTATTGAAATGCTGATATCAAGACACGAGACTAGAGAAAGCAACTTCATAGGCGAACCTTGACGTCAAAGCATTGCTAAAACATGACGTCATAATTAAAAAGTAAAAAAATACGAAATTGATATGACTGCCCTCGTAGGTTACAAAGTAGGTAACGATTTTGCCCATGGCTTCATATTTTGAAGCAGACAAACTCCAAAAATACAACCCAGCAGTGACCAAACCATTTTAAGATAAAAAATAAATATTTTTTAACATGACATCTTCTTCTCCAATTTTAAATCGACTATTATCGTTGGGGGATTTAACTTAAGTGAGACTTCAATGAAAAAAATAATGATCTAACCCCCGGCGTCCGACTAACTTCTCTGACATGTCTGTATCTGTGATTGAAGGGCAGATAGACAATATCACAATATAATTTTGTAAGTTAAGTTTAAGGTTTTTGATGAATATTCCACTTTGATTGTAAACAACGCACCAATATAGGAACTTAAATGATTATGCAAACTAAACTTTATTATGTTTTCATTTCTCTCATGTAGCAATATAAGTAAGGACATACCTTCAAAATGTGTTTCTGAAGTAAAACATACAGCCCAAGAGTTATGAAACGAGAACTGTCACAATGTTTGGATTTTTGACCTTTGCCAGTAACAAATATGTGCAATAACACAGATTTATGCAAACTGTAATAGGCCTATGGTATCAACATGTCAAAATAACGTTAGTGTGTCTGAGACAATCCCAAGGGTTTATACAAAGAGTGACATATAAATGAATGGTTGTCAATCCTCGTAATCCTCTATACAAAACAACTGACAGGGCTGCAAATATATATGACGTTTATTGACAAACTAATCTAGGCCGTGTCTGACAGTTGCTTTAGGTCAATGACAAATGAGCAAAACTTCTTTTGAGTTGTTATATCCTCTGAAGACCAAACGTTTGAATAAATATTCTTCATTCTTAAAAATTCAGTATCCCTTTTTTAGAGTGCAACACATATATTTCCTAAAGTGATAAATAACACAATTTGAACTCTTCCTTCAAATAATGCACAAAAAGAAATATGAGATCATAGTTAACAAGCAGAGAAATATATGGCAATTTACTGACTTTTTTTACTCGTTTTTAGCGCAAAAAGTTTTAATTTACGTATTTCTGTAGGAAGTTTGTACAAGGATAGTTTTTTAGTTGTTGCACGAGATTCACTTGCTGAAAAACTCTTCCAAATCCTATTTCCTAGCTTCTCTTTTCAGATTCTTCTCTTTTGTATATATGTATTTAATAACAACAATAATATTAATGATAATGTATATTTGGTTTGATGTGAACATATTTTGTTCACTTGGAAAAGTATTGGTAACAAGTTGTCAAACTTAAAATACACTCTCCCTAAAATGTATATTTCTATAGCGCCATTCTATGATTGATAACATGCTCAAATCGCTTTGGTCACTGCACTGATTCCTCGGAGAGGTGTGGTTTTAATTTGGTGTTAAAAGACTTGAAGAACAGCAGGATAGCAAGAAGGCTGTTCCAGTTAGTGGCTGCAGCATGTGAGAAGGATCTCTCTCCATAGCCAGCCATTTTGATTCTTGGAACCTCTAGAAGGTTTTGGAATTTTGATTGAAGTGTTCCTCGTGGAACATACTGCTGGGGCAAGTCCTTCAGATATTTTGACGCTGATCCTTCTATGCATCGAAATGCATGGCGCAGACTATTGTACTGAATTCTTTGGCGAACAGAAAGTCAGATTCAAATTGCTGCATCTTGACACGATTCGGTCTGCAGTGTTTTGTAGTCTCTGTAGTCTGTCAGTCAAGCACATTGAAAAACCAACGAGAAGTCCATTTCCGTAGCCAATAGCTATATAGGTTGCATTTTTGCCTCCTTGGCGCTGGGCCAACAAGTAGTGCTTCTGTTTTGTTTGGGTTAAGTTTTAGCATATTGTAAGTTATATCCGGTTATATCTGTACAGCAGTTGGAGATCAAAGTTGCGGAAGATGTTGATGATGCTGGATCAGGTTTGAAGATAGACATCAGCTGGCTTTCATCAGCAAAGAGATGATCGCACATGACTTTAAAATGATTAATGAATTTATGACAAAAATGAAAACTCTGAAAGAAGTTTTGCCTCTTCAACTTGAAAGCATTGATTGCATAAAACTTGAATAATCGTATTGCTTCAATGCTTTTTTAATTGTAGGTGTAATTTTATTCCAGAGAATCATATCAAGATTTAGAAAAGAGAAGACAATGCCTGTGAATTTATTCGATGTCTACATCGAAAGACTATCTGCATGCACATTTACATGAGCTTGGCAAGGAATTTCTCTTGAGTGATCTTATATGCGATTGAATTTATGCAGTGTTGTATCACGAAGTAAAATATGATAATTCACCACTTGCATTGGTATGATGAAGGTTTGGGGTACATTAAGTTAATTTACATCTTGTTGTAACTCTGTCAGTATAGAATCTGACACTGAGACAACTTATTGGCGTCACAGAAATAGTCATTTTACAAGTTTCAGTTTTCGATTGAAGTTTTCTAATCAAAGTGTTTTAAATAATTGTGTATTCACATATGCGTCAAAAGCTGATTGAACATTTTGAGCTTGAAATGGGTTTGGAATAAACCTTTTTTGAAACTTGAAACGAAAATTATCAAAAACATTTGATTGTTTAATTAACTCAGACTAGCGAGCCATTTATCAAGGAAGGAAGCCATTAACTTGAGGAAACAAAGTTGTATATTGGTTTTAAAGGGGCAGTAGCACGTTTTCTTTTGAGAACATAAGGTGATGTCAGGAAAATGAATATTAATGGTTCCAATTGAAAGACAATGCCTTAACTAAATGAAGCAGTAATAATTCAAATATATAGTGTAAAATTAGCCATGCGATTCCTTTTTCTTACACAAAATGAATTAAAGGTGTTCACACAGAATGGCCGCCAATGGATTTTAGGTGAATCTCCATTCTTTGTCCTCTGACTATGGATGATTGGTTTGTGTAATAAGATTTTTGACACTTTCAATATTATACATTTAGCATTAATGTACAATTATCAGTGAAAAACGTGCTACTGCCACTTTAAAGCTTTTCATCAACACATACGATCTTGTTTAGCGTTAAGGACAGAGAGGGAAGCTTATAAACCTTTATCTCCGCTCAAGGGACTTCTCTTTATCCATACTTCTAATTCCTTGCATAATGATGGTGTCTACAAATACTGTATGTTGTAATAAACTCTGGTGTAACATATGTCAAAGGTTTACACATGGAATCTTATCTGGTCACGATTACTGACGAAGATCTTTAATCATCTCCTTTGTTGGATGATTTGTATAATAATGTAGAATATAAAGGATTATTTCTATTTTTATGAAACATGTGTGAACTGTGTATTTGCAATGAGAGTAAGGATAATACAAAAAGTGTCACTTGTTCATAAAATTCATGAAAAACTTCAGAGTGTGTTTGAAAGGTATTTTAAAAGCTTGGGAATATACAGAAATAATCTGATACCTATTGAAATGATCTGTTACAGTGACACTATATATGGTATTAGTTTTGATTATGAACTTTTAGATAATGATTAATTTGGATGTTCAATGAAACATCTATACAGTTTTTGATTGATGAAATATTTGTGATTTTCTTGACACTGAAACATCATCATTGTAATTGGTTTTACAGACGATTTCAAACCAGAAGTACCAGCCTTGTATTAAAGAAAATAATTCTCAATAAAATTACTACTATATGTTCGATGAACATTCTATTTTCATTGTTAACAACGTTCAAACATCATGTGTCAAACTAACCATTTTAAAGTTTGATGTTGCTTTACATAATGTAGTAAAACATTCATGCTTTATAATTTCATTGTTAACAACGTTCAAACATCATGTGTCAAACTAACCATTTTAAAGTTTGATGTTGCTTTACATAATGTAGTAAAACATTCATGCTTTATAATGAAATACTGAAATTAAACATTCAGAAGACATGGTATCAAACACAAGTATACAAGAACTCTAGTAGCGGAAGAGTTAGAAGTTCTGAAACGAGAATTGCCACAATGTTTGGATTTTTTTCTTTTTAGACGTAACAAATATGTACAGTCACACAGATTTATGTTAACTGTAACAGGCTTTTGTAAGTGTGTCTGAGAAAATCCCAAGCGTTTATAAACAGAGTGACATATAAATGAATGGCGATCAATCCTTGTAATCCTCTATACAAAGCAACTGAAAGGACACGTATTCAAGCAATCCTTGTAATCCTCCATATAAAGCAACTGACAGGACACATATTCAAGCAATCCTTGTAATCCTCTATACAAAGCAACTGACAGGACACATATTAAAGCAATCCTTGTAATCCTCTATACAAAGCAACTGACAGGACGTATTCAAGCAATCCTTGTAATCCTCTATACAAAGCAACTGACAGGACACATATTCAAGCAATCCTTGTAATCCTCTATATAAAGCAACTGACAGGACACATATTCAAGCAATCCTTGTAATCCTCTATACAAAGCAACTGACAGGACGTATTCAAGCAATCCTTGTAATCCTCTATATAAAGCAACTGACAGGACACATATTCAAGCAATTCTTGTAATCCTCTATATAAAGCAACTGACAGGACACGTATTCAAGCAATCCTTGTAATCCTCTATACAAAGCAACTGACAGGACACATATTCAAGCAATCCTTGTAATCCTCTATATAAAGCAACTGACAGGGCACGTATTCAAGCAATCCTTGTAATCCTCTATACAAAGCAACTGACAGGACACGTATTCAAGCAATCCTTGTTATCCTCTTTATAAAGCAACTGACAGGACACATATTCAAGCAATCCTTGTAATCCTCTATACAAAGCAACTGACAGGACACGTATTCAAGCAATCCTTGTAATCCTCTATACAAAGCAACTGACAGGACACGTATTCAAGCAATCCTTGTAATCCTCTATACAAAGTAACTGACAGGACACGTATTCAAGCAATCCTTGTTATCCTCTATATAAAGCAACTGACAGGACACGTATTCAAGCAATCCTTGTAATCCTCTATATAAAGCAACTGACAGGACACGTATTCAAGCAATCCTTGTAATCCTCTATACAAAGCAACTGACAGGACACGTATTCAAGCAATCCTTGTAATCCTCTATATAAAGCAACTGACAGGACACGTATTCAAGCAATCCTTGTAATCCACTATATAAAGCAACTGACAGGACACGTATTCAAGCAATCCTTGTAATCCTCTATACAAAGCAACTGACAGGACGTATTCAAGCAATCCTTGTAATCCTCTATATAAAGCAACTGACAGGGCACGTATTCAAGCAATCCTTGTAATCCTCTATACAAAGCAACTGACAGGACGTATTCAAGAAACCTAGCAGCAGAAGAGTTACTAGTCTTGAAAAGAGAATTGTCACAATGGTTTGCCTTTGACTACGCAGACATATGCATACTGTTATAGGCCAAGTTGGTATCATAATGACAAAATAATCTAACAATGTCTGAGAAAAGCCGAAGAGACTGTTTATTGAGCGCCATAGAAATGAACGGTTATCCTCTCGATACAAAACAACTGACAATTTCTTTATCAGCAAAATATCTACTACGTTATCGATAGACCAATCTTGGTCGTGTGTGACAGTTGTCTTTCGGTCAATGACACATGCAACATTTCTTATGAGTTTTATTTCCTCTTGCAGACAAATAGTGCGCATCACAAGAATGTCCAAAAACTGTAGCTCGATTTGAACTCTTACTTTAAGTAACTCAAAGAAGTTAACGTGAAACCATAGCAAACATCATTGTACGTGGGAGGAAGATATAGCATGATACGGACTTGGTTTTATTTGCACAAACAAATCTTAATTTGACATATTTCTAAGGAAGGGTAGTTATTACAAGAAAAGCTTTGTGTGGTTGTTCACTTGTTATTTTTAAATGCTCTACCAAATGATAATAAGCTCCGGTTTGAGATTTTTCTGTTAAATTTTGTATTTGGTGCGTACCTAGTACATCGTGACATTAATGACAAAAATGGAACTTGTGAAAGAAGTTTTTCAATTTCTACTTCAAAGCATTGATCACATATAACTTGAATCATCGAATCGCTTTAATGCATTTATAATTAATTATGCATGTGTCATATTTTTTCAGAATATCATATAAAGGTCTGGAAAAGAGAGGACAATGCCTCTAAGTTTACTCGCTTTCTACGTCGCAAGATCAGAGGGAATTTTGTACAACTATCGGCATGAGCTTGGCAAGATATTTCTCTTGAGAGTTCTTATTCACGATTAGATCCGTGCATGTGTGCACCAAGTAGTAAAATATGATAATTTACAGCTAGAGATGATGAAGATGTAATTAGTGTCATGTTGCAGCCTGGCATCTGCGAGGCAGCGATTTATTCAGTTTCAGTTTGATGTTTCAATTGTAGATTGATAATTGTAGGGAATAACATTTTTGCATTTACCAATGTAAAAAAGTATGGACTGAAGATGGAATGTAATAATTGTCTTTATTTGATCTCCATATATACCTGGACGAAAACAACATTGGATTGAGTAAGCCCATCTATCATTTAAAGGAAACTGTTTTTTTGGTATCCTTTCCTGCCATATATTTACCATCCTTTGATGAAACTACTTAAACATTGGTGAAAAGGATATGGTGTTTGCCTGATGCACTGCCAATTATGTCTCCCCCCGAAGGGTCGGGAGACATATTGGTTTTAGCTGAGTTCCCGTCGGCGTTGTCGTTGGGGTCGGAGTCGGCGTCGGCGTCGGCGTCTGCGTTTCCATTTCGTTTCCGGAGCATATCTCTAAAACTATGTGACCTATCATCACCAAACTTGATATACTGTCTCTCCATATCATGTAGCTGTGCCTTTTGGAGGTTATAGATTTCTTAAAAATTGGTCTTGTGGAAATAACATCCTTTAAAAAGAGAAATACCTCTTTTCAGGCAGATTGACACACAGTATTATTCTGTAAAAGTTATATCGTACAAATACCCCAGAAAATAAGGGGGTTACAAACAATAACATAATTTCTTACTTATGTAAATACGAAAATACTCCAAGTGGTAAAAATGTTTAGATTAAAAAAATAAAGTCCAAAGAATGTTATTAGACTGATAAAAAGTACATTATATTGATGTATTTAGATACACAGACTTCACCGAGTATTTTTTAAAAATGTTGTGGCTTAGTGTTCAACTTTAAAGCAACTGTATCTGAAGTGCGATAAAATCCTCTTAAAGTGAAGTGGAAGGGAAGAAGTAAACATCAAATAATTATTAGGATGGAAACTTTACAGTAATATGAATAGTCAGATAGGTGATTTATATTTACATTTCATCTGTGTTGAGGGTAAAGACTCTATTTAAACACTGAAAATATTACTTATGTATCTTAATACTTTTAAACGAGATCTCTCTAGAGTTTAGCAATACACACTGGCCTCCTTTTGGAGATCTGTGACTAGAAAGACTCTAGTTAGACAATATTACCGAGACAGTAAGAATTACATATCATCTGATTTCTTTCTCCTGAATGATAATCCATAACACCGTACAATGTGTAAGATGGATGAGCACGTTTTTACTGACACCAAGGGAGTTAAATTATAAGCCATTTTCTCTCTGCTGCTTCTTACAAGTAATCATGTTGTCTAGGTGGAATTCCTCGAACAGGTTACGAACATGAATCTTCACTTAGCGAGTGTTGTAAGGAAACTGCAATTTGTATAGACTTGTCCAAGTCATTATTTATCCGTTACAAGGTAAACAGATGAAATGGACAGTAGAATATTATCGTGAAATCACTGTAAAAAACTGCCCAAAAGTTGTAAATCTGTATTTAATCACCCAAAGCAATTCGTCCTTGAACACAGATGTTTAATTCAGATGTTGCTCTCATTGCAACCAATTTAGTCCTGGGGCTAAGGGGGGTCCTGTGTGTAAAAATATGTCCCCGACGTTTGACTTTCGATTCCCTTTTTGATTTTCCTCTTCTACCTGAAAGCATTGATTGCATAAAACTTGAATAATCGTATTGCTTCAATGGTTTTAAATTGTAGGTGTTATTTTATTCCAGATGATCATATCAAGATTGGAAAAGAGAAGACAATGCCTCTGAATTTATTCGCCTTCTACATCGAAATATCAGAGGGAACTTTTGTCGACTATCTACATGCATATATACATGAGCTTGGAAAGAAATTTCTCTTGAGAGATCTTGAATTTATGCAGTGTTATGTCACGAAGTAAAATATGATAATGTACCACTTGGGGTGATGAAAGTATGGTTTACATTAAGTTCATTTACATCTTGTTGTAGCTCTGTCAGTACAGGATCTGACACTGAGGCATCTATTTGGCGTATCACTCACATGTACATGCATATATACATGAGCTTGGCAAGAAATTTCTCTTGAGAGATCTTGAATTTATGCAGTGTTATGTCACGAAGTAAAATATGATAATGTACCACTTGGGGTGATGAAAGTATGGTTTACATTAAGTTAATTTACATCTTGTTGTAACTCTGTCAGTACAGGATCTGACACTGAGGCATCTATTTGGCGTATCACTCACATGCATAGTTTCAGTATGTCCATCTGTTAAATGGTTTCAGTTTGATGTTTTCAGTTGAAGTTTTATAATCATAGTGACTCAAATAGATGTGCCTTCATATATGTATCCGAAGCTGATCGAGCATTTTGAGCTTGATATGGGTTGTGAATAAACCTTTCTTCGTCTTTCAAGAAAGACAAAAGAAAGACAAACGAGAAACGAAACTTATCATAACCATTTGATTTGTTTAATTAAACTCAGACTAGCGAACCATTTATCAAGGAAGGAAGCCATTATATTGAGGCAACAAAGTAGTATATTGGTTTTGAAGCTTTTCATCAACACATGCGATAGTATTTAGCGTTAAGGACAGAGAGGGAAGCTTATAAACCATTATTTCCGCTCAAGGGACTCCTCTTTATGAGATCCACACTTCTAAGTCCTTGCATAACGATGGTGTCTACAAATACTGTCTGTTGTAATAAACTCATCTGTAAAATATGTCAAAGGTTTACACATAGAATCTTATCCGGTCACCATTACTGACAAGGAGCCGAAGTTTTGTAAACACCATCTCCTTTGTTGGATGTTTTGTATATTAAAGTAGAATATAAAGGATTATTTTTATTTTACGAAATATGTGTGAACTGTTTATTTGCAATGAGAATTAGCAAGGATAACTAATACACAAAGTTTCACTTGTTCATAACATTCTTGAAAAACTTCACAGTGTGTTTGAAAGCTATTTTAAAAGCATTGGAATATACAGAAATAATCTGATACCTATTGCAATGATCTGTAACAGTGACAATAAGGTAATAATTATTTATGCTATGGGATTTGGGAATAGATATGACATTAATTATGTACATTTAGATAAGGATTATTTTCGATTCTCGATGTATCATCCATACAGTTACATATTATATGACACTGTATAGAAACATCATCTTTGTACTTGTATCTTTGTGTTTTACAGATGATTTCAAACCATAACTACCAGCCTTGTATTAAAGAAATAATTCTCAATAAAATGACTACTGTGTGTTTGATGAACATTCTATTTTCATTGTTAACAACGTTCAAACATCATGTGTCAAACTAACAATTTTACAGTTTAATGTTGCTTTACATAATGTAGTAAAACAGTTACATTCATGCTTTATAATGAAATACTGAAATTAACCATTCAGAAGACATGGTATCAAACACAAGTATACAAGAACTCTAGTAGCGGAAGAGTTAGAATTTATGAAACGAGAATTGCCACAATGTTTGGATTTTTTTCTTTTTGAAAGTAACAAATACGTGCAGTCACACAGATTTATGCAAACTGTAATAGGCCTCTGTTAGTGTGTCTGAGAAAATCCCAAGGGTTTATAAACAGAGTGACATATAAATGAATGGTTGTCAATCCTTGTAATCCTCTATATAAAGCAACTGAAAGGACACCTATTCAAGAACCCTAGCATTCTCTCCCCACAGAGGCAGATCAAGTCATGTTGATTTAGCCTCTGTTCTATTTCGACGAGTTTGTGTGATAGAAAGGGAGATGTCTGATTGGAGGCAATCAAAATTAGTTGTGCAATCAGCGACGCTGTTCTTAAATCATCATTTTGGCTACTGAAACAAGGCAAAAACATTGTGACATGAACCACCCTTTCCATGCGAGAAGCCTTGTCATTTGATAAAGAAATTCAATTGTATTGAGATGAAAGTTTTTTCCGCCAGGGGAAACTGCCGGAACCCACGGATTTCGGCGTAATGGAACAGAGGCTAAATCAACACGACTTGATCTGCCTCTGTGGGGAGAGAATGGAACCCTAGCAGCAGAAGAGTTAATAGTCTTGAAAAGAGAATTGTCACAATGGTTTGCCTTTGGCTATGCATACTGCCAAGTTGGTTTGCCTTTCGCTACGCAGACATATGCTTAATGCCAAGTTGGTATCATAATGACAAAATAATCTAACAATGTCTGAGAAAAGCCGAAGTGTCTGTTAACATAGCGACATAGAAATGAACTGTTGTCTTCTCTATACAAAACAACTGACAATTTCTTTATCAGCAAATATCTATGACGTTATTGACCAATCTTGGTCGTGTCTGACAGTTGTCTTGCGTTCAATGAAACATGCAAAATTTCTTTTGAGGTTTTATTTCCTCTTGCAGACCAATAGTGTGCATCACAAGAATGTCCAAATACTATAGCTCAATTTGAACTCTTACTTTAAGTAACTCAAAGAAGTTCACGTGGGACCATAATAAACATCCTTGTACGTTGGAGGAAGATATAGCATGATACAGACTTTGTTATATTGTGCACAAAAAAATCTTAATTTTACATATTTCTAAGGAAGGGTAGTTTTTACAAGAATAGGTTTGTGTGGTTGTTCACTTGTTATTTTGAAATGCTTTAACAAATGATAATAAGCTCCGGTTTGAGCTTTTTCTGTTTAACTTTGTTTTTGTGCGTACCTATGACATCGTGACATTAATGACAAAAATGGAACATGAGAAAGAAGTTTTTCAATTTCTACTTCAAAGCATTGATCGCATATAACTTAATTATCGAATCGCTTCAATGCATTTATATTGTACACGTAATTCCTTTACAGAATATCATATAAAGTTCTGGAAAAGAGAGGGCAATGCCTTTACTCGCGTTTTTCGTCGCAAGATCAGAGAGAATTTTGTACAACTATCGGCATGAGCTTGGCAAGATATTTCTCTTGAGAGTTCTTATTCACGATTAGATCCGTGCATGTGTGCACCAAGTAGTAAAATATGCTAATTTACAGCTAGAGATGATGAAGATGTAATTAGTGTCATGTTGCAGCCCGGCATCTGCGAGGCAGCCATTTATTCAGTTTCAGTTTGATGTTTCAATTGTAGATTGATAATTGTAGGGAATAAAAATTTTGCATTTACCAATGTAAAAAAGTATGGACTGAAGATGGAATGTAATAATTGTCTTTATTTGATCTCCATATATACCTGGACGAAAACAACATTGGATTGAGTAAGCCCATCTATCCTTTAAAGGAAACTGTTTTTTTGGTATCCTTTCCTGCCATATATTTACCATCCTTTGATGAAACTTTACACATGTTCTACTTAAACATCGCTGAAAAGTATATGGTGTTTTTGACTGATGCACTGCCAATTATGTCCCCCCCCCCCCCCCCCCCCCCCCCACCCCCGCCCCCCCCCCCCCCCCCCCCCCCGAAGGGTCGGGAGACATATTAGTTTTAGCTGAGTTCCCGTCGGCGTTAGCGTTGGTGTCGACGTTGGCGTTCCCATTTCGTTTCCGGAGCATATCTCTAAAACTATGTGACCTTTCATCACCAAACTTGATATACTGTCTCTCCATATCATGTAGATGTGCCTTTTGGAGGTTATAGATATCTTAAAAAATTAATTTCTTTGTATTTCCATGGCAACAATTTGGACTTAGTCCTTTTCAAGGGTAGTGTTCGTTTCCGGAGCAGATCTCTAAAACTATTTGACCGATCATCACCAAACTTAGTATATTGTCTCTCCATGAATATATTATTGTTTAGAGGTTTGGAGCATTTGAGGAAGGGGGAGACATCTGTTTTTACGGGTAAAAACACTTTCTAGTTTTAAAAGTATTGGTCTTGTGGAAATAAAATCCTTTAAAAAGACAAAGACCTCTTTTCAGGCAGATTGACACACAGTATTATTCTGTAAAAGTTATATCGTAAAAATACCCCAGAAAATAAGGGGGTTACAAACAAGAACATAATTACTTACTTATGTAAATACGAAAATACTCCAAGTGGTAAAAATGTTTAAATTAAAAAATTAAAGCCCAAAGAATATTATTTCACTGATAAAAAGTACATGATATTGATGTATTTAGATACACAGACACCACCGAGTATTTTTTAAAAATGTTGTGTCTTAGTGTTTAACTTTATAGCAACTGTATCTGAAGTGCGATACAATCCTCTTAAAGTGAAATGGAAGGGAAGAAGTAACATACTATTAAACATCACATAATTTTTAGGATGGAAAATTTACGGTTATATGAATAGTCAGATATATGATTTATATTTACATTTCACATTTTTAGCTCATCTGGCCTGTAAGGCCCGATGGGCTTATGGCATGGCATGGTGTCCGGCGTCCGTCCGTCCATCCGTCCATCCGTCCGTCCGTCCGTCTGTAAACTTTGTGGAATTTCGACTTCTTCTCCAGAACCATAAGGCCTAGAAAGCTGAAACTTTGTGTACAGACTCCTTGGCTAGTGAGGATTATAATTTGTAGCTTTAGTGGCCCTGTGACCCCTAATAAGGGCCACAGGGGCCACGCCCTAAAAACCTATTTTCATCTTCTTCTCCAGAACCATAAGGCCTAGACAGCTGGAACTTTGTGTACAGACTTCTTGGCTAGTGGGGATTATAAATTATAGCTTTAGTGGCCCTGTGACCCCTAATAAGGGCCACAGGGGCCACGCCCTAAAAACCTACTTTCATCTTCTTCTCCAGAACCATAAGGCCTAGAAAGCTGAAACTTTGTGTACAGACTCCTTGGCTAGTGGGGATTATAAATTGGAGCTTTAGTGGCCCTGTGACCCCTGATAAGGGCCACAGGGGCCACGCCCTAAAAACCTATTTTCATCTTCTTCTCCAGAACCATAAGGCCTAGGAAGCTGAAACTTTGTGTACAGACTCCTTGGCTTGTGAGGATTTTAAATTGTAGCTTTAGTGGCCATGTGACCCCTAATAAGGGCCACAGGGGCCACGCCCTAAAAGCCTATTTTCATCTTCTTCTCCAGAACCATGATGCCTAGAAAGCTGAAACTTTTTTGTATAGCCTCTTTGAAGAGTGAGGATTATAAATTGTAGCTTTGGTGGCCCTGTGACCCCTAATAAGGGCCACAGGGGCCACACCCTAAAAACCTATTTTCATCTTCTTCTCCAGAACCATAAGACAGAGAAAGCTGAAATTTTGTGTACAGACTCCTTGGCTAGTGAGCAGTGTTGGAGCCAGCTTTTCCAAACATTGGGACCCATGGTCCCCATATGTCCAAAAAGTGGGGACATTTTGTCAATAGTGGGGACAAAGTGTTTTTAAAATTAATGTTTAATTATTTTGTTGTCCTAATGTACATATAAATCATTACTGTACCTATTTTTGAGTTTTGTTTGACTTTATCAAAGTCTATATTATATATTCTATTCTTATTCACCATTTAGCAAGTTTAATTTGTAAACTTAGTCACAGGAAGCTAGGAAATCGTCTCATCAATGTGAATAAAGTTTCTTTGAGAGGCATTTTAGAAGTTGGGATGACAATAATGCTGAGGAATATATGGATGACAACTTCTTTGATCATTGTATGCGACGTTTCGACACAGATTCTTGTGTCGTTCTCAAGCAGAGGAAGAGTAATGAGCTAGGGGGATATATATAAGTAAATAATACAATGCACAGTGACAACAACTTAATGAAGAGAGTAAATGTAATTAAACAGGGATGAGTGGTAGGAAACCAGTAATGTACACTGCAGTGCGTTACATTTAATTGATAGAGGCCAGCGATGTACATGAGTGATTACAGTTAATTAATTGATAGAGGCCAGTGATGTAGATGAGTGATTACAGTTAATTAATTAAGGAGAAGATCATAGGCTGACGGGATGAAGTAACCTTGATCGCGGTTAATTGATGGCTGAATCTTTTTGATTTCCAAAGCTTCTCTTAATTTTCGAAGTCGGTAATCCGGTTGATTGGTAACAAGGCATTTGGTTTCTGACCATTGTATTTGGTGATTGGGGTTGGCTTTGATGTGGTCGGATATAGCTGATTTGCTGTCCAAGTTGTTTACTGATGTTTGGTGTTCCTTTAGTCTTGTGTTGATAGGCCTGGATGTCTCACCTACGTAGTTATGTCCACAGTCGCAGTTTATTTTGTAAACAACTCCTTTTGGATTGTTGTTGGAAGCTGATTGCTTTTTGCCATTGGCATGAAGTAGGTTCTGTAGGTTTTGAGATGATGAAAAGATGGTGTCGATGCCGGCCTGTTGTTTGAGTAGTCTGCTGATATGGTGAGATGGCTTTCCTATGTAGGGGAATAAAGTTGATTCTTGCAGTAAGTAACACGTACCGGGTAAAGTTTCTTGTCCACCCAAATTCCAGTAAAAACCAATAATATCTTGTATATTAGCCGACCCATCGCAGCTCTTAATTGCTTACTGACAGTGAAGTCACATAATGATGCGAGTTGCATTTAAATTGATATCGAATGGTAATTGTCAGACGAATATCAATACAACTTGGAATGACAAAATGAAATTGTACAAGTAGTCACTTACAGTGGTGGTTGTTTGTTTTATTCAGATTACATATTTTTCTCATTAAAAAACGAACATTTAGTCAACAACTTTTGCTTCATGATGTGTTTACGGATAAAAGATATATTCGTTACAAGCCTTATCATTGGCTGAGAAAACGGAAGTTATAAAAGTCGACCAATCAGCGTGTTGATTTGAACACGATGTAGGAAACGTAAAATGTGGTCATAATATCTTCATGACAACATATTGTAGATACAATATTAAATGACTAAATATACCGATTTTTTAAAAACAATCAAATAATTTACGTTTTAAAAAACAACGTGCAGTTTATTGAATTTTTTATGAATGTAGAATTCGAAGAAAAACTGTAAAAAGATAACCAAAAGCACAACAATATTACATGTAATGTTATTTGTCGTAAAGAAATTACGATTTCGTATAGTAAACATTAGCTTTCTCGAGTTTGAAGATGTGTTTGAACTTCGATAAAATACGATGAAAAGAGTGAAAATATGTCAGATTAAACCATTAAGATGAATAAGTTAACAAGCCTTCTCAAGCAATAGTTCTTGATAATATATATTTAATTGGCGTTTTCAGCCCGGAATCGTTGATTAATCTGGAAGTGTTTTCCGTTATGTCGATCATTATTTGTGCGGGCCAATGCCGCATTAGGTGATTTTAATGGGGACATTTTCTTTTTTTGGGCAAACACTGCAGTGAGGATTATAAATTGTAGCTTTGGTGGCCCTGTGACCCCTAATAAGGGCCACAGGGGCCACGCCCCAAAAAACCTATTTTTATCTTCTTCTCCAGAACCATAAGGCCTAGAAAGTTGAAACTTTGTGTACAGACTCCTTGGCTAGTGAGGGTTATAAATTGTAGCTTTGGTTGCCCTGTGACCCCTAATAAGGGCCACATATGCCATGCCTTAAAAACCTATTTTCATCTTCTTCTTCAGAACAATGAGGCCTAGAAAGCTGAAACTTTGTGTACAGACTCCTTGACTATTGAGGATTATGAATTGTAGCTTTGGTGACCCTGGACAACAGGAACGTCCTTCAAATCTATTTTCATCTTCTTCTCCTGAAGTATAAGGCCTAGAAAACTGAAACTTGTCGCCTATATACTTAATTTTATGATTGGTGCCCCTGTGGCCTTTACAAAGGGGGAATGACATTGGCCACACTCTACAGCATAATTGATGATGTAGCCTGATGAGCTACAGAGCCAATGGCTCTATTTTTTCATATGTTGAGGGTAAAGACTCTATTTAAACATGAAAATATTACTTATGTATCTTTATACTTGTAAAGGAGATCTCTCTAGAGTTTAGCAATACACACTAGCCTCCTATCGGGGATCTGTAACAGAACGACTCTGGTTTGACAATATTACCGAGACAGTAAATATTACATATCATCTGATTTCTTTCTCCTGAATGATAATCCATTACACCGTAAAATGTGTAAGATGGATTGGCACGGTTTTACTGACCCCAAGGGAGTTAAATTATGAGCAATTTTCTCTTTGCTGCTTCTTACAAGTAATCATTGTTGTCTAAGTGGAATTCCTCGAACAGATTCCGGACATGAATCTTCACTCAGCGAGTGTTGTAAGGAAATTGCAATTTGTATAGACTTGTCCAAGCCATTATTTACCCGTTACAAGGTTAACAGATAACATATTTCTGAAGGACAGTAGAATATTAATTAAAAGTACTTAACTGTTTTATTTTAACCAAAAGACAAGCCGTTAAATCACTAACAAAACTGCCCAAAAGTTGTAAATCTGTATTTAATCACCCAATGCAATTCATCCTTGTACATAGATGTTTATCTCAGATGTTGCTCTCATTGAACCAATTTAGTCCCGGGGCTGAGGGGGGTCCTGTGTGCAAAAATATGTCCCCGACGTTTGACTTTCGATTCCCGTAGTACACCATTATGATATCGAAAAACAACTTTGGTAGACATTCAAGATATAGGGCAGAAAAGTGTGATTCGAGATGGCGTCTAAGATGGCTGCTGCATCCTTTTAAACCATATAACTCAATCTGGATCTGCCCTAGAGTGTTGAACTTAGTGTCTTTACTTGGTTTTTGAGATCAAGGAATCTAATAAAATTATTTTCGAGGTATATAAATAGCAAATGATGGTCAATTCCAAAAAGGCTGCCAAAATAGCCGCTGAAGCCTGTCGGCCAGCAAATCAAGATTCCTAATTGACCCAGCAGAGTACTGGGATAAGTTTTTTGTAATGAGACATAAATTTCGTGAAATGGACTTAGTCATGTATGCTATTTGTCTAAGCTAAGAATATAAAAACATTTGGAAACAAAACTCAATTTTAATGTTAAATATTGAAATATTCCAGTCATGAACATGTATACGAAAGTATAAATATGAAACAAATAAATTATTGGGAATAAAACATTAAAGTTCACATAGCCACAAACCTATTTCACTATTTTCTTCGGAATATATAAAGTCTGATTACAATATTGTATAGTGCTTCAAAGGTCGCTACTCAAAAATGTTCAGTTTGGTAATGAAAGCCTTTTTTGAAAGCCATTTTTGATGGACCGCTTAGACATATATGGCCACAAACCAGTGAATGCATGACTGGCTAGCCCCCTTTTTGTGACGTCATAAACAGAATAAGCCTCGTGATCTGTGTACATGTACATTTATCGTAACAATACCACAGGAAAAACCCCAATAATTCACGATTTTCCGAAAATGTTTTCCACTCAGTTAGATAAATTATTTGACGCTGTAACACTTATAAGCATTTGGTATAAAATATATCCAGATCAATGGTAATTTCAGTTGAAATAATGATGCATTATTCTGTATAGTCTGTTACGTCACCAGGTGCGTTTCACAGTCGATAATTACACTGTTTTAATGAAAGGCTAATCAAAGGTGTTTATTGGACAAATGACCAAACATCAAGTCCATTTTTGAACGAAAATCGAGAAGTGGTAAATTCGAGGTTAGTGGATGTTTAAGGACAAAGTTATGAACCTGATTTGAAATATATAGTAAGCTTAAAGTTAAAAAAAGAAAGATTCGTTCAAACTGCATTGACTAGACAGAATATATATATCTATATCAAGTTGATAATCTGACAGAGGTTTTCTCTTGACAATGTTCAATGGGAAATGTAACTTGAAGGGATATAAATAAAATTGATAACATATGCACCTAACAAAAGATTGATGCATATAAAGTTAATGACCTTCGATTTAAAACGTTATTATCTTAAATCAAGTTGCGAAGTAATTGAAATGTAATATTTGATATTCTGTTCATTTTATTTGAAGGTTTGACATCACACAATATACCGGTGATATGGCGTAATACTAAACAACATGTACCTTTGAATATTATATGAGTATATATCTCAGTTAAAGATGCCCAGAGTCATGACTTGTCTAAATGATGACCGCAAGACGAGATTAACAAACAAGCTGGCACTAATCTTTGGTCTTTCTTTGATATGTATCTATACACAAAGAACTTAATTAAGCACCGCCCATTTTGTAAAATGAAATTGGGAGCTCTTTGAATATTGTGATATGTTTGATGTATTGACCACTCTAGATATAACAATTGCCGTTTTATTTATTATTTAATTGACGTAAAAATCCTTATAACACGAAATAATTGAAAATATGAGAAGAAATGTGAGACCACTGAAATTTGGCAAAATATAACTATTGTCTGTGGTGAGAAACCACGCATGAAACTTCGGATTTTTTCAATCAAAAATAACATTTTTGATCCCTAGTTGACATTCAAATAGAGATACCCTTTTTATCATGCACGATAAAAGCCTAGCAGGACATTGAATTTTCAGTACTTTTTTCAACCATAATTGAGAAAATTCCGAAATTATTCAAATCTGTGAGTGAATTTGAGATTCTTTGAGTTTGACTTGTGGGTCAAACACTTCTTCTCCCTTTAAATAAGCCATTATCTTAATGAGTCGCCAGTTTTTTCTTAGGGAAGCTTTTTTCAAATTTGATATTTGATAATTTTGTGATTTTGAAGGCTCATACTGATCTAACGACTAACATTTGCTAAGAGGTCCTTACCTAAAATCATCAATTCAGTCAAGAGAATAATCATAACCATATTGCAGCAAAAAATATTTACTTTCATTTTCAGTTATAAATAAACTTGAATTTTCAAAAATACCAAGTTTGGGGATATAAGTTATCCAGAGACAGTGAATCGTAAATTGAGTGAAGTTTTCATTTCTACACTGCTAAATGATCGTTCTATCGAAAAACCCTAATTGTTTTTCTGGAACCTTGTATGGTTTATTAGCAGAAGCTTATTTTCTGAAAACATTGGTGGTGCTTAACTAAGTTCTTTGTGTATATATCTATAGTTCTCTATCTCCGATGGTACGCAACCTGATTATTTACACAATAAATTGTCTACGATCAGTCAACAACACGAAGATTAAAACAGTTTCTATCTTAGGTTGTTCAGAAACTGGACGATTAAG
This sequence comes from Steromphala cineraria, assembly GCA_916613615.1. NCBI lineage: Eukaryota > Metazoa > Mollusca > Gastropoda > Trochida > Trochidae > Steromphala > Steromphala cineraria. The sequence goes on along the minus strand of OU744736.1, from coordinate 24,123,101 downwards.
AATGTCCCTGTTGGTTAGCAACATGAAGGTTAACGCAGTTCTTCATTCCAATTGGTCAACAACCTGAAAGTTAACGCAGTTCTTTATTCCAATTGGTCAACAACCTGAGAGTTAACACAGTTCCTCATTCCAATTGGTCAACAACCTGAGAGTGAACGCAGTTCTTCATTCCAATTGGTCAACAACCTGAAAGTTAACACAGTTCTTCATTCCAATTGGTCAACAACCTGAAAGTTAACGCAGTTCTTCATTCCAATTGGTCAACAACCTGAAAGTTAACACAGTTCTTCATTCCAATTGGTCAACAACCTGAGAGTTACGCAGTTCTTCATTCCAATTGGTAAACAACCTGAGAGTTAACGCAGTTCCTCATTCCAATTTGTTAACAACCTGAAAGTTAACACAGTTCTTCATTCCAATTGGTCAACAACCTGAGAGTTAACACAGTTCCTCATTCCAATTTGTTAACAACCTGAAAGTTAACACAGTTCTTCATTCCAATTGGTCAACAACCTGAGAGTTAACACAGTTCTTCTTTCCAATTGGTCAACAACCTGAGAGTTAACGCAGTTCCTCATTCCAATTGGTCAACAACCTGAGAGATAACACAGTTCTTCTTTCCAATTGGTCAACAACCTGAGAGTTAACACAGTTCCTCATTCCAATTGGTCAACATCCTGAAAGTTAACACAGTTCTTCATTCCAATTGGTCAACAACCTGAGAGATAACACAGTTCTTCTTTCCAATTGGTCAACAACCTGAGAGTTAACACAGTTCCTCATTCCAATTTGTTAACAACCTGAAAGTTAACACAGTTCTTCATTCCAATTGGTCAACAACCTGAAAGTTAACACAGTTCTTCATTCCAATTGGTCAACAACCTGAGAGTTAACACAGTTCCTCATTCCAATTTGTTAACAACCTGAAAGTTAACACAGTTCTTCATTCCAATTGGTCACCAACCTGAGAGTAAACACAGTTCTTCTTTCCAATTGGTCAACAACCTGAGAGTTAACACAGTTCTTCTTTCCAATTGGTCAACAACCTGAGAGTTAACGCAGTTCCTCATTCCAATTGGTCAACATCCTGAAAGTTAACACAGTTCTTCTTTCCAATTGGTCAACAACCTGAAAGTTAACACAGTTCCTCATTCCAATTGGTCAACAACCTGAAAGTTAACACAGTTCTTCTTTCCAATTGGTCAACAACCTGAAGCTTAACGCAGTTCTTCATTCCAATTGGTCAACAACCTGAAGGTTAACGCAGTTCTTCATTCCAATTGGTCAACAACCTGAAGGTTAACACAGTTCTTCTTTCCAATTGGTCAACAACCTGAAAGTTAACACAGTTCCTCATTCCAATTGGTCAACAACCTGAAAGTTAACGCAGTTCTTCTTTCCAATTGGTCAACAACCTGAAGGTTAACGCAGTTCTTCTTTCCAATTAGTCAACAACCTGAGAGTTAACACAGTTCTCCATTCCAATTGGTCAACAACCTGAAAGTTAACACAGTTCTTCATTCCAATTTGTTAACAACCTGAAAGTTAACACAGTTCTTCTTTCCAATTGGTCAACAACCTGAGAGTTAACGCAGTTCCTCATTCCAAGTGGTCAACAAACTGAGAGTTAACACAGTTCTTCATTCCAATTGGTCAACAACCTGAAAGTTAACACAGTTCCTCATTTCAATTTGTTAACAACCTGAGAGTTAACACAGTTCTTCATCCCAATTGGTCAACAACCTGAAAGTTAAGGCAGTTCCTCATTCCAATTGGTCAACAACCTGAAAGTTAACACAGTTCTTCATTCCAATTTGTTAACAACCTGAGAGTTAACACAGTTCTTCATTCCAATTGGTCAACAACCTGAAAGTTTACACAGTTCTTCATTCCAATTGGTCAACAACCTGAGAGTTAACACAGTTCTTCTTTCCAATTGGTCAACAACCTGAAAGTTAACACAGTTCTTCATTCCAATTGGTCAACAACCTGAGAGTTAACGCAGTTCTTCATTCCAATTGGTAAACAACCTGAGAGTTAACGCAGTTCCTCATTCCAAGTGGTCAACAAACTGAGAGTTAACACAGTTCTTCATTCCAATTGGTCAACAACCTTAAAGTTAACACAGTTCCTCATTTCAATTTGTTAACAACCTGAGAGTTAACACAGTTCTTCATTCCAATTGGTCAACAACCTGAAAGTTAAGGCAGTTCCTCATTCCAATTGGTCAACAACCTGAAAGTTAACACAGTTCTTCATTCCAATTTGTTAACAACCTGAAAGTTAACACAGTTCTTCATTCCAATTGGTCAACAACCTGAGAGTTAACACAGTTCTTCTTTCCAATTGGTCAACAACCTGAGAGTTAACACAGTTCTTCTTTCCAATTGGTCAACAACCTGAGAGTTAACACAGTTCTTCTTTCCAATTGGTCAACAACCTGAAAGTTAACACAGTTCCTCATTCCAATTGGTCAACAACCTGAAAGTTAACACAGTTCTTCTTTCCAATTGGTAAACAACCTGAAGGTTATCGCAGTTCTTCATTCCAATTTGTTGACAACCCGAGAGTTAACACAGTTCTTCATTCCAATTGGTCAACAACCTGAAAGTTAACGCAGTTCTTCATTCCAATTGGTAAACAACCTGAGAGTTAACACAGTTCTCCATTCCAATTGGTCAACAACCTGAGAGTTAACACAGTTCTTCTTTCCAATTGGTCAACAACCTGAGAGTTAACACAGTTCTTCATTACAATTGGACAACATACTGAAAGTTAACACAGTTCTCCATTCAAATTGGTAAACAACCTGAGAGTTAACGCAGTTCCTCATTCCAATTGGTCAACAACCTGAGAGTTAACACAGTTCTTCATTCCAATTGGTCAACAACCTGAAAGTTAACGCAGTTCTTCATTCCAATTGGTCAACAACCTGAAAGTTAACACAGTTCTTCATTCCAATTGGTCAACAACCTGAAAGTTAACGCAGTTCCTCATTCCAATTTGTTAACAACCTGAGAGTTAACACAGTTCCTCATTCCAATTGGTCAACAACCTGAAAGTTAAGGCAGTTCCTCTTTCCAATTGGTCAACAACCTGAAAGTTAACACAGTTCTTCATTCCAATTTGTTAACAACCTGAGAGTTAACACAGTTCTTCATTCCAATTGGTCAACAACCTGAGAGTTAACACAGTTCTTCTTTCCAATTGGTCAACAACCTGAAAGTTAACACAGTTCTTCATTCCAATTGGTCAACAACCTGAAAGTTAACACAGTTCCTCAATCCAATTGGTCAACAACCTGAAGGTTAACGCAGTTCTTCATTCCAATTTGTTGACAACCCGAGAGTTAACACAGTTCTTCATTCCAATTGGTCAACAACCTGAAAGTTAACACAGTTCTTCATTCAAATTGGTCAACAACCTGAAAGTTAACACAGTTCTTCATTCCAATTGGTCAACAACCTGAAGGTAAAAACAGTTCCTCGTTCCAATTGGTCAACTACCTGAAAATTAACACAGTTCCTTTTTGGTCAGAAACCTACAGATTAACATATTTCCTAACTTGAAAGACATCATACGCTAGAAATTACTTGTTTTATATATATAAATATTGGTTTTATCTTTCAGAAGGTCATCATACAGCATTTTATTTTCACTACGATGATTAATAGTATTGCATCATTAGATTATTACATTATTTTGTTATTACCTGTGAACATATCTCATTCCCACTCTATTCTATGAGGTAAAAATGATAGTTGCCTTAAATGATAAAAATGGTATGCATACTTCTCCCTTCTTATGTTGAAGTTTACACAGTTGATATAAATACAATTAAATAATTGGAGGGTGACCGACACATTTACTACACAGAAAATTGGTCTATAACGGATGACGACAGCCTGTATAATCAAATGATAGTAGTTATTCATCATATCTGTAAAATAAAAAACTTCCCTAAACATGTTCAAAATGTTACATGGTCACTTAACGGTGAGAGTTGCCAGATACGCTCCTAAGTATTCAGAAGCATTTAAGGTAAACAGTTCTTTGACAGTAGGGACCTTTTCTATGAATTTTTAAATAACTTAAGACTGCACCAAATTTTTATGTACCATAAAACAAACCACGGAACACATTTTTAAAGTACTCACGGAAATTGAAATTAAGTGGTGTTCGACGTTGATTTTGTTATTGCTCGACAGATTTATGTAATCATTTCAAATGTTCAAATAACTATGTTTTCCCCAAATAGTCTTCATGTATGCATTGCAAAAATATAAAATTAAATTGCCTTGTTCAGGTAAAACTCTCACTCTCAGCAATGCATCTGTCAACAAACCTGCAACGCTCCTTTCACTTGAATTTGCAGTTGCACGTGCGTTGTGAATGAACTCGTATGCATAGTAGTTTCTAGCACGCGTTTTGGTCTGTAAATATAAAGGAAACCTGCAAAACTTGATATCTGCAAGCTGGAACTGGCGAACCATGGATAGAACTGCGCCGAAAATCAGTCCAACGTTGAGAAATCTTACTGCGTGTAGAACAGTTCTCTACTGCATATTTTTATATAGGAAATGCAAAGTTCTATATGGGCGAAGAGTTTTACATCTTAAAATGGTACTCATCTCAAATGACATTTGTGAAGTTCTACCTACGCAATAGTAACATGTAGTTTCACAATTACAATACTACTTAATTGAATCAAATGATCAGGTAGACGTAGACTTCCGGTTTCGGGGGGGGGGGGGGGGGCATACAGTAGAACACTGATATAGCGAACAAATGTCAAAATTCGAACATGGTATCAGTAAAATTATATGCGTATAGCGAACTCGGAAATAGGGAATTAACGGATATAGCGAACTGAATCTAATCCCCCCGAGACAAAATGTTCACAAACTGAAGACGAGATGTACAAACAAAAATTGAGGATTTTATCAATCTTGAATGAATAACACGAATAAAGAAGTGACGTTCCGTACATGTATGATTCTATAATATTTTTCTTACATCGTCTTTCCCAATCCCTGATATTGACCATCAGTCTGTTAAAATACAGAAACTGAATTGTAGTTTGAAGTCAAATATTTTAAGATTTCTAAGATTGATCTGATACTTTTCCGAAAATTGTTTGTACCTCAAACATTTCTACTCACTTAACAGGTGAACAATATACTAAAAGTCACTTTACCTATCCTAAATAAGATCTTTTTTTTTCTAGTCAAGCAAGCCAAAGCCACGACAGTGGATTACTCCACTCCCCTCAAGAACCACTTTTGGTGGAGTGCCCAGGTCCGCGGTGGACAAACTTTGAAGATGCAGGTAGTTACAACTTATTGCAGATAATAATTCTGTTTTTATACTTTTGCCATATCCAGATAAATTGAAAACGTGTTCTTGTTTGAACAATTTAAAAAAAGAGGATTTGCTTGTATATAATTATACAAGATCATGTTATGGATGACTTCTTGATTTGTTTCACTCAAATTACAATTTTTCTTTGCTACTCCTTGTCGATTAAACGTTGTCAATCATTGAGAATGTAGATTATGAATATAATGGTGTCTTTTAGGAAACCTGGATAAGAGTGTCAATGTCCATGAGTGGTCAGTTGCAGGACATACACAGGGCAGTTGCAGTCAGGGTCCACTTAACCAAGAGGACCATGAGCGGCCATGGCTGGACAACAAAAGTGAGGATATGGACACCCTTCTACATGTGGTCACAGAATCACGTTTCCTAAAGCAGTTTTGACTTTTTAGCTCATCTGGCCTGTAAGGACCGATGGGTTTATGGCATGGCATGGTGTCCGGCGCCCGTCCATCCGTCCGTAAACTTTGTGGAATTTCGACTTCTTCTCCAGAACCATAAGGCCTAGAAAGCTAAAACTTTGTGTACAGACTCCTTGGCTAGTGAGTATTATAAATTGTAGCTTTAGTGGTCCTGTGACCCCTAATAAGGGCAACAGGGGCCACACCCTAAAAACCTATTTTCATCTTCTTCTCCAGAACCATAAGGCCTAGAAAGCTGAAACTTTGTGTACAGACTCCTTGGCTAGTTGAGGATTATAAATTGTAGCTTTGGTAGCCCTGTGACCCTTTATAAGGGCCACAGGGGCCACGCCCTAAAAACCTATTTTCATCTTCTCCAGAACCATAAGGCCTAGAATGCTGAAACTTTGTGTACAGACTCCTTGGCTAGTGAGGATTATAAATTGTAGCTTTAGGGGCCCTGTGACCCCTAATAAGGGCAACAGGCCAGGGGCCACGCCCTAAAGCCTATTTTCATCTTCTTCTCCAGAACCATGAGGCCTAGAAAGCTGAAACTTTGTTTACAGACTCCTTGACACTTATACAAATAAACACTCATGTATATTTATATTATGATATATAACTGAAGCAATTTGAGTCCTATTGGTCATGCAAGTACTGGTAGGAGTGGGTTCCATTTGTAATTGTTTGTTTTTTTATAGTGCATAAGAAAATATGTGATATTTTCTTAGTCTTTTATGATATATTTAAACAGTATTTAAGGAGGATGTACCAATTGTTAAGCCAAACTTGCAAGTCAACAAAAATCAGTGAATGCAATATTATCATTACATAAGTATATACATTTCACAAACATCTTTACCTTTTGAGACCAGCAGCATATTGAGTATATAGATCTGACAATATTGATTTGTTAGTTAATTGATATGTGAAAAATGTGGTGTGAATGGATTTATTTGGAACCTTTCAAAACAGAGCACTGGATTGTTTTAACAACCACTTCCTAATATATGCTCCAAAGCGCAACTCCTACAAGTAAGTTTTGTATTTGTTGCAATATCCGCTGAATAATGATCATAAAGATAACATGAAGAAATGATGAAATTGTTAATTTACTTTACTTTTGATGAACTGAATGAACGAAAGTGGTATGTACAGTGCTACAAAAGAAAGTTTGCCTATGTGTAACTTTTCAGATTTGTAAGAATAATCATATAAATATGTGTATATGTGTAAATATAAGACTTTATGTGTATTTGATATAATCTTCTTAATTGTTTATCAGTTTCATTATCAGACCAGGAACAAACTTGCAGCCATTGATCACAACCATCATCTTCATCGACCAGAGAAAGTGGACTCCAATGGTGACACAGTGTTAGTTTCATCATTTAAAAAAAACATTCAACTTATTGCACCTTTTCTATTTAAAAAAAATCATATAACGTTGAAAAGATTTTACGAAACTTGTAAATGACCAATACTGGTAAAATGTTCATTTTGACCAACCACTTCTTTATACCATAATTGTACTTTTGGCTCTACATCTAGTATTACTCAGAGATTTTAACCTTTTGGTGTCTAAATACAATGCGTTTCAAAAATTCCTTTTCCTTGTAGCTACTCGGGATGCGTTGGAGGCCCCAGATGGAGAAGCAGGAGAAGAACTACAGCTACAACACCGACCTCCAACTCCTGACCTTCCAACTAAAGCAGAACGACAGGAAAGAAGGGATCAAGCGCAGGGCCCCTGTCCACTCGAAACACCCCAAGTTGATTTCCTCCACAACTGCCAAGCGTCCTTGCCCGCCCATCAGATTTGATCAAGAGAGAATATCAAGATTTAAGTAGGGTATATCAAGTAGAATATGATCTTGAGTTGATCTTAGGTTTAACACCGCTTGAACATATTTTAAGAAAAATAGAAAAGTAGGGAAACTTAATAAATAAATAAGTAGGATATTTCGTGTGAATTTCTTTGTCAAAAACATTCCATCATTTCTGGGACAAATGAATCAAGTGCTAACATTCTGAATTTTTCCCAACAAAATTTTTTCTTTCTTTATTTTCTACTATGAAAGTCTGTCATAATCCCTTATATGGGTGGCTTTTATTGTTTTATGTAATATATTGTATGTATTTTTATGTTGAGGTAAGCTAATAAACAATCTGTCTGTCTGCTTTGCTTTATACAGCAACACTAAAAGTAAGAGTAATACACCCTAATTGAGTGCTGATTTTGTGCAATACCAGTTTAGATTGCTTATCTTTGGTGTTACATAACTATGATTAATTGGTAGTGAAGGGTTGAGAAGTGGTCTGTTGTGTAGTCCCAATGCACAGGAAGTAGTGTTGTCAATATATATTGATGTGGAGTGAGTGAGATGGTATTAAACGTGTTTTGAACAATAAACGTGGATGTTGCCATCCAAAAGAGGTTAGACGGATCAGGGAGAAAGGGATCGAAAGGATGAGGGAACACCACGGTTCTCGTTTGTTTCCAGTTCCAAGACGTCCAAATCGCTGCAGAACAAACTGTCTGTACGCTTGATGTCTGTATGACGCGTTGTCCCGAACCTGGTCATGGACCATGAAGTCATTTTAGTGGGCGATGGCTTAGTCCAGTACAGCTGGCTCTACAACTAGATAGAATTTTGGGGCCTGTGTTGCACAGCATGTTGCCCCTCTTCCCATGCAGCACTTGTTCTCAGTTTCTGTAGCCATTGCTCGACAGTTGCCACACCGGCACCAAGCTGGGCTCTCAGGCTGAGGCGATGGTGACCTGAAGTGCTCCTTGTCTCTCGTCAGCAACTCAACTACAATCTTCCGCATTGCCATTCGCCAAGTTGAGCAGCAACGTTTTGTTAAAATTCGTAAAAAAACACTTATATCTATGTAGGTTGAATAAAAACATTGAATATTTTTTCATAGTACATAAATAATCTGGATCAAGATATAAATGAAACATGTTTTTTCATAAAAGAATCCCTTTTGACTGTTATAAAGAATTTCCTGAGAATGCACCTTAATAACTTGCCGATGTTGTGTTGCAGGAGTTGGTCTATGGGTAGGTTGAGATGTCATTGGTGTGGAAGTCTTTCTTACTGCCTTTCTTCTCTTGTCTGCCAACGGACATTGAAAACAGGTGCTTCACTTAGAAGAGAGGGCAGTGTGTGACCAACATAGACAAGTTTAACCGTGTCGTGATGGACGAGGATGTTTTGGACGCAGCAGGAGCCTATAGAAATGATCTGTACGCGTATGACCACAACAGGAACAACAGGATGTTCAGGCATACCGCATACAGAAAGTTCATCTTAACGGCGTGTTACGTTCTGGCGAGAGGAAAGTTGTGCCGTCATGCACTGTGTTAAATAAGAGAGAACGCTGCCCTGCTGACAATGGACACTACACAGGATTTCGTTCAGTTAGTTCAGTTTAAAAAATAACACAGAACACTTTGCTAAACTATTGTAGTACCATGTTCCAAGTACCAAGGGAGTTGAGTGTGAGAAACGGTAAAATCTCAAATGACTCTTTTACTTCGATTTACTTTTTGTATGGTTTGTAAAATACTGGTGTAACATTGTTTCATTTGAAATAATTAAAATGACATGCATACATGTATATACATTAATCATAACATTCTGATGACAAACTATGAAAGCAAGAAGATTGGCTTTCTTGTTCATATATTAATTGAATTATGTATTGATTTGAATGCAAATGTAAAAAAACAACTTGATATATACATGAATGACATCTGATAATTGAAAACCATTACAAGCATTACTCTTCTGGACAAATCTGGATGTTTATACATGAAAACAAAAAACATTAAGATGTGATGACTGTAAATATACATGAAAATGCATAAACACTACTCTTGCTTGCTACAATTCTAGATGTCTATATGTTACGTAATGCCTGTACTATCATATACACACATAGTATTTAACCATTTCAAAAAGTATGAACATTGTGATGACAGTTGAAGAATTGTTAATTTTTTTTGTTAATTTGAATGTTTAATAAATGTTGATTTACTGTACATGAATAACATTTTATGAATTATTCATGTTGACTGTGGGTGGATACATGATGTACATACTTTATTTGTGAATATCATTGTCTACCAATAAGGACATTTCTGTATTGCAATATATTGGTACTTCCTTAATTAAAAACTGTGCATGCTTTCTTGTCTAAATATGAGCCTTAAGAGCGATCATGATTGCCGAGCTATAAGCCGTTTTGGAATAAGATATTTGTTCAATAACATTTTTATCATCTGTATATATATTTGAGCTATTTTCAAAACACAACTTCACAATTGTAAAGAACTTTCCGTCAATCATGTTTTATTCAGTTGTGTTTTTTGCAATTTAGATAGAAACAGCTCGTTTTAAAACGTTTGATATATTGGATATCTTTAGAAGTGTGTACCGATTCGTATTGCAATAAACCGATAATACCGCGCATCCTAATAGGTGACACATCTGATTACTTAAATCTTGATTTTTGTTTCTCCATCAGTTCAGACTTGGAAGGACAGGCAACCTTGGCGATGTTACTGGAGATTCTCCTTGGGTCGTCTGCCCTCGGTGGGGCACGCCTGTTGGTGGGGAGTGGGTCCTTTGCTTTCTCCTCAAACACCATGCACTGGATGTCATACTTGTATGCGTAACCCTTGTTGATCTTAACTGGGGCGACACTCCAAGTCTTTGATCGCTTGTTGAACCTTGCTTTTTATCTGAATATTAAGACAACATATTAGAAATGACATCCGACATTATGTAAGCATGATGAAAATGAGAACACACATTATCATGAAAAAATTGATTTGAAACACTCGCTTACATGGCTTCTGCACTCTGGTCAAGATGATCCGGCCTGTTCATATGGTGATTGTAATCAAAACGGTCACGAGCACGGTAGCCAGGGATCCTGATGTAAAGAAGTTGATATAATATAATAAAATATAATAATATTGAAACAGAATAAACTTTAGAAAATAGAAAGCCTTCATACTTGTTTTGTCTTGCTGATAAAGTAAGTAATAATTTTTAAAGATGAAATTCTGTGTTACTTACTGGTGTGATTGTCTCTTGAAACACTACATCAGCAGGTGATTGTGGAAAGTCTCCAAGATGCCAGCGTGCCTAAAACAAAGCAATGTTACTGTTAAAACAAGAACAATTGCAACAAAACCATGCAAGACGTTTTTTGTTCTTTTTATACATAAGTGTCATTTCATGTTTTTATTACAAGTTTGAAACAGGTTATAACCGTGTGGACAGTTATTTTATGACATTTATTTCTTCAACAATAACAACTTGATAAAAAGAATATGCTAAAAGTGGAGAATGGAAAACAATAACCGAAACTTGGTGAAGTGAGTCATGTTCCCCATTAGCCTGCGGTACATTACGACACTGCGGAGGATTTCCATCCCCTCGCTGTTGCTTTCAAACCAGGGTTTCTTGTCAAAATCTGAGTTGAAGGTGCATGAGCGCAGTGACCAGTGGTCATCTCACTCAATGCCCACTTATCCTTGTTGCAGATATGCTGAAGGATTCTCATCCAAGTTTCCTGTGGAAAACAAATGTAGATTCATGTCAACTTACATCATCTACTAATTTCACAGAATTTCAATATAACACAAAAACTGACACACCTGTGTAATGGGTCAGTGGAGGACAGAATGGAACATGATAAATACAATTCCAATTTATAATGAAAATTGCCTGACCCGCAAGTATGAAACTTCATTAAATCTCCATTGTATATTATTTACACAATTCATTTCATATTATCTTAGTACTTGTTGAACAAATAATATGTATTTAAGTTCAAGACACCTAGTTACCTTCAATAGATCTTCATTGGCCTCACATATCTTGGAGCAGTACCAGAAATGGTTCCTGATGGAAGGAGCCCAAGTTCGCAACAATGCCGTCTCCTTGGTATTCCCAAGCTGAAACAATCATTGTGAACACTTAGTCACTATGCTACATTTTATAAACCATAAAAGCTAAATTAATAGTCTATTTCATGTTTTTTCTTCTAAATGATATAATGAGATCATTTAGCTTATTATAGCGTGCACAATATCCCTACATTCCCCCTTTTATAAGTATATTTCTAGACAGTAAGTGTTTCATGATACAGAAGTTGGTTTTCCTTCTGTTAAGATGTTTTCCAATTTAAAAGATTTGTCAATACTCTTTAACATGTTATTGCGAGTTTTTTGCTTATCAAAAGGAATTGAATATTTTGTAAAAACATTAAAGAAATCAATTTGAAATAAATATTATGTTAAAAATTTAAAATGAAAATAATTAAGTACAATGTACTTGAACTAAGTGTGAGAGCACCATGTATACATTCAACGTATATATCGGCATGACTCTACTTAAATGAGGTCGGAATTATGTGTCTATCATTTGTAATAAGACATGATTACCAATACATGTTTCGAGTCACAAGATGTTAAGAGTTAAAACGCCCATCTAAATGCATAATTCATAATTCAACGTGTTAAAATTCGAAACATGTTTTGATGCATGTTTTGAAATCATTATTTATTGTCCTATTTTGCGACCAGAACCTGTATATGTTTAATCAACCTCAAGAAGTCTCCTACTACCATAATGACAAACGTTGAGATGATCCTGGAGGCTGTTGGTGGAATGTCTCGCTTCCAAGTCTCAATCGTTATGTGTGTAATTCTTGGTATCAAAATCCTCTACGGTTGGGGCCTGATGATGATGTCCTTTGCTGGAGTTGCTCCTGAAGAATGGTGGTGTCGAGAGGACAGCCAAAGAGGAACTTATTCAGATGGATTGGGATTTGATACAGCATACCCTGAGGATTTCGCCTTCAACAAAACGGTCTATAGTTTTAATCAAACTGATCGGCTTAAGTATTGTCCCATTGGGCCTCAATGCACATCCTATGTCTATAGTGAAGAGAAACATACAGTCGTGAGCAAGGTGACTGTTTTTCATGTTCTTGAATTGATAATTATGTGTTGTAAAACAATTAGGTAGGAAACTGACCTACTTTAAAATTTTATATTGCTCCATCCTCTAAATGTTAAGCACTATACTAAAGCAGTTTAAGAAAGTTCCACTCATTAGCATAGAGTGCTCAAACTGTACAGTGGGCTATATATAAAACAAGTCTGGAATAGAATCAAATCTTGCGCATGCGTTATATCAGCCAATCAGAGCGGCGATTTTGCTACGCGAAATTGTCAACTTTAGTCCGGGGACAAACAAACCGATAATGGCGACTCGTTTCTGTTGTTACAAATACTATTTATTTAAAGCATTCTTTACAATATTTATGCATCGATGTCATGACATAAGTATTCCTCATTGTGTAGGGTAGCAAGGTATCCATTATCCATCGCTAAAATTGTTGAAATGGCTTACTACATGGTAAAAAAAACAATCACGGGTCGGACAAGTGTTCGAAGGTGAGAATTTCTTCGAATTGCGCACTTTTCAAGTCACTCATATAAACTGTCAACGAGGTGACAGCTCTAAGTACCCTTTGACAATTTATCTTCAGTACTGTATTTTTCTGAATCAACAGTTCATTTAAGTTGATCGAGATCATTAATAGCAATCCTACACGTTGACATTTCGGCAATTTTCGAAATTTCGGCATATTGTAAACAAACTATGTTAGACGTGTTGTGCAAAATACGGCGAAATGTCTCACTAAGAAATTATTAAATATCAAAGACACTTGCAGACATTGAATTTTTGATAAATTTAAGGTTTTCTGCATTTCCATTTCACTCATTATGTTCCATATATGTATTATGCTCAAACCCATAGATTAATTTATGTACAGCTTTCATGAAAGCAATGTCCCATGCATTACCTTTCAGCTAGGCATTTGATACTAACAAAACTTGAAAATATTCTTGCCTGTAAGATTAAACTTGAAAAATATATCATGTTCATTTTAAATATTTCAATTTTACAGTTCAATGGTTAGGTTTATTTTCAAACATTTGACAAAAGAAAACCTAACTATTCAAACAAATTATTTTATTACTTCATTAATTGGTGCCAGTGTAGGCGTATAATTAAAAACTTAAGCTATGCAACAATCAACTTTTCTGTCAAAGCTGTAACAATAATTTTTGAAATGAGTCAATAATCAAAACTGTTGAAAACTATCATTTTAAGAGTTTTTGTGACCATAGATAAGTTGACAAAATTAAATCTGATTACTATTCTTTATCAAGCAAATAAAACTTATTTATACCTGGTCTCGTTGCTATGGTTTCCTTTGTTCTAACTGTAGGTATATTCACCGATACACCACAACTTTTCTAATACACCTATTCTTTTTTGCACACCCAAATTAAGTCAGGTGTAAAGATTTCCAACTTTGGCAAATCAACGGAGTTGTAAAATTTAGAATAGTTTGAGAAATGTTAGCGACCAAAGTAGGAATCGAACCAGGGGCCTTAATGTTGCGATGCAACGCCTCTATCGACTGAGCTACTGAGGCTTGATACAAGAAGTGGTACTTTTTGTTGTGCCATGTCTAGGTTGTTGTATTTTCCTATATAAGCCTATGAATAGGTATTAGTTTGTACCAAATTTTAAAGTAATGAAGTCAGTTTATGTTTTTTAAAACGTAATAAGAAGAGTATTGTTTATATTTTTTTTATCTAGTTAAGACAAATCATATATACATAGAGAAGGGTGGATAACTCTTTATCGTCAAATAAAACTTGACCGGAGTGGGGTATAAGTCAGATATACCCACCCTTCCATCGGTGCATCACTCAATATACCTCCTGTTTAAATCGTAGATCCTCGGCTCCGCTACGCTACGCCTCGGAGACTCACGATTCAAACAGGAGGTATATTGAGTGATACACCTCAGGAAGGGTGGGTATATCTATTACATGTCCATGATTTGGAATACAATAAGACAAAAATCAAAATAATAAATAAAATAAGAATTTCATAGGTGAAATCTTGATCAATAAAGCTATTTTTATTGCTGTTTACTCATATGTTCAGTGATCACTGATAATTGTTTCTAATCCCATTTTACTTTGGAAACCTGAAATGCAATATTTATGTTAAGCAAAGATTTATTTGTTATTTTCAAGATTGATAACTTCCAGGATCCCTTTGTTACTATTATAACAATTATATATTTAAAAAAGTTCATAGTGTCACTTAATTTGTTTGGATCTTTCAGTTTTGAATTCTTTAACACAATTTAATGTACAGTGAAATCTATGTATGGCTGTAGGCTTTTCTAATGGAAATTTGGTCATATCAATATTATCGCAATCACAAATAAATTTAGATCAAGAGGTTTTATATAAGCATGATAAGAGCATACTGTTGTATGACAAAATATAAGATCTGCATGTTGATCTAAATTTATTTAAATTGATATTTTCAAGATCCTGAATGAAGCCTGTCAAATATGTATTTTATTTTAATTGTAAAAATCATCCCTGTGTATTCACCTCCTACAACTTAACATTCTCTCTTTTACTGTAGATATTTGGGATTCATTAAATATTTATATTTGGCTACATTTGAAATATATTTTTTAAAAAGCAAAATATACATGTATACTATGGTTGTATGGAGTGTCGCCAAATAATATTTTCTAATGGTATTTGTGAATTAATCTTTGATGATTTATGTACAGTCAATTGATTTTTGAAGGGAGACTCATTTGGTAGTTGAATTTTATTTAAAAAAAAGGTAACCTGTGAAGGAAATATGAAAACTATTACCATTTAAAGGGGCAGTAGCACATTTTTTGATAATTCTATATGTAGGACTCGGATCTGTGGCGGGTCTCCAATCCATGGCGGATTTCCTAATCTATGGCGAGTTTGATTGTTTGATTGTTTATTGACGTCATGTTTAGTGACGTCATTGACGGATGACGTCATAATCGCTAACTGTTCGCGTCACCAAACGAAACCGCTGTTCATTGGGAAGACAAGATATTTTCCAACAGAAAGAAAACAATTCAACCGCTATTGCCGTCTGAGATAGTATAATACCAATTGCATTATGTTACATATTTCCGTCATACTGTCTATTTAAGCCTTCGTTTTTTTTAGCTCTCCTTTGTAGCCCTTGGATTCATTGCAACTGTCTTCTTTAGTAATAAATTCGCTGAAACTATCTTCTTTAGCCCTTGGATTCATACTACATGTCTACTTTAGCTCTTGGATTCATATTACGGGATTTCTTAACGGTTAGGGTTAGGGTTAGCGTTATAGCTTCACTGCACAATATGTTCGCCACTTTATCTACAATACATAGGCCTACATTACCGACCCTTGCACTCGACAAGCTAACCCTAAAACATTGTCGATACGGATCCAATGGTTAAAAAAGATAGCCAACAAATATCTATCTGCTAAAAAAGTCAGTCTAACGAGAATCCAAGGGCTAATTTCCTAAAGATATTAATTTAGTGGCGAACATATTGTTGTACCGATTGCATTACTTATTGACCAGTTGCAGATTTTGGCCTATAATACAGTACATGTAGGTAAGTACATGTAGGAAAACACATAAATTGAATGTTGGTAACGCAATTCTACCCAGCTGAAAATGTCTCATCACAATCAATACAAAATCCGCCACAGCTTTTGATAGGTACGGCAATTTTCCAAGCATTTGAAAATCCGCCATGGATTTGGAAATCCGCCACGGATTTGAGGCCTGCCATGGATTCGAGTCCTACATATAGACCTCTCCACGGAGCAGTGCGTCATGCCGCTTTCAGTTATCCCCCTTTGTGGTGGCGCTAGTATCGTCCGCCATTAAGGGGCTGCAAATTGACAGTGACGTTGCATGCCATTGATTTGACGTTCTCGTCCCAGAAATGGCCGATAACAAAATCAAACCGTATGAACGTGGGTCAGGGAGGATATGTGCAATTAAGGACTGTACAAATAGCCAAAGAAAGCTGCGCATTTGGAAGGAAACACCCTGTCAACTTCATAGATTACCACGGAACGATTGCCCCTGCATGTTTCCCTATCATCTTCATCGGTTTCCTGTAAACGAAGATCGACGTCGTGTTTGGGTTTCACGTGTTAATCGGACAGATTTTCATCCATCTGGAAGCAGTGTGGTATGTATTTCTAAAGATTTTAGTTAACAACATCTGACCATAAAATAATAAAATAATATGATTAGAGATAAATACTGTCATGGACCCTTACTGCAATACTGTAAACATAAACATTATTTTGTGAAAAGTCTGAAAAGGTTTGATATAGTTAATACTACTTATAAATAATAGGCCCTATATGTTCGGAACAATTTCATGATACATAGAGGATATCTTTTGGTTTGAGTGTGATATCACTTATCTCTCATCGAGTGACGGGGTAGAGCCAGTATTTTCACGAGTGGCGCAGCCACGAGTGAAAATATAGGCTTTACCACGTCACGAGAAATGTGCTAATTTACGTTCAAAAGGTCTTGACTCGAGAGTTTTCTGACGACGTCATACCATTGTTGATCGTAACTTAGCGACGGCGATGACGTCGCGTTGATTGTAGAAGTGACGTCAAACCATTGTACACATGACGTCATCCTCTTTGTGATATCTTCACTGACTTGAAAAAGTGATATCAAACTCAGTGGCGAGAAAAATTTTCTAGAACTGAGAAAACTCAGTCTTTCACCGCTTAGCATGTAATAAATGTATATATCATAATTCACAGTGATAATGTGATCATTCTTAGTCTTTTAAATAATTGAAATACATTGTCTGTTGTAAATACTGAAAGTGATTTTGTTCTTATTTATTTTTTCAGATATGTTCAAATCACTTCTTGGATGGGCAACCTACCACCCAAAACCCTGATCCGGTCTTACATTTGGGTTATGAAAGGAAGGTTAGTGCGTTTTCAATGTGAAGTGCTATTTTGATGTCTTATGACATTAAGTTAAGTGTACTCTCAGTTATTTCATTTTGATTTGTATTCAATTAAGAGTTAAAACTGCTGCTTTGAAAGTATTCTACAGCAGATGTTATATATTCTTATTTAGTACTTAAGATATTAAGATATATTATGTTAATTATTGAATTAAATAAGAATTGATCTTATATTTTTCAGGTGACACAAGGAAGAAGGGCCATAGTCCGACACCCTCTGACTGATGTATCCAGGACCACAGAGAACCATCCAGTGGACGAGGAGTCCCAGACTGAAGATCAAGGTGCTTGTCAAGCTGAAGAGGAGGACACGGAAGAGGAAGTGAAGGAGGAGAAAGAAAACAAGGAGAATACTGCTTCACCACAGGATTGTGACTGTTGTAAACAGAACTCTTGTTTTTGTTTTCACAAACCTACAAAAATAATTGTCACCAGATCTGTTGCAGTACAGGTTGATGTAAGCAAATCAGTTGATCACCATTATGCAGTAAAGCAGTACACAACCAAAACTAAAACGGTTTCTGTCCAGGTTAATTTTCCTCCTTTTTCTGCAGATAGCATTAAAACTGACACTGATTCTGTCTTTTACACTGGTCTCACTTTACAAGTATTTCTCTCATTAGTTACCTTTCTTACATCTGTAATGCAGTCAAACATTAAGATGCAACTCTCTGATCAAATTCTTCTCACTCTTATGAGACTAAGGCTTGGCATTCAATTTCACGATCTTGGCAGACGATTTTCAATTTCAATGCAATTAGCAAGTAAAATCTTCGGAGTTTGTATCTCAGTTTTATCAAGAAATTTAAAGGATTGCATTATTTGGCTTCCAAGAGATGTTATTAGGTCTGCAATGCCAATGTCCTTCAAAACTACTTACCCCCACACAACCTGCATCATAGATTGTACAGAAATATTCTTACAACGACCATTTTCACTTAAGGTTAGAGCTCAAACTTACAGTACTTATAAAAGTCATAATACTGCTAAAATTCTTGTGGCAATTGCTCCAAATGGTTATATCATGTATGTTTCTAGATGTTTTGGGGGTCGTGCTAGTGACGTGTATATCACAAAAAAAATCAGGATTTTTGAATTATTTACTTCCTGGTGATGAGGTAATGGCAGATAGGGGCTTCACCATAAGTAATGAGCTTTACGCTCGAAGAGTTAAACTGAATATTCCTGCTTTCATGAAGGGCCGTAAACAGCTAAGTGCTACAGAATGTATTGAAACAAGAAGAATTGCATCTGTGAGGATTCATGTAGAAAGAGCAATTGCAAGGCTGAAGTCTTATAAAATTTTGAACCAGGTTCTCCCTCTTAATGCTGTTAAAAATCTTGATAAGATAGTAAAAGTATGCGCAGCCTTGTGTAATATTAGACCAGAGCTTGTTAAGGACAAAGTTGAGTGATTTTAAATGTTTTCAGAGAAGTGAAATTGTATTAGAAATAACTTAAATAAGGTTAACTGTTATGATATTAATAACATCTTCCTTACATATTGTTGTACAGTGAACATGTAATATGTGTTTTCCTTGAAATTATTTCTCCTTACTAAACTGAATATTAGCCTGACCTTGGTCTAAGTTCATTGATGTTAAAAGAGTTATTGTGCATATGCAATAACAAAGAAACTTCACTAAAAAAACAAAAAATCATTGTAATTGATACATCAATCTTTATTCGTGAATTTTTAGGTATGTAATGTTATAAACATAATCTTTATCTTGAAATATTCAACAATATTGTCAATGCTGTTTTTACTAGAGGACCATTAAAAGCTCAAGGATATCTTATGACAATTTGATTGGACAGCACTGATAATTAAGTATATATTGGATCAGTATCGTTCAGAAAGATATAACAGTACAAAAGATTGATATAAATACATACACACATCTTTATCTTATATACAAAGAAAGACTTTGTCATTATCAAGCTAGTTGACCAAGCTGATTGCTTTATTTTAAGGATATATCACCTTGACTACATGAGTGTGTATTTAAAGAATTTCTGGCATTATTTTTCAACTTATTAAAAATAACTTCTCCCTCTAAGTGATATCACAGTTACAAAAGTCCATTTCATCTTTTGGGTTTGTGACATAGGAGAAACCTTTATCATACCATACTTCTAGCTAAAATATTTATCTGTGTCTCATGTATTAAACATCATATTCTTCATCTGGGTGATTTTATGATTTTAAGATGACATGGGAAAAACATACTGCAGGATAGGGTCTGTGATACAGGAAAAAAATGAAGCTTTCATAAAATACAAAGGATCATTGTCCATGCAAAGACTGTTAGCTTCTGCAGGCACAGCTCGTCATTAATATCAAAATACTTTCCTAATATCAGGAAAACACAAACTTACAGGTTTGGAGGATTTAATACTTTTTAAAGTTGATAATACATGCATATCATGATATGTGTCATGGACTTTGTTACTTATTATCTTTTATATTGTTTCATGGCTTATTTGTGTACAATACATATCCCAGTACCTTTGTAATAAAGGTTGAAAACTCTTGTATTCTTGTGTCGTCACTTACACCCTGGCAATGTTCACTGTTTATCCCCACAACCCCTTGGCAACATACTGTTACATCATCTAAAAAATATTCACATATTGAATAGTGATCAATGGGATAGAACAATAAAGTTAATCATCACCATGTTTCTATCAACTTAATCACAAAACCTTTTGTATTCCTCACTCAACACAAATCTTCCTGCTTTGAAGTCATCAACCAAGCGGACTAGCATGTGTTTGAAATAGAAAGTCCTCAATCTAGACACTGTATTGTCAACGAAGTTTGAATCGTATGCAACATCAAGCAGGACTCTGTCATGTTCTTCTGGTCTCCACATAAAAAATTTGCACTGATCACTTTCTGTGCAGAACATACACATTTGTACCTGAGTGAAATATCCATTTCTACCTTTTGTGTACAGTAATAGTTCACTGTCAATTTGTCTAACATCACCTTTCCCTGAATCGATCATTGCATGCACTGACGTAGTAGGGCATTTTATCTCTAAAATAGTAGACTCGTCAACGATTCCATCAGGACTAGCAGACAGAAAAGGTTCTTGTGCAGATACAACAGTCCCTGTGCATGTAACTGTCTTCCCGGAAACATCTTCATAGTCAGATCTTGCTTTTGGTTCATGGGTCACTCCATATGATGTGTTTTCATTTCCCTTGAATCTCTCATAAAGATGATTGTTGAGGAATTTCTCTGGATCTCCTCTGCTTGTTTTAGGAACACTGTTGGCTTTTGAGGCTGATATTCTAACTCGCCTACTATCCTTCCAAAGCATACTTGCTGAAGCACCCTGATTTAGTGTTAGTGAAGTTAATTCTTTCCTCTTGGATCCTGAAAGTTTAACATATGTATCATAAAATTCCTGACATAGAGAACATTCCAACTGTGTTACTGTCTTGCTGTAATCAATGTCATGAGTTCCATGTGTTAATTCGTGATAATCAGTTTCTTTGGAGATTGATGGCAAATTTTCAGTGGCTGATAACGTTTTTTGGAGAAGTGTTCCCTGTAGTGTCCAAAGAGGGCTTAATGGAGATTTTTTTACATGCTCAGTGAAGTCTTCTGCTGAAACGAACTGTTTAAATCTGTAAGGCTTGCTTTTAGATGGTGTTGCTGAAGCTTGTCTTGGATTATCAGACCTCTTTGGGTGCTTAAAATTCATTGATTTTAACTCATTCAATAAATTATTGCTCTCAGTTCCTCTACCCCATGCACATGGTAAGTCAGTGCAAGATTTACCTGCATACCCATGAAGCCATGCTAGATGCACAGCATACATGATAGCTGCAACATGACTACAAGATCTCCCATGACCGGCTGGACAGGTGCAGCTAGCGTTTAGTACTGTTCCGTCTTTACCTGCAGCAATCCACGCACTATAAGGAAGTGCAGAGGCTCCCGGCTGAGATGGAGACACACAAGCTTTTAGATAATGAACATCCTCCTCAACAATGCTAATGACATCACCTAACCATCCATTCTGTACATAATTATATGCATATGTTGCACGGAAGGCCTTCATTTCTTTAGAGTCAAATGAGTTGGACTTGATGAGGTAGTCAATAATATCTTCATATTGAATCTGGGGCCAGTTTCCAGTATTATTTGTAACCCAGTTGGTATTGGTTTCAGGTGGTATCTCTGAAACAGGATATAAAATATCAGTATACCTGGTGGTGTATTTAACAAACGGCGACATCCAGTAACAATAGATTAGTGAGAAAACAGTCGTGAATGTTGACAGTGCTATGACGTCATACAATTTATGACGTAATAATGATGTTACGACAGAATGATTTTTTTCCTCCTTACATCAAAGAAAAAAGGAACAACTCGTTATTATCTCACTATATTGTTGGCGCTTCAAACATATGAATTATAATTTGTTTTACTACTAGTAAATAGAGAATGGTTTTGCATAGCAAACCTAATGTAGTCTCACAATTTCAAAACAATAGATTTTGGGAAATTTATTTTGTATGATTAAAATTCTCCAGCACTGTGGTGATAACTTATGACATAATATTAAAACAATTCATGTCAACACAATTTACATATAAGGTCTATTGTTAATGTTTAAATAGACAATTTACAAATTCAGGGAAAATGGCCTATGATATTTTTTACCTGAATATTCTCAATTGAATTATTTAATTACAGTCATTATTAGACCTATGGTGATATGATAAATCCACAAACATTTGTATCCATATCATTAGAAGGACACTTTCATCAACGTAGAAATGCTGATTAAAAATATTTACATTTTCAAAGCACATCATTTTTATAATAAAATAAATAGGCATTAACAACCCAAAATAATCACTCAAATATGTTCTTGCCATGATAAATGTAACTATCGAATTATTTACCTTAGCAAATATATAAAAACAAATATTGAATATTATGATGAAAACATTACTTTTGACACGAGTTCATGGGCAGAAAGCATAAGAATTCTAAATAGGTATTTATATTATATTAACGTCACTAAAAGACCCTCACTTTTCGTGCACTTTTATTTCGCCGATTTAAATTGAACTATACAAAACCATTTTATTAAATTGTCAATTTTTAAAGTGAGCTACCTTTGTTTTAACATACCTGCAGAGTTTCCCGTAGACATGACATCAGAAATCCTTACAATGCAATATTTCACAACAAGTAGATTGACGTTGTTTCTATGCCGCGTAAACGTTAACTGGGCACCGTCCATACGTGTTTGCAACGTCATATTCGATTCACGCAGCGTTGCAAATAACACAGCCCAGTTTAACATTGCAGCCGCTTAATGGCTGCCACAAAATGGCTGCGCCCATGAAATCTGCCGTGGAGAGGTCTATATTTTAAAGTTTTCACTGATTCTTGTAAGTTAATGCTAAATGTATTATTTTGACAGTTTTAAAAATCTTATTACACAAGCCAATCATCCATAGTCAGAGGACAAAGTATGAAGATTCTCATAAAATCCATTGGCGGCCATTTTATGTGAACACTTTTAATTCATTTTGTGTAAGAAAAAGGATTTGCATGGCTAAACTTTACGTTATATATTTGAATTGTTACTGCTTCATTTAGTTTAAATACATTGTCTTTCAATTGGAAACATTAATTTTCATTTTCATTTTCCTGACATCACCTTATATTCCCCCTAAAAACGTGCTACTGCCCTTTTAAAGGATAGTATAAATTACATTTACTGCAAAAATATTTTGAGAATATATTTTTTATGAATAAATATGATCTCTGTGTCAGTATATAAAGATTTATTAATAATTAGCAATGTAAATATTGTGTGTCCAAAAAATACAAATATGGCAACTAATTTTAAATGTTGTTTCAAGGATTAAAATGCTCAATAATGGTATTTTTAAAAATTTATGTTGACTGGTCTAGACGTGTAATAGTCAACAACTGAGCCTATGATTATCATGTACATGCTGAAAATGCTGAACATGCGGCCGTTCTACTTTAACTGCAACTTCTTGTGGCCAAATTCATCCGTATGACTCGTTTCTTATGTCATGAGTGGGTGTAACGTTCGTTCAACCTAAGGACGGGGCTGCAATCAGTTTTTGTGCAGTTTCCGCCGTCGCCGCCACCGCCACCGCCGCCGCGCTCATACTAATGGCTATAACTTTTTTCTACTAAGCTTTCCAGAACTTGTATTCATAACTTACTGCTTATACCTCGGGGGAACGATTTTGACATGTTCACTTTCAAGGTCAAAGGTCAAGGTCACGACCTATAAATTCACTAAAAAATTCCTTGTAAACGCGATAACTTGAACAGTTTTTGTGCTATGAAGCTCTTACTTGGAATGTATCATCCTTGGAAGAGTAAAACATTTTGAAAAGGTTTTCGCTACAATCTGTCCAAGGTTAAGGTCACAGCAAGGTCACTACTTTAGCATGATTTTACGAAAATGCTTTATTCTTACAATGAATACTTTTAATCATTAGATGATTGTTATACTCAATGAAAAATGTTCATTGATTGTGTAACCTTGAAGGTCAAAGGTCAAGGTCATGAGATTTGTGTTATTGCAATGTGCAACTAATTTGGATATAACTTAATCCCATTAAGCTTTTCAGAACTCATGAACATGTATAAGTGTTTACACCAGCTGGAGCGTACATGCTCCTGGTAGGGCCACCCAAGCTGGACAGGTCGACGGGTAGAGGCCAGACCAAATTTGAGTCCTTCTAAAACCTGCTTCCTATCTCTTACTATGCCTTTCTTTCCGTCTTTTCCCTCAACCTGTCGATCCCTTTCTCCCTGATCTGTCTACTCTCTTTTGGATGGCAACATCCACGTGTTTAATAACTGAAATATTGTTCAAAACACGTTAAACACCATCTCACTCACTCACTCACCTCTGGGGAATTACAATGACATGATCACTTTCAAGGTCAAAGGTCAAGGTCACAGCGAGGTCAACATATATTGAGAAAATAGATTATCTTAACTTTTAACACTTTAATTCGTTACATTAAGGTTATATTCAATGGAATGTATTCATTGATTGCATGACCTTGAGTGTCAAAAGTCAAGGTCACAAAATGCCCAATAGGCTGAGGCTTGTAGAAGGCGGAACAGGGTAAGGCGAAACCCCAAGTTTCGGGGCTGCTCTATTGCGGTGTCCCGCAAATGCTAATCTAGTTACTCTACACAATTGTGTATGAATTGGCTATTAACCCATCAGATTTCGAGAAATTTCACATAAGGATAATAGCATGCAAAATAAAGCTATCAATAAATGTTGTGAGTGGTATGATGTTTTTGCCTAAAAACATGTTTTTTATTTTGTGCAACGTAACTTAAAGAATCTATCTTGTTTTATGTTTCAGTGGAATCTGGTCTGTGAAAAGAAATTTCTCATTTCAACTATGACAGCAGTCCAAATGGGGGGACTGTTTGCTGGGAGTTTATGTGCTGGTCAGATCTCGGATCTGATTGGTCGAAAGAAAGTTTATTTCCTTTGTGTCCTGCTTCATGGAGTCTTCAGCCTTATGTGTGCATTTTCAGTTTCATGGGAAATGTTTATGGCAATAAGGTATGGAATATGTCGAAACATATGGATGAGAATAATTATTAGAATTATTAAAATCTTTACATTTACATAGTAGAAGGTTTGTCGAGTTTCAGAAGCAAGATTGCATTCTTTTTAATACTAATAAAATCTATTTTCTCAAAGTCATCAACATCCCCCGCCAAAGTTAAGTTAAGTTTCCTTTAAAGCTCTTGATATTTTCCTACATGGGCTGTAACATCTCATTTTCGAACTCCATCAAGATATTGATACTATGAAGACACACGGCAAGTTTGGTTAACCCATCTCAAATAGTTACTAAAAGAAGTTGTCCCTTTGACGACACCCTCAAACAGAGTCCAAAAACACGGAACATGAGCAAATACCTCGTAAAATAATGTTGCGGTTCTGATTTTGGAACTCCATCAATATATTGATACCATGAAGACACACAACAAGTTTGGTTAACCTTTCTTAAATGAAAAGAAAAAATGACCCTTTAACTCAGACGGACGGACAGAGCCTAAACCTATATCCCCTTTCCACTTTGTGGCGGGGGATTACAACCAACATACTGAATGTCCATTGATATTACTGCCAACTAAGGTCACACGATGTTAATATATTGATAATAAATGAGTGTTTTGTACCTTTTTTAAGGTTTCCAATTGGAGTAGCTACTGGTGGTTTAATATCTGTGTATTACCCTTATGCTTCTGAGTTCCTGGGCAAGAAGTGGATCCCCGTCACGGGATGTTTTCCCACCTTTCAGCTTGGGGTCGTTCTGATGGCCTTGACGTCTTGGCTCAGACCAAACTGGTCAGACGTCCATATAGCTCTGGCTGTAGTTCATCTACCTTTCCTAGCCATGTATTTGTAAGTCTCCAAGTCTTCTAAGCTACACTTTGATTTTTATGTCATGTGACTTCCGTCTGTCTGGGCAGGAAAGGTAATATACGTTTTAATAAAATAACTTATATATTATTATTAAATTTAACCAAACTACCTATGATCTGTTCAAGATCAGATTTGCAGCGTAGAGTAAAGTAAATCTTCAAATATCTTGTATAGTTGTATTCAGAACTAGAAGATCCACGGAAATCTTAAATAAGAGAAAACTGGTAATTTTATTAGAGCCCAAATATATGTTGTATCGCACTACAGTGTATATACAAAGGTGTTCATCTAAATCGAATCAGCAGTTTGGTTACACAGGGGCTTGTCGAGGTTCATATGTTTCTGAAACCAATCAACAAGTACTTATAGAGATCCGAATATCTTCTTTTATGTTAGCAAACATTTTTTTTGCAATTCCAATCAATATTTTGTCGATCTCAGCACTAAGATTCTTACAAAAAGATTTTTGTCACCTTGGTTTTAGTTCAATCTATATTGTGCTATCTTTAAGGTTGATAAACGAGTTTGTGATGGAGGTTTGTTTTGAATTGGTTTAATTCACATTGTTTCCATATCACAGCGTCGTCCCAGATAGTTTCCGCTGGTTGGCATCTCACGGTAAAATCAACGAGGCTGAGAAGGTAGTCGACCAAATAGCTCGCTGCAATAGAAGGACCAAACCTTCGAATACCCAGGAACTGCTGAGGAAACTGGCTGAGGAAGAATTGTCATTAAGACATTCTGGACGAAAATACACATACCTCGATATCTACAGACCCTGGTCGTTATGCTGGAAGTCTCTAATTATGCAGTACATTTGGTAAGAGTAAAACAAATAGCGGAACAAATTTGGTGCTGATAGAAACTAGTTTTTGCATTATTTTTAACGCTTGCTTAATACTCCGGAGTCTTCTCCAAAATGTATTTGAAGAGGCGATTAAATGCCGTATTTGTTCAGTCGAACAACCCAGCATTTAGATACGCTAGAAAGAGCATGTAATATCAACTTACCTGAAAGAAAATGTTTAAAGCAACTTCTCAACGTTAACAATACTTTTAGCCAATTATTAGGAGCAATATTCTTAAGAAGTGTACTGTATTGTCTTTTTGTGACCAATTCCTTATTTTCTAATCTCATAAGTGACAAAAGTTATACCTTTTTACCTAAAATATTAACCTTCAACCTCTCGATATAAGTCATGATATTATATGATTTATGTAGACAAAAATTAGCTGTTAACTATGTTATCTTGAATATAGAATGCATTGAATAAAAGGCCCATGGCTTCAGTAATTTTAATCAAAAATATTAGTATTGTTGAAAAAACTCTTGTTTTGGTTTCAGGATATGTATGTCAGTTGTATTTTATGGAATCGCTTTTGGTGCTGGCCGACTCACTGGAAACCTCTACGTGAACATCTTCTTGATTGGCCTTGTTGAAGTTCCTGGAACGGTGTTTTCTAGTTATATTGCGAACAAGTAGATAACACTTATCATGTCTAAATATATAGTTGAAAAACAAAATGGTATAAAATAAGAACTTCTGAAGAAGAGAACTGTTCTACACGTTAATCACGCAGTTCAGTGTGGGTGCAATGCTGCTCTGAATTACTAACAGTCGTGATATAAGTGAAAAAAAAAGAAGTGAAAACGGCGTTTAAGCCCATATCACCTCACCTCAGGTCCAAAATATTCCAAACATCATAACATTGCATCTAATGGCTGTTAATCTATGATGACACCGTACGAAAACATGTATATCTATTGCAGCCAAAGCAGCATAAGCTTGGAAGTATTAAAAGAATATTTTATTTTACACGGAGAACAATGACATGTTCTCTTGATATGCTGCAGGATTGGTCGAAGATGGACTGCATTCATGATGTTTGCTTCCTCCTCTGCCTGTGCTCTTGCTGTGGTTGTCATCACTTGTACTGGTACTGCAAAATATTGTTTACCATGAGAATTTATGAAGTTTTAACCATCGCTATCTTATATACTTTTTTCTGAATGATGTATGTTCATGTAGTGCCTCTTGTAAGAATAATGCAAACTCAGGAACGAGAAACAATATGAACTGTGAAAATAACAATTTCACAATACCATACAATGATGTACAAAATTAAGAACATTTTCGAGGTAATTCGCACAAATTCGTGAACAAAGTGTACTTAATTTTTCATAGTAGTGAAGGGGAGAAAAATGTTTCTGTAGACCTAATGGTCATATCAGCTTTAAGTCTTTCAAGCTGCTGGAACATTTCTTATACATCAGATGATCTAATTGGAGGAACAGTAGTTCTCATCTCTTTTACTGGTTATTTCAAAAACATTGTCACGAATAACATCTGCCAACAATGTTTTAATAAAAAAAACGTTCCTGAAATCTGTATTACATTTTATTAGTAAAATAGACCGTATTGCATTATGTACGGCAATTCATTTGCTCTTTTAGGAATCTAGATGTTTGTGATCTCTTCACAGCGAAAATAACATGCATCATTGCTTAGTGTCCTCTGTTTAGGGAAGAGAGATTTTAAATGTGCTTATACAAATTTGCTTTCAAAAGTGCATTCTTTGTTTTAGATTTTCTTTTAAACTCATGTTTCATTGGAATGTGTTTTGCTGCAGTTTTAGATGGAAATTGTTAATCTTAAAATATCTGATATTTTCATAAGTGTGCACAGATATGTCGTTTGTATTGCTATATACTGATATGCCAATATAATAGGAAAACCTTTATCCTTTAACAATTATAAAACTCAGCGTCTAACGTTTAAACCTATTTGGGTCTAACATTGGTATGTCAAAGAGATGTTTGTCCAAGATAAGTTTCTAAAACATCTCCTTAGAACAAGAAATTATACTAGACATATCAGATGAATAACGATTTCACAACAGCTTATAGGAGAACAATGTTTAAAAAATATTAAGCGAAAGAAATTTTGTTTGATTAATATCAAATACAGGAAATACTATTTGTAATACATATATGTGTAATACAACACTTCATATTTCTAATACATAATTAATGATTTGATTACAACCGGGAAAGTAACTTTAGCTGCTATCCTGAAAAGCTGCATTTGAAATCCTTGTTGTTCCGCCAGTTCGATTTCTGTATCCTTAGCCTAAACCGCCATGGTGGGGGTATTTAGTACTAGTTGCATTTGTACACAGGGTTCTTCATAATGTGTGCCATCACTATCACGATCACTAAAACTGCTTCGATAACCTAGACATTGTGAGGATATGAATACGTGATTTATTTTGCTGGATTGATTTAGAAATATTTTCTAGTTCATAAACTGACGTTTGAACTCACGAGGACTTTGTCAATGGATGGTGACCGATTTTGAATTATGAGATTTGTTTTGGATTTGTGTATGTTTATAAGATTTAGATACCAAGTTTTAAGGATAGCTTCAGCTGATTAATTGCCCATACTACATTTCAGTTACACCAGATGATAATATTGAAGGGACGGCTATTCGAGCTCTAGCTTATATTGCTAGAATGTGTATACATACGGTTCTTCATAATGTGTGCCATCACTATTACGGTCACGATAAATGCCTTGATAACCAAGGTATTGCTACAATATAATGCGTGATAGATTTACCTTGCTGGATTTATTTAGGAATATTTGCTAGTTTATAAACTGCCGTTTAAACTTTGTCAATGATAGGTAACCGATTTTGGATGGCATGTGTTCGATTTTTTGTTTTTGTTTATATGATTTGGATGCCATTTTTCCGATTGCTGATTTATTGCCCATACCACATTTCAGTTACACCAGATGATGATATTGGAGGGACGGCTATTCGTGCTCTAGCTATTATTGCTAGAATGTGTGTGAATGCAGCCTGGAATACAACGCAAATAATTGTTACTGAGATCTACCCAACTCCGATAAGGTAACAGTAACGCTGGCTTATATGTAACCAATTACATGCCACTTAAAAAACCCACTTATATTTAAAAGTGGGTATTAACCGCCCGTGTAAGATCGCAATGTGATATTTATATGGCAATATCAAACTAGTGTAATACCACAATACAAGTATGACCTCTTAGTGTTGTGATGTCACAATGTAAGCTCGCCGGATTCGCGGAAATGTTTAGAATCGGAAATTGATTTTAGGGCAAGTAATTAACAGAATACTAAACCTGCTCTTTCGCTCGTTTCATACAAAATCATTAACTCGTTTAATAACGATAGTATTGAATGGAAGCTCGTTTAGTATCCTCTATGTCTTTTTGTGGCTTCATGTAAACACTGTAGGAACATTTTACATTCGTTATTCTCTTACAACGTTCCTATAGTGGTTTCATAAAAGTTGTTCAAGGCTAATTATTTTCTTTAAAATTTTATAATATTGTGTTCAGTGTTCTTCGTTGAACATGAATTGGTTTTTAGAATTTGGTAGTAACCTGGACTCAGTCCATTCGTTTGGTTATTTAATGGTCATAACTTATTATGCTGGCGGTGAAATAAAACAGCAACTTTAAAAAAAGAAACTAATTTCACCATGGGTGCGGCGATAATGAACAAAACCTTTTCATAACACAGCATAAAAAGCGTTGTTGTTCTGTTTCAATACAATGAAGTAGGAGTTTTGTAAATGATACGTTAATAAACAATAAATAAATATTGTGCTGGTGATGGTAATGTTTGTATGCATCTTAAAATCATCAAAACTAGTAGGCGCAATAAATGCTCTATGCCATCTCTAAAACGGCTGCCTACTGTATCTTATAAAATAAAACAAATTTTGAAATTTTCAACAGTGCTCGTCTTTCACGATGTATCTCCTTTGTCAAAAAACATAAAGTTGCTTAATTGAATACTGCGATTAAAATGACTTACAATATTAATACAACTTTGAATTTCAAAGGAACCTTGGCTATGGTGGGGCAAGTACCATGTCACGAATTGGAGGGATAATGTCACCTTATATATTTGCTATGGTGAGTCGTTATTTTCGATAAGTGAAGACACCGTAGTCTTTGCATTGATATGTATGGTATAGTTCAATATAGTCCAAAAATCTGTTTGTACCCAAATGTAATGTTTTTGGTCAACTTAAAATCAAATGAGTTTGGAAATTGATTACGTACTTAACCAATCTTGGTAGGTTCGACAAGAAACATTATCTAAAAATATTGCATTACTTTTAAAAACATTTTAAATTTATCTTATATCGTAAGGTTAGTTTGAAAATCACATTATCACTTTAAACTCAAATAACTTTGCTAGTTGATGATTCCTCTTTTCTAGGGAGGAGATAGTCTTCTGGTCCCCTTCCTCATTGTCAGTCTGACGATGCTGTCCTGTGCTCTCCTGTCCCTGACGATGCCAGAAACTCGGCTTACTCCTCTCGAAGATACAACCTTCAGCATCGTCAACCCTGGCTCCAAACAGAAGGAGGAGGAGGGGTCTTACACCAAAGTGTTTATTGATGAACACACAGATGTTTAAGTTACTCCGTATCTATCCCAACATCTATGTTAAACTTGGATTATGCGACATACAGTGTATCTATGACGACGCGTATGATGCCTAAAGGTTTCTCCAAATACACTAACAATTGTGTTCACCATGTTCAAGTATTACAGTTTTGAAAAGATTTGCACAACACTTTTAGAATTAATTCATGCTAGGGAACAAAGAGTCACCAACCACAAAGATTGAACTGATAACCTCTGGATGTGTTTTTGAATCTTTTGAATATATAGAGGTTTTGATTACAGGTCTTACACAGACACTTCGTTCGGTCTGCATATATCGTCCCCCACCTTCAAAATCTAATGATTTGACAAACAAACTATTTCTTGATGAGTTTTCTGGATTTTTAGAAACCCTGAATGTCAAGAGAGGCAGACTGCTGATTATTGGCGACATGAACATTCACTTTGATTGTCCAGATAAGCTAGAAGTGAAAAAGTTGTGTAAAGTACTTGAAGTACAGGACATATACAGCATGTAAATGTTCCTACTCATTCAAAAGGACATATACTTGACTGTGTTCTCACTAGATCCCACGATACCTTAAGCTTCATTCAGTCACTAGACGTTGTTGGTCGCCAGATGTCAGACCATTCATGGATAGATTTGGATCTTAACTTTGACCTAGCAATTACACCTGTATGTGAAGTCAAATGTCGGAATTTAAAAGCGATCTCAAGAGAATCTTTTCGAAATGATTTTTTGAAATCTGACATTGTCTCAAGTGAGTCCCAGGATCCAGATGCACTAGTCTCTGAATGCTACATTGGTAGAGTTACTTGACAAACATGCACCACAGACTACTAAACGTGTCAGGGTGAAACAACATTCTCAATGGTTCTCACAAGTAATCTCTGAGGCCAAAGCAAGCAGGCGGAAGGCTGAGAGAAAATGGCGTGCCAGATTTATGTCAACATAAGGCGCCACACGAACTCACAGCTAAGACAGAGTTTTGTAACAACAGAATCAATGAATATTCAAGGAAACCGAAAGCTCTCTTCAGTTTCATGAAGTCTTTGATAGGCAAGTCAGAACAGATAATTCTACCAGATACCAAGGATGCCAAGAAATTGGCAGATCAGTTTTGCTCTCATTCAATGGTAAAATAGAAAATATTCGCAGGAATCTGATGAGTGAAACCCCTGACTCTCAAACCTTAAATGTATTTCAAGGATTTACCGGAACTGTGCTAGAAGCATTCAAACCTTTTTTCTGAGCAAGAGGTCCTCAAACTCCTCTTTGACAGCAAACCAACAGATTGCGATTTGGATCCTGCTCCTACTAAGTTCGTTGTGGAATTTATGGATGTTATTTGTCCTGTTTTCACTCGAATTATCAACTACAGTCTTCACACAGGAATAGTTCCATGGCAATTCAAAAATGCAGTGATCAAACCACTTCTAAAGAAGCCATCTTTAGATGCCAACATATTACGCCATTACAGGCCAGTTTCCAATCTGCCCTTTCTGTCAAAGGTACTCGAAAAAGCAGTGAAGGTTCGTCTTTTAGAGCATTTTGAGCAGGAAGAGTTGCTTGAAGAGTTGAATTCAGTCAGCATACAGGAACAGACACAGTACAGAGACAGCTCTTGTCAGAGTTGTGAATGATCTGTACATGGCAGCAGATTCTGACAAGGTTTCGCTCCTCGTGTTGTTGGATTTATCTTTAGCCTTCGACACGATCGACCAACAGAAGTTACTGGACAGATTGAAGGACGACTTTGGAGTACATGGCACAGCTTTAGCATGGTTGAACTCCTATCTATCAGACAGGCATCAATCTGTTGTCATTAAGACTGTACACTCTCAGAATGTTCCTCTGTCATGTGGTGTGCCCCAAGGTTATGTCCTTGGGCCTATTTTGTTCACCTTGTACACCAAGCAGCTAGGTCAGCTCCTCACAAATAAGAACATGAACAATCTTCTATACGTCGATGACACTCAGATGTATGACTCCTTTCGCATTGGCAAGTGAAAAACTCAAGACATGGCAGAAGATGGAAAACACTATCACCGACGTTAAAGCTTGGATGACTTTATATATGCTTCAGCTCAACGAGGAGAAGACAGAAGCAGTCGTCATTGGACCTAAAACTTAGTTGTCCAAGATATCACAAGTCGGACTGCAGGTGAATGACACAAATATCGAAATGTCGTCTGTTGTCAAAAATCTTGGCGTCCATATCGATGCTGGTTTATCTATTGGGACAGAATGTTGGAAACATCTTTAAAAGCTGTTATTTTCAACTGAGAAGTCTTGGGAAAATCCGACATTTGATAACTGAGGGTTCTGCTGCAACGCTTGCTCGATGCCTGATTCTGTCACGCATAGACTACTGTAATAGTCTGCTCGTGAACTTACCAACAACCCTACTTCAAAAGCTTCAGAAGGTGCAAAATCAAGCGGCTATAATTGTCACCAGATCTCCACCAAGAATGCACATAACATCAGTGCTAAAACTCTTACATTGGTTCCCAGCAGCAGCAAGGATTTCAAACTTCTTGTCCTGACGTATCAGTATGTCTTCGGGCTTGCCCCATCATACCTGTCTGAGCTTGTATGCAAGTATATTCCATCACGTAGCCTGAGATCTGAAAACCAACAGAGACTTGTGGTGCCACACTGGAAGAAGAAATCCTTTGGTTAGTTACAGGTCCTTAAGTGTTGCTTCTGCCACTAAGTGGAACATGATTCCAGACAATATCAAGGAAGCTCAATTGTTGGAACATTTTAAGTCTCTCCTAAAAAGACATCTGTTCAGGTTGTACCTATAACCAACCTTCAAGTATCCATGACTCTTGTATGCGCTATGAGCACGTCATAGTGGAGTTTAGCACTATATAAATGGACATATTATTATTATTATTTTAACACCATTTGAAATTTACGATGAGGAATTGCACACAATCGTTTTTCTTTCCTTTTGGGCTTTTCGTTTTGGAGGAGAAGTTAAAATAAGTTGGAAGGACACTAACCACGTCTTTAAAAACCCTTTTAGATAAGGTCCATGAACTCAATGGTTCAATCCTTCGACGCATATGCAGAATTTTATCAATAGTGTTATTTGGTCTAGAAGTATCAACTGTTTCAGGAAGATATCATTTTAGAGCAAATCGATGTTGAATAGTAACACTAGGAAGGTTTTCGTTGTGATTGTGATCAAAAACTGGACTATTACGAGCTCAATCATCTACGTTAGTTTCAAAGCAAAACATATTTATTGAAAATCAAGGCGTGGCTCTTTAAGGTGTTTTTCTCTTGTGAATAAGATCTTTGGTTTTTAGGGAATGAGTCACTCCTGGACTCTGTGGTCACCAAACAAAGGAACCTGTTATCATGAGTTTAGCCGATTTCTTTATCATTTTTAAATTGTTTTTTTACTTTTTACTTGTTTTTTTTTTAATCGCAGTAAAAAGGTTCTATAACAAGCAAATGATTTTTTTTTTTTTACCAAGTAACAATTAGCAGCTATGACTTCACAGACACACTATGATGTAGGAGGCATTACGTAAAATGAGGGTTGGCGTCATAGAACTTCTGCAAACAAAAATAACATATCTCCAATGACAATGATATATTTTTATTAGTTTCTTAAAATAAGTTTCCTTGTATTTTTCAAAGGTTAAACAAATCAAGAGAAGCAAGTAAAACACGAATGATGCTTTGATGTTTTCAAATGTACAAGCCATTTTTCAAAAAGAAGGCTGTTGAAAGAAGTAAAGAAAGTGGTCTGTTGTATGAAAGCTTGTCATTGACAGATGTGATTTCTTGAATAGAGGACAAAGAGGGAAGCTGTACAACATTCATCTTCTCTGACGGAAATGTTCTTATCCGTTAATTACACAATTTACCATATGTGGCATGGCACACAGTAAAATCCAAATTTGGCTACCACAGTAGATTAGGCTTTTGTGAGATTGATGAAGATGAAATAAAGTCTGGCTTAGACACAAATAAAAGGGTATGATAATGTTGAAGTGTATCTTAAATCCTAATACAGCTGGTGAACAAAAGTCTACAAGTTTCATCCTATTTTCAAATTTTGAATTCGCACCATTTTTTGACAGAAAGCTTCCAAACAAAACTTGTGGATCAATAAAACAAATATGTGGTATGCTGGAAACCCGAAAAACGCATGGTGTCAATCCTTTATAAGTGAGAGTTTTACATTTCTGCAATAAACCGATGATCAAAAGTATGTTCTGTGTGATTTATGAGAAAAACAGTTGATGTCAGTAAAAGTTGTGACATGCATTACCGATTACAAATAATTGAAAACGTCATAGCGAAATGTCAGAGTTTTTTTAAACTCATACACAAAATCCAAAAAGGAAGAATAAATTCTCATGCATTCATATTTTCAAATGCCGTGGTTATTGAAGAATTTAAATGTTTCATGATCCTCATGTGTCACGAAAAACAACAATAATAAGCAGCAATGATCGTTCATGAGTCATTGTCATGATCATGAATGTGCTTCAATTTCCGCTCATAAAATGAGTCACTTGAGAAATTGTGATCCAGTGACCTGTAAAAGAAAGCATTAAGCATTTTTTTCTAGTTATTAACAGATTAAAAGGTAACAAACGCGACAGCCCCATCTACATGTAAGTAAATAATCTTTGGTTATGTTATACTCTCTCATACTGTATAAGTACGGAAATATATCTTTTTGAAATCAAATCAGCACGTACAACTAAGCCGTGCACTTACTAATTTTAGATGTAACGCCCATAACTATAAAATTCAAGAGTCACGATTTGCCAAACCCCAAATCTTATAAATACGGAATGTCCATTTTGCTTTCTTGCCTCAAGTAGATGAGTACCATGTATTGCTCATTTGTCCAAACTATTTAGAAATCAGAAGAAAATATATGTCATACTTTTTCTATGATCATTCCTCTCGGATGAAATTGCATATGTTATTACGCACTGAAAATATAGATTTATTGTTTAAAGTAGCTTGTGCTATACCATATATTCAAGTTAAGAAAACATGTTTCTTGCTAATTGATGTTTATTGATTACAGGTTGTGCGAATGTTTTATACCCATGTATTCACATGTACTATTGGCCTCAGGGCCATGGATATACAATACAATCTGCCTGTCTGTCTGTCTGTCCTCTCACAGGATATCATAACCGAAATGTTGTATAACAACACATGTTTTAAGAGTGCATGTGGTGTTTCTTATTTATTTGCTGTTAT
This sequence comes from Steromphala cineraria, assembly GCA_916613615.1. Lineage (NCBI taxonomy): Eukaryota > Metazoa > Mollusca > Gastropoda > Trochida > Trochidae > Steromphala > Steromphala cineraria. The sequence continues at coordinate 24,086,154 of OU744736.1, read as the reverse complement.
CAAAACAAGCATAAACTAACGGCTTTACTCATGCACTTGGTAAGACAAAAACTGTTAACAGTTTTTCAGGAGACTCAAATGTCACCATGAAGAAGTATTTCATGAAGAAATATTTCTTGACAGTTCACGTTTAGTTGATTGTTGACAATACATCGCATTCTTAATCATTGGTTTAATGTAAGCAACTTTTTAAATCATATGATTTCCTGTACATACCATATTAATTTGTAATGATTACAGAAAGTATGAGTCTGAATTCGTATAGAAATATACAAATAGTTTACAGAGAAAGAGTTTCTGATACCAATTTTCCCTTTTTCACAATAGTTTTTTCACACCCACTGTTATGAATGTCTCTCTGTCAGAAACCAGTGTTTCCGTTATTTACATGTTGACAGTAACATAAACTTTCCCTTAAAAAGACTTTTAAGAACACAACCGCTGATGCCCTTGTGACATTATAATCTTAAAGTGTCTCACAGAAGCAAGGACATCAAGACACAGGAAGACATATATATAAATGTTTGTCATGCCTTGTATCCCTCTAGACAAAGAATTGACACAAGGGCTATTTTACTACCAAATACAAATGGCTGTTTTTGACAAAATAATCAGAGTGAGACCTAACCGGTCTTAGGCTCGGTGACCCAGATATTCGATTCTCTTTTGACTTATCAAAAGTTCAACGAAGTAAAGGGTTCTATAAAAATATATTAAATTCCAAATATATATTAGTTTTCACGATTGAGAGAACCTTATAAAATAGTTACGTAGGGCAAACTGACCGGGGTTCGGAGAGTGTTCCGATCCATATATTTTAAATGAATGCTTTGTCAAATGTTATCTGAAGATAATTATTTTAAGCACACTTTGTTATTAACAATAGCCATATCTACATGTTTATCATCAAAATTTGCAAATTTGACTGTAGATTACCTGAAAATAACGGTTTTAGTTATATATAGCAACTCGCCCGAGGTTCGGACAGTTGTGCCCTAACTTGGGACAGTATCACCCTATTTGATATAGTTTAATATATTCATCTAAATGAATCCTATTATCACAAAACACGTATTAAGTCATCAGTGTACAATAACATAGCATTATTTCGCAAGCATGAATCAATATTTTTATTACACACAGCATTCTTTCCGATGATAAATATCCGGCAACTCCCGCTTTCGTAGCTTGAATTTGATGACGTCACAGTGACATGTGCAAGCTCTGACGCAAAAACATTGTACAAGCTTAACCAAACGTTTTCAAAGTAATTTTTTTTTCATATATGTCGCTTAAATGATTCTTTTTGTTTCCATAGCATTTGGTGGTCAATTTTGTAATATGAAAAATTCCTATAAAGATAATTAATAAGTGTCCGAACCATGGTCATAACTGTCCGAACCAAGGTCATTTTGATATATTTTTTTAAATCTCGATATTTTCTTCCAAATTCACTTCAAATTGCAAATATCAATAACAGTTTAATTGTCTAGTAGTTTCTCTTTCAAAATAAATAAAATCTATGATGTTTTGGCGCACCCTACATTTCCTTACCTTTGAGTAAACATTTGCATAAAAACAAATATTTGGCCAATTTCTTCCGTGAATCGGTAAATTGACCCTATTTTAAAAACTTCGTTGATAAATATGTCAGATGATAAAATGTTTTTTAAAGGAAATATATAGCAAATCAGATTGAAAAGAAACATTTTAAAACATATAGATTGCAGAAACTAATAATTTAATTGCGTCAGCTACTAATCAAAAGTGTCCGAAGTTCGGGCGACCTCGGGTGGTGTCCGAACCTCGTGAGGCCCTTGTTAATTGCACTAATACTATTTGACACATTGCAACGTTGCACAATATGACTAAGCAGGAAGTTGTTTTGACATGAAAAACATTAACAATAATGACATCTCTTTGATGGATAACATGTCTGGAACGAGGAGTTTTTATAGGTAGTGAGTCACGAAACCGCAATATTGTCTCTGTTACGTGGATAAAATACACCAATACATTTCTGAAAAAAATACAAAGTCACCTCTCATTAAGTACTCCAGGGGAGGTCTATAGAAATGATTGCAAATATTTTGAGCGTTTCTATGCTGGAATATGAAGCAAACTAAAAGTTTAATTGTTCAAATTTAATCCACAGCATCCTCAGAGCACTTTTATAACCATCATACCTACATATATAAATTCCCTGAAAACCCAATGGCATCAGCATAACATATCATGTAAACAGTACTTCATTAAATAGTATCATGATATATATGTAAACAGTCACATAATGTTCACATCTTTGTTGAAAATGAGGTTCAAATGCAATAGAGTATTCGAGATTGCTGTAAACTGTGAAGTTTTTTTACAACACCAATTTTTCTCTCAAAATTTGTATGGTGAAGGTAAATTCTGATTTTCTGGATAGCAATTTCATTCTGCAAATCATATTTAAGAAGGTGTCATGTCGGGATTTACAAAAAAAATCGTAGGTTGATTTACGAAACTATGACATCAGACATCAAAACATTACAATTTTTTATATATGCTATTGAAATTTTAAAGGAAATTCTTTCAGTTACACTAGTTTAAGCTACATTGTAGAGCTAACTTTCTCTCTGAAGAGCTCCTGATTATCCTCTCTTTAAACTAAAACAACCTCTCCCTCCCCATAGACGGAATCACATCTGCCAGAGACAAACTTTTATAGAAATTGCACTTTGTTTTAGCCTTTCCACTACTTTCTTTCTTGATTTACGGCATCTCATTTTACAGACATCAAAGCAAAATACGATTTTTGTTTTTATTTGTACTATTTGGTTCGACTTTCATCTTGAAATGTTCCAAAGAGGATAGTTACAACACATCAGTTAAAAAATGTTGATTTAAAAGTAAATTCAATTGAAGGCTTTTAAAATATAGTATAGACTTCTACAAACATCGTGTCTCTTTGTGTTTTAAAAAACAGAAAATAACACTAAGGTAAAGAAACCTCAATAATGAAAAAAAGTACCATGATTGTATTGAATTTTGTTTGTGTTCTTGAGCTTCAGTTACATTAGATCTGTCAAATTAAACTGAAATCTAGAAAATGAAATGAAATGAAAACACTTAAACAAATACACATCAATCTTGGACATGGTTTTAGCACTGAAGAGCGCATGGAATAAAGTGAACAAGACAGCTCTGAAATTTACTTGTATATGTCAATGTGGAATTAAAGTCTCCACATCTTTCAAAGTACTGCGTCAGTTTTTGATTCAACAATAAGTTTGAACCAATGTACCTATAATTGGAATTGAACATCTAGCTACTTTGGATGTGTTAAATGATTTTATTTTAATACTAAGTGCAAAAAGTTATTACCTTGATCCATTTGAGGAGGTGATTTTTCTACTTAAGATGTGCAGTAATGATGAATTAACCACAGTATTTCTGAAATGCATCTTTTATTATGCAACAAAATCGTTCTATCTAAAACCAATTATTTGTAATTTTGTCAAACTTTAGTTCATTCCGAGTGCATGACCTGTTTCTTATGATAGTCCAACTACTGGGAGAATGTTTATTTTGGATTTGATGATTTAATGAGGATTATTGCACACACACAAACAAACAATGAGAAATCATCAATCGTTGCACTGACTTACATTTACAAGACAGTCTGCATAAGGTCAACGATCTATCAAGTGACAATTTATGTATCTTGCAGATATTCAACAAAATACATGAAAATGTTTAATTTTCTTAAGTTTTGTTATTTGAAATATAGCCTGGTCAATGGTGTTTTAAACAATTTATATTCAAAGCAAACAAGTTTCCTGAAATAAAGCTCTTTGATTACCACCATGTCTGAAGCATTGCGTTTGCAATGATAATGAGTCACGTTGTTGCAATATGTTTATTTTCTTCCTGGAATGTATGCATTAATGTAGCTCATTATTGTGGGAATGTACGGACGTCGTGATCCATTAATTTATATTACACAAGAAAAAATAACCACAATAGATTGACAACAATCGGTTTATAGGACACAGAGGTTTATCACACTATATCAAAGAAGAAAATAGAAATTATCTAATTCCATATTCCAAGAAATTTTTATTGTTGCAGTAATTTTGAAAGTTGATTTTTAACTTTAAATTTTTCAACTTTAGGTCAATTTAGATCCCTTTAAACTGCGTCATTACATCAAACAGTTGGTAGAGTCTAATGATCTGTTTTCGAAGATATAAACTGTATCTCTTTGAAGTAAATGTTGTTGATATAGCTTCCTTTCAAATTCATCAGATGTTTCAAATATTTGAGACAGTCCTTGTTTTAATGAAAGATGTTTTGTTAATTTGCCGAACTTGAAGTTCACTTTTACTTGAACAAATTTTAAAACCTTTGCAGCACTAGTTGGTTTATGTTTATTACTATTCCTTCCCATGTTATAATTTGTAGTGTGTTACATGGAGATGAGCAAAAGCTCAAAAATAAACATCAATATCTTATAAACGTCTGTTAAATGCTTTGCACCTGTCAACTACATGTATTTCAAAGTCAATTAGTCGGTGCTCATATTTGAAGGACAGAAATACATCTCTCTTTAAAGCTTACATTTATAGAAGATATTAACCGAGATTCTGTATCATTAGTGACATATTTTAGAAATAAACTTTATATCATGAGAGTCTTCTAATATATGCTATTGATGATACGGAAACACGCGAGGTTATTAATATCTCAATCATAAATTGTCATTTTGTCAATACTTCAAGGTGAAGGCCATATTGTCAGCGATATACGGTTGTGAACAGCCTAGAAATATTCCTTCATAAAATATTTTTTCATAGTCTAAATCTATCAAAATTTTATGTCATATATCGAGAGTAAGGGCAAGCAGTTTAGAATATTCATGGTTTTCTAACAACACCTAATAACACAGCATGTCTATACGCCTCTACACCAGAGGAAGAAACTCTAATGATTGTTTGGTAGTGACCTCACTAATAGACATGAAGGTATGATATGAAAATGTGTACAATTTACCGATGGTCTACAATTTCCTTAACAAAACTTCCCAGTTATCATGTCCCCTGAGAAGAAAAAGACAAACAGCACAGCATATGAATATAATTGGACGGCTACTGTCCTAACAAAGGAATTGTGTTCATGTAATTGCAGACTTTGAGTGACATAAATATTTTAGCTCAATGCTTCGGGAATACCCAAAGGATTCTTTGGTATGTCTGTAATGTTTTTTGAAGCTAAAAGAGTGAAGTATATATTGTCAATACTCTCACAACTTCTCATGGAATATTATATTCAAATGGTTACCGGTATTACATACTTATTAATGTCACATGAAGCCTGTTTAGCTACAGAGCAAACCTATCTTGATTGTTTCATGTAATGACACATACAACTAAACAAATGAAAGGGGCAGTAGCACGTTTTTTTTTAAATTTGATATTTTATATTTTTCATTGATAATTGTAAGTTAATAATAAATGTATTATTTTGATAGTGTCAAAAATCTCACTTCACAAACCAATCATCCATAATAAGAAATTATGAAGTTTAAAAAGTCCATTGTCTGCCATGTTATATGTAAACACCTTACTTAACTTTACACTATATATTAGAATTATTTCTGCTTAATTCAATACCCTTTCTATCAATTGGAACCGTTTATTTTTATTTTCCTGACATCACCATATATTCTACCCCAAACGTGCTACTGCCCCTTTAAAGCCAGAACATTACATTATATATGAGAATTATTTCTGCTTAATTCAATACATTTTCTTTCAATTGGAACCGTTTATTTCATTTTCCTGACATCACCATATATTCTACCCCAAAACGTGCTACTGCCCATTTAGGCCAGAAATGTCATTCAGCATGAACTAAAAAATCCAAAACATCTAAAACCCTAGAGTAATGTATATTTTTTACCTCATAATATACATTATAAACAAAATCATATTCTTTAGACTTCCCTTGAATCAATGAAAATGACTGAAATGCATAGTACAATTCAGCAATTCAGCAACATCCTTATTCAGTCAAGTATTCTTTCATGCAGTCTCGACATACATTAACTGATCAAGACTACTGTGAAGAAACGAATCAGACTGATTATTCATAATCACACTTTAAGCAAAATTACACAGGTTTAACGTTTATAAACCACTTGTTTATTCAAAGTTAATGTGTGATGAAAAATACCTAGAAAATGAAAACAACAACATTGTTATTCCTTAAATTATTATGTGTTAGTAGCACAAGAGCGATATCTTATGATATTTACTAACTAGCCAAAATGTCAAATGTGACAGATCGTTAAAGATAAAAAAACTTAATTATGTTGCTGAAGAGAAAATTATAAGGAAAGCTTCAAAATCCATTCAACTCACCACAGTTTCTGAAACTCGGTAATTGCGGTAACTGATGCGTCACTTTGTGTTGTATCGAAATGTCATTCTTTTGCTTTGACCTCAGCTACATTGTCTGGCATTCTTTTCGCTCTTGATACCTTGCCAAAAGTAGATCGGACCGATCAAACAAATCTGATGACAGTCTGAGGAACTGTGACCCCAGCTTCCAGCTTCTCTTTTAAACCTAACTCTTCTATAATCTCACCGCTGATGTAAATGTCAGTAGCAAGGTGTTCGTTGTTAAACAACCCCTCATTGGTGACCTTTAAACGTAAATGTTCTTTTTGAAACCCATGGCCAGGCCAGTGACCTTTTGAGAACAATCAAACGAAACCTATAAAAATCTGATATACACTCACGGGCAAAAGAAAGTATAGGTCAACTTCCATTGTTCACAACATAAAAACAAAAGATAATATTTCCATGCCGCGAAGATGATTTTATAGCAAAATCAAATGATAATAATCGACACAAACAGATTTCATTTGATCATTCCAGTATATTTCTGCAATCTCATTTAAATAAGCAGGGGGTCAAATTTCATTGATTTCAAGTGTCTCAATTATCAACAGTGAGACCACAAACATTCTCTGTTGTTGTCAATAACATGTGTGACTACCTGCTACATCAATACAGGCACGAACACGTCTCCTCATCGACGTTGTAAAACGTTGGATGACGGCGTCAGGTATACATTGCTACTCTTTTCTAGGGGCAAAACGCTCACCCCAGTGCCTGTATACCCTCTGTCTTCCATCCGGTTGTGACACAGACAGAAGCGACTTTCGTCTGTGAATAATACTCGTCTCCAGTTCCGTGCTTGCCATCTGAAAACTCATTGCGCCCATTGAGGTCGACGACGCTTATGTTTAGGGGTCAAGGCTACGCCCTGGAAGGGGCGATAGGCCTGAATCCCTGCTACATGTAATCTCCTAGACACTGTTCGTCTCAAAACACGATGACCAAGAGCCGTTGGCGCTGTTTCCGTTGTTGTTACAAATCTGTACCTCAGATGAATGGTCCGGGTGCAGTGACCTTTTAATGCGTTTTAACACGTGGTCTTCCACTTCGGGGTCTGTCCTGGGTCTGACCAGTCTGTCTGTTTCTTTGCATAAGCCTGGACACTGGCAGTGACATGCAATGGAACGTTTGAGCAATATGGCCGTGTGTTGCTCCTATGTCGGCCATTGGAGTAGCTCCTTCTCGTTGTTCCTGAGTCAACCTTGCCATTTCTTTTGTGTTTTTTTCAGCTGCTATGATATGACAGTATCCAGCAAATCGATTGATACAAATTTTATGCACTTCATTTTCATGCAATTGGTTCTAAAGGGAATTCACGATTTTTCCGGTTTCTAAAAAGTATAGCAACACTAGTTGCGTTTTTGCGATATTTATAATGTGTTTTAAGGCATGCCATTATGTTAAGTATACCTAACGTTTGGTATGATCAAAAGTTTTAAATTTATATCAATATGAAGGACCTATACTTTCTTTTGCCCGTGAGTGTAGATCAATGTCTGTTCCCTTCATATGGCCTCACCCAGAGAGTAATTTCAGGTCAATGGGACAGCTATTACCCTTGAAGATTTGTCAATAAAATATTCTTGAATATCACTGTTTCATACAATATTTATGTTTTATTGCATTTTATTTTATATTGACTTATATCAATCGGACAATGGTTCTTTAAGATGTGGAGTGTTTAAAATGAATCTGAGTGGAACCAAGCTGGTCATCTAATTGATAATAATGTAATAGTGTGTCTGTTCTTTTTATATGGCTTTGCCTAGAGAGTATTTTCAGGTCAATTGGACATGTATTGTCCTTGAAGATTTTCCCACATAATATAATTTGACTTTTAGATTCCCATAAATGTTTCATACAATACATATGTTTTATTGCTTTTTAAATTAATCCTTTTTTGTGGAAAGATGTTTACAGTAGTTAAAACAAATAAAAACATCAGCACATTTTAACTGTGATCATTTGGTTATATTTGGGTGTACAATGCCCATCTTAGGAGATTCAGGTTAGGGCATAGAGATTCAATTTCTTGATCTTTTCAAGCATAGGTAATTATATCACACAATATCGCCACCACTATAAACATTTACTTCAGAATAAATGACTTTATAACAATAGACTGCATAGAATTTATTTCTCCTTTGATATCACTTGTTTTCATAATTATTTTGAAAAGTTTGATCAAGTGTCCAAAGAGAATGAAACTTGATAATCATAATCAACCTAGAGGAAACGATAAATAACGATAAACAAAGTGTTCAATTTCTAAATTTAAAAATAGAAAAGATGACATAACAGCTGAACTAATGAGTATTGTAATTATGATCGATTTGTTAAAAGTGATGTTTGATTTTCCAACATCATAACAATCTTTTTTGTCAGAGATCAATGTTGGGTTTGATCATTATTTCATTTTACAAAGAAATCTTTCCAATTAACATTTCTCAAGTTTATTCAAGTCTTTGATTTAAATAAGATCAAAATGTTCAGAATTATGAAATTGCAATGATAAAATGACGTCAGTCCTGATGAATTCTTTTTCCAAAGTAACATCTTCCGGATTTTTAATGTGAATTTTACTTTTTTTAGAAAATAATATCGATGCAAAATTAAATGAATATTAGTAATGATATGCGTGTCGAAGGAGATGATTCAAATTTAATTAAGAATGTATGACGTTTTTGCTGTTATAGAGAAGGAAATAGTTACCTTATAGCATACTGTATACAGTTTCATACTTACAGAACCTGTTTCACGAATTTCATCTAGATGATAAAATTGAAATAATAAATATTTTGTAAATGTTTCCAGCAATATATTTTAGATAATTACATCATTTGATCCAATGCTCAATGAGATGACAATCACTTAAAGACGTGTTTAACAGAAAGATGTAACGCTTTGTGTTGAGAGATTGAGAGGTTAGTTTAATCATTTTCATATACTTACTTTTCATTCACGGCTCTTATTATTAACGTCTTAAGACGTAATTGATTTTATGTTCAGATTGATTTGTTGACGGTCTAGATGGCTACCAATTGTTAAAAGCATCGATTGCCAAAATTTTAAATTGTAATTGATTCATAGAGCGGTAATACGAGTTGCAATTGCTTTTTCAAATGTCCAGTCTGCTAAATGTTAGTCAGTGACAAGTAATTGATTGCTCTTCAGGATTGAAGGATAATAGCAACGAACCATTTATTTAGACCGATCAGTCTGCCAGAATAGTTCCAGACTAGATCAATTAGACTAGCAACAGCTTAGCAGGAATGATCAACAAAGCAATGAGTTGAGGAATTGATGTTAATCCAAAATAGGAGTCTATATTGCTGGCGAAAATCATATTAACACTGTCTGCACGAAAGGGAATTGTTTTGTTCGTGCTATCAATTCCATCATGTTAAGCTTTGGTGTGAGTATCATGTGCAAGATCCTGGTATAGAACCTTGATACCTTGATGTTTGTGGAAGGGATGATGCTATACTTTATTCTGCATATTTCAGGACATAATTTAAATATTTATTTCAATCTCACATAAGCAATCGGTCATAGGCTCCTATCAAATAAGTTGTTTAATTGTGTATTGTATTTCAATGACCAAAAAGAATACACTTTCTTTCTTTGCCCCCTTTTGTTAAAACTCATGGTTTTAAACAAATAAATCTTATTCAACAAAACTTTGTTAACCTTATACTGAAAAGTAAATTTTTCTAATATCTTCCTTTAAAGGTCCAATTTAAAGAAATAAAAAAAAGGTTTAAGCAGTGTTTTTTGTTCAACTCTACATGTACCTTATATGGTGGATCTACATGATAGATTAATTTAGTGGTAGGTCATGTTGTCAGAATGGTGGTTAAGTGATATGTTGTACGTAGTGACCTGAATGGTGGTAAAGTTATTGTGTTTACATAGTGTTAGTGGCGTGGTTGTTGCTGGGTAGCCATACCAGTCTTATTACCGATGTAGTTTACAGGATAGTCTTTTTTGTTATCCGAAGAATGGCCTTTGTGGCAACCAAAGAGAGAATAGGATGGGGGAAAGCTAGTTTCAACAAGTTATTGTACAAACATTTTGTTGAGGAAAGAATGTTTATTTTCAGAGGGTCAAACATCTCCAGATTGTCCATAGTTGCAGACGAAATTATCAAGTATCTGAAAACTGTTGAATGCCTTTTAATGGATGGTTAAGTAGTTATACAATACCTCTAACGATCAGGTTCATATAACTTTGAGAAATACTCTCTTTCAATGTTGATTAATTCTCAAGAATATTTTTAAAACCCTTGATATGTTGACCAAAAATTTGCATGCTTGATGTCTTATTTTTTCACCTTAAAGATTTAATTGTGTTAACTGACCCTGATTCATACCCTGTGAAAATGTTTACTATAATGATTTAGTATAATAATTTTAGTATCTGGTCTTATCAAACGAAACCTGTAGAAAATCTGACACATGGTTAGGTCTGTGCCTTTTGTTTGGATGGATAATTGTTGATATCCTTGAAAATCATTTTCAAATTTCATACATTTATCATGCACATATGCCCAATGTTTTTATAAGAACACATAAGCTTTATAAATAATATTCATAGTTTTTAGTTAATTAACATTTCATTGTCGCCAAATGAACTAAAATACTTTCTTTTAGAGTCACTGAATGTAAAACCAAGATGTCTAAAAACATTTCATCTGTTTGAAGATTGAATGTAGAGATTCTATTAAAAAATTTTCAATAAAGCAAGCTCGCATTTTGTTAGTTATTTGAAGCGTGTATAAAACTATCTTCCACTAAATATTTCAATGTATATTGTTAGTATGTCTATTCATGATATAATCAAAGGTAAAAAATCGCAAAATGAAAGCTTTTGCAATTAGTCCTAGGTTATATGCTAATTTGCCCGGACTAATGTGTCTTCAAAACGAATGTCATGCAGGAGAAAAACCTGTACACTTTAACCTGTAATCGAATTAATAGGTAATTTTCTTGAATTATCAAGCGAGAGATACAGGATGTAGATCTGAAGGCCTGTAAATATAAGCTTAGTTATAAATTTAGCCGCTTTGACTTCAACTTAGATAGTCTTAAAGGGGCAGTAGCACGTTTTTTGATAACTTTATATATAAAAATTTTCACTGATAATTGTAAGTTAATGTTAAATGTATTATATTGACAGTGTCAAAAATCTCATTAAACAAGTCAATCATCCATAGTAAGAGGACAAAGTTTGAAGATTCACATGAAATCCATTGGCGGCCATTTTTGTGTGAACACCTTTAATTCATTTTGAGTAAGAAAAAGGAATCGCATGGCTAAACTTTACAATATATATTTGAATTATTACTGCTCCATTTAGTTTAAATACATTGTCTTTCAATTGAAACCATTAATTTTCATTTTCCTGACAACACCTTATATTCCCCCTAAAAACGTGCTACTGCCCCTTTAAGGACAATAAAGTGCCTCACATCTTTGGCATTTTAGTTTTTATAGGTTCATTTTAAACTTGCTTATTAATCGGAATTATTTTTAAAGAGTCTTTTTCATATGAAACACAGAGAAAACAACAAAGGAGTATTTACGAGATAGTCCTTTCCTATGGTTTGACAGATTATCTAATTTATGCAAAACAATTTCTTTGATGCTTCCACATCTAATGGACTGGTAATAAGTGCAACATTTTCAATTTACTGAAAGACAGGTCCGGAATTACATCCAAATTACTTTTAAATGTGATGGCTATGCTTGTTATACACGTGTTCTTATTTTACCAATGTGTACAATGTAGTAACGATTACGATATTAAATACTATCAAGCATCTCGTATAAAGGTTTTCATGCAAAAAAGCTATTTAATCTAAGTTAATATAATAATTCATGTTCTAGGAAAGAAACGCATAACTAAAATTTTTTGATGTTGTGTTTTAAAGTAATGAGTTTCGATGTTGAGAAGTTGAGAAGTTTGCTTGATAGCAGTTTATTTCAATTAACGTTCTCTTCAATGCTCCATTTACGAGTTTGAATTCGTTTTTGCATTAAATACATTTTGTTAAAACATCGTTTGATTTTCTTAACAGAGACAATTAATCATTTCGTTTTGATGCATGCCCCATGCCCAAATTACAATGAAAATACGGCCATGGTGGTATTACATCAGATATCTTTTTCTAAAGAAATAAGAAATTTAGTAAAGAATTGACTAAACTGGCAAAATTTAAGCAATGTCCTTAAACATTTCAGGGCTGGAAACAAACATAATAATTACAAGTGTTTAAAATATCAAGATATTTTCAGCAAAGCACAAGAAATGACAGCATAGTAACATTTTGTAACCTATGATGATTTTTCATGTCTCTACATTCTTTGAATAAATGTATGTTCAACAAAATTTACTTATCTCTGTCTATCATTTCTTTCTGCAAGTATATGAGCATATTCTACCATTCCAGTACTTTAGTATGTACATGTATAACTGTCTGGCTTCGGATCAAAAGTTTCGTGGTTTTATCCTTTGTTAACATAGAAAATGGATATCATGGCAATTCCTTGCACACTGGTGAGGGATCTTGAAACAACACTTCACAGCCAGTAATGGGATCGGATTCAATCTGTCAATATGCATAACCATGAACTAATCCACATGGTGGATTTCAATAATTAACACCAAATCCGTGGCTGTGAAAAATCTAATTAAGGATACAATAGAATGCTAAATTTTTATTTTCATGTATGAATGTTTGAAGAAACTTGATTTTGAATTTCAGATCACTTAAATTTAAGATAAATATCAAAAATAAAATTTCAAGAGGTCATCAATTGTAAAATTTATTTATCCAAACGATCTCTAAGCGTTTATATATTTTCCGATGCTCTCACACTTTGGCAAAGTGAGTTGATGAATTGTTCGTAACGTTGCATTGTAAATATGTTTAAATACGAGTAGAATACCCATTCTTGAAGTAAAGTTGATGTTTATTTTCAAAAATTTGTGTTTAGAAATAAATGAAACATTTCAAAAGAATATATACATGTAGATTTATACTAAGGATACATTAAGTATCAATGTTAAATTTATGTACGTTTTACTTCAGATGTTTCCATGATATAGAATAATGTTGTCAAAAATGTTTGATCATCAATTTGAAGAGCATTTAAACATGGGAAAATACAAAGAACACAAATTAAAGTTCAAAATCAAATGAAATATAAGAAATGGGAATCAAAAAGATGAAGTTTGTAAATGACATAACAGAGACATGTAATTATCATTGATTTCTTCAATGGAACTGTCGTTTGTTATTTAAACATCAAAACAATATTTTTTGTTTGATTTGCTTTCATCAACGATATACTTTATGTTGACATTCCTGCAATTAACTTTTCTCAAGCAAAGTGAATACTTTGAGTGCGATATAAAATAATGTTTCTTGAAATTCAAAGGAAATACTAACATAGATTAGTAATTGGAACTGATGATTTTGATAAGGGTTATTTGTTTATAAAACAAAACAACCTTCGAAATATCACAATTTCATCTAACTGTTTAAATGAATCATCATTGCTTACTTTACACACACAAAACCGTCATAAATAATGCTTCTTTCTTGAATGCATTTACAAATGTCTTCGAAATAAACTTAAAACACAACAGTGATGAATCGAGTTTACTGTCTCACTCTTAGTTACCATTTTACATGAACAAAAACAACGAAATAAGCATTGAGTTACATTTGACACACACTGTGACGCCACAAGTGAAGAATGACGTCATAATCACCCTTGTCATCTGGCTAATAATAATAATAATAATAATAGCATGCTTATAATGCGCTTCTTCCATGTGAAACATGCTCAAAGCGCCAGACAAAGTAGATAGAAGTATAACGTATATACAAGGATGGAGACAAAAGAAAAAGATAAGGCTATATAATACATTTGGCTGGGATTGATAATGCTACTCTATTCATATGCTTATCTGAAAAGATGGGTCTTAAGTGCAGATTTGAAACTCGAGAGTTCTGTGCAATCACGGAGATACTGGGGTAGCTGGTTCCAGGCTGAAGAGGCTGCAAATTGAAAGGATCTTTCTCCATATGTCACAGTTTTCACAGTAGGCGTAACAAGGAGACGTTTATGCTGGGAGCGGAGCGAGCGAGATGGGCAGTGCTGTATAAGGGTCTGAGCAAGATACTTAGTGGCAGATCCAGAGAGACAGCGGAAAGTAATGCACAGAAGCTTAAATTGAATCCTGTAGTGAATGGGCAACCAGTGAAGAGAACAGAGAAGAGGCAGAGCGTCGTCAGATTTACGGGACTGAGTTACTAAACGTGCAGCAGCGTTCTGAATACGTTGAAGTCTGCTTATCTGCTTCTTAGACATCCCAGCAAATAGAGAGTTACAATAATCAATCCTGCTTATTACTAAAGACAGGACTAGGGTAGTGGCTGACTCTGTAGTGAGATATGTACGAATGTGCCCGATCGTGCGGAGTTGCGCAAAACAGGTTCGGGCAAGATTGGCGATGTGATTGTCCAATGACAAGTTGGAGTCAATTATAACCCCTAGGTCTTTCACATTGTCTTCTATTTGAATGCTGGTGTTGTCAAACTTGAATTCAATTAGTTCACACTGTGTTCGTCGTTTCTGTGGACCAAGTACAATACATTCGGTCTTTGTGCTATTTAATTTCAATTTGTTACTCGTCATCCATGCTTTGATAGCATTGCAACATGTGGTTAAATTGCTAAATTCTGCATGTGCCTGTTGGTGACTTGTTCCAATACATTTGTAGACTTGAGAGTCATCTGCATAATGGTGTCGGTTGATTTGATGACTTTCTACAACTCTTCCAAGCTCTTTGACATACAAAGTAAAAAGAAACGGTCCCAAGACGGATCCTTGAGGTACCCCACATGTGAGACATGATGATTCAGATGACAGGCCGTTGATATTAACCCGTTGACTTCGGTCACATAGGTACGATTCAAATCTCTTTAAGGCTATTCCGTCGATGTTAAAGTCCAGCTTCAAGCGCTCAAGGAGTTTGCAGTGATCGATCGTGTCAAACGCACTACTTAAGTACTAACACTGCGAGCTTCTTGTCATCAATGCCTAGCCGAATGTCACTGATAACTTTCAGCAATGCAGTCTCGGTGCTGTGTTTGCTACGGTAGGCTGACTGGAGAGAATCATGGAGGTCGTAGTTGTCAAGGTGTTCAGTCAGACGAGTGCATACAGCACGCTCAACTAACTTGGAAATAAAACTCAGGTTCGATACAGGTCGATAGTTGCTCAACAGGTCTGAGGCCAAATTGGTCTTTTTCAGGAGCTATGGCTTTCTTGAATGAAGGTGGCACTATTTCGAGTTCAAGGCTGGTGTTAATGATTTTGGTGAGAGTTGGAATGAGAACATCGACATTGTCCAAAACAATTTGTGTCGGCACTGGGTCTAAAACACAGGTAGTGGGATTGGATTTCTTGATGAGCTTCAATACTTCATCGCATGGGAATTCTTTGAGGAATACCAGTTTCTCAGAACAAGCTTCACTCTGTTTTCTACCCTGGTCCCGAGTTGCCTCAACAGATGTTAGGTCAGCGCGAATCTTAGCAATCTTATCTGTGAAAAATTGCTGGAACTGGTTGGGCAGCTGATCGGGAGTGTCTGTTTTCGGCAGCTGAGAAATGAACTCCTTACCCAGAAGGCGGGACATGAGCTTGTATAGCGATCTTGTGTCAGACATTGAGTCTAGGATTTGAGAGTTCAGCGACATCTGTTTTGACTGTCGTATCAGAGATGTCACCGTATTCCTTGCAGTACAGTAAAGTTGTCTGTGGACTTCAAGACGGGAGCGTCTCCAGGCTCTCTCCGCACAGCGCCTTGATTGCTTTGCAGCAATAACTTCAGGGGTAACAGTCCATGGTGAAATAGGGCGATCTGTCACTTGCTTGGAGCGAAGTGGAGCATATTCGTCTAATAGTGTAGTGAGAACAGTGTTATATCTATCTACAAGCTCACAAATATCAGATGATGGCATCTGAAAGAGATCAGAGTTAGTCAAATCATGTCTAAAAGCATCACGATTCATATTTTTTAGATTCCGAGATTGAATTGACTTTTTGGGAAGTGGAGGTTATCTGCATCAAGATCAAAGGTTACAAGGAAGTGGTCAGAAATCTGGAGATCTGTTACAGACAGATTGATGACACAACACTGATCTTTCAGAAAAACTACCCAATCCAAACAGTTTCCACGATTATGTGTGGGCACAGACACGACTTGAATACACCCAAGATCTTGGTAAAGTTTTGTCATTTTCGTGACCTGTGGACAAGCAGTATTCCCATAGTTTATGTTGAAGTCACCTAAAACAATTAAACTAGATCGTGTCGTACATTTTGTTTCAATGAAGGTTGAGAACTCAGTGAAGAACTGTACAAATGTTAATTTATTTTTCACTGAAGGCGGGGGTCTGTACAATGCAATAAGATTTGTAGTAGTTTTTCCCACTGTCACTATAAAGTCAAGAGATTCAAACGGGGAGCAAATGGTTTCTTGCAGGATTTGAACGATTAGATTCGTCCGGTAGATGATTGCGACACCTCCACCGCGTGTCGGGCGAGCTTTATGCTTGCATAGGTATCCAGATGGTGTCATGGAGACAACCTTTGACTCATCACCAAACTGCCGCAGCCAGGTCTCAGTGAGCACAAGAATATCTATACCATTTTCAAGAATAAGATCCTCGATTTCTTCA
Source organism: Steromphala cineraria (assembly GCA_916613615.1). Lineage (NCBI taxonomy): Eukaryota > Metazoa > Mollusca > Gastropoda > Trochida > Trochidae > Steromphala > Steromphala cineraria. Next base: position 24,068,952 of record OU744736.1, on the reverse strand, counting down.
CACTTATTGCAACATGATTGCACGTTTAGAAGGGAAACTTTAAGCTTCGTTCGTAAATTAGTAGTTGGGACATTTATGAGATTGGAAGAGTTTACCGAGCAGCGATTGGCTGGTCTTACAGGACGGTAGCCAATCACAGTGTTGATAGCTCTCTGATGACGTCTATCTCCCTTGCTCCCCCTTCTGAAAGGGCGGATCCTCCTTTGATTGACAGGTGTGACAAAGTATGAGGAAATGTAGTGAGATAGATTAGTCATTTGTCCTATATTCAGTATATCAGCTCTGGAGTATGTAATCCGACCATCCATGTCAGTGATCAGGCTTGTCCAGGTGATTGGGCAACAATAGCTGCTCACATCTGCATTCTGACTGAGAGGCAACTCAGGTTTTAAAATATCAAAGTTCTGTGTAGAAATACACAACAAAGTCAATATTTCAGCAAGATGCAGAAAAGTAATTTTTTCATATTTAGAAAGTACACATCAGTTGTAAATCCCATGCCAAATTTTAGATCCAAGTTGTGAGAATAAAGGCTTCAAAACACTATAACAAGAGAGAGCAGAGAGTTGTGTGTGTGCCGCCTGTGAAGCGCTCCGACTAATTCAAACGTATACGGAATGACAGCAATTGGTCGAAAAACCGGAAGCTTTCTTTATCCTGTAATTTGTAATTAATTTCAAAAGTCTCTGTACCTGTATTGTCATATGTTAAGGATAATTTATATCAAAAATGCTGTGTCAATGAGTGAAAAAAACCGAATTAATTTCTTCAAATGTTTCGTGTAGATACCCTTAAAAGGTAGCCATATTTGTTCTGATATGCAAACAAAATTGAAAAGTGACGTCACTTGGCTACGAAGTGATATTCGCCCGTTGTAAGGGTTGAGGCCATAATCCTGGACAGCAGCCCACTCATTTCTGATGTAGTTTCATGGTAATTCCATCAATTTTAGTTATAACAGATGTTTATTGTGTCATTATACTGTAGACTATAATGATTTTTAATCGGAAACTGTACACAAATCTAATGTAAATTGTAAAAATACAACAAGATTTCCGATTCTGGTTTATAAATGTTCATATATTAGGTAATTATTAATTTTGAACATTGATCTATGTTTGATACAACGGTGATTCCCAGTGATGCTTTTATCTTGTACATTCTAAATCAAGCAAAATATTGAAAATATGGCTATTGATATCATTTCCATCATCGAAGATGACGATTTGTAACTGAAAGCACGTTTTATATAGAAATTACAAATGGACAATTAGAATGCAATTGAATTTTTAAATTGATTAACTACTGATGCAAACTTTAGTTACAACTTGGAAGATCATGGAAGAAAAGGGACATTGTAATGATTTCATGTAAATGAGTACATGACTCGTAACTGCTCTTTTGTCGTGTCCAGTCTGCTTTGTGTTATACAATGACAAGTATTTGATTGCCCTTCAGGCTTGAAGGATGATTACAAAGAACCTCTTATTCACACCGAGCAATCTGCCAGAATAGTTCCAGACCAGGCGATCAGATCAATTAGACTTGCAACAGTTTAGCAAGAACTGATCAACAAAGCAATGATTCGAAGAATTGATGTTGATCAAAAATGAGAGTCTTTATTGCCTGCTTACATCACATTAAATTGTCTTCATGCTCAGAGATGGTTGACCCTTAATTGTTTATTGCTTGCTAACATAATATCAAATTTTCTTCAAGCTTGGAAATGGTAAAATGTTCATGGTATCATTTTCAACAGGATTGAAAGGAATGTGTTTCTAAAAGCATCCAGGTTTGAATGAATGATTAGTTGTGCTCTGCTTTTTTAATAATTTGATAACATTGTTATATTTAGGATCACACTATCTTCAATAGTACAAGAATGCAAGAAACTGTACTATTGAAGATAGTGGGATCCCAATATAACAATGTAACACTATTTTACTGGTCCAGCAAAAACAAACTAGAAAAAGTTATTCTACATGACACATTCATGCTTTTCCTCAGAAATATGTAGGTGAAACTAATGCTGGAAGTCATTTGTTGTGTCTGGTTATAAACAAAATCCATGTTCCTCTTTAAGTTTATAGTTATAAGGCATTTGCAAACATTTTCTTCTGCTTTAATGGATTTATTTGATAAAAATAGAAATAAGACCATAACAGAAATATGCGTGATAGAGTATAAACTTGTCACAAAACTCAAATATTTTTGGTCTAAATTGAATTTCCTAATCACTTATATTATATTGTATCTGCCAGATCCGTACAATGCTTCTTTTCCTCTCATAACAATGCTATTGAAGAAGGAAAGAGAAGGAGACTCTTGTCACCTTGAATATCATTATCAACGTCAAGTTAGGTAGAATAAGGTTTCATAGAAGACTCAAATAGGTTCTTTCTATCCCATTAACAGATATAGATATTCAATTACTAACAAAGATAATGAACCAGACAAAACTAAGGACAACAAATGTTTTCGAGACTAATTGCTCTCAAAACAGTATTATCGGATTCTAAATGTTATTGGAGGGAGAACTGACTGTAAGAAGTGTGGTGAACCATAGAATGAATTATTGATGCCTTATTTATATCATCTAATTTAATAGCTGATCTTGTAGTTGTAACATTTGTAATATGTAAGTGCCTTAGGTTAAATCCATTATTATAAAGTCAAACTTTCAAGATATATAATGAGATTGTTCAGATTGCTCAAGGAACTGCTGTCAAGCAAATAAAGAGAATTGTCAAACTTTGCAACACATTCGTTATATTGTATAACGAAACACTTCAGGTAATTCCTTCCATGTGAACATACATAAAATACAATAAGATACATATGAATGTAAAATAAAAACATAAGGACAAATTACAAATATATTTTGTGATAAATCATCTTTTGCATACATTTAAAAGAACTGTGTCCTCATAGTATCTATTTTGAACGCCATTAGTTACTGCCCATTTTATTTTCAATCTGTGTTTGTCACCCTGTGATAAGTAATGTGAGAGTGTGGGATAGTCACATATGTTTTGGGAAAAATGTAAAGAAATTCTTGATTGCACTGATAAAAAAACTGTCAAAATAGTTCCAGCCAGCTTGACAGATGAATTAGAAGTAATCACAGAAGTAATGAGTGGTGGAATCGAAATTGATCCAAAATTGGATCCTATATTACTGTGGTAATTCGAAATGAATCAAATTCAAGTTCACCTTAAACAATGAAATCTAGAGTTGATGCTTTAACTTTCAATATATATTTACAAAATTTCAAATGAATACGTGCTAATTGGACATTGTTTTTGTAACCCCACACTTCAGCACCATACACAAATATTGGTTTGTTTGTTTGTTTTTCTTGATAATGTTTTTATTGTTCTATTTAAGCAATCTGTTTGACAATGTGAAGAATAATCACAAATTTAGATGTACAAAAAAAATCGAAATATTCTGCCTGTATGAACTCATCGAATTGTCTTTATTCAACATATTCAACATCTGTTGTTGATCAGTCCATGTCTTGATCAGAGGTTAAAAAAGATGAGTATTACTACTTTATCCCCTTCACTTGTCTGCTGATTTCATCTAGGACCTGGAATAGATCAGACCTCAGAACGCCTCCTCTTCAAAGCTACTGTTCAATCTGGCACATTAGCACATGTCAACACAGCCTTTTAATTAGGAAGAATTGCCTAGTTTAACTGATAAGTGTCTAACAAGTTCCGTCAGCTTCGGTCTCCAATCAGCGGCGAATCCAGAAGGTCTGCCGATAATGCTCACCAATACCATACATGCTCCCTTTTGAAACGTCTACAAGAAGGGTTGAATGGGACCCTCCATCAGATTATTTGCCATTGTCATGATCATGAATGTGCTTCAATTCCCGCTCATAAAATGAATCACTGAGCTGTAAAAGAAATCAGTAAGCATGTTTTCAAGTTATGAAAGAGGTTAAAAAGAAAAAATTGTGACAGCCCCATCTTAGTATATAATCTCTAGTAATGTTGTCCTCTCAGAGGAACCATAACCCAACTGGTGTATGAGAACGCATGTTTTTAGAGTACAGGTTGTTACCTAATCATTTGCTGTTATTTAAACACGCATAAACTAAAGACTTATCTTGCACTTGCTATTAGACAAAAACAGGTAAATGTTTTTCAGGAGACGCGAATGTCATCATGAAGATGTATTGTATGAAAGAATATTTATTGGCAGTTCACAACAATTGTTGACAATGCATCACATTCATTCAAAGTCAGCAACTTTTTAATTTATATGATTGCCTGTACATACCTTGATTTATTTGAACTGAATTACAGAAGAGTATGAACTTGATTTCGTATAGAAATATACAAATAGTTTACAGAGCAAGAGTTTTAGATATCAATTTTTAAATACTCGCAATAGTTTTTACACCCACTTTTGTGAATGTGTGTTTCGGTCGTTTGCATGTTAACAGCATCATAAACTTTCCCTTAAAAAGATTTTTAAGGACACAATCGCTGATGCCCTAGTGAGAATATAATCTTAAAGTGTCTCGCAGAAGCACGGACATCAACACACAGGATGACAAATACATAAATGTTTGTTAGGCCTTGTATCCCTCTAGACAAAGGATTGACACAAGGTCTATTTTACTACCAAATACAAATGGCTGTTTTTGACACAATAATCAGAGTGAGACCTAACCGGTCTTAGGCTCTGTGACCCAGATATTCTATTTTGACTTATCCTAAGTTCAACGAAGTAACGGGTTCTATGAAAATATATTAAATTCCAAATTAAACATGTATGAGTGTTCATGATGGAGCGAACCTTATACAATAGTACGTATATATTTATGATTAAACATAAGTTATATTTCACTAATGACCAAAAGCAACATTGCAATGATGTTAAAACGTATCATTTATATCCAAAATATTTTTGCAAAACTAGTAGGAATGTCCTAATCTCATGAATATAATTATTTGAATTTGTTTGAAACCAAATCACGATGCTGCCGTTTGCTCATAAGTGGCAAGGTTTATTGATGTAATAAATGTAATAAATGACATAATACTCAGTAGTAGCGGGAATTGTTACTTTGAGATGATGTAATATTATGATTTTCATACGTTATTTCTAAAATTGTGATTTATTATAGTATTAATTATAGTTGTATAGTAAAATTATTTATGATAAAAAATAGCTATAGTTTTAACGATTAAACATTTTGTATTGATTAAGCTCTTACATAATGTACAAGTTTACACAGAAGGCAAACTTCAGACACATCTTCTATGTTCGGATATACGTATTATGTAGGTTGATAGGCTACCTTTCTCCGTCCTTGATCCTATACGACATTACATCACAATCCAATTGAATTTTTAAAAGCAAATGATAACGCTTCTCTCATGGAAAGGATAGTTAATATCACAATGACAGTGATTCAGTAGCCAAAAATTTTTTTTGAAAAGTGTTGTTGATTGCACAACTAACTTGACTAACTCCAATCAGGCATCTCGCATTCTACCCCTTAAAATCGTTGAGACTCAATCAACATTTAATGACTTGATCTGCCTCTGTTTGGAGTGAATGCGACTGCAAATGCCTGAGACAATTTTTAACAGGAAATCTTCATGTTCAATAAAAGGCTTGCTTTTTATCAAAATCATGTAATTTGAATGATGTCGAAATAAAATTGAAGATTTGTTATGCTTATTTACTTTTACTCATAAATTAACCCCAGTTAATATGGTTTAACTGAGTGAAGTGACATAAAAGTTCCGTGCACGTGATGCAAGTGCGCCTATCCCGACCTGGCTGTGATCTCAACTCTGCGTGGTAGTCAGTGGGCGCAGGACAGACGAGACCAGAATAAACAATTATGTGTTAGTGATGTGATGCCCTGCTTACCATTCGTCACTCTAAAACTATTCAATTTGGACAACGAGTACTTAAAATTCCACTTGCCAGAATGCAGGAATCGCTGCTTTGTCCAGTGTCCGCACTAGAGAGGTTATGTCTTATTCAGGGTGAGCTGTCTCTAGAGAATCATCTATTCTCCTATTATCACGACGGTGCTGTAAGTGGTGTTACCTATGATAGTTTTGTGAAATATCTGAAGTGTGTGTTATCAGCGTGTGGCTACAGCGCCTCTCTCTATAGTGGTCACTCGTTTAGAAGGGGCGGCTGCTCCTTTGCTTTCCAGCTTGGAATATCTCCACTTCTCATAAAACTCCATGGTGATTGGAAGTCCAACGCATATGAACGGTATATCACTGTTAGTCCACACCTACATCAACAGTTCTCGCAGACTCTATCAACAGCGGCATACCAGAGTGTTATATAAAATTAGTGTTAAATACAGGTGTTGGGGGCTTGGAGGAACTTTTAAATGTTGTGTATTTTAAGTATATTTTTACTGTCAATAAAATATTGACCTTGCCCCCAACACCGTGTTTTGTTAGTTTATTCTAAAGAAGTTAATCATAAATTAACCCAAGTTAATATGGTTTAACTGAGTGAAGTGATATAAAAGTTCCTTGCACGCGATGCACGTGCACCTATCCCGACCCGGCTGTGATCTCAACTCCGCGTGGTAGTCAGTGGGCGCAGGACAGACGACCCACCCACCCACCCACACCAAATAGAAGGTTTAAGCCACGGACGTTTCTTAAAGATTAATTTTAATGAACAATTAAGTGTATATTTTAAGAAACTTTTTAATGTTATGTATTTTAAGTATATTTTTACTGTCAATTAAATATTGACCTTGCCCCCAACACCGTGTTTTGTTAGTTTATTCTAAAGAAGTTAATATAATATTCTTCATGAGCTATGATTCACAACATATATTTTGTTTTGTAACAATGTGGTTTCTTTTTAGTTTATTGTACAAATTGAGTTATGATTTGTAAAGTCAACTTCACTAAACAAGATGACTGTTAATATATATTAAATAGCAACAGTTATGTTGGACTATCAAGGAAAGACATTTTAGTGATAAACTTTCTTCATATAAGCTTTATGAGATCCATTTAAATAGAAAGATCAGGAATTTAATTTAGAATTAAGTTCTCATATTCATATTCATTTAAGAAGGTGTCATGTCGTGAATAACAAATAAAATCGTAGATCAGACATCAAAACATTAAAATTATATATATATGCCAGTGACTTTTTAAAGGAAATTCTTTTAGTTACACTAGTTTAAGCTACATTGTAGAGCTAACTTTCTCTCAGAAGAGCTCCTGATTATCTTCTCAACTCTAACAACCTCTCCCTCTCCATAATCCTAGGATAGATCACATCTGCCAGAGACAAACTTTCATTGAAATTGCACTTTGTTTTCCTTTTTCCACTACTTTCTTTCTTGATTTATGGCATCTCATTTTACAGACATCAAAGCATCTTGAAAGGTGCAAAATAGGAAAGTTACAACACATCAGTTAAAAAATGTTGCTTTAAAAGTAAATTCAATTGAAGTGCTGGTCCTTTTTAATATAATGTATATACTTCTACGAACAAATGACAATAACAAGACTGAGGTAAAGAAACATCCGACGTTGAAAAACATACCATGATTGCAATTGAGAAGAAAAATGTGCAATGTCGATGAATTGACAACAGTATTTCTGAAAATTAATCTTTCATTATGCAACAAAGTCGTTCTATTTAAAACCAATTATTTGTAATTTTGCCATGGGGATCAATATAGTACTTGCCATTGAAAGAAAGTTGTTCTTGATATTGCTGAAAAATTTCATGCATACATGTATTTGCCGCCAAGCTTTTTCAATTCTCTTTCAAAGTAATTCCCTATCATTACAAGAAATGTCACATGACAATCTGCCAATACTTCCACGGCTGTCAAACTGTAGTTCATTCCGAGTGCATCGCCTGTTTCTTATGATAGTCCAACTACTGGAAGAATGTTTATATTTTTATTTGATTATTTAATGAGGATTAATGCACATACAAAAAAAAAAAAAAGCGAAATCATCCATTGATGCACTGACTGACGTTGACATAAGGTCAACGATTTATCAAGTGACATTCTATGTATTTTGCAGATATCAACAAAAAAAGTCTTGTTAATTTAAAATTTGCACGTTCAATATTTTACCCAGTTATAAGACAATAATATTCAAAGCAAACAAGTTTCCTGAAATAAAGCTCGTGACATTGCTCTGATTCATGTCTGAAGCGTTGCGTTTGCAATGATAATGAGTCACGTTGTTGCAATATGTTTATTTTCTTCCTGGAATGTATGCATTAATGTAGCTCATTATTGTGGGAATGTACGGACGTCGTGACCAATTAATTTATATTACACAAGAAATATTAACCACACAAGATTGTCAGCCATCGGTTTATAGGACACAGGGATCTACAACACTATATCAAAGAAGAAAAAAGAAATAATTTAATTCCCTATTCCCAGAAGTTTTTATTTTTGCAGTAATTTTGAGAGCTGATTTTGAACTTTACATTTTTCAACTTTAGGTCAAATTTAGATCCCTTTTAACTGCGTCATTATATCAAACCGTTGGTATTGTCTAGTAATCTGTTTTCGAAGATACAAACTGTATCTCTTTGAAGTAAATGTTGTTGATATAGCTTCGTTTTAAAGTCATCAGATGTTTCAAGTATTTTAGACAGTCCTTAAAGTTTGTGTCTCAGATTCTGCAATTGCATATTCTTGATTCAATGAAAGAAATTTGTTGTTGATTTGCCTAACTTGAAGTTCACTTTTACGTGAACAAACCTTTGCAGAACTAGTTGGTTTATGTTTATTACTATTCCTTCACATGTTATTATTTGTAATGTGTTACATGGAGATAGGCAAATTAATCAAAGCTAAAAATTTAATCTTATAAACGTCTGTTAAATGCGTTGCACCTGCCTAGAAATATTCCTTCATGAAATATTTTTCATAGTCTAAATCTATCAACATTTTATGTCATATATCGAGAGTAAGGGCAAGCAGTTTAGAATATTCATGGTTTTCTAACAACACCTAATAACACAGCATGTCTAAACGCCTCTACACCAGAGGAAGAAACTCTAATGGTTGTTTGGTAGTGACCTCACTAATAGACATGAAGGTATGATATGAAAATGTGTACAATTTACGGATGGTCTACAATTTCCTTAACAAAACTTCCCAGTTATCATGTCCCCTGAGAGGAAAAAGACAAACAGCACAACATATGAAAATTATTGGACGGATACAGAACAGAACAGAACAGAAGAACAGAACAGAAGTTTATTGTATTTCGGGGCCAGGAGGCCTAGAGTACATTTACAGATATATACGAGTTGACAATAACATCACTAGAGCGCTATCTTAACTTAAATACCTTATACAGGTAGACGGCTAAGCGGAGCAACAAATTTGTATTGGTTGTTGATACGGATGCTGTCCTAACAAAGGAATTGTGTTCATGTAATTGCAGACTTTGAGTGACATAAATATTTTAGCTCAATGCTTCGGGAATACCCAAAGGATTCTTTGGTATGTCTGTAATGTTTTTTGAAGCTAAAAGAGTGAAGTATATATTGTCAATACTCTCACAACTTTTCATGGAATATTATATTCAAATGGTTACCGGTATTACATACTTATTAATGTCACATGAAGCCTGTTTAGCTACAAACCTATCTTGATTGTTTCATGTAATAACACATACAACCAAACAAATGATTTAATGATTTAAAGGGGCAGTAGCACGTTTTTATTTTAGATTTGATATTTTATATTTTTCATTGATAATTGGAAGTTGATAGTAAATGTATTATTGTGTCAGAAATCTCACTTCACAAACAAATCATCCAAAATCAGAATTATGAGGTTTAAAAAGTCCATTAGCTGCCATTTTATATGTGAACACCTTTACTTTATTTTGATGAAAAATAATCGCATGACTTAACTTTACATTATATATTAGAATTATTTCTACTTAATTTAGTTTTAATACATTGTCTTTCAATTCGAACCGTTATTTTCATTTTCCTGACATCACCATATATTCTACCCCAAAACGTGCTCCTTTAAAGGCCAGAAATGTCATTCAGCTTGAACTTAAACTTCTAAAACATCTAAATCCCTGGAGTAATGTATTTTTTTTACCTCATGATATACATGATTCACGACATCATTTTCTTGTGACTACCTTTGAATCAACATAAATGACTGACATAAATGGTAAAATTAAGGAATATCCCAATTCAGTCAAATATTCGTTCATGAACATTAACTGATCAAGAATACTGTGAAGAAACAAATCAGATTGATTATTTAGGATCACGCTATAAGCAGGATTATTAGGTTAAACGTTTATACACAACGTTTTTTATAGAAAAATGAAACAAATTAAAGAAATTGTTATTCCTTAAGTCATGATGTGTTTGTTTTGGCAACAAAGCGATATTTCTGATCTTATGATATTTACTAACTAGCCACAATGTCAAATGTGACAGATCGTCAGAGATCAAGAAATTTACAAATTCATTTGATAACTGAATAATGTTGCTGAAGAGAAAATGATAAGGAAATCTTCAAAATCCATTCAACTCACCACAGTATCTAAAACTCGGTAATTGCGGTAACTGATGCGTCACTTTGTGTTGTATTGAAATGTCACTCTTTTGCTTTGACCTAAACTACATTTGGCATTCTTTTGAGGTTAAATTACCTACTCGCTGTTGATGCCTTGCCAAATGTAGATCAGACGGATCAAACAAATCTGATGACAATCTGAGGAACTGTGACGCCAGCTTCCTGCTTCTCTCTTAAACCTAACGTCTTCTTTGATCTCACTAATGATGTAAATGCGCTGTCAGTGACAAGGTGTTCGTTGTTCGTTGGTGACCTTTCAACGTAAACTTTCTTTTTGAAACCCAAGGCCAGGCCAGTGACCTTTTCAGAACGATCAAACGAAACCTATATAAAATCTGATATAGGTCAATATCTCTTCTCTTTATATGGCTTCACCAAGAGAATAATATCAGGTCAATTGGACAGCTATTGTCCTTGAAGATTTGTCAAAAAAATATTCTTGAATATCTCTGTTTTATACAATATTTATGTTTTATTGCATTTCATTTTATATTGACTTATATCAATCGGACAATGGTTCTTTTAGATGAATAAAATAAATCAAATAAATTCCCTCTCCAATATATAAAGTAATGTACATTCAAATTTGTTATAATTATAACATTGTTTATTACTAATAACTTTCATTTTTTTCTTATATTGTCCATTAATGATTTAATAACAATGGACTGCTTTGTAATTACTTCTCCTTTGGTATCACTTGTTTTTATAATGTTTTTGAAAAGTTTGATCAAGTGTCCAAAAAGAATCAAAACATGAACTTGATAATCATAATCAACCTAGAGGAAACGATAAATTAAATAAAGTGTTCAATTTCTAAATTTATAGAAAAGATGACATAACAGCTGAAATAATGAGTCATGTAATTATGATTGATTTGTTAAAACTGATGTTTGATTTTCCAACATCATAACAATCTTTTTTTTGTCAAAGTCAATGTTGGCTTTGATCATTATTTAATTTTACACTGAAATATTTCCAATTAACGTTTCTCAAGTTTAATCAAGTCTTTGATTTATATAAGATCAAAATGCCAGTTACATTACAGAGAAATTCAAACTAAAAGGATTCAGATTAATAAACTTCTTTTTCTAAAGAAACAACTTCCGTATTGTTAATAGTGAATCTCCATGGTTATAAGACAACATATCAATGCCATCATCATATGATCTAACACAAAAGAAGAAATGTCACAAAGAATGTGAGATTGCAATGAATGTTTAGATAAGTTATATGTATATTTCATAACAATGATGACTCGTAAATAGAGGAATTAATGTTGTTGATACCCTTGTGTTCAATATACACGTCACACAGGTAACAATGTGGTCTGACTAGCTGAATTTATATGGGTACATAAAGGTTGAATACAGTGATACATTTCAATATAGTGGCATAATTAAATGAATTTTAGTTAATAGGTAATATGCGTGTCTAAGGAGATGCTTTAAATTTAATAAAGAATTATGATTTTTGCTCGTAATAGAGAAGATAAGAGTTTTTCTTATAGCACAAACATTATAAAATTGAAATAAAGAATATTTTCTAAATGTTTTCCAGCACCCTATTTCAGAGCATTACAGCATTGAATATCCTCAAGCTCTTATCCAAGCCTCAATGAGATAACAATCACTTTGAAAGCATGTTTTTACCGTAGTTATATAATTTGGCGGCACTGAATAAGTGTATTTATTTCGTAAAGGGCCACACCCGTTATACATTGCATTTATATGAATTACAGATGTAACAGATAAGCACGATATCATAACTTACATGTATATATTTAGACGAACAGTGTCTCAATTCACCTAATATTTTCATCAATATATAGAGGATATCTGTCTATTCTTGACTAATATCATGTTATTTCATCGAGTGAGGTAGAAAGGTTATATTTTCACGAGTGGCGCAGCCACGAGTGAAAATATTTAACTTTTCTACCTCATGAGATGAGATAAACATGGTATTTGTCAAGAATTGACAGATATTCTATTTATTATATGATGAAATCCTTCTAATTACGTCAAAAAAGGCCAATTTCATGTTGAGCGGCCGCTAAGAAGAGCCCGTCACCGCGGTAACAGTGTGACATCATAGGAGAATTCATGACGTCAAACCATTGTTACATTATGTCAAACTCTTGAACTTGACGTCACTAGAGTGGTGATAAAGGTTATCACCACTCAGTAGAGTGACGATAAAGGTTATCGCCACTGTAGCCAGATAGAGGGTTTATTTCACTGATAGATCAGAGTATTTCACCATCAATCATATAATAAATCAATATAAGAGGATGGTCTGAACATAGAAACTTAATGCTATTTGCTTACAAAGTTAGCCCTCAATGCTGGTAGGCGTAAGAATTATCATGAAAATCACAGATAATAAAACCAAAAATCTGAAAACCTGGAGAAGTTTGATAGTTTGGGCGAGATGTTCAGCAAGCTAAAAGAATGATCTACGATTCCAATGTATAATCTTGAGATATCATTTAGTTTAAATTGCACCGCACGTTTAATAGTCGGGTGTCCAGTTTCCGATCAGGTTTCAGTGTCTCCCCTTCTGGATTCTATATAAAAGATAGGAATTACGCTAAACTGTTTATTTCTTGACCGATTTCGTTCAAATTTGAAACGTAGGTTTATCTCAACATATGAAAACGAAATATAAGTGCAAAAGTTTGAAAAAAAATAATTATAAGGTCCACTCCGTGATTCGGAGCTCTGTGCAAGGGTAGGTATGTTATGGCAGTCAATGGATTACAAGATTTTGGAAACTTACATTGTCTAGTTTTTCCAATGACAGATCAGTATAAGATAAAACGCTTTGTACTGAGGAGATGAATGGGTTAGTTTAGTTATTTCCATATAATATTACTTTTCATTCCTGGCTAGTTATTTAATCATAAAATTGTTTTAATTCACCCTTATTGCTTTGAAATATGTTAAAACGCTCTTTTCAATAATGTCTTTAGACTTAATTGATTTTACGTTTGAATTGATTTAGTGACAATCTAAATGTTACCATTCATCAAAAGCATCAATTACCGAAACATCAAAAAATTGTAATTTATTCAAGCGGTGTTAATACACAAGTTGCAACTGCTTTTTTAAATGCTCAGTCTGCTTAGTGTTTTTCAGTGACAAGTAATTGATTGCTCTTCAGGATTGAAGGATATTACTCTTATTTACATCGAGCAATCTGCCAGAATACTTCCAGGCCAGGCGGTCAGATCAATTAGACTTGCAACAGCTTAGCAGGAACTGATCAACAATGCAATGAGTTGAGGAATTGATGTTGATCCAAAATGGGAGTCTATATTGCTGGAGATAATCATATTAACACTGTCTGCACGACAGGAAATTGTATTGTTCGTGCTACCATCATGTTAAACTTTGGTGTGAATTTCATGTGCAAGATCCTGATATAGAATCTTGGTACCTTGATGGTAATGGAAGGGATGATGCTATACTTCTGCATATTTCAAGACATAATTTGAACATTTATTTCAAACTCAAGTGAGCAATTGGTCCTAGGCTCCTATCAAATAAAATGTTTAATTGTGAATTGTTTTTCAATGACCAAAATACTCGACAATAAAATACACTTCCCTTTGTTGCCCTCTCATGTTACAAGTCATGGTTTGTTATTAAAGTTTAAACAAATGAATCTTATCCAATAACAAATATGGTAACCTTTTACTTTTGTTATATCTTCCTTTGAGATCGAATTTAATGAAATAATTAAAGGATTAAGCAATGTTCTTTGTTCAACTCTACTTCTTAAATGGTGGATCTAGATTTTAGATTAATGTAGTGGTAGGTCTTGTTGTCAGAATCGTGTGTGTTGTACATAGTGATGTGGTTGTTGATGGGTAGCCATAGCAGTCTTATTATCGATGTTGTTTACAGGATAGTTTTTTGTGTTATCTGAAGAATGGCCTTTGTAAAGGGAATAAGAAGGGGGAGTAGTGCTTCTTTGGAAATCTAGTTTAACACGTTTTGGTACAAACATTTTTGTAAAGAAAAAAGTGGTTTAACTCTAGGGGGTCAAACATCTCCAGATTGTCCATAGTTGCAGACAAAATTATCGAGTATCTGAAAACTGTTGAAGGCCTTTTAATGGATGGCCAAGTAGTTATACAATGCCTCTATACACGATCATTTAAAGTTCATATAAGTTTGAGAAATACACTCTCTCAATGTTGTTTAATTCTCAAGAATAATTTTAACCCTTGATATGGTGACTAAGAATTTGCATTCATGCTTCACCATGTTTTTCTTTCTGTGTTTTCCTTTTGTATCTCAGCTCGAATTTCCCAATATCTGCAGCAGAACTAGTTATAAAACAGAGAATGTTTCAATGAAAATGTACGATACTTATTTTCAATTTGAATAAAAAGCAATAAAACATATGTATTGTATGAAAAGTTTATGGAAATCTAAAATTGATATTCAATGATACAATGTGGAAAATTCTTCAAGGACAATACATGTTCAATTGAGTCGAAAACACTTGCTTGGCAAAGCCATATAAAGGGAACAGGCAGACTGTTTTCCCCAGTGTCTTTGACTTTATTATCAATTAGAGGACCAGCATGGTTCCACTCAGATTTATTTTAAACACTTCACATCTAAAAGAACCATTGTCCGATTGAAATAAGTAAATATGAAATAAAATGCAATAAAACATAATTATTGCATGAAACAGTGATATTCAAGAATATTTTATTGACAAATCTTCAAGGACAATAGCTGTCCCATTGACCTAAAATAACTCTCTGGGTGAGAGATTTGCATTTATGCTTCACCATGTTTTTCTTTCTGTCTTTATCTTAAGGCCTTTTGTATCTCAGCTCGACTTTTCCCATATCTGCAACAGAAATAGTAATAAACATAAGATGTTGCAATGAAAATGTACGTTACCTATAATAAGATATACGTTCCCTATAATAAAATATACTTAACCTATAATAAAATGTACGTTATCGACATTGTGAAGAAACGTGTTTGAAAGATAGGGCAATATTAAATAATTTAATTTTAAAATTTATGAAAACAATATAAATTTACATTAACGAAATACCAGAATCAGTGTCAATTAAGTGAAATGCATCTCTCTAACTACAAACATACATTAACTTAGCAACTTGTTTTATGCAACAACTTCTAGTCAACACAATTCATCCATTTATTTTACCGATTGATTCATTAATTTAAATATTTTCATTAAACATATAACTAGTTGTAACAACCTCAATATTAATGTGATTTACTTTTTTTTTATTAATTCAACAAAAGGAAATATATGAATGATTTTTACTAGTCCTATTTTGGTAATGTACGTTACCACTGGTTCTTTGTAACCAGCTATATCATTGAAATACATGTCGTTCTTATTCCAATTTTACATCAACAACACATAATTAAATTATTCTTGCATCCTTAAATGGTATATATGGCGATATTGTATTGAAGATCTGTCCACATGAGAGATACCTTCTATCTTCTATAGCCGCTAGTCTTTTAACATCTAACCAATAAAGTAATTGCTTTGTCAGTAAGACAGTTTTGTTTGTTGGACATCCCTTGAGATCTAACCTTCTTGTTAGATGTTTTTCTTTGAATAACCTGAACAGGGAAATCAAACGAAACCTGTAGAACATATGATATATGGTAAGGTCTGTTCCTTTTGTTTAGATACACCGTGGGAGTACTTATCAAGTCAGCGGGACAGGCAATGGATAAATGTTACTAATGATATGTTTCCTTGAAAATCATTTTCAAATTTCATACATTTATCATGCACATATGCACAATGTTTTTATAATATCAAATTCATTATAAACATATTACTCATAGTTTGTAGTTACTTAACATTTACTCGTAGCCAAATGTACTTAAATACTTTCTTTTAAAAATGACAGAGCTAATGAATGTAAAACCATCATGTCTTAGACATGTTATCATATTTTTGAAGATCGAATGAAGAGATTCTATTTCCAACTTTAAAGAGATGTAGATGTGTGTGTCTTCAAAACAAAATACATGAACAAGAGGAAACCTGTACTCTTGAACATGTAATCTAACAAATAGAGCATTTTCTTGAGTTCTCAAACGAGATATACAGAATGATGATCTAAAGGTATCAACCCATGTAGCACTCCAGCATCGGCCCGACGTCGGCCTGACGCTGTCAACATTATCGGCCCAACGTCGGCTAACTACATCGGGCCGATGAAGTTTTGCTCATCGGTTCTGCATCGGCCCGACGTAGGCAAAATAAAGTCTGACCAGCATTCTTTAGCATCGGCCGATATTGGATGTTTTATTTCATTGCTTTCGTGATAATAGTATTTCAGCTCTATTAACAATTAAAGGGTACAAAATATCAAGCTAGCAATATTTAGTTAACAGGCAGCGACAGCCTGAGTTCAAGTCATCCGGTGGCAATGTTTAATGTCAAAATTGAGATTAGGTGAAAATAGTTTTGTTGCACATTTCAGTTGTAAATCATAAAAGACAAAAATCATAAAAAGGACGAACTGTTAAGGAATGAAAAATATGTACGTGAGTGTGTGAAACTATTTCTTTTAAACAGTTGTGACCCCGGCATCAAGTTCAAGTCAGGCTTTTATTTGAGACCCGGGCTCAATTCGAGGAAATACATTCAATGTTCACCATATCATTCTAATAATTAAATGAAAACAACACATCTGCTTATTTGAGACCCGGGCTATATTCGAGGAAATACATTCAAAGTTCACCATATCATGCTAATAATTTAATGAAAACAACACATCTGCTTATATATACAACATTTTAATTATTAAAAAACAATGTAATCGTGATACAATATGATAGTGAATCTTGTGATTTTCTTGAAAAGTAGAATCAGACCGGCAGAAAGGTTTGTCCTGCAAATAAAATACATTTAATAAATATTTCAAGAAGGAAATTATCTCTGAATATTTATACCTTATTAATATAGAAAACAAAAGAAGAATACAAAAAAAATTAATTATGTTATAGATCAATAATTTTGCAAAGGTTTTATTTACTTTTATCAAGAAACTAAAGCCATGCTTGCATACTCACTTAGGTTTGGTATTCCTGTCAACCCAAAATGGGTTTCACTAATATTTGCTTCTGTAATTCTGGCCCCAATGTAAAAGATGAAACTATAGATGAAAACAGAAATAATTGAAGATATTGAAATAATTTTTAAGAATTATCATGCATATAATTACAATATACTTTTGACTCATTTCATGAAGTATCTTGCAAGCATCCTAAAAGTGTTGCAAAATATGTCACCTAAACAGGAAAGACAACAATGTACAAATACAGATAAATACATATATAATAATTGGCAACTATATTTGAAATTTCCACAAAAGATTTGACTGTAACAAGAAAATAAGATTTCAGTTATTTATTAATTATAATTATATGTAGTTATTGATATGTACCATGTACAAATGAAAAGGCTTGTTTGATTTTTTAGAATTAAATTGCAGACTACTTAAGGAATTTTATAGTTAGGTTTGTAAACTATTCAACAACAAAATAAAAATGTAACATTTATAAAATAACTATCATTATCAATAATCTATTATAAAGTTTTCCTATCAAACAATCAACCTGCAGCAGACCAGTCAAAAGCATTTGTTGGACAATAGTTCAAAAAAAAAAATATTGACACTTTGATACCAAAAATACAAACTTCACGATCCCCTATGTCACCTATCAATAAATATCTAATATAAAAAAACTTTACTTCGATTTAGTGAGACACTTAGACTGGAAGACTGAGAGCTTCATTACAGTTCATACTCATTGACATTTCCCCGCTGTACGTCAGTTGTTCAAAACGTTTTTTTGTATAATTCCCCAAAAATTCCAGCCAATATAATATTTATTACTAAAATTCAATCTATTACTTTGCCACAAAATTTGTTCAAACTAAGCATACATTATTAACAAAAGAAAACATAAGCAAGAACAAAGAGTCACCATACCCCTATATTTGCTTTATTAGTCATGAAATAAACATTGACTTGAATAAGATACTTACATTGAATCTTGTAGTCCAAACCTGTCCAGTCTGTTTCATGCAGCAGACGACACATGGGTTACCAGCAAAACTTGCATAGTAAATTTAAAACGGAATGTGGATGTAAAAGCGGGATTGGGATGCGGAATAGGATTTAGTAGAAAACGTACAGAAATGTACCAAATAAAATGTAGGGGCAAAGGATTTTTGCATTATCAAGGCATAAACAAAAAGTGTTTGTTTTATCTTCCTTGGGATTAAATGAATCAAGGCAATAGGCTAAGAATAACCTATTTTGCCCTTGTTGATGCCAATTTTTTTATATTCATTATCAATTCTCTCTGATACGGGTTTTAAATATTTGTTTCAATGAAATATACAATATAAATGAATAGAATATTCAAAAGTTAAATAAAAAGATAATGTGATTTTTTTTCGCACTCAATACAAGTGTACTCGTAGGCCCGATGTAGGCCCGACGTCGTTTGCCGATGTATAAACAGTGCCGACGGTGCCGCCCTTTTGCCGACGTCGGCCCGATGTAGTTGTGCTACCTGGGAAGCCTGTAAATTTAAGCTAAGTTCTAATGGAATGGTAATAAGTGCAACATTTTCAATTTATTGCAAGACAGGTCAGGAATTACATCCCAATTACTTTTAAATGTGATGGCTATGCTTTTTATAACGTTTTCTATGAAGGTATGAAGGTTTTCAAAGTCTCTAATCTGATACAGATGATCTTTTGTTATGCGAAGAAGCTATTTAATCTAAGTTTATTTCTTAATTCATGTTCTAGGAAAGAAACTCATAACTTACATGTTTCGATGTTGGGTTATAAAGTAACGAGTTTCGATGTTGAGAAGTTGAGAAGTTTTCGTAACAGCAGTTTGTCTCAATGATCGTTCTCTTCAATCCTCCATTTACGAGTTTGAATTTTGTTAAAACATCGTCTGATTTTTCTAACAGAGACAACTACTTTTATGCATGCCCATGCCCCAATTAAAATGAAAATACGGCCATGATGGTATTACATCAGATATCTTTGATCTAAAGTAATAAGACATTTAGTAAAGAATTGACTCGACCGACAAAATTTAAGCAAAAAAGGTCCTTAAACATTTCAGGGCTGGAAACACAAATAACAATTACAAGTCTGTCCGTCCGTCCCAAAACTTTGTGCGGAGCAGATCTCCAAAACTATGCATGCTAGCCTCATCAAACTTCATACACATGTCAACCATGATCCCTAGTTGTGCCTTTTGAGAGTTAGAACTATTTCTGAATTTTCATTTTTGCGGTTTCCATGGAAACGTGACTTAAAAGTGACTCTTTGAGGAAGTCGTTTTGTGCGGAGCATATCTCCAAAACTATGCATGCTAGCTTCATCAAACTTCATACAGATGTCAACCATGATCCCTAGTTGTGCCTTTTGAGGGTAAGAACTATTTCTGAATTTTCATTTTTGCGGTTTCCATGGAAACGTGACTAAAAAATGACTCTTTGAGGAAGTCGTTTTGTGCGGAGCATATCTCCAAAACTATGCATGCTAGCTTCATCAAATTTCATACAGATGTCAACCATGATCCCTAGTTGTGCCTTTTGAGGGTTAGAACTATTTCTGAATTTTCATTTTTGCGGTTTACATGGAAACGTGACTAAAAAGTGACTCTTTGAGGAAGTCGTTTTGTGCGGAGCATATCTCCAAAACTATGCATGCTAGCTTCATCAAACTTCATACAGATGTCAACCATGATCCCTAGTTGTGCCTTTTGAGGGTAAGAACTATTTCTGAATTTTCATTTTTGCGGTTTCCATGGAAACGTGACTAAAAAATGACTCTTTGAGGAAGTCGTTTTGTGCGGAGCATATCTCCAAAACTATGCATGCTAGCTTCATCAAACTTCATACAGATGTCAACCATGATCCCTAGTTGTGCCTTTTGAGGGTAAGAACTATTTCTGAATTTTCATTTTTGCGGTTTCCATGGAAACGTGACTAAAAAATGACTCTTTGAGGAAGTCGTTTTGTGCGGAGCATATCTCCAAAACTATGCATGCTAGCTTCATCAAACTTCATACAGATGTCAACCATGATCCCTAGTTGTGCCTTTTGAGGGTTAGAACTATTTCTGAATTTTCATTTTTGCGGTTTACATGGAAACGTGACTAAAAAGTGACTCTTTGAGGAAGTCGTTTTGTGCGGAGCAGATCTCGAAAACTATGCATGCTAGCTTCATCAAACTTCATACACATGTCAACCTAGTTGTGCCTTTTGAGGGTTAGACCATCACATTCTTTAAATTTTTGGTGATTTCCATGGAAACATGACTAAAACAGTGACTCTATGACCAAGTTCTTTGTCTGGAGCATATCTCCAAAACTATTCATGCTAGCTTCACCAAACTTCATACACTTATCAATCATGATCCCTAGTTGTGCCTTTTAAGGGATAGACCAACAAATTATTTTTATTTTTTGCGGTTTCCATGGAAACATGACTAAAACAGTGACTCTTCGACCAAGTCTTTTGTCCGGAGCATATCTCACAAACTATTCATGCTAGCTTCACCAAACTTCATACACTTATCAACCATGATCCCTAGATGTGCCATTTGAGGATTAGACCATCACATTTTTTTAATTCTTGGAAACATGACTAAAACAGTGATTCTATGATAAATTACTTTGTCCTGAACATATTTCATGAATTATACATCTCAGCTTCACCAAATTTGCTACATATGTCAATTGTGATTGCTGGATATGCCTTGTGAGAATTAAACGATATATATGGATTTTCGTCTCTGTGGTTTCTTTGGAAAACATAACTTGCAAAGTGACTCAACAAAAATAATTTTGTCCTCAGTGCATCTCGTAGAATATTCATGATAACTACCTCAAATTTGAAACAAAGATCAACCATTATCTCAAGATGTACCCTTTTAATTGTAAAACCTATTAATGAATTCGGTATTTGGGTTTCAGTTGAAAGAAGACTTACACAATGACTTACTGTATACTCAACTATCATACTTTAACCAATAATAATCAGTTTTACTATTTGAAATTCTTTGAACAAAGTGGGGAGCGGGGGTATGTGAGCTTTGCTCGCTTCTTCACTTGTTTATACTAGCAGCCGCGATATAAGTGAAATAGTCTTGAACGCGGCAATAAACCCAAAATCACCTTACCTCTACAGAACCGTTTTGTATCACATACTCTTATATCCCACTTCTATGATTCAAAATGTGCAATAGATGTTCCGTTGACAGTCCAGAAGACGCACTTACATTTCTGCCAAAATAAACGTCAGTCTCATATTGTAAGACGACATATTTTGCGGGTCATGAATTATATCGCAATAAATTAGTTTTTTTTACCCTTTGTTAACATAGAAAGTGGATATCAGGGCAATTCCTTGCACACTGGTGAGGGATCTTGAAACAACACTTCAAAGCCAGTAATGATCGGATTCAATCTGTCAATATGAATAACCATGAACTAATCCACATGGTGGATTTCATTGACATTGCTTTTGGATAATTAACACCAAATCCGAAAAATCTAATTAAGGATACGATAGAATGCTAAATGGTTATATTCATGTATGAATCTTTGAAGAAACTTGATTTTGAATTTCAGATCACTTAAATATAAGATAAATATGAAAAATAAAATTTCAAGAGGTCATCAATTGTAAAATTTATTTATCCCAACCATCTCGAAGCGTTTATATATATTCCAATGCTCTCACACTGTGTATCATTTTGGCAAAGTGAGTTGATGAATTGTTCGTAACGTTGCATTGTAAATATGTTTAAATACGAGTAGAATACCCATACTTGAAGTAAAGTTGATGTTTATTTAAAAAAAATTGTATTTAGAAATAAATGAAACATTTCAAAATAATATATATATGTAGATTTATACATTAAGTATCAATGTTAAAGTTATGTACGTTTTACTTCAGATGTTTCAATGATATAGAATAATGTCGTCAAAAAATGTTTGATCATCAATTTGAAGAGCATTTAAACATGAAAATGGGAAATTACAAAGAACACAAATTAAAGTTCAAAACCAAATGAAATATAAGAAATGGGAATAAAAAAAGATGAATCTTGTAAATGACATAACAGTGTCATGTAATTAAGATTGATTTCTTCAATGGAACTGTCGTTTGTTATTTAAACGTCAAAACAACCTTTTTATCTGATTGGCTTTCATCAATGATATACTTTATGTTGACATTCCTGCAAATAATGTTTCTCAAGCAAAGTTGATACTTTGAGTGCGATAAAAAAATAATATTTCTTGAAAGTCAAAGGTAATTCTAACATAGATTAGTTAATTTGAATTAATGATTTTGATAAGAGTGATTTTTTATATAACAAAACAACCTCCGAAATATCACAATTTCATCTAAATGTTAAATGAGGAATCATTGCTTACTTTACACACACACAACCTTTCATAAGTAATGCTTCTTTCTTGAATGCATTTACATATGTCTTCGAAATAAACTCTTAAAACACAAAAGTGATGAATCGAGTTTACTGTCTCACTCTTAGTGAACAAAAACGACGAAATAAGCATTGAGTTACATTTGACACACACTATGACGCCACAAGTGAAGAATGACGTCATTATCACCCTTGTCATCTGGCTAATTCAAACCTACACGGAATGACAGAAATTGATCGAAAAAACGGAAGCATTCTTTATCCTTTATCTTTTTTTGATGCAAAGGCGTGTTTGATTATTTTGAACATAAGCAGTATAAATATTGATCTTTAACAATGACTACGCAAATCTATCAATGAAACCTAGTGGATGCAAACAGGAACGGTAATAGTTTTAAATTTGTTAAAAACTTCAAAAATGTCAATGCATCTGTATTGTCCCATGTTTAGGATAATTTTGCCCTGTCAATCAGTGAAAGAAACGAATAAATATCTTAAAATGTTTCGAGTCGATACCCTTAAAAGGTCGCCATACTTGTTCTGATATGCAAACAAAATTCAAAAGTGACCTCACGAAGTGATATTCACCGCAGGCCATAATCATGTGTAGCAGCCCACTCATTTCTGGTAGTTTCACGGTAGTTCCATCCATTTTAGTTAAAACAGACGTTTGTTGTGACATTATATTGTAGAGTATTGTGATTATTACTCGGAAAATGTACACAAATCTAAAGTATATTGTCAAAATTAAACAGGATTTCCGATTCTGCTTTATAAGTTTCCATATATTGGGAAATTTATTATTTGTTTATTACAACAGTGCCCCCAGTGTTGTTTTTTTCATGTAAATTTTAAATCAAGCAAAATATGGGACAAAAACGGCATTTTATATCATTTTCAATCATGGGTGATGATGATGATTAACTGAAAGCATGCTGTAAAGGTATTTAAAAAAAACCCATTTAAATGCAATTGATTTTCCAAATTGATTTACTACTGATGCAAACTTTAGTAACAGCTTGCATCAAGGAAGAAAAAGGAAATAATAATAAATTGATGTGAATGTTAATATGACTCGTAACTGCTCTTTTGTATTGTCCAGTCTGCTTTGTGTTATACAATGACAAGTAATTGATTGCCCTTCAGATTTGAAGGATGATTACACAGAACCTCTTATTTACACCGAGCAATCTGCCAGAATAGTTCCAGAACTGGCGGTCAGATCAATTAGACTTGCTACAGCTTAGCAAGAACTGATCAACAAAGCAATGATTCGAAGAATTGATGTTGATCCAAAATGAGAGCCTTTTTTGCTTGCTAACATCATATTAAAATTGTCTTCATGCTCGGAGATGGTTGACCCACAATTGAAGTGTTTATTGCTTGCTTACATCAAACTTTTTTCAATTAATATGGATATGATAAATTGTTCATGGTATCATTTTCAACACAATTGAAAGGAATCATTCTCTCCCCACAGAGGCAGATCAAGTTATGAAATGTTTATACAGCCTCTGTTATATTACGACGAGTTTGTGGGATAGAATGGGAGATGCCTGATTGGAGGCAATCAAAATTAGATTTGCAATTAACAACGCCTTTCTTAATCATCATTTTGGCTACTGAATCATTGCAAAGGCATTGTGATGAACACCCTTTCCATGAGAGAAGCGTTGTCATTTGATGAAGAAATTCAAATGGATTGTGCTGTATCAACATTTCATGACTTGATCTACCTCTGTGGGGAGATAACGGAAAGGAATGTATTATTTTGAAACGCCTTCATGTTTGAATGAATGATAAGTTGTGCTCTAATTTGTTATTTTGATATCATAGTCTCAAGGTCATTTTCGGGAGTTGTCAGTGTGTTTTGTCATCTAATAAATGATCTAGTTTAGTACCTGATCTTGTAGTTGTGAATAACGTCAGTCAAACAATTTTTTACATATGTAATGTTTACATGCCTTAAGGTAAATCCGTTATTATAAAGTCAAACTTTCAAGATATATTATGAGATTGTTCAGGAGGCTCCATGCATTTCCAAGGAACAGCATTTCAAATATTGACAATTGTAAAACTTTGGAACACATTCGTTATATAGTATAATACAACACTTCAGGTAATTTGTTCCATGTGATTATACATAAAATACAATAAAATATATACATATAAACATATGAATGTTAAATAATAACATAAGGACAAATTACAAATCTATTTTGAGATAAATCATCTTTTGCATACATTGGAAAGAACTGTCTCCTCATAGTATCTGTTTGGACGCCATTAGTTACTGCCCATTTTATTTTCAATCTGTGTTTGTCACCCAAATGATAAGTAATGGGATAGTCACATATTTGTTGGGAAAAATGTAAAGAAATTCTTGATTGCACTGATAAAAAACCTGTCGGAGTATTTTCAGCCAGCTTGACAGATGAATTAAAAGTAATCACAGACGTAATGAGAGGTGGACTCTAAATTGATCCGAAATTGGATCCTATATTACTGTGGTAATTCAAAATGAATCAAATGCATGATAAAACAGTTCTGTTTTGGATTGAACTGTCTCAGAGAATATCATTATTTGTTGCTTTTAAGCATTGATAGAGAAGGTTTTTATACAACATAGGAATTTGTTGATTTTTTTTTCAAAACACGATGTCTTAAAACGAACAGATCTTATTATGGAGAAATTATAATATATTTTATTTGAGGGTTAATATCAAGAGCTTGTTCTACATTTTTGAATACTGTAAACTCTGATTCACCCGCAAATTATCAATGACGCTAAGATCGAATCATTAAATGTTGAAGTGAAATAACTAATATATTCATTCACTATATCCCTTCGTAATGTACATCCCAAAAGATTCATTAACTCTTGTACTAGTATTTTTTTAGTTCACTGCTCAATGGAGGCTTGCTAAGGCTTTGGGTAGCCAAAACAAATGTTTTTTAAGCTACCGTGTTTTACCCCTTGATAATATTGTGTTAAGCAATGTTAAGCAATCTTTTTGTGTAAAATAATCAAAAATTGTATATGAACTAATACGCCTGACCGAATTCATTGAATATTCTGTATTCAACATATTCAACATTTAAAGTCTAGATCCGAGTTAAAAAAAAGATGAGGATTGCTACTTTATCCCCTTGACTTGTCTGCTGATTTCATCTAGCACCTGGAATAGAACAGACCTCAGAACAGCCCCCTTTTGGAAGCTACTGTTCGATCACACACATTAGCACATGTCAACACAGTCTTTCAATTAGAATTGCCTAGTTGAACTGATGTGTCTAACAAGTTCTTTCAACTACTGTCTTCAATTAGTGGCGAATCCAGAAGGTCTGTCGATAACGCTCACCGATACCATATACATGCAGGGACTCTTTTGATTGTCTGCTAGAAAGGTTGATCTAGACCCTCCACCAGATTGAGCGTCTTCTCCTGATTTAAGTAGGATGACATTTACACTTATCAACATAGAAAAAAATTATTTCTTAAGTATGTGGCAGAAAGATACAGTGAGGCTAACATTCATATTAAGTATTACCATCATGTCACTTATTTGTGATTTCTGTTTAGGCCAAATGAGACACTTTTTTTGTGTAAGAACTTTTCATCTGGTTATTTTTTTATTTTGCGATGAAATTCTTATTTTTGCATACCGTGTAAAAGGATATGTATTCTGAAAACAAAGATATTTAACTGGCGTACTTATTAAAAACAGTTTCAGTCCGTATAGTGGAACATCAGTTATTGTTATCTGTATTGTCGTTTTGGCAGAAATCAAAATGCGTTTGGGCTTATATTTTTACCAGGTTGATTCTAGCACAAGTACTTGATCGCTTTGTTGTTTTAGATTGAGGGATGGCCAGCAGGCATCTGCATCTGAGTGAATGGTGTGCTTATTTAGGTTACACAATAATATCTTGTGTTGTAATGTTTTAAATGGCATGTGAAAGGACACACCAAAGATTAACGAGTATTCAAATTCATGCAATGTTTACTGGACTATTATCTGTATTATGGGGTTTATCTTTGATCACAATTTCCAAAATATAATGTCATTGATGTATTGTCGCACTGTCTTACTGAGATGAGAGATATTAAGAAGTCTTATGTCTCTTACACATTTTCACTAGCTAGCTTTTCCACACCTTTCACTTGATGTTTGGAATCGAAGTTTGATAAATTTAACTGAAATCAGAATGTTTCCTACCGGAGGCATTGCCATAGGGTGTAATCCTGGTACTTAGAATCGGTTGATATGCCAGTAACCATATTCATTTTCTATTTCTTCAAAGTTAAATTAGCTCTTCATGCCTGCATTTTCAGCTGCATGACAGTATGGTTTCACAATTTGAACAATTCTCTTTTCCTACAGTTATTAAGTTCAATTGCCTTTTCTAATAGTGCATTACATAAATGTATTTATTCATGCATTTTTCAACTCAGACTGCATGTAATAACAGCAATCTATTGGGCTTTCAAATCTTGGTACTTATCGGTATTAAGACTGCATAGAGATTTCATTTAGAATGGAGTGGCGTAAATTTGTATTGTAACTCAAATGCCTTAGGGAAGCTTGATGTGATTAACTGGTGATAGAATTGTGAAGCACTGAACAAGACCTTATTTGAAACAGTTTCAATCTGGTTTTGCGCAATAGGTTTAATTTTGATATCCTGATATCTTTGTGATGACCATATGAGAAAAAGCTGGCAATTTATAAGTAAATTAATGAAATGACAGAGTTTTTTAAAGTTCATCGGAATCATTTACAAATAGTCTTACAAATAATATAATCATAGCTTTGACATTTAAAGTGTATTAAACTTGATATGAACTATCCAAAAAAGAACGATTCAGTGTTTAACAACAGAAAACTGAGATGGGCAACATACAATTGTATATAAAAACGAAAACAAATCAATCCATCAATGCTACGATTTACACTTACATGTAGTTGTTACTTACGGATGTTTCGACACAAATTAATATTGATAAAAATGTAAATGATTTGATTTATAGTCAAGAATAACAAAAGAATATTAGTCATCCTGATGATTATTGGCAAATGAATGTCTCGCAAAACCTTCAATTCTGTTATGCATACAGACCAATAGTAAACAGATTTCGTTTCGTTTAAATTTCGCTTTGATTTTATCTCTTAAGCTTTAAGTCAGGGAAAGGACTGAAAACCATAATCAGCTGCTTTAAAAGAAACTCACTACATGGGATCAAAGTTCCCAAATACCATGGAAAGCTGGTAGCAAATCACTTGGCGAATAATGGTACCACGTCATTGTATAGTGTCATTTAATGTTAACATTCTGAGAAACCTTTATAAAACATACATGTAAGTAAGCTCTTGAGGTAAAAAAAATATTTGTATTTTTAGAACTTTCAATTACAAGTTTTTAATTTTAAAGAGCATTCAAAGGAAATTCTTATAAGGAAAGAAACCATCACACAAGGGTAATATGTCAAGAATATGAATATGAACTGAAACGGTAAAATATGTGTGCTCGACTCTTTTGTCAGTGAAACAATACTATTCCAGTTTGGTAATAACAAACAGTTTGGATGATCTCATTCTTTTATAAGTTGACATTTTGTGTTCCAAGTAGGTGTTACAAAGTTTTCATTATTAGTTGTCGTTTACCTCGTTTTTACTTCAAATCGTAAAGTCTGTAAACACTGGACATAATATGAGACAGTAGCAAACAGAAGTTGTAAGAGACTAATCAGTTAAACGAGGTAATTCCTCCCTAATTGAATGGCAGTGTTGACATGTGCTAATGTGCAAGATTGAACACCAACTCCATAGGGATGGCGTCATGAAATAGTTCTGTTCTAAGTCATAGATGCAATCAGAAGAAGACATCGTAGACCTATTTATTCTACATAACAATGTCATTATTTCCCGGAGTAACCAGAGGTGGATTTCAATCATGTTATGCATTGTAAAAAATTTATTCAATTCAGAAGTACTCAATCAGTATATAATCATCTTTGAAAAAAACTGCTTTGTCGCCTTATGGCCTAGTCTGCCTCCAAGGAACGAGAAAATTCATGATATTTGTGTGAAAGTATTTTACTGTTGTGCTAAGTTCACAATTACAATAGATTTGAGGGAATTGATATTTTAATTATCTTAAGTAAAACAATTGATACATTTTTCATGTTGTCATTAATTACTACCAAATTGTGCAAAGTTCAACGCTCAATTGTTCGAATGTTAATATTATTATCAATTAAAGGTAATTTGAAGTTCCTGACTACCACTGTAATCGTAAGCAAATATTTCAAGCAAATGATTTTCATTGTGTAACATAAACATTTTTTATTTAATAGAACAGAAATAAAATCATTACAGAAAAATGCTTAGTAGAGTACATGTATTAAAGTGTCACAAAACTCACATATTTTTGGTTTAATTGGATTTAATAATCACTAATATGGGGAGATATCTACTCGAGCTTGGTGTTATGCGACGAGCCGAAGGCAAGTTTCATAACACCAAGCGAGAGGCGGATATCTCCTCATGAACCCCGCATCTGAATGGTATAACGAATTTATCCTACCGAATGTTTAAACAAAACACATATATTATGAAGATAAAGAATAAGAGAACGACTGCATAAGTCCTTTTACTATAGTATGTATCGGTTGATCAAAAGTACCCAGCTTGATAATGAGTTCGAGGTTACATACATTGTACATTTCAAGACTCTCAATCTGCACGCTTTTGTTATGCTTTTTATGTGCCGGGGTATAAATGATTTATCACCCCGCTCAAGAGTGTGATATCAGTATTTATCCAGGGTCACGTGGACCAATCAGAGATCGAGATTCTTCCATGAGGTAGGATAATATATTTATATATATATATATAATATATATCTGCAAGATCTGTAAAGTGCTTCTTATCTCTCGTAACAATGATATTGAAAAAGGAACGAGAAAGAGACTCTTGTCATCAAAATATACCGTTTTCAAAGTCAAATTACGTAAAATAAAATGTCAAAGAAGACTCAAATGGGTTCTTTCTATCCAAATAACAGATCTAGATATTCAATTTTCGAGGCAAAATGCTTTAATAACAATGTTATTGGATTCTAAATGTTATTTGGAGGGAAAACTGACTGTAACAAATGTGTGTTTCGTAGAATGAATTAACTTTGCCTTCGAAAAATTGATAAATGGAGAATAATGTGTAATGCTTATGTATTTCATCTAATTAATGCTCTAGTTGAGTACCTGATCTTGTAACGTAGTTGTGAATAGCTTCAGTCCAACAATTATTTACATATGTAATATGTATGAGCCTTTGGGTAGTCAAACTTTCAAGATATATATTGAGATTTTTCAGAAGGAACTGCATTTCAAATATTGACAATTGCCATCCTTTGCAACACATTCATTATATAGTATAATAAACATACATTTCAACATACATAAAATACAATAAAATGTACACATATGAACATATGGATATAAAAATAATAAGATAACACAAGTTACAAATCTAATTTGACATAAAGCATCTTTTGCATACCTTTGAGAGAACTACGTCCCCACAGTATCTGTTTTGGACGCCAGTAGTTAATGCCCATTTATTTCCAATCTGTGTTTGTCACCTAAATGACAAGTAATGGGATAGTCACATATGTTTGGGGAAAATGTAAAGAAATTCTTGATTGCACTGATAAAAAACCTGTCAGAATAATTCCAGCCAGCTTGATAGATGAATTAGAAGTAATCACAGACGTAATGAGAGGTGGAATCGAAATTGATCCGAAATTAGATCCTATATTACTGTGGTAAATCAAACTGAATCTAATGCATGATAAAAAGAGTTCTGTTTTGGATTGAACTGCTTCAGAGAATATCATTAATTTGTTGCTTTTAAGCAAGGACAGTATTGAGATAAGGTTTTATACAACTTACATAATAGGAATATGTTGATTTAAAAAACACACAATGTTTTAAAACGAACTAACCTTATTAAGTTTTTATTTTCGATTGTTGATGTCAATGGTTTGTTCTACAATTTTGAATAATGTTAACTTAAATGTTAAACCAGAATCGAATTATTAAATGTTGAAGTAATGAACTAATACATTCACTTTATTCCTTTGTAATGAACATCCCAAAAGATCCATTAAATCTAATACCACTATCTTTTTATATCACTGCTCATGGAAGGCTTGCTGAGGTTTTGGGTAGCCATAACACATGTTTATAAGCTTTCTGATACCTTGTTTTCCCTCCTGATAATGTTGTGTTTACAAATTAAGAAACTTGTTTGACAATGTGTAGAATAATCACAAATTTTAGATGTACAAAAATATGGATATGAAGAACCTTTCTGCCTGACCAAACTCATTGAATATTCTGTTGTTGATCAGAGTCAAAGTCTTGATCAGAGGTTGAAAAAGATTAGTATTGCTACTTTATCCCCTTTGCTTATCTGCTGATTTCATCTAACACCTTGAAAAGAACAGACATCAGAACACCTCCCTTTTCGAAAGTTGCTGTTCGATCTGACACATTAGCACATGTCGACACAGTCTTTCAATTAGGAGGAATTGCCTTGTTGAACTGGTAAGTTTCAAACAAGTTCTGTCAACTACTGTCTCCAATCAGTGGCGAATCCAGAAAGTCTGCCGATAACGCTCACCGATACCATATACATGCAGTGTCTTTCGATTGTCTGCTAGAAAGGTTGACCTGGACCCTACACTAGATTGAGCCTTTAAGTAGGATGACATTTACACTTATCAACATAGCAAAACATGTTAAATGGAATATTGAGTATGTCACTGCTTAAAATTACCAATCTGGTTAATGATTATTGTTCCCCAGAGAAAAATATCGTGCACGCATACATGTATTTTAGCGTTTAAAAGCTTTTTCCAAAGAAATCGATATGTTTTATATCAAACATTTCTGTTTTTGGTTTCTTTCAGTGAGTAAAAAAAACCCAAAAACTTTGTTACATGCTTTTTGATTTTCTAAAGATTTAAAATTTGTAATGGTGTATTCAGATATTGATATTGATTGACAGTATTTCAGCAATTACGTTTTTGTAATAAGTAAGTGTACTTCATATATAATGTTTTTATACTAAACATTTAAATATATTCATACCATGATTGTCAAGGTTGTAGAAACAATGAATTATACGTATATTTAACAACTACACAACTCTACAAATATATCATACCTTCATCAATTGAAATTTGATATTAAGCAAACCTATAAGTTATTGAGGAAGTTTGACCCTATCTATTGAAGAAGAAGAGCAACTGATCGTTTTGTTTTAGATCATAAAACCTTACAACTAAAGGGTCACCTTACCTCCATAACTTGTGTTTCAATTTTATACTGATTTTAAGTGAATATATGAAAAGGTACACATTAATTCAATCAAATGCTTTATACTGCTTTTGAGCCATGGGAAGTTCAAAAAGCGTTTGTGCAGTTTTGTTACTTCAAATTTATTAGACTAACACAAACAGTTTTGCAAAGAAACAGGATGCATGGTTAATCCTGAGAAAGCTGTTAACATCACATCTATTCTCCAAACACGTATATGACCTTAATAAATAGGCGTTAGTTGGCGTTGTCTAAATGATTATTAAAGTATTTGGCAGAAAGATACAGTGAGGCTAACATCATATTAAGTTTTACCATCATATCATTTATCAAATCACTTTTTTGTGATTTCTGTTTAGGCCTAATGAGACTCTTTTTGTGTGCAATAACTTTTGAAATTCTTATCCTTGCATACCGTCTAAAAGGACATATTTTCCGAAAACACTGGTGTAAGTGTTAAAAACTGATTCAGTCTGTATAGTGGAACATCAGTTATTGTTATCTGTATTGTCTTTTTGGCGAAAATCAAAATGCGTAAATGCATTGGAGAACATTTAAGAATATTTTTACCACATAGATTCTAGCACAAGTAATCGATCGTTTCGGTGTGTTTGATTGAGGGATGACTAACAGGCATCCGCATCTGACTGAATGGTGTGCTTATTAAGGTTACACAATAATATATTGTGTTGTAGATAATGCTTTATATAGTATGTGAAAAGACCCATCAAGGGTTAATGAATATTAAAATTCATGTTATGTTAAGTGGACTGTTAACTTTATTATGTGGTTAACGTATCTTTGATCGCCATTTCAAGGCTTTTTTGTGGGGAAAATGTAATGGCATTGATGTATATGTATTGTTGCACCTTCTTACACAATTTCGATGTAATTGCTGATACAACTCATGCATTCATCTAATGAAATGAGATTTCTAAAACGTGTTACGTCTCTTACACATTTTCACTACTTAAACTAAACACATTTGCAACACTAGCTTTTCCACACCTTTCACTTGATGTTAGGAATCGAAGTTTGATAAATTTAATTAAAATCAGAATGTTTCCTACCGGAGGCATTGCCATCAGGTGTAATCCTGGTACTTACAAATGTAGAATTGGTTGATATGCCAGTAACCATATTCATTTTCTATTTCTTCAAAGTTAAATTAGCTGCATTTTCAGCTGCATGACAGTATGTTTTTACAATTTGAACAATTCTCTTTTCCTACAGTTATTAACTTCAATTCACTTTTCTAATAGTGCATTACATAAATGTATTTATTCATGCATTTTTCAACTCAGACTGCATGTAATAACAGCAATATATTGGGCTTTCAAATATTGGTACTTATCGGTATTAAGACTGCATAGAGATTTCATTTAGAATGGAATGGTTTATTTTTGTATTGAAACTCAAATGCCTTAGGGAAGCTTGATGTGATTAACTGGTGATAGAAGTGTGAAGCACTGAACAAGACCTTATTTGAAACAGTTTCAATCTGGTTTTGCGCAATAGGTTTAATTTTGATATCCTGATATCTTTGTGATGACCATATGAGAAAAAGCTAGCAATTTATCAGTAAATTAATGAAATGACAGAGATATTTAAAAGTTCATTGGAATCATTTACAAATAGTCTTACAAATAATATAATCATAGCTTTGACATTTAAAGTGTATTAAACTTGATATGAACTATCAAAAAAAGAACGATTCAGTGTTTAACAACAGAAAACTGAGATGCCTTGGGCAACGTACATTTGTATATAAAAACGACAACAACAAAATCAATCCATCGATGCTTATGATTTACACTTACATGTTGTTGTTACTTACGACACAAATTAATATTGATAAAAATGTAAATGATTTGATTTATAGTCAAGAATCACGAAAAAATATCAGTCATCCTGATGGTTATTGGTAAATAATGTCTCTCAAAACATTCAACTCTGTTAAGCATACTGACCAATAGTTACCAGATTACTTTGTAGATGTATTAATAAATGTAAACTTTAGAAACTGGTTTCGTTTAGATTTTGCACTGATTTGATCTATTTTGTCCTTTCAGTTTTTTAAAAAAATCAACAAAAGTGTTTTATAGTATTAATTGCAAGGTTAAGCTTTATGTCGGGTTAAAGAACTGAAACCCATAATCAGCTTCTTCAATAGAAACTCAATACATGGGATCAAAGTTCCCAAATACCATCCAAGCTGGTAGCAAATCACTCGGTGAATAATGGTACCACGTCATTGTATAGTGTCATTAATGTTAACATTCTGGGAAAACAAGGTATGTTTTACTTTTTTATTTAAAACAAAGCCATTTTTCAAACATTTGAACACTCTTGAGGTAAAAAATAATTTTCATTTTCAAAACTGTCAATTACAAGTTTTTAAATATTAAGAGCATTCAAAGGAAATTCTTATAAGGAAAGGAACCATCACAACAGCGTAATATGTCAAGAATATGAATATGAATATGAACTGAAACGGTAGAATATTTCGTCAGTGAAACAATATATTCCAGTTGCGACATAACAAACAGTTTGGATGGTCTCATTCTTTTATAAGTTTATATGTTGTGATCCACACAGATTTTACAAAGATTTCATTTGTATTTGTCGTTTACCTATATTATAACTTCAAGTAGTAAAGTCTGTTCACAATATAAGACAGTAGCAGACAGAAGTTGTTAGAGACTAATCAGTTGAACGAGGTAATTCCTACCTAATTGGGAGGCTGTGTTGACATGTGCTAATGTGCAAGATTTGAACACCAACTTCCGTAGGGAAGGCGTCATGAAATAGTACTAGTTCTGTTCCAAGTGTGTGAGATGCAATCAGAAGAAGACATGTCCTAATGTACAAGATTGAACACAAACTTCAGTAGGAAACGAAATAGTCCGTTCCAATTTTTAGATGCAATCAGAAGAAGCCAACATAGACATATTTATTCTATGTAACACAAGGTCTAGTTTTATTAAAAAGGATGAAGAATACCATGCTTTAAATTACTTATATCAGACTAAAAATGTCATTTTGTTCCGAAAAAAAACCCCAAGAAGTGGATTACGATCATTTTATGCATTGTACAAAAATAATTCAATTCAGAAGTACTAAATTCGGAAGAGAAAATATACGGTTACATTATCATCTTTGAATAACTGCTTTGTCGCCTTAGGTCCTAGCCTGCCCCCAATTGCAAGGAGCGAGAACATCTATGATACTTGTGTTAAAGTATTTGGCCGTTGAGGTTTGTTTACAATAAGTTAAAAGGAATTGATATTTCAATTAACTTAAGTTAAACAAATACTGCTGCAAAAACTGCTGAAAACTGCTTTGTCGCCTTAGGTCTTAGCCTGCCCCCAAAGAACGAGAACATCCATGATACATGAATTAAAGTATTTCGCTATTTCACAATTACGATAGGTTGAATTCCTAGAGTTCGACAGAGTTATACTTGAATAAACACAAAGTGAACTTGTCATTCTATTAAACATCAATGTTTATAATTTATCTATAATCGTATTGAAATTTATAGGAGGGCTACAGAAATATTTTCAATTGTTTTGAATAAGTGTTTAGATAGGCAAAAAGCAATCCCATTTGGATCAACGTCAATTTCTAACTCATTGCTTTGTTGATCAGTTCCTGCTAAGCTGTTGCAAGTCTCTTGATCTGACCGCCTGGCCTGGAACTATTCTGGCAGATTGCTCTCTGTATCGAGTAGGTTCTTTGTAATTATCCTTAAATCCTGAAGGACAATCAATTTATGTCATTGAGTGATACAAATCAGACTGGACACTTAAAGAATTTGATGACACTCATGGCAACACACATGTCAATCAATAAGAAATTCTCTTTTCCTTCAGAAATCAATTCGGTAGTTGAAGAATGCTGATCATTTTAACTGTCAACAACTCAACAAAAGCAGAAAAACAAATACATTTTCAGAAGTTATTACCTCAAAGATGTGTAATATGACATTAAAAAAAACCAACAATATGTCTAAATTCAGCTCTGGCCCTTGATATTAGAAACTAGAATTTGAGAATGCAATAAAAAAGGTGATTGCATATATCATCATCGTTATGTAAAAAGAAGATGTTATGACTAAATTCCTCAAGTAGTATAGACACACTGCAATCATACAACTGATCCTGTTTATTTTTTCTTATTCTTTCGTAAACAAACTCGTTAGTTTAAATGTTTAAATTGTATCATAACATTTTATTTACCAGATCTCTACATACAATTGTTAAGAACATCAATATTTAATTTCATTTTACATCGAAAATTTATGAACTCTTTATATTAAAAGATGTTAAAAGAGAACTTGTTATTATTTAACCAGTTGGTCATAAGAGAAGTTGTAACAGTATGTCATGCAAATGTAATGATGATCAGTTCATATCAAGAAAAACATAAGGGCAAAAACATCAAAGTTCATTTTAAACATTAAGACAGCTTCTCTTTCCACTGTCACTGCAATTGTATGCAACGTCATAATCAGAATGTCTTTCAGTAAAGAATCTATTAAAATCATCGCCCTGTAAGTTCTATATAATCTTTGTTGAAAGATCATTTGCGAAGAGATTCTTGACTGTAAGAAGATCTTGACTGTAAGATCTTCTCGCAATGTTACTTAACATTGAATTTGACATGAACAGTCACAACATGCAGTTTTCACATTAAGAATTGTGTTTCAAAAACTGCTACGAACATTGAAAAATGAAAGAACTGTTACTTTGTCCATTGTCCATGGCTTGCAAACACATCCTTCGCTTATTTAACCAATGTATAAACAGGGCATTAAAACATATCATATATCATGAGAGCTCATTCTCTCCCAACATAGGCAGATAAAGCCATGAAGTGTTGATACAGCCTCTGTTCTAACTCGCCGAAATCCGTGGGTTCCGGCAGTTTCCTCTGGCGGAAAACAATTGCACTACAATCCATTTGAATTGCTTGATCAAATGACAACGCTTCTCGCATTGGAAGGCTGGTTTATATCACAATGACTTTGCTTTGATTCAGTAGCCAAAATGATGATTTAAGAACGGCGTCGCTGATTGCACAACTAACTTTAATTGGCTCCAATCAGCCATTTCCCATTCTATTCCACAAAGTAGGCGTAAAAGAACAGAGGCTTTATCAACATTTCATGACTTGACCTGTCTCTGTTGGCAGAGAATGATTAGAGCTTAGTTTGATTGAAATGATCATGGTGACTTGATAGTTAAGATAAGGTCAGAGTGACAACGACATAAAGTCATTGACGAAATGTAAGGTCAGTTCAATTAGTAATTGAACATTTTGGTGTATCAAGATAGTGGACCGCCTACTAAATCTATGGTTTATATTGATCCCCACAATCAAGAGACTACGCTATGTTATCAGCACGGATATATTCTACTAAACAGAACACAAAACCTAGTGTTAACTTTCTATGGGTTTGCTTCTCTCAATTCTTTTTAATCAATTTCATGGGCTTCAACTATCATATAACTGCAATTTGCCATACCGAAACTATAATCTTCAAATTGGACCGTTATATTTAATTTATCAAACTAAATAAGATAGCTATAATCATGTCGATAATGCTTATTTATTTCAAGTTTCTATTTACTCATTAAAGTTGTCACACATTCAGATAATAATACTTGTTTTTGAAAATATAAGGTCAACCTATATGTAATTATCAAAATCAAAGCTAAAAGTAAGATGTGTTATTAAACACAAAGAGATACATTGATAATATTCTTACCAATATGTCGCCCTTGTAAACCTGTGGTAAATTACAAAGATGACAATATGATTTTTCCGCGATATCTTACAAACAATTAAAAAGGATTTGAGTTATATGTTACAAGCCTTTGATATGTCCCTAAAAAGTTTTCAATTATTCCAATTATTTTAAATATTTCAACACTTAAATTCGAATTTGCATCACAAACAAA
Organism: Steromphala cineraria; assembly: GCA_916613615.1. NCBI lineage: Eukaryota > Metazoa > Mollusca > Gastropoda > Trochida > Trochidae > Steromphala > Steromphala cineraria. The sequence goes on along the minus strand of OU744736.1, from coordinate 24,030,476 downwards.
ATGACATTACCAATTAGGTTATGATGAATAAATGTACAATCTATTATATATTTTAAATTATGATGGGAAACGTTTTACCTTAATTATCCCTTTAAAACATTGTTGATGTACATTTTCGTATGAAATTGGTTACAATGCATGGTCAGTAACGGCAATATTGATGAGCGACAGAGAAGCTTAAGGCATTAAAAGGGGTAGTAGCACGTTTTTTGATAATTTTATATTTTATTTTTTTTACACTGATAATTGTAAGTTAATGTTAAATGTATTATTTTGACAGTGTCAAAAATCTCATAACACAAATCAATCATCCATAGTCAAAGGACAAAGTATGAAGATTCATATTAAAAAAAATTGGCGGCCATTTTTGTGTGAACACCTTTAATTCATTTTGTGTAAGAACAAGGAATCGCAAGGCTCAACTTTATGTTATGTATTCGAATTATTACCGCTCCATTTAGTTTAAATATATGGTCTTTCAATTGAAAGCATTAATTTTCATTTTCCTGACATCACCTTATAATCCCCTTAAAAACGTGCTACTGCCTCTTTAAAGCCTTCAGATAATGATTGGTTTATGATTCATTGTCTACTTCTTAACAATGTAAGCTACTCATAGCCAAAGACAATAATGAAATGATGAAACGGTTTAACCTAATATACATTTTCCATTTTGTTTTTACAATGAATCATTACTTCCTAAAAATCTTAATGATACATTATTACCTACTGAATCTCTTAAGTAAAAGCTTATGTATCTTCTACCCCTGATCAAGTTAAATAAGTCAATTCCCAAAATATTCCCCGTTGACTAGTTATTGTACATGTACATGTATGCATTTTGATCATTCCGATCCCAATATGATTCAATGCCCAATATGCTGCATTGGAACCACCAAAAGTATAATTTTACACATTTAGATATTTGTCGACAAGGAAAGCCATATACGTGTGGATTTATATTGTAAATACCCTGTTACGCATACATCATTAATTAATTACATAAACTGACATTTACATGTAAATATCATATCTGTCCAAAGATTTTATTTTTGAAGACGAGCCCCTTTTAAAGATCGTATTTTGTTTTTATCAAAATTGAACATGTATTTTCATCAACTAATCTCCACTTCGTAACTTTTGGAATACGGGATGATAATGTAAATGCGTGTCATATTTTGAGATATCCGTTTTATAGGATTTTGTAGACAAATATGACTGACTTATATCCTGGTCTTGAAAAGTTCACATTAATGGACATGTAACGAGTTTGTGGATCAAACAATGTCATAGAAACCAATGACATCGATGTCAGACATGCTAGTTTATCACTTAGCTAATATTTACAGGCTTAATGGCTTCTTAACATCAACCTTCAACGTTTCTGGTAAGATATTAGCACTCTAAGGATTACATGTCCATGTTTCAGGAAAGTTCAGACTACCTCCCGTTATCAGTTTTCGTAACACAACTCTTAATGTGAACATACCAGTAAAATCTCGAAAAAAGTATTATTAACTGGGCAATATCTATCTATTACAGTTTGATATGTTGTCTATTGATGCAACAAAGTCCTCAACAAAGAACCACAATTCTCATCAATAAATAAACAAAAAACCTCTATAGTTCTCTTTAACAACACTGTCAACCAACAACGGATCAATATCAATATAAATAGGAACAATCACATATCTGCAAAACTCTGAATGCCATTGGGAGGTAAATATATGTTTTTCAGCTCCGTAAGAATAATATTTGTATAAATAAAACGGGAAATTGGTTATTTGAAAACGACCACTAATTACTAACTATGCGGTTCTCACGTTAGGATTGGCTGACAAACTACATTGCACCCTGTAAATAGCATTGTCCACTAAATATAAATATGAAAGAAAAAACTGACTACTGAATAAATCTTTTTTGATCAATGTTTAAAAAATTAAAATTATATTCAAGGATAGTTTGGGAAATATTGTTCAACGACAACAGCTATCCACTTGAACAGATATATATATATATAATTTCAATATTTTGGTTAAGTGAAAGAACAATGCATTCTATGCCCAATAGATTTTTAGTTCTAGCATGGAAACGAAAATCTTAGTTGAGTTTCGAAAAATACGGCCAAAAGTAGATGTTTGAAAACCCCAGACGGCACCACTACACATGATTACTGTTATATACGTGTCACGAGAGTATTAGTGGTCTAATTTGTTTTGCAAACGTATGGTAATTAATTTGAAATAAATACGTAAGGTAATCCGAAGACGTGACAAATGAGACACAATAATCGTGACATCAATTAACACTCAATACTCAATAACACAAATCATTCCTTCAAATCGTGATAGAAAACGTGCACATAAAACTGTTTCTTGTCGTGCAGACTGTGTTAATATCATTTTGGCAAGCAATGAACATCCTCGTTTTCGATCACGTCAATTCCTCAACTCATTGCTTTGTCGATTACTTTTTGCTAAGCAAGTCTAATTGATCTTGCCGTCTGGTTTGGAACTATTTTAGATAGACTGTTTGGCACGAATAAGAGGTTCTTTGTGATGATCCTAAAAGCCTGAAGGACACTCAATTAGAAATGACACAAAACAGACTGGACACTTAAGAAAGGCAGTAACGACTCATATTAACACCCACGTCAATCAATTATAATTATCTTTCCATTCTGTAGTAGTTGTAACTGAACTGGTAACCCTTTAGATAGTCAATAAATCAATCAATAATATAGAGCAATTACATTAGATGACGATTATGCTTCAGGAATGTGTAATATGACATGAATGTCTCACATTAAAACCGATAAAATAAGACGTCAAAAAATACATTATCTTATGGAGATTTTATTTTATCTACGAGATCTACGAGATAAAAATTCAAGATTCTTTTTAAATTATCAAATTTTAGGTTGCTTACTTTCAGTTACTGATTACACTCCCTAACGCAAGAGTACTCTCTTAAACACCAATCAATTTGTGTTGTTGAGTTCCAGGTTAATACACTTGTATCATCATCTAAAAAAAGATATCTTTCGTACAGGCTGAGTTATTATCACATTACAGTCAGTAAAGAATAAGTTTTCATTAATGATTAGAAATACCATTCTCTCACCACAGAGGCAGATCAAGGTCATGTTGATTTAGCCTCTGTTCTATTGTTCTGGGTTCCGGCAGTTAAAAAACCGCATCATAATCCATTTGAATTTCTTTACCAAATGACAACGCTTCTCGCATGGGAAGGGTGGTTCATAATAATTATTTTGCCTTGATTCAGTAGCCAAAACGATGATTTAAGAACAGCGTCGCTGATTGCACAACTAACTTTGGTTGCCTCCAATCAGGAATCTCCTATTCTATCCCACAAAGTTGGCGTAATATAACAGAGGCTAAATTAAGATGACTTGCAATTGCTCTGCCTATGTGTGGAGAGAATGTTCTTGATCAGCTTCAAATACCGACACTGTTGTTAGTCTCAGGGAATAGTGCATATGTGTATAATTTTCCAGTATTTCTTCCCCTTCTTGTTGTTGTCTTCAGGGTTCAAACTCTAGATTTTCAGACAACTTCTGCTTTATATTCCGTGACGGTTATACTGTACCGTCATGTTACTTGTGCAGCCTCGTTTGCATAGACTGTTGTATCTCAATGAAACACCCGCCTTAAAATGTCAATATCATCTCCAAGAGTTCTCAAGAGGTTCAAACTTAGGGCTCTCTTTTCTCAGAATTTAGTTGCTAGGAATGTTTGGGAAAAACCTACTTCAATCTAATGTGCTAGATTTTAGAAGTTATTTTGAATGATCACTATGTCACCTTTTTCAACTGTAAAGGATTTAAATGTTTTAATCAACAGTCAGAACTTGTTTTATACAAATAAAATTGCATACACGTAGGGATATGAACCATATAAATAGGTACCACATTATTCGACGTTCTCTATTCACGAACTCGAGCCATCCTTGTTACTAAAACATAAACAAACATTGACTGCCTTGGTAATATAAGTGTGCTTTCTTGATGACCAGTTTTCCTTTATGTTTGATGATGAGATGATGATAGTTATGTAACACTTTACGTTAGAGGCACTGGTTATTACTGGAAAGTTGTTACCTAAGAATCAAATAACCCACCCCTGGGAAAGGCATTAATCTTCAGCAACTCATAATGTAATTAATAACATAAGTCATAATTATGCTTGTTTTTATGTCCTCATCAAGATCTTTTTTATAGCCAAATCTTATGTTGGAGTTTCATATATCTTTATTTAGGGTATCTTGTAACAAATTATTTATCATTTCATTCAGTGTATTCATAATTATTCATACACTTTTAAATGCTCTTTGAATATTTATTAAAACTTTTATAAAAATACATTTAGACATCATTTGAAGTAAAAACTCGTAACAACGTGTACATGTATTTTATCAATTTAGTATGTCACATACGTATGTTGTTTGGCATAATATAACAACCATATAATTTCTTTGTTCTTCGGAAACACACAAAATGTTTAAACCCTGCTTGAGCAATTCAGATCCGAGTTTGACTTTCGTAGCTACATAGTGCAAAAGAGAAACTACATACGGTTGACGATGACGAATGGTTTATGAAACCTTTCAATGATATTCTTTAAATTTTGATGATGATGGCAACTTTATAACAAACTTGTGTTGTTTGGTTTATCAACTTTACCCTATTAACCTAATTGTTACTTTTGAAGTTCCGAATATAGCTAACTAATGCCTATTAGGTAATTTAAGTGTGCCCATTTGTTTTGTTGACATACTACCGATGTTCAAAGAAGAACACCACCATCGTCCTCAATAGTATGTGTGATGTAATTTTATTACTTTCTTGTCGTTTGATAAGATGTCGAAGCTAATAATAATCCTTTAGATAAACCAATATCAAAAGACCTTATTATTGAGTTGAAACATGGTGTCTTATCATCTGAAGAAACAAACTCATTGATCCTACTTTATTGACACGTGTTCTTTGTCTTATGTAATGAGTATAGACCATGATAACATGTGATAAACAAGGTTTTCATTTTATGTAATGAAAATTTATAATAAAGATTCAAATTCATAATGAATTAAATTAAATGTTTCTTTGCATAGTAAATGTGGTTTATTTTCATCATCTATTTGATCGAATCATTGTTCAATTTTGTCTTCAGGGAAGATACTGGTCATAATGCAAGTGACAGAATCGAGCAATTCCAAACCATCATAGAATAGTTTGGAAATCTTTGTTGTCTTGACAAAAACCAAAATCCAATTTCGACAAAATTGTTTTCCGGCAACCGGTCATTGCAAAATTTTAATTCTATGACACGTTCAAAACATGACAAGATGTTACTAGCAATTGATCCGGGCTGTAATAAACCTGTCATACCAGGTCATCTTTAATTCATTGCAAATGTCAGACTCGTCTTAATATTATGATCCAATCAAATATTGGTACAGGTTATAACTTTAAAAAAACCCATAAAGAATTGTAAAAAAGGATTGAATATGTCTCTAGCTTTTGTGTCATGAAACTATCATGGACACTAAAAGGCAAAAATGGAACGAAATAAAATATTACACAGCAAAGGTAATACTGAGAAGATTAAACAAATGCTACATATAAAAGATCAATTCATTATCTTTAGAACTATTTGGTCTAAAAATTTGGGAAAAGGAATTGGAGTCGGGTGTATTTTGGTATGGGAATTTTCATTTACAATCAAATTTGGTTTCCAACAAGACAATTGTCAATGAATTTCTATGTTTGTAACTCATGTGATTTTATTTAAGAAAATGAATTTTTTTTTGTCACAAAGTTGTTTGATTAGACTTTTTTTCTCTGTAGTTGTTGACAAAAAATACATTTATATTCAGAAATGTATATTAGGATATTTAGAAAACATATTACAACAGGTAAATATATTGATCTCTCAAGGGGAAGGTAAAAGTTAACAATAATGGAATCTTGAATTAGGAATCACGAGTGCATAGCTTATTTCTACAAATTACATGGTAAACATGAATAATCAAATAATGGTATACAACTGATATTGTTGTGTATGCATGATACATAAACACAAGACCGTGTTAGGCTGCAGACCACGACATGTGGTTGCCTTTACTTTTCCAAAAGTGCCCCCTTCCCGTTACATGAAACGAAACGATACTTTTGGTTGACAGTAAAAGTTCAACTCGGTAACGGAACGCGGAGAGCGAATAGATGCGAAGAACAAGTACAAGATACCACAGATATGGCATTCAAAACAAGGTGATTTGGAAGTACAAAATAATTTGAGCGGTTTTAACAAAATGTCATTTGCGTTTGGCAAATCGATAAAGTATGTATATATCATTTTATGATTGAGTCATGAGTATTATTGTGTCAATGCATGTTAAGTGGTTCATATTCACAAGTCAAAACTTCCTTCAACTCTGTGGTTAATGATTTTTATGAAAATAACAATCAATAAAATCTCGGATATTCTTTTATGCCCAACAACTGCTATCTTTTAGCGTCTTTTAGTTGCGAACCAGCTAAGAATTGAACCCTGGTCTCCCGACCGAGGAGCTGATGCTTTACCAACTAAGCTACTTTCTTATATCGAGTATTGGTGAAAAACGTGTTGTCATTGAACCGATTGGCGTCAATTTGTAGATGGAGTTTTGCCACAATACTGATATTAACAGTCTTAACATCTTGAACATATTATGTTTATGTATGATGTAAAAAACAATGCCGTTGATTATATGTTTACAGGTTACCCCTCGTAGGGAGTGTTGAAGTTACCAAAGAAATAAGCATCAATATTCATTTTAGAAGAAGGGAGAAATTTATCCAGATCTCCTCGCCTCGCCCTTGACATCCAGGACCACATTTTCTGTGCTAGCAGAACAGCCGATTGCGAGCCAACTGCAGTGAAAATTATATAAATGATCCAGCGAACTGAAGTTTGAATTGATATTTCACACGGATAGTTTTCAATAGATTGTCTGTTAGTATATTGAAATTATGCCAATTGTAAACAGCGATTTTATTGGCTATCAAGGAGGGGTTGGTAAGGGAAACTTTACTCGAAATCACGTTAAGTGTCGCTGCTTCGTTTCACAGTTTTTTATGCTGTGAGGCCAAGGTAGGAGACGGAGAGAGAAAGACGAGCTCGATATTTTTTCATATGCCGTGGCAAGATGAATTTAGGCGTGTATTTCGCAATCTCAATTTTGTTGATGAATAAACTGAACTTCAACATATGAACATTCCCAAATACTAACTTTTTGGTGCATATCACTTCGGTCCTATTTCATACGTTTGCTATTTTTAGAAAGGAACCAAAATAAATCAATCAATGAATTAAATTCTAAACCTACTGTGACTTCATTTATCAATGCTCTCATTGGAAACTTTGATCTTTTTGTAAATCTGTCAATCTGTCCATCTTTAAAGAAAACTATGAATAAATAAGCCTTGGAAGATTAATTTTGTTTTTTTATGTCATCTTGGGAGTATTATTCCATGTAAATAAAGGCAAAATAAACTGATTAACTTTATTCAAGACTTTAAAGCAAATAAAATAAATTTTTCTTTTCTTTCTTTTTATCTTTTATAACATCAATAAAGTAATGAAGAAAGAAGTTTGAATTGCGCCGTTTGACATTTACATCAATTATAAGACCAGCTTTGTTCCACACATTCAAATTGTGATGCTGTAACTGAATTTAAGTATGCAAAGATAAACACTTACTTCGATATTATTCAATTTGTGAACGCAAAGATGAACCATTACTAGGACATTATGTTATGTAATTGCCTTAGCTTTGAAACAACACGAGGGAGCGCCACCTACAATGGCGGATGGTTGAACGTGTTTGAAACTGCTCACGACAAATCTACCATGGGTGTCTCACTACAAGCATGGAGAATCAAAATTGGACTGTTTGTTCATCGTGTAAAGGAGCAGAGATTAGTTTTGCATACTATACGACTCTGTGGAGGTTTGATAAAACGCCAATTTCAAGTGACGGTGATTGTGTGTTTACTACTACTGGTGAGCGGGAGTGTGGAGCCTAACCCGGGACCACCACCTAGCAGCCGACAGACTCGTCTCTCCACCCGGGGTAGAGGACTGCATGTAGACACGGACTCACACGGTGAATATGATTCGGAGAAAGGTGTCAAAGATATTCTCATTCAAATACAATCTACAGTTGAATCAAACAAACAGTCATTAACTGAACTAACAGATAAATTTGACAACCTTAAGAACGTCGTCAATGATATTAAAGTTGAACAGGAAAATTTGTGGGAAGAAAATGATAAACTTTGGCGGGAAAATGAACAATTGAAACTGTCAGTGGATAGATTAGAGGCACAGTCAAGGAGATCAAATCTGATCATATTCGGTGTGGAAGACGAGAAAGGTGAAAGTTGGGAGCAAAGTGAAGATAAAGTGAGGGGATTCATGGAAGCTACGCTGGAAATTGAAAATGCACGTGATATTGGACTTGAAAGGGTTCACAGACTCAACACTAAAACAAGCCCTAGGCCAATCATTGCACAGTTCCTGTCATTTAAGGATAAGGAACATGTAAAAGGCAAGGCTAAATTGAAACTGAAAAGCAATAAACAGTATCGTGTAAGTGACGATTACACAAGACGAATAAGAGATACCAGGAAGCAACTGAGCAAGTTCCTTGAAGATTACAAGAAAAAGGGTGAACAAAACTGTTACATCTCCTATGATAAACTGATTGTTGCTGATCGTGTGTACAAGTATGACAGCGAGAACGATAAGCTGATTCGAGTAGGACAACGTCACCCCCACCCTACAAGGGGAAGTAACCAGGAAACAACTGCAGATGTAAACACGAAATAAGGATACGGCCGAGACCATCGAACTGCTGATACAACAACGTCAACAACGGATCAACCTTCAAACACAATCAACCACACACCTGATATCTCAATCCTATGCTGGAACATAAACGGACTATATTCAAAGGCTGTAAGCTACTTTGACGAACTTAAGAAGATCGTATGTACTCATAAAATCTTTGGTCTTTTAGAGACATGGGCAAAAAACGATTCGGATTTTAATAACATATTCACAGGCTATACAACATTCCAGTGTATTCGGAGAAAGACACACAGGAAAGGTAGATATAGCGGAGGAATAGCTGTTTATATTCATGAGACTATTAGCAATTATTTTAAACGAGTACATGAAGAATGGGAAGATTGTATGTTTTTCTACGTACCAAGCCTATTCGGTATCCAAATCATATTAGGATTTGTGTATATAGATCCAAAACCTAGCGACTCCGAAAATAACAGTGGACTGGATGGGCTTGAACGTAAATTGTATGAGTTACAAAATGCGTTCAGTGATAGCAGGATTATTCTAATTGGAGACTTTAATGCACGTATCGGTCAAATGCAAGATTTTATTCTAAATGATGAAACTACCTTCCTACCTCTAGATGACACTTGCTATGATAAAGATGATTTCAATACAAAACGAACATCAAAAGATCTGATTGTTAACAGAGACGGATTAACATTTATTGATCTGTGTTGTCAATTTGATATGCATGTGACAAATGGAAGAAGTATCGGCGACGAAGATGGTGATTTTACATTTATCGGACCACAGGGTTGCAGCGTAATCGACTATTGTGTAGTGTCATCAAGCATTTTCAATAGAGTGAAATCTTTCATTGTTACCGGTGAAACGTTATCAGATCATATGCCGATCGCAACAACCATAAGTGTGCCAAGTGATAGTGACATGACACGACACAACACTCAAGAAGCACGTGCTACACACTGTCACCTGCATGATCTTACTCGTGTGAAATGGGAACATGCAAAATGTGATGCTTTTGTTGACTGCCTTAGAAAGAAAAATCACCTGACATTTGAAGCATTCAAAGCTGTTGTAGAACATAACATAGATGAAGGAATCCAACTTTTAACCTCTACATTAACAGAATCACTCACAGATGCAAGTTTTCTTACCAATAACCACACAAATAATAAACAACACAGACAACAACCTGCATGGTTTGATAAGACTTGCCAAAATGCAAAGCAGAAAAAATATCATGTGCTGAATATTTTCAGGAAAACAAATAATAGTGAACATTATGCAGAATATATAGCACTGAAAAAACATTTCAAAAACACATGTCAGCAGAAGAAGAAAGAATATGAAAATAAAGTTATGACTGATATTTCTGAAGCTGCAATTAACAGAGACTGTAAACAATTTTGGAGGTTGATAAAGAAATTCTCTCATAATCACCAACAATCTGCTGAAACTGTGCATCCAGATGAATGGTTCCAATACTTCAAAGACTTACTAAATCCAGATATTGAAACTGACTCTACATTTGATGATCATGTACAAAACTATATTCAGGAACATAACTTTTCAGATTGTGATGATTGTGCATTATGTGATGATTTGATAGGAGATAAAATCACAGAAGATGACATTAAACAAGCAATCAAAAAATTGAAAAATGGGAAGTCACCAGGACTTGATGGCATTCCACCAGAAACATTTAAAGCATCACTAGATTATATTTTACCATATTTATGTTTACTGTTTAACACTATATTAGAGACTGGATATTTTCCACATGCCTGGAATCATGGACTGATAACAACTATCTTCAAGAAAGGAAGCAGATCAGACCCAAATAACTATAGGGGAATAACTCTGTTAAATGTGATTGGCAAGGTATTTACATCTATTATCAATACAAGACTCACAATATGGATGGAACTACAAAACTGTATCTCTGAAGTGCAATCTGGATTTAGAGAAGGACACTCTACAATAGACAATATATTTGTTTTACACTCATTAGCACATAAGTATTTAAGAAAAAGAGGTGGTAAATTTTATTGCTTTTTTGTAGATTTTAAAAAGGCTTTTGATATGATTGACAGAACCAAATTACTTTATGTAAGCTTAAAGAAATGTATACATGGTAATGTTTTTAAACTGCTCAAGAGTATGTACACAAATGTTAAAGCTTCAGTTAAACTTAATTCCAAACAATTTACAGATCTATTTGATACAACATGTGGAGTTAGGCAAGGTTGTATGCTGTCTCCATTATTGTTTCTTATCTATATTGATGAATTAGTAAATGCTATGATAACTGAAAATCAAAAAGGAATATTTATAGATTGTGATATTGATGATGTTATCTTGCTTTTATTTGCAGATGATGTTGCTATATTTTCTGATTCAGTTGCTGATTTGCAAAAGAAAATTCTTTGTTTAGAAAATTACTGTAAAAAGTGGGGCTTAACTGTTAATATTGATAAAAGTAAAATAATTGTATTCAAAAATGGGGGTACACTTTCTCAATATGAGAAAGGGTTTATAAATGGTAAAAATATAGAGGTTGTGTCATATTATAAATATCTTGGTATAGTTTTTTCATGTAGAAATCTTTTCTCTCAAGCATGTATAACTCTAGCTAATCAAGCAAACAAGGCACTTGTTCCTATTAAAAGGATGTTGTATAAATTTCCCAACTTGAATGTTAGTGTCTTTATGAAAATATTTGATTGTAAAATTTTACCTATTTTATTATATGGTGCTGAAATATGGTGTACTGAAATAAGAAGAAATATTGAAGTTGTACATACAAAATATTGTAAATATGTGTTGAGAATAGCATACAGATCTTCCAATAATGCTGTACTGGGTGAACTGGGAAGAATGAGAATGTATGAGCATGGCATTGTCAAGGTTATTAAATTTTGGATCAGATTGTTAAGAATGCCAACAGGTAAACACCCCAGACATTGTTATTTAATGCTTTGTAAATATGATGAATTAGGGTATAATAACTGGGTTTCTTTTGTTAGATATACTTTATTTAGTTTTGGATTTGGTTCTACATGGATAATGCAGGACATTGGGGATTATAAGATTTTTATGAAAACTTTTGAATTGAGATTAAGGGATATGTTTACTCAAAATTGGTTAACTGCTATTTCTACATCATCTACTTTAACAAGGTACTGCACTTTTAAATCTCTCCTGCAACCTGAAAAATATTTAACTTCAATTCAACCATCAAATTTAAGAAGGGCTTTAACGAAACTTAGATGTTCAAATGATTTTAAAGTAAATGGAAGTGGTAAAGATTTTATTGACGCTTTATGCGGTTTTTGTGGAAATGGGGAAGAAGATGAATACCATATTTTGTTGATATGTCCATCTTATCACCATCTTCGTACAAGGTATCTACCTGTATATTATCATAACTTCCCATCAAAGTTTAAGTTTATGTCACTTATAAATACACAAAATGATCAATTGTTATTTAAATTAGCTCTTTTTTGTGAAAAAATGTTTAAGTTACGAAACACCTTAAAGATTTAAGCGCTCTTGTATATATATATTTATTTATCACAGACTTCACGACCACTGTAATATTGGTCTCATGGCCATATATACGAAATAAATTCTGTTCTGTTCTGAATCTACAACGAGTATTAGACACATGTGCCCAATACGAAAACGGTTTTGTATGATTGACATATCCAAAGGTAAGGATGGCTTATGACCAGCCGTATGTTAGGTGTGTCAACAAAAATGTATGTTTGTATATAAGAAAATATCCGTACAATATTCATTATGTCTATAAAAATGTCTGCAGTTTAAGAATGGATATTCAAAAAATACAGTTTCAATAATTATGCAATGACAACGACTGTTCCACTGACGTTATTATTACTCTCGTGGCCACTTCATACATACTAAACAGTGTTAGGCGTATATCAGACTTTTTAGCTCATCAGGTCTGAAAGACCCGATGGGCTTATGGCATGGCATGGCGTCCGGCGTCCGTCCATCCGTCCATCCGTAAACTTTTCACATTTTCGACTTCTTCTCCAGAACCAATGACTCGAGAGAGCTCAAATTTGATGTGGAGACTCCTTGGCAATTGGGGATTCTACATTGTAGATGTCATGACCTCATGACCCAAAATGGGGTCACAGGGGTCAAAACCTTAAAAACCTATTTTCATCTTCTTCTCCAGTTCCAAAAGGTCTAGAGAGCTGAAAAGTTGTGTGTAGACTCCTTGGCCAATGGGGATTCTAAATTGTAGATTTCATGACCTCATGACCCCAATTGGGGTCACAGGGGTCAAAACCTTAAAAACCTATTTTCATTTTCTTCTCCAGTTCCAAAAGGTCTAGAGAGCTGAAAAGTTGTGTGTAGACTCCTTGGCCAATGAGGATTCTAAATTGTAGATTTCATGACCTCATGACCCAAATTGGGGTCACAGGGGTCAAAACCTTAAAAACCTATTTTCATCTTCTTCTCCAGTTCCAAAAGGTCTAGAGAGCTGAAAAGTTGTGTGTAGACTCCTTGGCCAATAAGAATTCTAAATTGTAGATTTCATGACCTCATGACCCCAATTGGGGTCACAGGGGTCAAAACCTTAAAAACCTATTTTCATCTTCTTCTCCAGATCCAAAAGGTCGAGAGAGCTAAAAAGTTGTATATAGATTCCTTGGTCAATAAGGATTCTAAATTTTAGGTTTGGTTACCCCTTGACCCCAAATTGGGTCACCGGGGTCAAAACCTTAAAAACCTATTTTACTCCATCTTCTCCAGTTTCAAAAGTTCTAGAGAGCTAAAAAGTTGTGTGTAGACTCCTTGGCCAATGAGGATTCTAAATTTTAAGTTTGGTTACCCCTTGACCCCAGTTGGGGTCGAAGGGGTCAAAGCCTTAAAAACATATTTTACTCCTTCTTCTCCAGTTTCAAAAGGTCTAGAGAGCTGAAAAGTTGTGTGTAGACTCCTGGGCCAATGAGGATTCTAAATTTTAGGTTTGGTGACCCCATGACCCCAAATGGGGTCACAGGGGTCAAAACCTTAAAAACCTATTTTCATCTTCTTCTCCAGTTCCAAAAGGTCTAGAGAGCTGAAAAGTTGTGTGTAGACTCCTTGGCCAATGAGGATCTAAATTGTAGATTTCATGACCTCATGACCCCAATTGGGGTCACAGGGGTCAAAACCTTAAAAACCTATTTTCATCTTCTTCTCCAGTTCCAAAAGGTCTAGAGAGCTGAAAAGTTGTGTGTAGACTCCTTGGCCAATGGGGATTCTAAATTGTAGATTTCATGACCTCATGACCCCAATTGGGGTCACAGGGGTCATAACCTTAAAAACCTATTTTCATCTTCTTCTCCAGATCCAAAAGGTAGTGTATGTAGACTCCTTGGCCAATGAGGATTCTAAATTTTAGGTTTGGTTACCCCTTGACCCCAATTGGGGTCACAGGGGTCAAAACCTTAAAACCCTATTTTACTCCATCTTCTCCAGTTCCAAAAGTTCTAGAGAACTAAAAAGTTGTGTGTAGACTCCTTGGCCAATGAGGATTCTAAATTTTAGGTTTGGTTACCCCTTGACCCCAATTGGGGTCAAAGGGGTCAAAGCCTTAAAAACATATTTTACTCCTTCTTGTCCAGTTTCAAAAGGTCTAGAGAGCTGAAAAGTTGTGTGTAGACTCCTGGGCAAATGGGAATTCTAAAATTTAGGTTTGGTGACCCCATGACCCCAAATGGGGTCACAGGGGTCACAACCTTGAAAACCTATTTTCATCTTCTTCTCCAGTTCCAATGGTCTAGAGAGCTAAAAAGTTGTGTGTAGACTCCTTGGCCAATGGGGATTCAAACTTGTAGATTTTGTGACCCAATGACCCTAAATGGGGTCACAGGGGTCAAAACCTTTTTCAATCAAAAGTCTGATGAGCTACAGAGCCCATGGCTCTATTTTTATATGTATCTTTTGATCAATCGGAAACGGCCTGGCCTCGTTATGCATTTCTAATCTGTATATGGTGAGGTGAAACCAGCAACTAACGATTGTTCAACAACGGAATTGTTCCTTTGACATGGCAATTATTGTATCGGTAAGATCATAGAAGCGTGAAGCTTTTGACTAAAAGATAGCAGGAAATTGATGTATTTCAGACTAGACGTCAGATTCGTTTGATAGATCCATGATATTTCTGATTTGGGACAAGCAGAAAATCAAAGAGATTAGACAGATGGCGCTTCAATGAACATTTTGTGTTACAAACATTTGTGAGATGAATGATTCTAAGAATATTGTTTGACGAGAATCTATTAGCCCTTTTATCATACTCTAACATATTATTTTCAAATATTTTTAAGTGTCTTTAAATGTTACCAGTTTTACGTTTCATATTAAATTGCACTACAGAAAATACAACAAAAGAGACTTTTCTACCTCTAGGCCCACTAAGCCGCCTTATGCTTCAAGAGTGATTTTAAGACGTGCGTTATCTCTGTGGGAGAGAATGCATGCAATGGTGACTATTTAAAAAGTTTAGATCAAAACCTTTAGAGCTCCCCCTGAAAGAATGCCAATGATAAAAGCTTCCATGGATAATGGACAAACAAATTGTATACAGAAAAGTTCTCGTGACAGGTAAAAAGCTTTTTTGATGCAGAACTAATAGAACCAGATTTCTTTGGGGTTTTACTTGCAATTCCGTTTGCTTTCACTTAAAATCTAGAATTATCAATGCAATTCACAGTTAATGGTCTGTTTCAACATTGTCGTTTAACCTTCATGAACACCAGAGCCTCTCACGACAGTTACACAAATTAAAATATTGTCCTTTAAATTTTCAAACCCATCTCAAGCAAGTAAATACAGAAATCCTCAATTTATTTCTTCGACTTATCTAAACTATTTTTTTGTTAAAAGTTTAAATTGAGGAAGGACATTTACAATTAAGAATTTTTGTATAACCTTTAACCATGTTGGTTAAACTTTCTTGTTTTGATCCTTTTTTGTTTTGATCCAGACCAGTTGTATACAACCAGTTGACGAATGATATATACTCAAAACAAATCTAAGAAGCGTTGGTAAAATGTTGTAATTTGAACAATACATACATGAAAGATATGCATGTACGAGAATAGAAACAAGGAATGTAGTTTAAACTAAGTAATATGATCATTTATGATACAAAAAGTGTTTGAATTGAGTAATAATATAATATTGATAACGATAATTTGAAACGTAAACTTTAACAAGTTCATTTCTCAGTATAGTATCAAACGATGACCATACTTTGGTCAATATCAGCGGAAACTTAACAAATGCATGTTTTATGTCGTGTGAATCGTAAATTTAGTATATAATCAACTCCCGGAATATTGATTTTTTACTTATTTAAAGATGGTTAATCATGTCAAGTTCTAGAAAAATGATTGCTTCAACTACAATGTGAATTTTTGCTTCTACAGACTACTCAAAACAGAATAGGCCTCTATCAGTTGTATCTTAAAAGATATCTAAATAGGGATATACTAGATATAGACTTAAACCTTTAACATTATTTGATACGGATATGAAGACTTTGAATCAAGCCTTTTCTCAAACACTCATTATCTAAATACTATTTACAATTTGTTAAAGGATAGACAACAATTGAGATTGTCGACGTAAGACTATATGCGCGCTATATAAATATTCATATATAATAATAATATAATATATAATAATAATGTGCAAATAACTGCAACGAACTACCTGTCATCACATCAACTCCAAATAAATTTTTTTCAAAAATGTATACTTCCTATAAGGATATTTTTTAAATTTTGAAAACAAGAAGGAAATTGCTTCAAATAGCGATATGTTTCTCTCATCAGCATATTACATCATGAATGGCTAAAGGCATTTTAATTCAATGCCAAAATACTTCCCTCCATTGACATTCTTATAACATGGTGTCAGAATTCTAGAATTATTAGTCAGATGCAGGGGCGGCCCATAACTCATATGATCATTAGGTTTTGTGAGGTTTATTTCTGAAAGGATTAATCTCGGGGTATTTCTGAAAACGGAAGATTAAGCAGAAATCATCATGAATTAATCTGAAATCATCATCATGCATACGTTAACCTAATTTCTTTCAAAGATTTTTATTCAAAAAAATATGTTTGTAAGACTTCATTAGACCGTTAGACAAAAGATCTTCAAATGAAATGACTATGATGCTTTAAGTAAAACATAACAAGTCATTTGAAAAAGTTTGCATTTAGTTTCTTTATTTCTATAGATAAATTGGTCAGTTTAACCCCGTGAACTTACCATCCTCATCAAAAGGGAATTATGAATAATAATGTTAAAAGCAATATTAAAAAGCTTTCATAAGTATTTAAATTGATAGTAAGTAATGCAATATATTTAGTTTTATTGCAGAATGACTATATGGTAAGCGCATGTGAAAATCCTATCGAACTTTAACAGTTAAAATCGTGAGATGTTTTCAAGTGTTCCGCCTAACGCACGAACAATTGACACAGAAACCTTTTATTTTGCGAGAACTGACCAGTGTCAAATTATCCTCTGAAGAAGCAGATGCCTTCTTCGCACTACTTACCAGCTACGGCGGCTCTAAACCCAGCATTAGGAGTAGGAAATATCGCCTCGGGTTAAAACTTAGGACCCGATGGTCCATCTCACACATTAGATGTTGGAGATATTGACTAGTGTTAGATGGTCGGGTCAAATAAAACGTGTCTATTATCTCAACATGAAGTGTTTGCAATCGACATGTGTTGTAAAAATTAATGACAATCATTTAATGACGACTGACACAATGTTATGTTATATTATCATACATAGTAGATGTTTGATTGCTTTAATACCGTTTTGAATTACGGTATCGCTAGATAAGTCATGTTACTGTTTGCAATGTATACATTTCTTTCAAATTTAATTAATTTTTTATTAGTTATACCGCTTCGAATTTTTCAGGTCGAGCAAATACATGTTCATGTACTATGTATTTTGTTGATTTTGGAAACTTTAACGAATTTCAATGTTTTGAACTCATTTTCTAATAGCAGAATTTGTCCGACCGATTTCAGAAAAGATGTTCATTCGATTGTTTTCAAAGTTTGCATATGTCTACTTGCTTTACTTTTCAATTTCGTCATTATTTCGGTATAATTTCTCCACTCATTTGTGAACTGGGGATTTGCATGACAATAAAATTAGTGACCGTGACCATTGAATTGATCAAAGGCGCCCCCCCTTGTCAAGCTGCCTCTTCACATCAGAGGTGTTACTTTTGGTAAACGCTCATACCGAGATGCTGGTAGTGTGTAGTACTCATGTGTATCCGTAACTTATATATTAGCAATAAGGTGCTCATCTCACTTTACAGTATATATATTGTTATTTCTATACAGTGATTTCATTCGATGTAATTAGTTAGATGGTCGGGTTAAATAAAATGTGTCTATAATCTCAACATGAAGTGTTTGCAATCGCCATGTGTTGTAAATATTAATGACACTCATTTAATGACGACTGACACAATGGTACGTAATATTTTCATACATAGTAGATACATATATAATAGAAGATGTTTGGTTTCATTAATACCGTTTTGAATTACGGTATCGCTAGATAAGTCATGTTACTGTTTGCAATGTATAAATTTCTTTCAAATTAAATTATTTTTTTATTAGTTATACTGCTTCGAATTCTTCAGGTCGAGCAAATACATGTATAGTTTACCTAACAAAAGAACAGTTTTGGTATTAAATGTATTTTACTTTAAACGTGTGCAATGGGAACAGCGTTCGATAGAAGCAAATTAGAAGATAAGCAAGGTAAATTAACAATGTGTGTAATCTATGGGAAAACGCAGCTTATACATGTATACTTTTAGTCACTTCGAAGTTGTTATTTTAAAAATTAACAGGAACGCAACACAAAAATATGCCAGCAACCAGAGGGTTTATATGTCTGTTGATGTGGAATCTAACATGTTACAAGGTTTATTCGATGCCAACCACAAGAAATATGCAATTTGTGAGGTCAGCTGCAACAACTGCACAATCTGTTGCCTGTTTGTGTTTGTGTGTGTGTATGTAGGTTGGGGGATGTACCGAAATAATGAAAACCCATGTCACTCATGTTGATTTGTTTTGTTTTTCTTACCTTATTGTTACGTGCTTTCACTCCCACATTGCATGTTAAAAATTAAAGGGTGAGTACATTGACGTTTAAAGGGGCAATAGCACGTTTTTAGGGGGAACATACATGTAAGGTGATGTCAGGAAAATGAGAATTAATGGTCCCAATTGAAAGACAATGCATTAAAAATAAATGGAACAGTAATAATTCAAATAAATAATGTAAAGTTAAGCCATGAAATTCCCTTTTCTTACACAAAATGAATTAAAGGTATTCACACAAAATGGCCGCTCATGGATTTTAGGTGAATCTCTATACTTTGTCCTCTGACTATGGATAATTGCTATGTGTTATGAGGATTTTGACACTATCAAAATAATACATTTATCAATAACGTACAATTATCAGTGACAATTTTAAAATTGTAAAATTATCAAAAAACGTGCTACTGCCCCCTTAAGAACCCTTCTTTAAAAGATTCATTGTGAATGTCGCCCTTAAAATGTTAAACACAAAACCGTAATGACATCAACTCCTTTAGGCAGATAGAGAACCTTGTTAATCCCAGGATGGCATAAAAAACAGTTTAAACCAGGTTATTTAGAAACTCATTATTGTAAAAGACTAAATTGCAAATTTAATAACTCTTTATTTTGATTCGTGTCTAAAGCTCTCAGATCGGCTAAACCAGTTTGCATGTCTTGAGGCATTTAATTTCAATATAAAACAGCTCCTTTCCTTTCCAAATTAGATCTTTAGACGTTTTTTTTCTATTAAGTACTGGCATTTGAAAGCTCATTAGAATAATTCAACGCTGTCAGGGTAGTAAAAATACAACAAGCTTGCATATTGCATTATTAATACTTTTTTGGTCACGTTCAGTGTTATTTTGTCTTACTGTCAAGTAATATTATTTTGTCATCTTCGCAAGGGGCTTCAAAGATTATAAACAATGGTCAAATATTTTTATTACGGAAATGGAATCAATTAGTTTAATCCAAAACTCGTAGAAGCTGTACATTTACATTTATTGAATGCTTTTATTTTACAATTTCGTGATTGACGACAAAAGTGATTAAAGTTAACAGCTTTATATGAAAAGAAGTTTTAATATTCATAACCCATGACATAGCATGGGATGATTGAACAGTTCGTTACAAACTGTAAATGAAACATAAGACATGATCATATTTCTCAACACGAAGCTGCATTGAGATGAAGTGACTTCTTCAAACTAGAAAAACGGTTTGCAATGACAGGATACAAGAAGAGAAAACCCCAAGGCTTTCAATATTGAGCCATGTTTCTTTCATTAAAAAAATTGTGTTCTGTCCAAGATGATGCGCATTCTTAGAATGCTTCTGATCGAAGTTAACAAAGGTGACATTTATAACGTGCAAAAACTAAATCAATTTATTAACATAATCGGACAAAAAGTTGAACCTTTAAATGCTTGATTGAAGTTATTGTAGCCCATCAGGTCATTTTAGTTAACAACGATCGAGGGTATGTAGTAGTACCAACGATTCCGTTCGTCCGTCCGTTTGAGGACACTTTTTGTCCGACCTATTACGGAAAAATTATTCATCAGATTTTTCTTCAAATTTTGCACATGTACTATACCCTACTAGGAGGGATGCAGTGCAAAATATTACACATTTTGTTAATTTTTGAAACTTTAACGAATTTCAATGTTTTGAACTCATTTTCCAATAGCAGAATTTGTCCGACCGATTTTAGGAAAGATGTTCATGCGATTGTTTTCAAAGTTTGCATATGTCATCTAACCTACATACATACAAAATTATACCAATTTTGTTAATTTTTGCTTTTCTTATGAATGAATAAAGGAACGCATGTATTGATGGTGAAATTTGTTTTATTGTCATGGGTTTTTGATCAAGTATATTTCATTAAGTATGTACACCACCAATCTGATCAAAATCAAATCATTGATTCGCTCCCTTATTTATATTATTTTGTTACTGGTCACTCATCTACGATCTGACGGAATCCCGCAGAGGTCCGTGTCCACCGGAAGTTAGATTTCAACCCGTCACGGTTGCGCTTTCAAAGTTGTGAAAGTAGATTAGAGGTTCAAACATCATCGCTTTTCTATGTAACGCGGAAAATGCCGAGGTTTTCTGAATGTTTGGGTACGCTTGATTTGCTACATCAACATGAAAGCAGTGTGTTTGTTAACACCCTTGTCGTCAGAATTATTAAAATATGATCAAATTTCAGATTATCGGAAACTAGATACGATATTTCCGTAAATCTTATGCATATTAGAAGTTGTGTAAAATTAATAATCCTATAATACATTACAATCTAGACTATGATCGAAATCAAAGGATACAAGATTGGGAAAAATTCATGAAATACCAATATTTTTTTCTTTGAAGTACAACCTTGATCTTTGAATTAATTAACTGATAATTATATTGTTTTCTCAAAACATCTTAGTCACACGTTTTGCGGTGAGATTTGCAGGATATGAAGATTAGTTTAAAAGAAGACTTTAAATTGAGTTCTTGAAAATACTTCTCAAATTCAGGCCCATAAAATGCATACAGCAATTATACAAAATTCACCATGAAATGCTGATCATTATGGATCTTGAATTCTATTCTATCTTTTCACCTACCACATATACTTGATTGTCAACAAATTTCCGGATTTGTATAGCTTTGTAGAGAATTCAGAAGCGTTTTGTCAGTGTCAGTGACATATCGGCTTTTAAACATAACATACGATGTAATGAAACTTGTATTGTTATTACAAAACTCGGTCATAAGTTATCAAACGGATTTTTTTCCAAAACAACGGTTCTAGTCGGGTTGCAAATCAAGTAAGCCCCTTGCAATGCCGACGCGCTCATGCAGCACTCGGTAGTTTATTTGGATGTGTAGACATAGTGATTTACAATGGATAGCCAGACACACCAAAGCCTGTGCACCTATATTTGTAGGTTTTGTTATATGAATTATTACAAAGCATTTATAGCGGGTTTAATATTATTTTATCGATAAGCCGAAATGACGGAGGAAGAAGGAATCTGATTGGTCGCATCAGGACCGACTCTACAAACTGATTGACTGTTAAATTCGGGGTCATTTCCTGTTCAAAGTTCACCTGGACATGGTTCTCCACGGGATTCCGTCAGATCTTAGATTGGTGACAAGTAACAACATATTATGAAACAAGAGAGAGAATCTAAGATTTGATTTCAATGAGATTGGTACACCACAGGTGAAATTTCAGTATCTGGTGTGTCCTCCCTGTTTCCTGATCACTTCTTCACACCGTCGTGGAACACTTTGGATCAACTTCCGGATGCCAGCCCGAGGAACTGCGCGCCACTCTTCTCGGAGAGCCTGGAACATGGCATCAAGTGTCTGGGGTAGAACGTCACGATCCCTCAACCGACGTCAAAGAACGCCCCAGAGGTGTTCAATGGGATTAATGTCTGGGCTCTTGGACGGTCATGGCAACACTCTGACGTTGTTCTGCGTGTGAAAATCCCTGCTGACGTGAGCCGTGTGGGGTCGAGCATTGTCATGTTGAAACTCAAAGTTTACACCCACTCTACGGCGGAAAGGAAGAACAACAGGTTGCAACACTTCGTCTCGGTAACGGACACCAGTCACCCTTCCATCAAGTCGAACAAGATTGGTCCTATGGTTATGCCGCCCCATATTATCACAGATCCGCCCCCGTAGGAATCGTGTTGTTTGATGGTGCACTGATGGTGACGTTCACGAAGGCGTCGCCAAACGCGGATCCGACCATCTGCGAAGTCCAAATTTAAGACTATATTCTAGACTCATCACTGAACATGGTATTGCGCCAATGTCGAAGTTGTCTAACTCGATGTTGTGTAGCCAATGCTCTTGTGAGACATCTGTGTTCCGCAGTCAGCCTTACCCCAACAACAGGACGACGTGACTTTAAGCCTGCTGCTTTAAGTCTGTTTCTGACAGTAGGGTCACAAATTCTTAGTCTCGTTACTGCCCTGAACTCAGAGTTTATTTTCGATGCTGGTTTAAATCAATTTACGTTCCCTGTCTGATGGTACCGGTTCCACAGTCGCGAAATCACACTTTTAGACTTGTTAAATTATCTGGCTGTCTGGCATATTGATTGACCGCTGTTTATGCACCCGATAGCCTGCCATTTCTCATTATCAGAAAGGTATGCTCTTGGCATGATTCTGAAGGTAAAGGTACACTGACATTCGTTGACTCCTTGAAGGTTAAATGGACGTTGCCATGCATGAAATTCATTGAAATCAATTTTCACGTACACGGTACCTTTTTCAGTGAAAGTAAACTTCAACATTTTCAGTTTATAATGGCCCCACGCAGCCATGAACATGCCAGACATAAGTTAACAGTAATTAAGCGTTCCCTTATCCGTTTCCATCAGTATATATAGACGTTACTCGTCACCACGATTGATGTCACTGCCTCGAGCTCGTTACACAGGCTTGATGGCAAGGTAAGAAAAGGAGAAAGTTTATATCAATGCTTTTACACCCTAACAGTGGAAATATGAATGAGGTAAAAACAATTAAACTATAAATATAATTTCTTAAAACGCGTCATAACATAAGTTATGTGTACAATCGATTAATGTTAAACAGATTTAATGATTGACTGAGAGTTAGCAAAGTCTTATGACAGCAATGACAGTAATCGGGTTCAGTTATTAATCACTTTCACTGTAGCAAATGTTAACTCTGGCAAGCCATTTCATTTCATATTTGGATAAGCAACCGTTGCAGACGATGCTATCAAAATGTAGTAGTAATCACCCAACGCGTGTTAAACTAGATAATGATTTCCGCAATGGGTTCCCGTGGGGTTGATTTGAAAAATTGATCCTATCTTATTTCGACAGAGGTTTTACATCAGGAACAAAGATAAGTAGTGCGTGTCCTTAGGGAGTCTTTGAATCCAGACATCTGGAAAAAATAATATTTTTATATGGTTTTATTTTACTTGTATATATCTATGATATTTCTTGACGTACATATACAACTTTTCCGTTTTTTAAGTACTATTATCATGACATGTGACAGTGTCAATAAGAAAACTCCCAAGTTGTAACCATTGAATACGACACTCAAAGACTGCGTGATCACGATTAAAATGAGGACAGTGAAATGAGTTGGTACGTTGGAGCTCACGTCGTTGTGGCAATATTTACATGAAATTACATGTAACATCAAACTGTTTGGATTGTTTTCCTCTACATTGAAATTCAGTTTCATTCACACCCTTTTATAATTTCAAAGTCTCCCCCATAGTGCTCAATTTTACTTATATACCACACTTTGTCCATTAGGAATAAATAATGATGTATATGGTATTAGACTATTCCTGAAGTATTTCTCGCAAAAAATATAAAATATCCAAAACAAAAAAGGATTTTAAAATAAAAAGCTCATGATGAAATCTAACTTTTATTGAATAAACTCACTCATTCTGCTCACCGCCTATCTTACAATGCTATGCATCGGCAATAACACATTATTTGAATCTTCAACCCACAGTCCCTGTTTCTCAGAGCAACTCCAATGTCGTAGGCATGGCTGGTTTCTTTAGAAATCATACTGCAAGGCAAAGTTAAGTTATTTTCCCTTACAAATTGTGAATTGAATAATGCAATCTACATGTCAAGATAAAAGGAAATAAATGTGGTAATCGCTGCCAATCGATATAACACATTTGAATTGATTATTGAATAGCTGCCTAACATCTTCAGAAACAGTTGAAGAAAGTCTTTAAGATCACCTGAAACCGTTTAATCAATGATTAAGTACAATGTATTATTGCAAACGAGTTTCTCGAATATTTTAAGAACTGACACTGTTGAACAAGATATTTCAAACTTCGTTTAAACGAGCTTAATTACTAAATTATCCATAACCTATATTGTGTAGTCAAAATTTAGTTTTTGTTTATATTGAAAAAAAACTTTTGCAATAATCATTTTGATTGACATCTCCTTTTCGAGAAAATATTAATAAGACAACTCGCAGATGAATTTCTTTTTTTTTTCAGACAAGGAAACATCGTTTGATCATATGATTACATTCTTACGAAAGAACAAAAGTTGATGAGGTTACCTTTGGGAAGTCCGAATAATAAACACTTAAATTAATTGATTGATTGGTGTCAGGATGATAAGTATACACATTTTCCCTAAAAGCAACTACTCATAAATGTGTTATGTTCCAAATTCAAAACAAACCAACTGCTACCATCCTATCATACCAGCGTTCATTAATCTGTCACAACTGCCAAGATGAATCTGATCTTGATGCCAAATTTTTACTATCCTTATTCATGTTTTTTTGTGTGAAAAGTTAGACACTTGATCCACATATGTATTTATGCAAAGGTTTGTCAAGTTATAATTGTCAGACAAATAGTGTGATGTGACTCGTGAAATTAGAAAATATAACACAAATGAATACACTGTTTTTATAGAATGGACGCCAGCGGTGTCACTTTCTTATACCATTATCAGACCAGGCAACTATTTGAGACCGGCCTCTATGTGACTTTAATCATACGAGAATACAAAAACATAGAATGGATCTACAAACCAATATCTTATAGGTAATACGTTTTATTTCATAACTGAACGTGAAAATTGTCATGGTGAAATATAAATTAATTAAAATTATTTCATCACCTGTAATCTATTTGAGACTTGATTCCTTTTTAATCAGTCGGGACAAAGTGTTGGGTTACACACTGTCATATTTGGATAAAAAATAACCTTACTTACTCATTCAAGTGTTTTGTAAGATCATATGATTAATTCAATTTGATTATATCAAATGATATTAACATGAAATAATGTCTATACATAACAGTGATTTAAGATTTGTGTATGTTAAAGGGGCAGTAGCACTTTTTTTTATAATTTTATATTTTAAATATTTAACTGATAATTGTAAGTTGATGCTAAATGTATTATTTTAAAAATTTTCATTACACAAACCAATCATCCATAGTCAGGGGAGAAAGTATGAAGATTCACATAAAATCCATTGGTGGCCATTTTGTGTGAACACCTTTAATTCATTTGTTTGTAAGAAAAGGTAATCGCATGGCTAAACTTTATATTATATATTTGAATTATTACTGCTCCATTTAGTTTAATTGCCTTGTCTTTCAATTAGAACCATTAATTTTCATTTTCCTGACATCACCTTATATTCCCCCTAAAACGTGCTACTGCCCCTTTAAAGATTGGAATTAGATTTCATTGTTAGTCAAAATATTTCCATATTCCAATGTTTTAATATATGTACAGTTTTCTGGGGAACAATAACGAATTATTAGTTCAAGATAGGGGAACAGAGGTTGATAAAGGTTTTTAATTAAAATTTACTTTTTAATTTGAAATTGTTACATGTACATATCCATTTGAACAATACATTTTAACAATATTAAAAAGATAAAGGAGATGCTTTTATAAACATCATTTAATGTAGCGTGATATGATATGTTTATCGATAAATATTGTAAATAATTATATCGAAAGCAAAAGCAATCATCTTTTAATATGCAATATAAAACACCTACGAATAAGGTTATGGCAAAGAAAGTGTTAACTTGATGGGTGCGGAGTATATACAGGCATATAGATTCGACATATCTTTCCGGAGCTGTAAACCGGAGATATGCACAGAACGTAGTTTATCATCAGGAATATCCCCTCTATGCATTATTCTGTGAATATTTTGCACAGTGCCTATAGTTTAGAAGAAATGATACCTTAAGTAGATTTATTACTTAGTCATGAGGGGGTCGATATAGGAGCAGCGTATATTTACTATTGTCATAAGCAGCATATTCTTATTATTGTCTTTAGTAGCATATATTTACTATTGCCATTAGCAGCATATATTTTTTTCCCAAATGTTTTTATTCACTTCCGATGGATACAACAATACAGCCATATAGGACATGGAAAGTTACATATACACATGAGTTGACATAAATAGGCATAAATATTACATTGATATGATGAGAAACAACAGTTCAACACCTTTATAAAGAAATATGATTGTGACTCAGATGACCTTCTCAATTACTTTCCATTTTTTCTTAAAAGAAATGAACTTATCATTCCTCCTAGCGATATATTTCTCAATACCAAATATGTCTTTTAGTATATCTAAGAATATTGAGAAAGAAGGTTTGTTATCTTTAATATGCATTACGAATATGTGTCGTTTAGCTAATAATATCATGTGATTAAGCAAGTGGTCATTGGTCGCACAGAATAATATGTCTTGAGCAGCATATATTTACTATTGCCATAAGCAGTACAAATTTTTATATTACCATTTGCAGAATATTTTTACTATTGCCATTAGAAGCATATTTTTTTCCTATTGCCATTAGCAGCATATATTTACTATTGCCATTAGCAGCATATATTTACTATTGCCATTAGCAGCATATTTTTACTATTGCCATTAGCAGCATATATTTACTATTGCCATTAGCAGCATATATTTACTATTGCCATTAGCAACATATTTTTACTATTGTCATTAGCAGCAGATTCTTAATAATGTCTTTAGCAGCATATGTTTACTATCGCATGCCACAGAATGAACGTCTAGACGGACAAGTTGCTATCAAGCTGTTATTGACAGACTGAATATCCTTACTCTAAAGTTCCGTTTTTTCTGATATTATTCAAATCATGGTCTTTTCTTTGAAGTAAAAATTACAGTTTTGGCAACACGGTCCTTTTGTATATATAATGCTCAAAATAATGTATATTGTCCCTTATGTAATCTATGAATTAGCTCATGGTTGAAGTTGTGTATTTCTTTCTATAAACACTATCAAGGCTCGAAAATCACGAAATTAATATAACTCAGGAAAGATAATCTGTCATTCTCGACACACGTTAGTTATTGTCTAAGTATTTTCAGTATGGTACAAAACTAACGGCGCATGTAGACATGCGGGGTCGATTGCGTGAATGTTTTAGAGTTCACATTTACTTCTGACATGTCATGTTAAGGTCGAAATACTTCAAAAACATTTCAAACACTGGCTTATTGAAATTGGATATTAAATATCGCAAATGGAATTTATATATGTATGTATTAGTGTGATGCAATATAGATATGCATTTTTCATTCTATAAACTTCCTTATCCTAATATTAGAGGTGTTCCACTGACCTAATAAATTCTTCTTTAATGAAGTCAAAAAAGTTCTTGCACTGACGTAGTCAGACTTATATGGTTGACCTCTCAAACTGTCTTTATAGGGCTATATGAAATCAAGATGTAGATTGTAAACTAATATTCGATGGAACAAAACACAACACTGAATAGTTATATCTGCAAGAATTGTATTCCTAAACACTACTACGAGAATTGAAAGCAAACATAATTTTCAGTTTATCTTATTAATTTAAACAGTGTAATAAATATAATACTAAACTCCGTCCAGTTTAATAACACATATATAAAACTCGTGTACAATATGGGTATTTAACTCGGTTTCGCTTGTTAAATACTAATACCATCCACTCGTTTAATGAATATTTAATTAAACTGGACTAAGTTTAGAATTCTATATAAGGGTTACAGTGAAAAGGTAAATCTTTTTAATATTTCTTACACCATCTGTATAAATGAAGTATTTGCCATATTTCAATGCAACGTCATTTAGGATTTAACAATTATCTATTACAGGTTTCCTGTTTGTATAATAGGAAAATCTTTCGTTGCAAATTCGAAAGGTGGTATATAAAAGTTGATCAAAATCTTTTACATTGCTTAAGGAAATAGGATAAGAATACTTATGTTGTTATTAACAAAGTTATAGAATTTATTTGCATTTCAAAACCGTCTGTTTTACCAATCAATTGCAATATATATAATTTTATAGTTACGACCAATTAGTTTTGTCAAGTTTTCAATATAGAGCTTACCTGAGGTAGTGTTATGATATATTTGTTGATTGACACAAACATCTACAGTATGCTCCAAGATGTATGAATCGTTTCAAAAGAGCTAAATTCTTATTGACAAAAATATCTTATTCAAAATACATTCATTTTAAGTTTTATTAAAAGTTAATCAAGAGTAATGGGATCTGAAATTTTACCAAACCAGTCTCCTCAGGTCTGGCACTGCGAAGTGTTTTCATGGATTAAATATGTTTTTAAAATTCAGAGTCAGATCATTTACAATTCCTTTGTCATCATAACATCAATTGTATAATGCTTTTTAAGAAATGGAAACAATTAGATTTGAATCGAACTGGAATCGATTATCCTAGCGTATTGCAATTTTGTAAAATTTACATTAATTCTTAATTCAATTTTGCACACGTTCTATTTTTCTATTTATATATAATTTGTTGTGTTTGCATACTTTGCAATACTCGGTTTACCATTGCACCCCTTGTTGTAAGTCAGAATGCAGGAAATATTATTTTAGATTGTTTGTTTGTTTGATACGGATTAAATGAAACAGCTCTGTTACTTTAATTAAAGTATCTGTGTTCTTTCTATGTATCAACTTTCAATAATAATTTGTAGGGGATTCACCAAACATATGTATTTCTCTAACATCAGGGTAAGTAACTTAAAACAGAACTTAATCAGAAACTAATAACAAAAGAGCTTTTTTAGACATGCATTCTATTTTGTCATCATTTTTTATGTTTTAAAACTTGCTGTCATAAACACAAAAAATACAAAACTATCTTATCATGAAAACACACTTTGAGTCATACTCATTAGTTACATGTATCAATACGTATCTATGTTGCAAAAAATATGTTTTGATAGACTTTTGATATATGGAAAAGGTGTCAAACTCATGTAAATAAAGTCCCATTTAATGGTTAAGTAGGGATAATATCAACATTTAAAAGGGAATTTAGTGGACCCAAACTGATTTTCCAGATATCTTTCAGGTCTCAAACGCAAAAGCTTTAAAATAATTCTAGTGCAAGAGTGTTTAAAGTTAAAGTGAAATCGCGTTTAGTAAATTACATGAACATATACAAAGTCATTAGCAAAACGGAAATTCCGCGTTTTCTTTCATTGATTAACCTGAATCAGATAAAAAAAGAAATGTCCTAAATAGGCTAAAATAGCCCTATGAAGATTATTACCTGTCCCAATATTCTTGTGAAAAGCTTTACAAGACACTTGACAGAAATCATCTTGCCATAGAGCTTGACACATGGACATAAAGTGTTCAGATAATAACCTTGTCATAGAGCTTGACCAAGGACAAAAAGAGCTCAGATAAAAACCTTGTCATAGAGCTTGACACATGGACAAAAAGTGCTCATATAATAACCTTGTCATAGAGCTTGACACATGGACATAAAGTGCTCGGATAATAACCTTGTCATAGAGCTTGACCAAGGACATAAAGTGCTCAGATAATAACCTTGTCATAGAGCTAGACCAAGGACATAAAGTGCTCAGATAATAACCTTGTCATAGAGCTTGACCAAGGACAAAAAGTGCTCAGATAATAACCTTGTCATAATGCTTGACACATGGACAAAAAGTGCTCAGATAATAACCTTGTCATAGAGCTTGACCAAGGACAAAATGTGCTTAGATAATAACCTTGATGGGGTTCTGAAAACAATGACAGCATCAACGCAGCGTAGCTCACACCGTGAGTCTTTGTTACAGTTCACGTTACCTGCTACCTGCAATGCACTCCTTGATGAAGTTTAAAGGGGCAGTATACGTTTTTTGAAAATTTTGTAAATCCTTCCAAAATAGAAACGCATGAACCATTTTTCTGAGAATGGATTACTTTTAGTTGAGAGCAAAAATATCACAAAATGTCAACAGAAAGAAAGTGATTTTTTACAAGGCTGTAGACAAAGTGTTGGCAAACATGTTATCAGCTTTTGTTCTGTTCTTGTCTGTTATTTATCCAAAATTTGGTGCTAAAGTTGGTTTATTATTTGAAATAATATAAAGCGATTCTTGATTGACATATTTCTGGAAATGAATGGAAAAGGTAAAAAAAAGTCTCTTTTATGAAGTTCTTATCAACCCTTCCCGCATTACCATGGCCGGTCGTTGAAGTGTTTAATTTAAAGATGCTGTTTCATACTTGCAAGCGGTTCAGGATGAAACTTAGCTATTGAGAAATAAAATACATCACTTTGTAGAAAAATCTTTCGTCGAAATTTTGATATCATATTTAGATCGTTTAATCAACAATATCATACTTTTTCGACGCTTCAAGCACAGTACTCCTCTTAGAAAGGGCATGTCATTTTGTGAACCCGCTTTCGGTGACGTAATCATTATGCTTGTAGGTTTTACACCGTGTCTCAACTACCGTAATTGCGTTCGATGGGTATCAACTTTGACAGCAACGAATACCTAATTCGGAGAAAAAGAATATAAAATCTAGTTGAGTTCAACAAAGACGGTTTTCAAGAGTACATTTAGAAACCGGAAGTTTTGAAATGGCCACACTTGATTCGCCCTTATGTCGAGTGCCGTTTCGGTATTATTTGGTAAATTATCTCCTATTTGATGAATTTTGGTCCGATTTTCTCAAGGTTGGTCGCTAATTTTTTCTAAAAATACAACGTATACATTAAAATACTTTTAAAAATATTGCACTATGATATAGCATCTTTAAGCAGATGTTGTGTACTCACCATTGGTACTTACATCAACCGAATCTGTTGACCTTTCAAACAACATTATAGGCCAAATTTTAATTTTTCAGAAAGTTAACAATAATGAGAACCGCTGTTTGTCATCTCACAATTTGGGATGATATTGCGATTTATCACCAAACCATACTTTCCTTAAGTACAAAACACAATTTACGGCGATTGCACATTTTGAAATCTCTCAAATCAGGGCGTATATTCTCGTGGTCGAATATCAACTTCAGGCAAACGGCTCCCTAAAGTTATGTCGACTTTTTCACAAAACATGGATCTGTTATGTAATATTTATGGCTGTGACAAGACGATGACGCAAACATTCTTTAATATCACTCTCTGTCGCACAAAAATTGGCATCTTTCTGTCTGGAGGAAACGACTAAATATGACTAAATATAGTGCTCTAATGAACATTCACATTTCAGGCAACATATTTTAAAACAGAGGTTTTTATCTGACGTAAGGCAACTTTCCATTTTCGCCACTTTTATAATTGTATAAATATATCCTCATTTTTATGTTAGAATGACCTATCACCTATGCGTTTCTTTTAACGGGTATATTCTAAATTTGTCACTGATAAATGTACGTAAATGCTCGATGTATTTTTTCGATAGTGTCAAAAACTCATAAACACAAACCAATCATCCATAGTCAGAGAACAAATAACAAGATTAACATTGAGTCCATTGGCGCCAATAATTGTGTGAACATCTGTAATTCATTTTTTGTAAGAAAAAGGGATTGCATGGATGAACTTAACATTATATATTTGATTTACTACTGCTTCATTTAGCTTAAATACATATTTTTTCAATTGGAACCATTATTTTCATTTTCCTGTCATCACCTTACATTCCCCTTTAAAACGTGCTACTGCCCTTTTAAAATGTAATGCTTTCTTCAAATAGTTTCATCACAGAAGATAAGGTACACTAAGTTGTGTCGTTGTGTTGGACAATGTCAAATAAATATGTAAGCAATGACAATCATTTTTATAATATCGTATATAATGTAAATCCAAAAATCTTATTAATTGAAGTGTATTTGATACTATCCATAATATATCAATTACCCCGGTCAGGTAAGTAGGGGAAAAAACTATTTTCCTGAAAGATCAGTATTCTAAATCATTAAGAGTTTCAAATTGGATCTTGAGGATGATAACATGTCATATGTGGTAAGATACACACCATCCTGATATCAAACAATATTGAGCAGGGCTTCATATCTGACGTTAATAACAATTGATTAAATACATGTAGGTCTTTTTCAACAAAACAATACAATTCGATGAAGTAACTTTCATTTAAAAATCCACATTGATATATATAAGATCATTAAATGTGTGTGTGTTTTTATGTTTAATATATTTGTTTATATTTTGCTCATATGTTTGTCAGTTGATAAAATATATGAATCTAAAATGCTAACTTTATCTGAAGATATATCATTTGAATTGTATTGTATATATTGTTATACCATGAGCCTTTTCATATGAACAAGTGTGAAGTTTCAACAATGACAGATGAATCTACCGAAGAGGAATTCACAGCGCAAACCAGATGTCCCTTCATTTTATCTATCCTTTATATTTAAGTTTCATGTTCTGGAACCTGTCATAAATAAGGAAGGATTTTATCATTTAAAAGTTTATAATTCCACTGGAGATGGAAGAAGTTGTAAATCTCTCTTCACCTGTTGAGTGTCTAAATAATAATAATAATAATAATAATAATAATAATAATAATAATAATAATAATAATAATAATAATAATTGTTATGTATCAATCTAGAAATGAATATGTCATACCGATAACGTAATCACAAATTTATAGAAGCTAAAGAAGTTTATATACGGAAGTAATCAAAGAAATTGCCCCCGCCATGTGAGATGTCGTTTGTAAACCTGTCAAAATTGCTTCCTTAAAGTCATTCATAAGAAGGCCTTCAAGTCGGAAGTGACGCGGTAATGGTGTCTCACCGACCTAATAGTCACTGTGTCAAATGACTTAAAGAGTTCAAATAAGGAAGGGCATACAGAGAGACACGCGGTAATGGTGTCTCACCGACCTAGTAGTCACTGTCTCAAACCCCTAAAAGAGTTCAAATAAGGAAGGGCATACAGAGAAACACGCGGTAATGGTGTCTCATCGATCTAGTAGTCGATGTGTCAAATGACTTAAAGAGTTCAAATAAGGAAGGGCATACAGAGAGACACGCTGTAATGGTGTCTCACCGACCTAGTAGTCACTGTCTCAAATCTCTTAAAGGAGTTCATATAAGGAAGGGCATACAGAGAGACACGCGGTAACGGTGTCTCGTCGACATAGAAGTCACTGTGTCAAATGACTTAAAGAGTTCAAATAAGGAAGGGCATACAGAGAGACACGCGGTAACGGTGTCTCGTCGACATAGAAGTCGATGTGTCAAATGACTTAAAGAGTTCAAATAAGGAAGGGCATACAGAGAAACACGCGGTAATGGTGTCTCACCGACCTAGTAGTCACTGTCTCAAATCTCTTAAAGGAGTTCATATAAGGAAGGGCATACAGAGAGACACGCGGTAACGGTGTCTCGTCGACATAGAAGTCACTGTGTCAAATGACTTAAAGAGTTCAAATAAGGAAGGGCATACAGAGAGACACGCGGTAACGGTGTCTCGTCGACATAGAAGTCGATATGTCAAATGACTTAAAGAGTTCATATAAGGAAGGGCATACAGAGAGACACGCGGTAACGGTGTCTCGTCGACATAGAAGTCACTGTGTCAAATCACTTTAAGGAGTTCAAATAAGGAAGGGCATACAGAGAGACACGCTGTAATGGTGTCTCACCGACCTAGAAGTCACTGTCTGAAATCACTTTAAGGAGTTAAAAAAAGGAAGGGCATACAGAGAGACACGTCCATATAAATCGAACCTGTTGTTAATTTCGATTTAGAAACCCATTACAATATCTGAGTTGACATCATCAAACGAAGGGGCATTGGCATAAAAGTAAAATTAGAAGAATACAGATATTGCATTGCTATCGATGTGATGCCGAAAAAAGGAAATGACTGTTCGGCTCTGAAATAATTTGCAGTCAAGGTTGATCTTTACATAGTTATATTTTGTCATACACTATAAGTAGCGGATCCAGAGTGGATCTCATCCAAGACCCAAACAGTAAAACCCAGGCCCGAAATCACCTCTATCACGAATAGTCAGTCGTCTTCCAATAAACGAGTAGTAGTATGTAAAAGTTCATGACGTTGAAACACACAAATGTGTGTATCTTGTCTAATTGTTTTACATGTAAAATATCAGCAAGTTTAAAAGACTTCTTCACTACTATTGTACAAGTTGTATCAGCTTGTTAAACATTGGTTGTTTCAATCTTAATTGGTTATTTTTTACAGAA
The DNA here is from genome assembly GCA_916613615.1 of Steromphala cineraria. Classification (NCBI taxonomy): domain Eukaryota; kingdom Metazoa; phylum Mollusca; class Gastropoda; order Trochida; family Trochidae; genus Steromphala; species Steromphala cineraria. Next base: position 23,995,326 of record OU744736.1, on the reverse strand, counting down.
AACACTGTCAACTTCAAAATGCATAGAAAACGTTTCATCGGTCCTCTAATAAAGATATCGCCCTTCAAAGTGTGCGGATATCTGGCTACTCAATTTGACAGTATGAAAAGGGCTTCTATCGGATGAACGATATTACCTTTACTGCGCATATACCCAAAGTATTTTATGACATTATAAAGAGAACGGAGCAGGGTATCGATGTTGTCTAATTATATCCATTTGTATTCATTTCTGCATTGTGTATCCCCTAGGGATTATATTATATTTAATCATATCATATTATAGTAATGGGCAGCGTCTGTCCAATAACTGTTGACAAAGTTGACTGAAACCTTTTTGTTTTATTTTGCCATGAGAGTAAGGTCCCTTAGAGATTTGTGACCTTAACCTTCAGTTCAAGGTCACAACGAAATTTTGAAGTTTTACCCTCAGCGGGATATGTCGAGAACCAGTCACAAAGCCCTTTAATGGGAATATTCCGGGCCCAATCGATTTGGGTGATCTTCACTTTATTCCAAAGTCACAGCGAGAGTGTGAAAATTCAACAGTGAAACCTGCATATTCAGGATGTCAGCGGGATATCTCAAGATCCATTCATTGGATTCTCTTCATAACTGACATAAAGTATCGATTCATGTTACCTAGATTTCTATACATATCAAACATTACATAAATGCTGTGGGTAAATGTAAAGCAGCAACCTGCGAATCTGTCACAATATTCTCAATATATTTTATCTTAAATTGTCGATACTGAATTTTCATAACTAAAAAGACAAACATGTTGCGTATGTCATAGTCAGGAATAGTAAAGAAAATTAACCTCCGCGATTTATCTTCTAATTTTACATTTACATTAACTTGATCATTTGATACCAAGCAAAATATATCAAATATCAAAACCATGTAATTACGAGGTGATTGTTTTCCTGAAATCATTTTATTAGGAGGTTTAGATTATATTTTGATCACAAACAATTGTTATTTTTGTTAAGTGAGTTTATCTTCTAGGTATTGACTAGTAATAAACAGAACGTCATGTAAAATGTTGATCGAAGTTTGATGAATAAGGTTTTACCAAAAATATTCTCTTACACTATGCATAGCCTCCATTTTAGAATGCAAGTAGAGGATCATTCAAACACTTAGTTTTCAATGTATCTTGATTTTGAATCTGGTTTTCATTAGGTGTCTATAAGTAAACTATGATTTAATTATTCTTATGAAATATATTGTTCCAAAGCGTTGATCAGGAAATGCCATCAAAATTAAAATCTCCCTAATGATATAATAACATATGTTATGGATGTATATTTTCATAGTTGGATCTGACCAAATGTTGAAGTAGTGCTGAATAGATTTATGAATCAGCCAGTGTAATTAATAAGCTTCGACAAGTGTGTGGAATCCAAATTTTCATTTTGATGATGACAATATTTATAAAATGGTTATATTAGTGTCATTTGAAATTCACACACATATGTATCATGACGGATATGATTTGTACGTAGTAAAAGACGATGTCCTAACCCGTTACATAAACTTATATGACGATATTGATCTAGTAGTTAAGGTGCTCTAGTGACCAAGTAACAACTCTATCAAAGCCTTTTAAGTTCAAATACGGAAGAACAGATTGAATCCCTACATAAAAGACATGTCAGATTTGATTTATAAAGCCGACAACATCCCTGACGTCAAGTCATTAAAGAAAAGAGTCTTCATCAAAGCAAAGTCAGATGAAAACGAAACGTGTTATGTCGGAAGTGACTGAGAAGAGTAGTTCCAATGACGCAGTAATCACTGTATAAAAGAAGTCAGAATATGGAACACAATTATTTTGGTTCCGTCCAATCGTTATAAAAAATCACAATACCTGACAGAAATACATTAGATGAAAGAGACTTGACATTAAAGTGAAGTCAAATGACAACAAAATATGTCATCAATGTCATAGGTCTTTCAGAACAAACAGGACAATGAAGTTTTTGCTCAGCAAAAGATTGTCAATCTGTGGATATGTGCTTGTTTACATGACAACACACTCTTTTTTCGGGATTTCATAACACACCATGAGTATATTATGTGTGTTAAAAACATAAAGCTACCATTGACTGCAATAAAATCGTATCTCTGAACTTTAAAGATTATATGAAAAATCTGAAATTTTATCTGTATCGGCGAATTTTATTCAGTCTTTAATACTGTTGTGGAAATTGAATTGTATATGAAATAAAACTGTAAATTAAGTTTTACTTAACCTGCCATATGTAATTGTTATTAACATTGTGATATACATCTATAAGAACATGTCGTTAAGTAGTCAATGCTGGAATGGACATGTTCTTAAAGTTGTAACATGTGTAAAGCATGGACCCTATCTGAGGATTTGAATTGAGTAAGTTACCAGAACTTTTACAAGTTGAGACCACTGAACCATTAATCAAACTGACCCAAACAGAATGTCAAGATATGAATCAGAGTCTATAATCATTTTATATCACAAACGCAGAAGCTAAGAAAACTTCTGATGCGAGAATGTATTCACAAGAAACATAAAACAAAGTTGTTTAAGAAAAATTTTACAGCATTATTTAACAAAAATCTAAAGAATTCCAACGACTTATCTATCACAAATGTAAATCATTCACTTATGTACTTTATTTACCTGATAAATCAGAAACATCCTCCCGTAAAACACAAATGTAAGTTTTTTTAGCTGGCACAATTTAACTCAAAAGGTAGAATTCCCAAAATTTAAAACCTGTCTTCTGTAGAGATGACGGGTCCAAAATTGCACTGTCCTTTTAGATCCAACTAAAAAGATAACCACTTGTCAACATATTCATGTCAAAAACCCAAATAACACTTGGCAAACATTATCTTGTCAATAAGGTTGATTCAAATGACACTCATATATACATGTATTGTACTCATAATGTACATTCTGGTCTGATAGTGAATGTACCCACCAAATATCTTGGCTTTCTTTTCACTGAGTAGTATAATATTGAAAATGATTATTACAGTTCGAAACGACTTGTTGATTTTGATTTACTCCTCACAAAAAAGCAACAAGGATATTTTTCTCAAAAAATTATTCTTCTAAAAATGATAAGATATTTTAAAGATATTCATCGAGTATAATGTAGGTAGAGAAAATATAGGATACATGACTTTTATCTAGATAATTGATCACATCACTTCAACGTAACCACCCTAAAAGAATAATGAATGTGTCCCGAATTTTACATGTCGCTTAACATTTTCAAAGGGTTATACTAAATCACATTTTTGAGACATTTCGAACGACTGGAATACTTACTATAAATGTGCAAACCAGAAGCCCATTATTTTTTACTATGACCAACACTTATCTTTTTTAATGGAAATATATCAATATTCTTATTTCTCGTGTAACTAATTACATTGTAAATCCCCACATTATTGTTAGCATTTTGGTCGATAAGAACCAATCAAAATATGACCATGCATATTTTATATAATTATAAAAAGTCGTAAATAAGGTTCCCAGTGAATCTGCTATGCAATGATATAATGCAAAGTTTCAAAGCGACTAATATTGATGAATTAGTAAAGGTTTTATAGGTACCAGGGTATCCCTGTAGTGAAGGGGTTTAAACACAGAACAGACGGATGTCTTTGTGTAGATTGACCTCAGATCCTCGTAGAAACTCATTATTTGAGGTCATAACTTGACAACTAAGTTGATTCAGATGATAAGGAAACATGTTACCACTATAAGAGAACAACAAAGAAATGTAGATTGATCTTGACTCTTCCACACGCCAATGGGTATTCATCATTCAAGATAACGTTGCCATTTTTAACATTTTTTTAGTGTAAAGTGTCCAGGAAAGATTAACAATTCTTTAGATCTATTAAGTACAACGTTCCACAGAAAAAAAGTTAAAGATAAAAGGTTAGTTTTCATATACAAACTAATCATTTCCTTCACAATTTGAAAATTGTATTCATACACCAATTTGTATGTATTAAATAATTCGATTGGACGTTTTTCACTTTTCGTCAATAAATTCAACAATGATCAAATGTTTAAGAGAAAAATAAAACTTGCCAGTCAATATTGTTGTACATTTAATAGATTCCAAATTTATCAATCACCTCCAAAAGAACATTAAATTTTGGGATAAGTGTGTATGAATCATATCAGCATCACCGTCGTACCCTAAACTCAGGATCTTTCTATAATCATGGAGGCAACATACATGTAGTGTGGATCATATTTCTATGTTTTGGATAATAGTCAGGTCTTGAAGAGCCACTTCGTGAGTTTGCTTTCATACCAACATAAAGAGAATAACTCCTTACATAAAATCTCATATATTTATATTCAAATGTCAATTATATAATCATTCTTCTTTTCAATGAAAATCGTTAAACAATGATATACACTAGTGAGAGCAACATTAATAGATCAAATTTACATGGATACTGGTTAGTAGCCTTTCAAACATAATTCATTCGTATATGTCATTCTGACTTCTTTCAATCTTTTTCCAAAATTACGTTTGGCTTGCCTTAAAAAGGATACTTTATATATTATAAACTAATCGATCAAATGACACCATCAACAACGTTTTGGATCCCTTACTATCTCACGGAGTGGCTCTTTAATTATTTGATGCAAATTACAAATATCGCACATATACACGTTTTCTTTAAAACGCCATGCGTTCTAACTCCCCCTTCCCCAATTATGCTAATTTAGATATGGGTTAAAAGGTAAGTAGACGAAATGGGTAAATTCCATATTTGCTTGTTAAATTTACACACACTCTAAAATGTCTAAGAAAGATTAGGATGGTAGAACAGCTTATTAAATTAGATTAAGAGTAATTGTTTAAACACAAATACTTTTATGTTGACGAGTGCCTATTTTCTTGACCTTAGTCGCTTTTTGGAAACAAAAATAATGGGTGAATGGTTTAGTTACTAACCTCGTTGGTCATCACCGACATTCACTCATTAAGCGGTGAACAGTTACTGTGCAACCAGTATAAAGAGTGAAACATATGTAATGGTCTTGTATTCATGATATCAGAAGGCCAAACCCGTATGCGTATACACGTCAGTTATCAAATTGAACGAAAACAGAGCTGTCAGACACCAATCGGTTCATTTGACAATTATTGGTTGTCTACAGCAGAGGCTAGGATGCTAGTTGTTTTGTAATGAGGAAAGGGACGAATGCAAATCATTCCCATTCATTGTACTCCCTGAAAGACACATACACATTTTTTCTCTTACTTCCTAAAGTATGTATGACTGACGAGTTCTATTATTTGCTTTTTTACGAAAACCATGGTAATGTTGTTGAACCTAGACTGATAGTATTAACGCATGAATGATTATGAAATGAAGATCAGGACAAAATAGAACAGAAAATGTTTTGAAGAAAGTTCAGCATTTTTCGATAATATCTTAAGTTTAGACAAATGAACTCAGGGGATAATTTTTGAAAAAGTAAATGAAAACGCAGTGGTGTAGTAGTCATACCAATGGTATTGTTTCGAATCCCAGTGGAGGCACATGCATTTGTAACCACCCACAGTCTACCCAACTGTAAAACGGGTACGTTATAATAAAATGTATATGGATTCTTAAAAGCAGCATCGTTAAAGTAATAAGGTCATTGACAAATGTATATGCTTTGAGCATGTCCACCAAGGCAACAGCGCATTTTAAACGTCAAGAACACCACCCGATGCAATACTTTATCATCGTGTGGTGGTTTTGGTGCTTAAGCAGCTATGTCAGCTCGAGATGTGGTTTAAACATACTTCATTCACTTGGACAAGGATTGGGAACACGTTATCCAACTTAATACATAATTAATTTACAATAATATACAGCAAAATGACAGATGGTGAACAAGAACAAAGCATGAAGAGATAGGAAAAGGAGAAAATCATGGAGCTTTCATGATTCCGGTACGGTCAATCTAAGCTGGAAAGTTCGACAAGTAGAAGCCAGACCAAATTTGAGTCGTTCTAAAACCTTTTGCTCACTATGCCTTTATTTGCGTCTGTTCCATTGCCAATGAGAGTAGAACAGCACAGATACCTTGTGGAGCATTATTGCGAAAAGTAAGATTGGACAGTTTAATAACGCATTGTTTTGTAATCGAGCATAAATATCTGTCATCAGCCTACAGATTTGTTATGTCCTAGGGCCAAATGTTTCTACACGAAAATATCTCAAATCTCTCCCACATTCATTCTTTTAATTCTTTAACTTTTTGCCAGTTAAGTTTGAAGAACTGGGAGCTAATTAGACCGTCATTCACTACATGCTGCTAGAGCAGAAAAACTAGCATGTTCGCAAGAATGGCAGTTTTTGTATCACGAAAAGGGCGTTGATAATAAAAGACATGTGTCATTTTCAAATAATTTTGTCATGTGCTGGTTTTGTACATCATTGTTGATTTGCAAAATGAAAATAGAATATCATCAATATTCGAGAAAGAACAACCCAAACTAGATGGATCAACCCAAAATAATTAATAATTTAATCAGATTGCATGTTGCTTGGCATTGCCTCCCCACATATGTAAAGAGAGTAATAGAATATTGATCCTACCTCTGTTCACTCTCGATAATCCAGACTCTACGTTCCGATATTATCTTCGCTAACCTCTGGATACAAACAGGACTCAATGCGATTAAAAAATTACCTCCCCTTAGCGGCATATCGTCCAATGAGGTATCGACGCTGCCTCCAGCAGCGCGTTAATCGCATGGCTGTTTTCATGACACACCCCAGCTTTGTCGATAAACAGAAATGACATCCGAAGAGATAGATTTAGCATCGGTTTAGCATCGAAAAGCATTAAGGAAAAGACACTGAGGCATCCATTTTATTACAGGGTTCATCTTACTTGAGGTGGTAGTTGGTAACTATCTGACACGCTAGATTTACATTATCAATCATTCAGCATAATATACGTTTTAAAAATGCGGAAACTGTGAATATCTTTTTATGTTTACGAATAATATTGAAAAAGGTGAAACGTTGACACAAATAGGATAAACAATATCTATGCGCACTCTACAGAATGTACATACATGCGGTATGTGCCACATATGCTCTTACCCTTGGATATGCAATGAAAAGGGCCAGTGCACGAACATCTCATCGGCTAATGGATCAGTCCATTGAGCTTTCTATCGTAGTTAATGGTGTTGACGATTCATGGAGTTATTGCGTTGGAGCGCAAACGCCCTCAGTTGTGTAACATTTAATATTGAAAAAAAATTGCAGAAGTTTCTCTCTATATTACTTCAAAGAGAAGTGACAGCCAATTGTATTTGTTTTTAAGCGTATTACACACTTGACCATGTGAGTGATATGAAAGAAATTGGAAGCTTTAATATTGAAACTGATTTCCAAAATAAAGTTATAATGTAAAATAAATCGTATTTTTCTGGAAAAGCGATTAATATACACCCTTAATACATACAAATAGACCTATCTAGTCGGGAGCATTTAGGCCCCGCCCCCTACGACATGTGTTGTTGAAATGGAATATTAACCTTTGTCAATTATGCACTGATCAATCGATACTTGCGTACGTAGTTGCAAATGAGTGACTCACCCGACAGTTATTGTTTACAGACCAATTAAAGCAACATACATAACCCTTCTCGTGTTTCAAATTATATAAGAGTTTTATTTCAATACTTAAAAGGGCACAGGCTTATAGTACAAAGAAAATACACAATATACAATAAAGCGCGCATCTGTACTCCTTCACAGGGATCACATTATCATGATAACTATCATTTCAAACATATCATACCTAGTACAATAGTTTCTCAGATTAGACATCATGTCCCGGAAATCAGAAAAGCTAAACATCAAACAAAAGAATATACTATCACTACATACCCGCTCATACCAGTTCTTATTAGGGACTTTCCTTGATAGAAAGATGTTGAGAACTTTCGAATAAGAATACTATTATCATTACAGCAATTTTTTAAAAACCAATTTGGATGTATATAAAAGTATTGAGGTTAGTTTGTTCAGCAGTCAACGGCCAAATGAAAAGAAAATGATATTAGTCTTCCGCACAATTGAGATAACAGTACTTACAGATTCTATTATCATTTGTTATGTTGAAATATCTTCCTCGTCTATAGCCAAATCGTGGGGTGAGAAACTGAATCGTGCCAATGCAATTAGGAATTTCCTAATATTCAAGAAAACTCAAACAGTATTTTCTATATATATGTGATTTAAAAATTCTGAGGAGGAAAACTTTTAATTGAAATGGAAACAAAGACTATTCTTGGAGAAATATATCTTTCAGTCTCTGTAACACAACTTTAACACAAGCAAAAAAGTGAGCGTGGCTCACCAATATCCCTGACTATCTGAATTATTTTTTATTTTCAATATACTCATTTCTTGCACAGCATTTGACCCCCAAACAGGAATTGAGAAAAATGACTAATCCAAAAAATGGAACTTCGTAAAAAAAAACCACACACAAAAAACCCTTATCAAATTTAGTTTTGATTTGGCACTGCACCGCTCCTAGTAGGGAAGAAGACACATGCAAAATGTGAAGAGAATCAGATGAAAAGTTTTTCCCGTTATAGGTTGGACAAATGTGATATTGGAAAATGACTATGTTGAAAATATGGAAATTTGTAAAAAAAATTGAAATATCAATGAAATTTGTTGCAATTTCGCACCGCACCCCTCCTAGTAGGGTAGAAGACGTGCAAAATTTGAAATAAATCGGATGAATAGTTTCTCGTAATAGGTCGGACAAATCTGAAATTGGAAAATGACTAAGTTCAAAACATGGAAATTTGTAAAAATTTCAAATATTAAAGAAATTTGCTGTAACTTCGTAGTGCACCCCTCCTAGTAGGGTAGAAGACATGTAAATTTTTCAAGCAGGGTTCATAATAGTATAAGCTTATATATATAAAACGAAATCCTTTCATGAACAGAGTCCAAAAAGAGCAGTTTCCATGGAAAAAATAAAAAATAAAATTTTCAGAAATGTGAAAATATCAAAAGGCACCACTTCAGTAGGTGGGCAATACACATGTAAAGTTTAAGAAAGATATGTGGACCGGTTTTATATATATGAAACAAATCCTTTCATGAACAGAGTCCAAATAAGAGCCGATTCCATGGAAATAATAAAAAATAAAATTTTCAGAAATGTGAAAATATCAAAAGGCACCACTTCAGTAGGTGGGCAATACACATGTAAAGTTTAAGAAAGATATGTGGACCGGTTTTATATATATGAAACAAATCCTTTCATGAACAGAGTCCAAATAAGAGCCGATTCCATGGAAATAATAAAAAATAAAATTTTCAGAAATGTGAAAATATCGAAAGGCACCACTTCAGTAGGTGGGCAATACACATGTAAAGTTTAAGAAAGATATGTGGACCGGTTTTGGAGTTCTGCTCCGGAAACGAAACCTTTCATGAACAGAGTCCAAATAAGAGCCGTTTCCATGGAAATAATAAAAAATAAAATTTTCAGAAATGTGAAAATATCAAAAGGCATCACTTCAGTAGGTAGGCAATACACATGTAAAGTTTCAGAAAGATATGTGGACCGGTTTTGGAGTTCTGCTCCGGAAACGAAACCTTTCTTAAACAGAGTCCAAATAAGAGCCGTTTCCATGGAAATAATAAAAAATTAAATTTTCAGAAATTTGAAAATATCAAAAGGCACCACTTCAGTAGGTGGGCAAAACACATGTTAAGTTTCAGAAAGATATGTGGACTGGTTTTTGAGTTCTGCTTCGGAAACGAAATGATTACGGACGGACGGACGGACGGACACACACACACACACACGGACGGAATCGTTGGTATTAATAGATACCCCGGACCGTTGGTCGGGGGTAAACAAATTGTAATTGAACTGAACATTCTGACTCGGCCAAATATCAACAAAACCAATGGTATTCAATAACTTATGAAAGTTTTAGATACAACCAATCGGTATTGCCTCTCATCATACACCATTATCATAACGTAGCATTTCTTATAAGTGTATTCTCTCAATAGTTTCAACATGTTGAAATTCCCATACCTCTGGCCCATATAATAACATTGGAAGAATTCTAGAGTAGAATACTTTGTTAAAAGACTAACAATCAATATCCACAAGGTAATAAAGACTTTTCAAATCATCAATTAGTTTCTTTTAGCCTGTGTTGAACATATTTTGCATGCTCTCAGAACAAAGACGATTTGTCAAGTAAACTCAAGATATTTATATGATTTTGTCACAAAAATATATATCATGATTGGAAAGGGAGATTTATCTATCGTTGGGTGGAATTTAAACCGAACGAACGAGATGTTTTGGTACACATACTATGCTGATAAATAACTATCAAAACAAAGTGCAGAAACATTCAAACGAAGAAGAAGAAGAGTATTTTATTAATGTGTCACATGCTGTACATATATATATCACAGTATAAAAAGCTGTAAAAAGTCAGTACCCAGCCATAAGGCTTACGAGACACAAACATACAGTTACAGTTACCAATTCATAACAAATACAACAATACATTTGCATTCGTCAGATTTCGCACCACCTTTCACCACATTACCCATCCTTACCCCACCACACATACACTGTCAATACATTAATGCACTCATAAGAAACCACGATATACAACGTATCCGTATACAATACATTTCAATTCTCTCAGTCAAACATCAGACTCACACAATACACATTCGGCCATCTCTCCCACAGACACGGACTTTCAGTCAAACATAAATACAGACAGTACCGACACGACTCCCGACCCCCCACACATGCGCACACAAACTCACCGCTCGCTTACTCTTCCAATCTAGTTACTGATTCATACCAAATTTAAAACCAAAAACAAAACACCCACTCTCAGTCTCACCGACACAGTAGCGGCTAAAGACTTAGAAAGCTGAGAATTTTGCATTAAATATATTTATTTATCAGTAGTGGTAAACAAGGGAACATTATGTCAAATATGTAGCTTGCTTCCATAATCCTGAACGGATATCCTTATATAGATGGCATTCTCCAAGAAAATGGATATCGTTTTCCACAACATTTGCATCACACAATAAACACAGACGATCATGTAACGATTAAATCTTCCAACCTCAATTTCTAAAGGCAAACTTTCACATCTCAAATTAGCCAACAGGCTGCGATGTTGTCGTTTTGTTACTTGAGTAAGATACGCTTCTGCCTTTGGGCTAGATTTAAACATTCTATATGTCCTCAACTTATTTACCGTTGAACAGGCCTCTATCATTCCATATCTCGTGCCACCAATTTTCAGTGTCTATACCAGCTAAACGATCTTTGATCAACTGAAAATCCTGTAATGTTAGCGATTTAACGTCTTATATGTTCAAATGGAGGGATTGTAAGCACAGAAGGATGGTATTATACCAGGATTTACGATACCCTTTTGATCAGGCTGTTACAGTCCTCACGAGTCTCTCGGCGTCTATAAGTGATAATCTTCTCCAAGACCGCACGACCTCTATACGTTGTAATGTTAATGGTGATAGACAGCCCATTTCGCCTCTCACTGCTATGTTTGGTGTTTTACCCCCCACTCCAAAGAAAAATATGCACGCACGGTGTTGGACATTATTGATACACCTGAACTCCCTGAATCCCCACACAGCAGCGCCGTATGATAGAATTGGCTGAACTAAGGTACCGTAAAGCGTACTAAAAACTTCCAGTGACATACCTCCCACGGATTTAAATTTTAGGTAACATACACCAAAAAAAATTTTGAAGTCATTGTCACATTTTGAAGCTAACTGGTACCATATTATATCATCAGTATCATTGTCAATCACCGTCACGATGAAGCGCTCCAAAAAATGTCTCTTTGAAGAATGCAACACCACCATCTGACCATTACATTAGATCTATTATATTGCCAATCCATTAATATCCATTCATATGTAAATTAGATTAATATCTAAGGAACGTTTCACAGATTCCAAACACATCTGCATCACTACACTTAACTAATTCTTCTCTAAACTTACTATTATTGTTTACACCTGTTGACCACCCCTCCCCCAGCGTTCCAAATGTTATCCGCAGAGAGACCCCTAGTCATTTGCCATGGAAACGGAGAGTTCCCTGTTTTCCTATTTCTTTCAGGAGTGTATTCATATTAGATCTGGACACTAGCTCTTCTTGTGTCAAGGCGGTGTCGATGTAAATTTTGCTGAAGTCCGGGTTGTTTTTCAGCTGTTTCTTGTTTTGCAGAAGTTTCTTCTTCTGTTCACGTGTCTCAACTGTAAACAAGACGACGCCGGGTTTATTGTCACTGCGAGACTTCCTCGTTACATCGGAGACGATGCCGTCGGTCAGTTTCAGTCCATCTCGTATCACCTTGGTCACAGACCGAACTAGCACCCCTGTCTCACTAGATTCCTGCCTGTGAACAGGGAGATTTCTCATTATCAGCTTAAACTCAGTTTCATCTTTAGTATACTTCTTTACGACTTCGGAATATTTCTTTTCCATCGAAACGAACTTTTTTGAGAGATTATCACAAATATCAACACTTCGTTTAGCGTCTTCGGACTGCTGTTTCTGGAGTTTAGTAAGTTTTTCAGTAATGATTTCAATTCCAGAATCAAATTCACTCTTTAAAGGTCTATTTTAAGTTTTTGGGTTTCAACTCGTACGAGTTGCGTGAGCTGGTTCATAATTTTATCTGCTAAATCTTCTAATTTTTTGTCCAGCTTGCGTGAGAAAATATCCTGCATGCTCACTATTGCACTGAGTAAGTCAGCGTTTGATACAGACGATTGTTTCGCCGAACAGTCCCCCACGATTTTGGCCAACATGTCAGTTTGAATTTCATCAGCGTTTAATGAGTTAATTTTCTGTTTCTTTGGCGCCGAGGGTTCACATTCATTTTCTACAGCGGCTACGACGTTTGAATGTGACATTACACTTTCAACATATGGCCTCAGTTTCTTCACTCATTTTCAAACAGTTTTGTAAATAAAGTTCCTTTTTTTGTAATATTGGCTTAATATCGTCTTAAACACAATACAATGTGTATACTCACCTTAATGTATGCTTTGATTTCACTTGAAGACTTGAATTTGTCTTGATTTTAGACGATTCGATTGACAAAATTGCCGGAGCCAACTTTCACACGTCTTCTCTATACAGGGGCGGGTAACTCTTTTTGACGAATGTTTGATCCTGTTAGTACCCCATCATTGATATTCTTATCTGTCACAATATTTTGTTAGATTTAGTTAAAAAGGTGGAAAGAAGTTAAGCAAACTAAGTCACTGCCATTGTTAACCGAACCTTTCTATCCAAAACGAGATATGAACCAGCACATAAGATTCATGAAACCTTTAAACTTGCAATCAAGGGATCGTCTCAAAACTTTATTTTGCAGCGGGAATGATTTGGATCTTTTGATGACCCAAGGTCCTGTAGGTAAAATAGTGTCTGAGAAAAGTTGCCACCAAGTCACACCATATAGGTAAGTAAAAGAATCGACGTTTTCATAGAAAGGACCACATATCAAAGTAAAAAAAAAATCTTATATAGACAAGGTTGTGGTTAACGTCATAACGAGTGTGCAAATGTTGGTTAATCTAGACCTAACGGTTTTTGAGATAATTGACGGGACGAGAGGTTGGAAGGAATAATAGCTATACTTGGTAGCGGGGGTAAAATAAAGATTTTGAAATGTTATCGACCTGTGATATCTACATGTATATCTTGCTCTAGGTTTTTTAAAATATTAATTTCTCCGCCGATTTCGTTAGATTTGTAAATGTAAATGTTAGTCATTACATACAAAAGTGAGTGTCTAAAAAGGGCCACGTGTTTAATAACTGAAATATTGTTCAAAACACGTAAAACACCAACTCAATCACTCACAAAAGGGGAACTGGAAGGTAAAACTGACAAAACGTAACTTAGATCAAATCAGGGTAGTGGTAAATCCCCTGCTTGACAATATTATTGTTTTATCGTATCTAAGTGACTTGCATAATACACGATTGATGCTTCTGCTGTATAATCTACAACAAGATAGGATCATAACTCCAAAGTGGTGTATAACATGGTTTATTTCACAGAGATCTCCCTTGGCATTGATTTGAGAAATTGCTTATCACAAAACTTGACCCCTCTTGGCATTGATTTCTCGTCGTGAGCATGGATTAAATATACCTTCTCGGAGTCCACGGACCTTATCGTCTGGAAAAATGCAAAATTTATCATTGTTAATGGCAACACTATATCTATAAAATTGATCTCTTTTTGTTTAATCTTAACAGATATCATTTCTCATCCTGGCAATTGACGGTCTGATGGTTTGGGTGATGTTGTGACCGTAAGTGCTTTGCCAACCGTCCCCTACTTACTCCTCGTAAGTGAAGCTTGACAGATCTACACTTGAAAAGTTGAGTCGTTCGAATTCCTGCTTATTCTCTCTAAATGTGTGTTTTTCCTACATTTATCGATCACTATCCTTCCTGAAGAGTCAACTTGCAGTATTTTGGATTGTTTATCTCTGTTTTGATTTACTGAAATGTTGCCGACAGACAGATTTTTATTCAGTATAAGGCCATCAGCCCAAAATACATAATTCAACATGAATGGTTTATACACAGCATGTATTACGTTACATGTTGCTGAAGGCACGTTAAACCAAGTAATTGACTCATCGGCATATTTTATAACTGAAATAAAGTTCAAAACACGTTAAACAACACCGGCGTAAGAAATCAAATGAGTCACCCTACAACTTCACAACTTTTGATTTTGCATGAAGAAAATAGGATTTGTAGTATAAGATGTAAACCATGTTAACAACATTCTCTCCCCACAGAGGCAGATCAAGTCATGTTGATTTAGCCTCATCCTCGATAATCCAGCGCTTTAGTTCCGATATTTCTACACTACAAGCCCTGGAAAACTTTATGAGGTTTTACCTCAAACCAAATTTTCTTCCTTTACAATGACTCAGCAAAACGCTTACTTGATTAGTCGAGTTGTTGACGCACGTAGTGTCTGCGTTTCGCTTCTGATTGGATAAACTCGGATGCAAAGGGTGGTCTTTGGTTTGAGGTAAAACCCAGTAAAGTTTTCCAGGGCATGTAGTATAGATTAATCGGAACGAAAGCGCTGGATAATCGAGGATGATTTAGCCTCTGTTCTATTACGACGAGTTTGTGGGATAGATAGGGAGATGCCTGATTGGAGGCAATCAAAATTAGTTGTGCAATCAGCGACACTGTTCTTAATCATCATTTTGGCTACTGAAACAAGGCAAATGCGTTGTGACATGAACCACCCTTTCCATGCGAGAAGCCTGGTCAGTTGATAAAGATATTCAAATGGATTGAGATGAAAGTTTGTTCCGCCAGGGGAAACTGCCGGAACCCACGGATTTCGGCGTACTAGAACAGAGGCAAAATCAACATGACTTGATCTGCCTCTGTGGGGAGAGAATGTGTTAACAACTGAGATAACCTTTCGATAGGAGGTTAACCCGTTTTACATATGATGAATCCAACTTGTCATAACTTCGGCTCGTTACTAGTTTAACAGTATTAATACTAGTCATATTTGATAACTAACGATATTCATTGTGAGATATTCATATTATATTGAGATGTGTACAGAATGTAAAAACAACATTAGTCTTTTGGGGGAAAATACGAGGGGAAACATTGAAGTTCTTATGGGTTTACGAAGTATAATTTCCAGCGTTCTATTTAAGGATAATGTTTTCATGCTTCTTCTTTCTCCTGTTAGATAAAATGAAAAAGAAGATCCAATATGAGTTGTAAATGATGGACGAAATGAACAGTACATCATATGACCTCGGTCAGTCCATGAATAAGACTTAAGTCTACAAAATCAATGTATATAAAATTTATTTACTTGAACGAATTAGATGCTCAAATACATAATGATACTTTGAAGTTGCATATTTTAATCAATCGTAGTGACAAAATATTTTAAAATCCTTCTTTGTGAAAGATCGGTTGTGAATTGATAACACCTTTAATATGAAACCGGCGTTAAAATCCTTTTTTGTTAAAGATCTGTCATGAATTGTTTTTAAACCATTTATTTGAAAACAGCGATCAACATTAAAAGACATTCTATAATCACATCCACGCGGAAAAAAACAATGTGAATAAAATAATCCCTTTGATCAAAATATGCATTCAGTGTGATGGACCAGTTAGGATCAGAATATTAATGGAGGTCTTTCGGGCAAAATAAGATAATCTGCACTGAAAACAATTCCCAAGCCTGTAATCGGCTTAACAGATATCATGTAATTCCCCTGGCTTTACAGTTTTAACGCCTCTTTTCTCTCTAAAAATCCATCTCACTCTGTTTTGTATCAATTAAAGAACGCCAATTCCATAGCCAGATCTTTAATCATACCATGCATTCAGGGAAAATGTGTGATATGCCTGCTCTCATTTTTTTGCATATTGTTACAGGTATCGTGTTTTTTATGGAATAATGTAAGGAAAACAAACTCTGACTAACCTTTGTATTACCTTCCATTCATTTACAGTAAACCTTTTTGTTAACTTAACCAAAATTAACACTATTTATATGTAATACTAATTAAGAACGCTGTTGATAACATGAATTGTATATATTTGTTTGTGATCTTTTGATGAAAATTACATTCTCATTAAGCTAAGCAAAACTATCCATTTTAAATCATTATTTTATATCTAAAGCTTTTATATTATACCATAGCTCTCTAAACTTCAAATTAATCCTTAGTGTTATTTAACTGCAGCTTGCTTAGGTTTCTCATGGTAGTTCAATTATTCACCCAAGCGTAACATAGGCTTTATAAGGTTAATTCAATAAGTTTCTCTTTGGCAATATTATAAGTTGTTTTGGTCAGTCACTTTCACCATATCATTTATGGTCATTTGTGTTTCTTATTCATAAGGATCGAGACCATGGTGGTCAGGATGTGTTTCAATTTAGCAAAGATGACGTAGGCTACGGCGGTGGTACCTTATCTCATTGTATGCAGGAGCACGGGTTCAGCCCACCTGGCTGTAACCTTGCATACGATATGTAATAAACGTCCATGATCGGAAACACCCCCAGTGGCTTTGTGGTCTCTTGCTTAGAAACCCCTCCTAACGCTACTACATAACCAAAGCAGGTTATTCAACGATAGTGACGTCATAATGCCGTACTACTTTTGCAATCAGCTGATCGGGTGCAACCGAACCCCCCGCCGCTTCAAATTTTTAATTTATCATATTTTTGTCCATTTTCGTATTTTCCCTCAAAATTGCATCACTTAAAAGATATATGTGCAAAATTATCAAACCAATATTCGCGATCCGATCTCGGCTATATCATCACTAAATTAAAAGATATCTTGTCTAAATTTAGTTTGGAAAGAGTTATCTCCCTTTTGTATTCAACGGACGCGTTTTGTCAACACGGAGCTTTGAAAGTTTGAGTGAAGGCCGAGAGTTTAGAAACGGTTCAGGGTTATGTTAAGGTGCAGTTTCATTTATAATATGAACACCGCTTTACATAATCAAGCAAAATACTGAATTATCAGCATTCATCTTGTAACGTTTAGCAAGGACGGTTGAACCGTTCAGAATCAACGTCATTGTCATCAAGCTTGGCGGCCTCTCTGCTCGGTACCGACAACAGCGTCTATTTTATTGTTAAAGTATTTGCTGATGTTTTGGTTTTGGATAACTCTGTCGATAAACTGTACTCAAATGATTGTTAAAAAGTAGGATTTTATTTAGAGGTGAGGATAATGCTAACGGAAAACGGGACTATGTTTTTGCTTCTGCGAACACAGTAGTACCTCACCAGTGTATCATTACGCAACTATGTCGCGCATGGTTTGATCTTGGTTTCAAAGAAATAGAATCTCTCTTGTATGTAATAAATAGATCACAAAACGAGTGAGTGTTGAATATCAGAAATATTTTAACTCCATATTTTCAAAATTTTGATTTATTCACTCGCTTTCGCTCGGGAATAAATCAAAACATTCGAAAATATCTCGTTGAAAAATTTTCGATATTCAACATTCACTCGTTTTGTAATCTCTATGTATTCCTTAAATGTAGTTATCACATAAACCTGCAATATGTGTCTTCCTCAGAAAAAAATCTCCTGAAGCACACACATAGCCCTCTGTTGTTGTGATGTCAGTGGTAAGACGTGTCATTGATAACATCAAAACAAAGCTTTTTCAATTACTTTTCAAATTAGATTTACTTTCCACAAAACATGATATTTCATATGTTTCAGCGCGATATGAAGACATTAAGTAACCAAACAATAAGAAATTAGACGTTTGTCTAAATTGTCATAGATCATGTAATGTTTTTAAATAATAACAAAGACTATCTTTGTGAACAGGAAGAAAACACAAAAATCATTATGTTCAAGGTACAAACTATTTTAGAAACTAGTAAGAAGACGATTGTTGACACAGTCATTATTGACATTTATATGCAGTTCAATCAAAAACCCATAAACACAATACATATCCCAACAGATTATTGGGAAAACATCATTAATGTTATTTAATTAACGAGACATATGGTATCAGGTAACTACACCAAAAAATGATTTGAACAAAAACACAGTCGTAATAATTTGTCTTTTCAGATATAATTCGCATCAAATGTTGAAAACAGCTTGCAGAAAACATTGCGACGCCAGTGTTTTAACTTGAGATAATATTTTACAGGGACAGCTCTATGAATGTCTAAGATGACTTACTATAGGTATTCATAGAAACATATTCTTTTTTATATCTTCACAAGTGGTTCCCTCTAAGACATGTTGTATATTAGAAGTGTCCAGGTCAAACTGAACACTTGTTTATGAGTATTTGTACAACAGAATATCACGCAAAAGATTACAAACAGAACAGGGATTCCGATCATTTATCATTTTGCCTTGGATGATCTAAACCGTACGTACATGTAACCACCACTTGACTCAATACCTTACTGCGGTGTGGTGGTTTGTGTGCTTCGAAGAACGACGACCCTGAGAGATATGCCAGCGGGAGCTTACATGCTCGTGGTAGGTCATCCAAGCTGACAGGTTTCCTTCTTTCACTAAGCTTTTTTCCGTACGTTCCTTCATCATGTGGATCTGCTTCCTTTCCGATTGATCTACTCTCTTTTTTATTATATACTCATGTAATCTTAGGATAATAATACAGGGTGCAATACGGAATACGTCTTTAAATTCTGTATTGCACTCCAGAATCCGTATTGAACGGCTGCCGGTTCTACTCTTTTTAAGCTTCGACAATTCTCGAAATTTTCCGCAAGTAACAATCATTTTTCTAATTAAAACATCAAAATTAATGTATCTCAATGAATTGGTAAAAACCTACTTTTAATGTGACATTGAAGAATAAAATAGTGAGAAACTAGAGCTATCATTAGTAAAGAAACTGCAAAACAAACAAACCCTGAACCAAATTCCGAGAGCATCGCTAGCGATACTCGTCATTATGTCGTCATAGCCGACAACGATTATGACGTCATTTCCATGGTGCCGTCGTTTGAATGAAGCCCGTCGCTCGATACCCTGAACTTTACGTTTTTCATATTCAGGACTATATAAATAATGGCTATGGAATTACTTTTATCATGTTATTTTGTTTACACCCTTGCAAAAATTATCTTTTCGTTTAACATCGCAGAATAATGAGAAAATAAAAAGATAATTAAGGTATCAAATCATCAGTCGAGCGTGTTCTGGGTTATCGCCTTGTTAGCATTATGTATACATGCGCAGTACGTCTTCTCAGATAATTAAGAAATTCAAAAACTACTTGTAAAAAGGTTTAAAATGAGTATATAATAAATACAGAACGTCATACGTGTGCATTTGGGTCGTTTGTTTTGAACTCGAAGATGTCATGACATTGAGATTGAAAGGTCAAACGCTGTACTATTGGGCCCAGAATAGATAAATCACCTGTCAAGTATTCTCGTAAAACACACTTATAACAATCTCCTTGTACATGTAAAAGGTCATACATACAACAATGATGTGTCTTACTCAAATAAGGCTATGGCGTAATTAATTTAACTTACTTGACTTTCTTTTAATTAACAATTGAATCTTAAAGGTCGACTGTAATGACATATGTCAATTAAGGGATTCATAAAAAAATCAATTTGACAAAGAGTCGACTTTGAAATTTTAAAATTGGACGGTAACCTGTCAAAAATGGCTTTTAAACAGCACTGAAGCAGATCAACCTTGACGTATAATAAGTCAAGAGGTTTCACCTGTTGTACCTTGGTACCGTTTCAACTGTCAAATTTACATTCAAATCTTCACACAAAACAGCTAAAATGTTTATTGATTTGACAGCTCAAATATCCTACCAGTCGATAAAGGTTATTTCAAGCTCATGATTATAATTAAAACATGTAGTATTGTAAATTTAATCTTACGTAACTGCATTAAAAATCACATAAGGGTGTGCAATTACACCAATGTGATAGGTCTGGTAGACTGCCTTACTAATTTTGGCGCCGTTATGGGAAGACATGTCTGTTTATGTGATAATCTGAAGATCCGATCTGTTACGAATCGTGCAAAGTATACACTGCCTATTATTGCCAACGGATACTATTAACATCAGTATATCCCCATTCGAATAGAAACACGAGGAAGAGTAATAAATCAGAATATCTCTTTTAAAGTTATGTAAGATTATTAAAGAGGAAAAAGTCATCTGTTGAATTTATAAGTTCCATTTAGTTTGGAACCGCAACAGATAATATCCTAAGAAGTTAAAAATCATAAGAAGCACATCAACATGTGCTGATTGGTCCGAGTATCAATGACTAGTTTTGGAGCTCTTTTAAGGAAATGATTACGAATGGACGAACAGACAGACGTGGGGCGGATAGGGGGATGACATTTTCCCAGAGTATATCACAGTGATGATTCGAAAAGGAAAGATACAGAACAAATGGCTATGTTCAGTATGTTTGACGCCACAGTTGATAATGTATTATTATTTCTTATCAATGTCCAAACTTTCGTAAATCAAATCCAGAAAAAAATACATTCAACATACATTTAACTCACTTTTAGGGGGTCAATTAAATATAAAAATATTCCATGTCGTATAGAAAAGGTTGATATGAATACAATCCGTATATGTAGATGTATATAGATACAGATACATTCAACAAATCGATTCGGACAACTTTAATGAAGGTTAATAAGGCCAAACACACGTTTCTGTTTCAATGACGACGCCTTTGCTTTTTGGCTCTTATATGTGTGTAAACAAAAAACGTTTTGGGAATCAAAAGTGTTGGCCTTTTTGACTACGCCGACATGATCTGCGTTGTTGGAGCCAGTCGTGCCCTAGGGAATGTGAATGTCGACGACATTCTCAAAAGTTGGATATATAAAGTCGAAAACAAACCTAATCAGAGTCTATATTGTCTCCATTATGTGCTAAATGCTTTCTAAAAACTAATGCACTTAATATAATTTCTGTCATACATGTACTTAAAAATGATGCATTACATCTCCACCTCATGATTTTTGATTCCATTCAAAGCAATTGTAAAACCATTTATAGACTTTAAAACCAAATAAATGTATGTACATTTACGTGAATGAAAAACTATGTCAGACAGATAAACAATAAAAGACATCCAATTTGTAAATGATATCACGAACATTTACAAAACAAAGAATAGTGATGTCATGATGTGAAAATTGAGACATACCCAAATGGTGAAAATTCTATTAATTTAATTGAATTATATTTGATACCAAAGAAAATATATCTAATGACCAGGCTATACGCAAACAAAGTGTTCCCCTGATTTTCATGACATGTTTTTCGCTTTGATGCAAACCTAATGGTTATTTGTGACGATATGGATTCAAACTTACTCTTTATTCTTCAGTGCATGAAAACTAAGGAAAATAATTATATGGATGACAACTTCGTTTTTCATGTTATGCGAAATTTTGACAAACTCCTTATACAATTGTCAAAGAATGACAAATAAATGAAATATTTTGTTCCTGAAAATAAACAACAGACCTATGTATGCACAATGACCGGAGATCCAATGACCAATATGCATTGACAATATTGTTTAAGCTACAATATTTAGCACTTAAGACACTTTTTTAAGGTTCAAGATGCCATCGTCCGGTTTCCGATCACGATCGCCACGTTTTTTTCATCTCGTCAGTGTACAAAACCGATTACATTAGAATGATAATTTTTGAGCAACACTTAATAATTTCGATCTGATGACACCAGAATAGAATTATTGATATAATTCGGAATATGTGACTCCCATCATATCACGGAGTTGCTCTTTAAGAATTACCAGCAAATGTTACATCACATTAATATTGAATTTATATGATTATTCTATTAAACTAATATAATATTTTTTAAATGATAACATTATTCGTTGAGCTAACACGTATATACGTTGTCCATTTTAGATTGAATGCGTAGTTTCTTATCAGTTCGTTGTTTTTATATAATAGCAAATTTATCATTGTCTGTAAACTGTTTATGACATTGTTATTTCTAGAGCGTCATTTTTGTCATTTCGAATTGTGATTAATGATATAAAATATCCGTGGCAGATGACAGATACAAAGATACTTGCATAAATGACTAATTGTACAATGCAGTAACAACTTTATGAACTAGAAGTTTAAAGTTTGAAAGTATGCATTCAATATCTATAAGATGCCATTCTCGTATACTTCAAATCGAAATTTAAGGAACACGCATATATCATTTGCAAGAACTTTGCAGCGGGAATGGAAACGTTGTGTTTGATGTTTTGTCATACTGTACCTATATTCAAACTAGACATGAGGTTACTGATTTCTGAACTTAAATAACGTTTTGATTATGAAATCATTTATTCAAATCATCAAATATTTTGCTATTCAGGAATAATGGAATCTTTACAACTGTGTATTGCCTGACTCTATATTTATCATTTCTAATTGATTTAAGATTGTTTCGCTTGAAACTTCGCCGGTAAAACTTATGCCTCTGAAGACTGGGTTTGTGTTAGTGTTTTTGTTTCTACACTTTTCTTGACATAATCTTTGAATAAAAGCATCTTCTTTGCATTTGTTTTAAGTTTTGCGTTCAGAGCGTTTTTAACTGATAGTAATTATCTTTTTTATTGCTTATTCATAATTAAAAAAACTGTTTCCGAGATAGCGACGTGAGAAAACTATTCATTTAGTAGAGTCAGATGATAACATGTACAGGGGCGTAGCTCAGTGGAAGAGTGTCCGCTCGTCACCCGGAAGACCGGGGTTCGATTCCCGGTCGCGTCATACCAAAAGACGTTCAAAGGTGGGAGTTGTTGCTGCCTTGCTTGACACTCAGCATTGTAAAGTCAGAACAACGCATTAACTGGCGCTGCACCGTGGCTGCCGGGTGCCATGGGCACACATCAAATTTTCAATGTACATGTACTGAGGACAATAAATTGTTATTATTATATTATTATATTATACTTAACCATTTGTGCAAACGAATCTCAACTTATACGAACCCATGTGTTTTAATAAAGAAAGGATTGTGGAATGTTCCAATGCAAATCAGATATTTGGTAATTACCTCGAACTAACATGGTGCCATTAAAAGTTTGACAAAATAGCTAATTGATTTAGTTAAAGTGCCTTTTCTAACTATTCTATAATGCCAATTATGAGTCAGAAAAGATGGTCCTTACGTCAATTAAGGAAAGGAAATGCCAACAACTTTCTCCTTTCACAAAGCAACCTTTATTGAGGTCAACCTTAACTCCCATTCTTTAACAATGCACTACGTCTTTACGATCACCTAAGGGCTTTGTGAAAGAGGGCCCTGGGCCTTATTTCAGAGATCCCCTTTAGAGTAAGGACATCATTAACCCATAGCATACCGGTGAAGGAAGCTATGTAGTAAATAATAACCCGGTACCGAGGGGTTATGGAAAATAACCTCGCGAGGGCGTAGCCCGACCAGAGGTTATTTCCATAACCCGAGGCAAACGGGTTATTATTTGACTTACACTCCCGCGGAAGACTCATGCAAAAGTTTCAACTTAATTTGTTTATATACAGTTAATTTAAAAACGTTTTACTGATATCATTCGCGGGTTTATCATATCTTGATAAAACAATTTTTAAATACCCTCAGATTAGGGTTTTAGAAAATAAACTCTTGATTTCTTACAATAAAAACTATTTTATGACGGTGTTTAAACTAAATTTGTTTACATACAAATAATTAAAAAACGTTTTAGTGATCCATTTTGCGGGTTTGATATGTCTTGATAAAAATACTATTTTAGACTACTTACTATACCCCCTGCTTAGGGTTTTTAGAACTAAAACCTTGATTCCGTACATTAAAAACTATTTTATTGCAATATTATTATATTTATAGGGGAAATAAAATACAAAATATGACACAAACAAATTTACATCAACTGGCATGGACCCTCGGTAGCTCAACAGGTAAGATCGCTGATGGACAACATGGAGGTCCCTGGTTCGAATTCCACTTTCGTTGTTCATAAACTTAACTTTCTTGTTTGATCAAAAATCCAAATTTTACAAGTCCAAATGTTTGCGATTGTTTACAATCTTATAACCGACCAAGGTGGTTATGAGATAACCAACCTACGCGGATGGAGCTCACGGCATACAACATTCAACTTAAATAAAGGCAATAACTTCCCAAGGGGTATAAAGGGTAAATACCTATAAGAAGGTAGTTATGAGTTAAAACCAATTGAAAAAAGAAGGGATATAATCGCCCAAGGGGTGTTAGTACAAGTAAGCACTGCCTCTTTTGTCGAGGTTATTCACTCAGGGTGGATTTTACGTGTAGATAGGCGAGTACTCTTGGTTTCGTCCAGAAGAGATTTATAAATGACTACTGAATGAAAAGCCTTGTATGACTAGCAAAATTCATATCAAGTCTCGTCTATACTGATAAATACAACAGTGCGTAATTTCCGTAATACCCTTGTTAAATTATATAGTATCCTCAAGCAATGGTTTTAACGACGAGTTACGATAACCACAAGATCAGAAAATTTTGCAAAATGAGCTTTGTTTTTCTTGTCGTTTTTAAACGCTAAGATATTAAAACATTAAGGTTATCTAGGTGAAAAGTCGTGCTTTATTTCAATATGATTCAACCGATTTCTTTCTATGACAGTGAGAGTGCGAGTTCAAAGAAGAAGCGTCCATAAACTGTATCCATCAGGGCCTAATTTCAAAAATACGCTTGTTGGAATCGTGGCCATAACCAAAAGGTTTAACTGTGAGTTATTATCACTATAGTATCAAATATCAAAAGTTTTGTAGAAATGGGCCTTGCTTCGTTTGACGAGGTTCCACACTCACGTAAGGTTTTATAGAAAATACTAAACGACGTCTCCTTTAATAACAACGAGGAAGTGCTTTGGTATACCAATACCATTCATGAGTTTCATAGAAATTTTACTAAACGGTATTGAGATTAGTATTTTATTTACTCACTTAATTACATCGTCTTAATATCAGAATTTGTCGACATGATCATTGCAGCTGCTCTGCTTAGATTGTGACATTATGCTTAGCGGTGATGACGTCACGTCATTCGGTCAGCGCATGATGTAATTTCACAATGTGATATAACTTCGTCAACGGGCGAGTAATTATAAGATAGTCACGATATATTTAACAAGATATATCTAGACGAGTAGTCCTGATTTAGTAGATTAGCAAAACTCGCAAAGCACAAGAGATGTAGACCTGATCATAAATGAAAACTCATGTACGATTCCGTATCAACCAGAGCCTAATTCCACAGACCCCCTTAGTATAACTTCCTAATACTTAGTTATAACATTGGGTAGCGAACGCATTATTATCGGGAGCTTCGTTGGACGGAAATATAGGTACAGGGTGGATATAAAGATGCAAGCTTATATATCAAAACAAGTTGTCGAGGGTAGTCCTTAGGAATCAGCACTAAAAAGTGTAAGTATATATAGCAGAAATATGTGAATACTGTATAAGACATAAACTGTTACCCATGTATAAGTGTGAAGATACGTCTTCAAGGTACATAGAAAGCAGCGCCCATAGAACTATTCACAATATCACAAATACCATTGAGGCAACCATTAGGTTCAACGATGAGTTATGATAACCGTTGGATAAAACTCTGTGAAAGTGGGCATTACTACGCGTGTGACGAGGTCATACCATGTAGACTACATATTAAGATATACGGTGTATCCAGGCGAGTAGTCATGACTTGGTAAACTCTCATTCCAGAATAATTATGAATAAATACTTTTTAATGAATACCCATTAACAACAGCAAGAGTTTGTCCTACGAATTAACATTAGGCAGCGTCTATACAACAGAATCCACCTTTGGTCCATCTAATCAAGGATCCCTATTATTGAATGGTATGAAATCCCTGGCCAATAGTTAAAACGATCGTTATTGAAGCAGGAGGCTTTCTGTCTGCGAGTACATATATTCAGAGCGGATATCAAGATATCATCAAGTATGTCAAGTGGTCAGACAAAGTGATATTTGGTAACTATAATACAAATGTAGCAGAAGAGGTATGTGGAATGAAAAGGTATTTTCTTCGTTAGTGTATATGTCTCCCGTGAGTTCATTGGAAGCACTGTTCGGAAAACTATATCCCCAAGGACCAATTTCAAATATACCCCTTAGCTGTCCTCAATCAATAAATATGAAAAGAAGTAACGGTCACTTTAGGATCAGGCGACTTTGTTCATATGAACCTTGCTTCATTTGACGAGAACATACACTCCGGACCGGTATCAGACTATCGTCATTTATATCAAGTAGTCGTGGCTTGGTCCAATTGGGGAGCTCCCATAGCAGTAGAGTTGTGAATAAAGACTGTAGCATGAATACCCGTGTATGACAGCAGGAAGGGCTCCCGTAAGTTCATAGTTAGCATCACTAAGACCAAGACGTTTCCCATAACCAACGGTACGTGAGAGGTTGTCCGCAGTCCGTCAGTGACACCCATCCTTGCTGGTAGTCTCTCAATCTCGCTCCTGCTGTTCATTCATCGACCAGAGACCAGTGAGTGCAGTCGTCCAGACACTGAGCTACACGTGACAGTCGCTTCAGATCACAGCACGGATATCGCCTGTGGTGGAAACTTACACACAGCCGAGGGGTTTCTCTTTAACACTTTGATCGCTGTTATACTTTAAACTTAGCTGTTCTAAAGACTCAAACATTTCAACTTTATGTTTTGTGTCTCATGCAGGACATGGTTAAGTGGCAATACTGATGATGTCAAACTCAATTTTGGACTACGAGTGGATTATTAAAACTGCCTTGGTCCCGTTTGTGCTGTGACTATCAATAGCTTGACTGTGATGATAACACCCAGTCATGCGTGCCTGGTTCCTGGCTGGTGTCATCTGCCTCTCATTTCTCTCTCTTGGTAAGTACACGAACAAGTAGGTTGATTGTATCTTTTCAAAAGCATAACTGGGCAGGATAAAGTTTTTTATGTGACTTGTTTCGCTCTCATATGCGTACATAAAGATGGATAAGCTTTTTGTTTCCTGTTATATCTGTAGCCTGGTTTGAGTTTGAATCAAGATTGTAAGTTTACACTGTAGGCTTTGACAGAATTTTTCAAAGTTGAGTAGCAATGTTTTCATGCGTAGCATGAATTAATAAAGGAGAGACGGGTAACTTACTTTTATGCGTCTGAATTTTTAGATATTAGTTACATTAACGGTATTGACGAGTTTTGTGTAAATAACTTTACGATGATTTATATCAATATAAAATTTGAACTTTATTTGAAATGAAGCTTTAAAATGTAATAAAATAAAAAACAAGAGCGTTCTAGCCCATAATTTGAAGATTTCATAATACTTCGTTGAAGCCACTGCAATAAGCTGAAGATACAATCAGTCACTTTCTGACATAACCAAGTGAAACGATGTGCCCAACAAGAGGAAATGATAATCATATTTGGAAGAAAGCTGGTTTCTTATAATGTAAAGTTTTAATCCTATGATTACTGCTTTTACTTGACTGCACATCCTGAAGCAAATTCGCTTAAACCCGTTGTAGAATGAGGACTAATGAGACTGAAGGGACAGGTTTTACATGGGAAATGAACAAAAGCATGCTTCAATTTACTTTGAATTAATATGGTTGGGTTATTTCCCAATAAAAAGATAATTCAACATTTTGTGTCTGAATATGGTTTATACGGAACACACATTTTTATTATCAACCGTCCTATTGATACTTTTTAGATGTTTATACACGAATAACATGAATAAGTCAAATACGGGAGGATATAAAACAAGAACTTTGGACTTTTCAAAGCCATCTTAAGCAATTGCAAAATAAAGCTCTTAGTGTGATGTTATCTCTTAGTGACATAATGACACACTTGCTTAAGATTTCTGATGAAAAAATTACACTTAAGCGTTTTTAGCACTTATTTGTTTTAATTTTCACAATGAAATATCAGTGTCTGCAAAAGATGTTTTCTTCAGAAACTTTCTTTACTCAACCTCAGGATCCGTATCACACAACAGCATAAACGTCATGCTTTCATTTGTGGAATCATAAGGAACTTTGAGTCGGTAGCCTAATCGAACTTTGAACGTGGGGCGTAGATTGAGTACTATTGGGTAAAATGTCTGACCATAAGTGTAACTAGGTTTTAGAACAACCCTTTCTGTCATCATAAAGAAGCAAATGACACTGCCCATAACAATATAATAACTTATTCTTTAATTCTTTACACATACTTTATGTCAACAGAATAAATACACCTGTACTAAATCTAAAGCGTAACCAAAACGCATTCTCAGTTGACAATACAAGTTTATTGGTAATGGTATTATAATGGAAGGTAAATGATGACTTACAAAGCTTTACGACACATGAAGGTTTAATTCATAGATAAAAAGTAAGTAGGTATCTGAAAATAGAAAAGGCATTATATGGACAAGAAATAAGGTTGGATAATTCACTGATTGTTAGATATCAGAACAGCCATTAACCTGTCTGTTTGCATACCAACAGAAGCTTATCCTGTCGCTGATAGAATTACAAGTATAAAAAGACGCAAATCGCCTGCATTCTAATACAGTGGAATTATTCGGACTGAACACCGACTTAGTCGTAAAGAATATAGATATCACACTTACCTCGTTATAATTAACCGAGAGAAAATATACATAGGACCGAACATAGCAAAATATGTACCAGGGAATTAAATGCAATTTATCTCATCAGGTATGGAAGCCCAGAAGAGTTTAAGGCATCGTATGGGGTCCGTCCGTCCATCCATCCTATCGTGAACGTTTACGTTTCGACTACTTTTCCAGAACGTATTTAAGTTGAAAAGTAGTTACAGACTCCTTGACAAGCGCCACAGTGGCAACGCCCTTAAACCATTTTTCCGTTTCTACTTAATAAGCCTAGAATTCTTAAACTTCAACTGATTCCTCAACTGATAATTAGCAGCCCCGTCTAAGGACGGGGCTGCTATCAGTTTTTGTGAAGTTTCCATCGCCGCCGCCGCCGCCGCCGCCGCCGCCGCCGCCGCCGCACTCGTACTACTAGCTATAACTTTTTTCCACTAAGCTTTCCAGAACTCTTATTCATACCTTACTACTCATACACGTTCACTTTCAAGGTCAAAGGTCAAGGTTACGAGATATGTATTCACTCTAAGAATTCCTTGTTAACGCGATAACTTGAAAAGGTTTTGTGCTATGAAGCTCTAACTTGGTATATATCATCCTTGGAAAAGTAAAATTTTTTTAAAAGGTTTTGGCTACAATCCGTCAAAGGTCAAGGTCACAGCAAGGTCATGACGTACGCATTTTTTAGCGAAAATGCTTTATTTTAACTATGAACACTTTTAATCAATACATGATTGTTATACTCAATAAAAAGTGTTCAATGATTGTGTGACCTTGAAGGTCAAAGGTCAAGGTCATGAGATATGAGTTATTACAAAATGCACTAAATTTGGGTAAAACTTTATCCCATTTAGCTTTTCAGAACTCATGAACATGTCTAAATGTTAATACTTCCAGGGAATCATTATGATATGTTCAATTTCAAGTTCAAAGGCCAAGGTCACGAGTTATAAAATCACCGCAAAATTCTTTGTAAACACGGTAAGTTGAAAAGTTTTTGTGCTATGAAGCTCTTACTTGGTATATATCATCCTTGGAAAAGTAAAAAAAGAATTGAAAAGGTTTCGGCTACAATCCGTCAAAGGTCAAGGTCACAGCAAGGTCATGACTTAAGCATGGTTTAGCGAAACTGCTTAATTTTAAAAAGGATCACTTTTAATCAATACATGATTGTTATACTCAATAAAAAGTGTTCAATTATTGTGTGACCTTGAAGGTCAAAGGTCAAGGTCATGAGATATGAGTTATTGCAATTCCTTGTAAACACAATAACTTGAAAAGTTTTTGTGCTATGAAGTTTCGATTTTATATATATTATCTCTTGAGAAGTTCAAAATTTTCAAAACGTTTTGGGTACGAACTGTCGAAGGTCAGGGTCACAGCAAGGTCAACATATATGGAGAAAATGGATTAATTTAATTTTAAACACTTTATTTCATTACAATAATGTTATACTCAATGCAATGTGTTCATTGATTGTGTGACCTTGAGTGTCAAAGGTTAAAGTCACGAGAAAATTCCCAATTTGGTGAGGCCTGTTAAAGGCGGAACAGGGTAAGGCGAAACCCCAAGTTCCGGGGCTGCTCTGCTTTTGCGGTATCCCGCAAACGCTAATCTAGTTGATATAACTGATTGATACAAGATCATTTGTATGATAAATAATAGATAACCTGACGCGTTACAGAGCCAATAGCTCAAAAGCAAAAGAAAGCCCTTATACTAATGACAGCATTCTCTTTTTCACAATATGCCCATGTAAATGCGACAGGTTTTATTTTGATAATTGAGGTAGTAGTATTTACTTGTAGCCTACCTGAATCTACAATTGTTTTCCAATTCAAACAAGACTACTACACATTACAATGATCTTCAAGCGATAGATGTCAGTGCAAATTCTACAAAGTTGGTAAAGATCACTCCCTTTTGAAGTAGAGTAATAATCTGATGGGTACTGATAATCTCTGGTCTAGTTCTTCAAATGTCAATTACGATGGCTTCTGCAGTTCTTCAATTACAGGTACAAGCACTGGTTGACTGAACTTGTTTCAAGTATTTTGTCTATCAAATAACACGTTCTTCACTATTACTGTCCATAATGTTTCGTTTGGGGATTTAAAAAATAAAGAAAATCGCTTTAGCATGCTTTATTGTCCTAAAGAGTGAACAAGAGAGCATTTTATAAGGCAAAATTGATCATTCGTTGAAGAATTCTGCTTGCATGGAAGACCGCGTTAGTACCTATTATTTGTATTCTCTGAACATGCCCCAACTAAGATTGTACTTTCGCTCTTGTAATTTATAGGTCATCGCGACTCAATATACATACAGCTACTGAAGGTCCCCATTACATTAATTTATGAACACCATGCGATAGGTCCGTACCGTAAAGCCTTGTATAACTATAATCGCATCCCTTGAAAACGCTGGGATTTATTTCGAATCTTAAACCTTTTGAATCTCTTTTATCTATGTTCATCAAGAATATATGCATATTTATGAAAGGAATAAGCGTTAGTAAGAGACTCTTTCTCAATAATAACAGCAAGAAATATCAATGGTGATGTTTTTAAAATTCTTTTCAAGATGTAGATATATTTTGGGTCTTTGAAAAGAATAATCTCCTTCCTCGAATGATTGCCTACCTTAAATAATTGCTAGGTAAAATCAGTGGTTTAAATTGATAATTGGCGTGCAATTATTTAAGGATTTATGGTAGCTGGTTCCGCGGCGAACAAACAGATCAAATTTATAATTAAGCCGTCTCGTCGTAGATAGATCATCATCATGTCGCGTGTCTGATATGTTATCTTGTATATTTCTATGATTGCATTGGCCTCGAAGACAGTTAATATATGGTTCCATACACATGAACTACATCGTTTGATTGCGTATGGATGCGCCCTTTAATTGTTTTGGATGTATGATATTATTTCAAAAGCTTCCATATGAGGTAATTGTTATTGTCATGACTTGTGTGCTTTTTTTTTGTTACAAAGAGCTATTAATCATTGTTTTCTACCTGAAAGAGATGTATATATTTGATTGAGATCGTGAACACCAAAATAAGGTCAAGGAACCCATCTGCCAATAGAGTAACATTTACTCTAAGATTTAACAAAAATTTGACAATATTTTAAACAATTCATGTTTTATAAAACAAGCAGCTCAGAAGTTGCTTTAGACTTGATTTATCTTTCCAGACTGGGTTGGTCGTCAATTGAATATGTTTGCTCTAGGGTCTGGACTGTCTGGATGACAGACTAATCTGCCAAGTGTCTGTCGATTGTGCGAAGTATTGCAGCCAAAACAAATGTAACAAAAAAGAGTGATCCAAGTCAAGTACTGTCTTTGAAAAAAATCCGTAGTTCCTCAAAAATGCATAAGAGACAGTACAAAAGAGTCTGATTTTAATGAACGGTGGTGCGAATGACAACCACAGCCAGCATGGGGAGTTCATAGAATGGACCTTTATTCGGTACAATTCTGAAAATACAATACAAGATTCATAAACGCTTTGTCGAAATATTCATTGCAAAATATAAACTCTCATGCTGACAATACCCTGAGAAACTCTCTAGAAAAATATATGCATGAATATAAACAATTTCTCTCAATAAACTTTAAACCTCACTCTTTATAGAATAATTACCCCTACAAATGTAAAGAAAAATATTCAAACTCTTGAGCTACTCACTTTAACATTAAACTCTTCGAAAATCCTAAAACAATCACGCCATAAAACATTCAACTCTCAAACATAAACATTGAGCTACTCTCTGCATATTAGACGATTGCATTGAACAAAAAGGGGGTGATAGTTTGCTGCTTGATACAATTGCAAAATATTGCTAGAAAAAGTCTAAAACTTTGCTTTGATTACACAAGATGATAATACATGAAAGAATAATATATTGTGGGATAATAAGAAACCACAAACAGCAAATTATCTACGTAATTGTGGGAATTGACAATAAACACATATACTCATAGCGAGAATGAACTCGACCAGTAAAAGAATGAATTTACTGCAAAAACTAACAAAAAGTTAATGACAATTTCAAAAACATGCCTAAATATGTTTTACAAACACTAATAATATGCAGGAAACCTACCTGAAGAGTAATATCTCCCCGTCACTGTCATAATTTGAAAATACACACAACGCTCTCTGCAAAGCAGACTTGTAACCATGCTCCTTTTACGAAAACCAGAACTTCCTGTCTAAACAATGCGGGAAAGGAGTATGCTAAATGGACAAATATTAAACGAAAATGAAATGGTTCCGAAATATGATTTCTAACTCTAAAATCATTATCTATTCAGAACAAACGGACTGTTGTGTACTTCTGTTGAAAGAAGCTGTAATATCACAGACAGGATGAAAAACGACCCTGATAAAGATCATTTAACGTCTTCTCTTTTTTGCATTTTTGAGGGCGGATCTAATTTTGTTGAAGCTATGACTTTCGCAATAATACAGTGAGCCAACAAGCGCAACTGTGTCATAGCAAACAAGATGGACTTTCTGCTTCATTATTTGCAATGTTCAAGTACATTTTATCATAAGACTGGTCAACATTACACTGTGTTTATTTAGCTTTATTGAAGCCGTAGATGTAGGTATTTGAAATAAAAATAAGCCCCGCCGTTTGTTGTCTTCCATATCGTGTTTGGTTTTGAAGTCAAAAACGGCATTTGTGCTAGATTGTAAGCGAAGCCTGACGTCACTTAGTTTGTAATCACAATGTAAAAACATTCAATGCTGCATATCCTTTTTTAAACAATTATAAGTAGAATATTTGCTGAATTGAGTTCAACTTTGTGATACGCAAAACATCAAAATATACTACATACGCATAACATCAAAGTATAAGATATGAAAATCTGTATTGCCTGTAGGGGACTTTGTGGTACATTTAAGTGAGCATGAAAGTCTAAATTTTATACATTATATAAATAACACATATAATCAAATATCTACAAATGAATGAATAGTGTGATGATGAGCAATTACCGATTGTTACGAAATAAAATGGACAAGGACACAAATGACATTTTATAACTTTTGCGTTTGCACGTTAGCACATTATACTGGCGGCCGGATCGTAAAAGTGAAATTTCGAGCCTGCTTTTCGTGAAGTTCATCTAATCTCTTAAAGATGCGATAAGCATTTTTCTCTCTGAGTGATTATCTTGTTTCTGTTTGTTGATAACAGAGAGCCAAACCAAAACAGGATAGAGAACATGAACTTATTGTCAAGAACAGTTCCAAGATATTTGTAACTACTCACCACCTCAACAATATCTCTTTTAATAATTAACTGGATTAATTGCTGGTTATTTAAAAAACAATATATGATGAGTTCCTTTGTAATGAATACATTTAGTTAAAAAAGTTTACACGACACCACTTTTCATTTTAAAATTTAACACAATTTTTTTAATTTCTTCTAGATATCAACTTTCACTGTCAAAAAAGCTGTATCATTGGCGAACTTGAACCTAGAACAGTTTGTTTGAGAACTTACGCAATCGTTTGCTGAATTAAAATCAAATTCACGCTCACGAAAAATGAGGATTTAATTAAAAGATGTTTACGGGGGTAAATATTGCATGTAATTCACATGCATAGGATTAAGTTTGAAAGGTGAATTGGATCGAAATCTCATATCCTTTCATTTGCAATTGAAATTCCTCTAAATGTACTGGAAAGGCGAAGAAAGGCTCATATGATAACGCAATTAACACACTGCAGACTTTGTCTTGTCAGCATGTGGCTTTCAATCTGGTTTAAGATGTGCATAACATGCAATGTGTAACTTAAAAAGACATTACTTGAGATTTAGTGACAAAAATTTTCCCCCGTAGTAACCTTTAGAATGGTGATGGTGATATTAAAAAGATATTGGCTATGACATTAAGTAATACAACTCAGCCCAACTGAATTAACTCAAATAGCGACAATAAAGACGTTTCTATAGGCTTAAATGTACCTCAGCAATGCTTTCTGAAAGTTTCACACACTATTTCGTGCTACAGCTTTATTTATAGTTTACGCTTAATAATTTTACTTTTCTCTAAAGACCAAATGTTTAACAGATTCATACGTCTGTTATTGAACACAAATGATAACGAAAAAAAAATCAAAATAAACTTGATCAAACAAGAAAATCATTCTATAAATTAGTTGAAAATGGTGTGAGAAACAACAGTATGGTAAATGCATATTTATATTGTTTTCGTTTTTCTGAATTTAATATCTTGACAATATCAACTTAAAGATGTCTGACATATATTTATAAATGTGATCTGCAACAATGTCAAGACAAGTGTCATTTGTCATATCAATAAGTATTGCCATCGACTATCGATAAAGCGATTCTGCCCGAACATGATAGCCAAGACATTTTTCGCATATCAAACTGTCAACATTATTCGTTATTCTTTTTGAAGAAATTTGATATTTACTGTTGATAGCTTTACTGAGGGCTATCCATAGTAATCGTTGAATAATAACTCCGGCATCTCACACACAATATTGCATAGTTCTATCTTTGAGATTTTGCAGCTGTTATCACAGGATATTGGATAGTGAATCCATACATGATGATTCAAATGTCATTTGTCATATCAATAAGTATTGCCATCGACTATCGATAAAGCGATTCTGCCCGAACATAATAGCCAATACATTT
The DNA here is from genome assembly GCA_916613615.1 of Steromphala cineraria. Taxonomy (NCBI): domain Eukaryota; kingdom Metazoa; phylum Mollusca; class Gastropoda; order Trochida; family Trochidae; genus Steromphala; species Steromphala cineraria. Next base: position 23,959,285 of record OU744736.1, on the reverse strand, counting down.
TTTTCGCATATTAAACTGTCAACATTATTCGTAAATATCTTCTTTTTGAAGATCAACTTCGTTTTGGCTGCTAGCTATAGAAAGGTACACTTGACATTTACAGTTGATAGCTTTACTGAGGGCTATCTATAGTAACCGTTGAATAATAACTCCGGCATCTCACACACGATATTGCACAGTTTTGTCTTTGAGATTCTTGCAGCTGTTATTACAGGATATTGGATAGTGAATCCATACATGATGATTCAAATGTCATTTGTCATATCAATGAGTATTGCCATCGAATTTCGATAAAGCGATTAAGCCCGAACATGATAGCCAAGAACATTTTTTCGCATATTAAACTGTCAACATTATTCGTAATTATCTTCTTTTTGAAGATCAACTTTGTTTTGGCTGCTAGGTATAGAAAGGTACACTTGACATTTACAGTTGATAGCTTTAATGAGGGCTATCTATAGTAATCGTTGAATAATAACTCCGGCATCTCACACACAATATTGCACAGTTCTGAGATTCTTACAGATGTTATTACAGGATATTGGATACAGAATCCATACATGATGATACCCCTAGAGGGAAACGGAAGTCTTGAAGAACGATCTTATGATCAAATGTTGGTAAACGTCTCCATACCCAATGCCAATACCCTTTATGAGTCGGTGACGCTCATTTAGGAATTATCACAATATTTTCCGTGAAAGGATCAGTCTTAATCATTAGACAACACTTATTCTTGCTAACGACTGATAAAAACCAAATCTGTTAATACACCCATTCTTACATAACCTGATAAATTACTGTATTCTGATTGGTTGTCCGCACTAAATTAGGAGTAATCATTTCACCGCAAGCTCGGTTTGAAATTAAATTTAAGGATAAAAATGCACAACATACAACCCCAAAATCAAAAACAGAATGCATTTATCTCCTAAATATTTTGGCGTGTAATAATGACATATGACGAGGTAACAAATGTCAGTTTGAATTAACGTTAATGCGTATTACCTACTTTTATCAGTTTGATCTCGAACAATATATTCATATTATCTTCATATTATCATATATTTTCATCAAAGTCATCTTAGACAACTAATCTATTTCTAAGATTTTAATATAAAGCATAGCAAGCAACCGTGGCTGATTTTGTCTTAAATCATGGTAAATGATTTGTGACTCCACTGTCTAGTACTATGGAATTCTGACTGACTCTTAACGGGGCGGTAGCACGTTTCTTATATTTCATATTTTAAATTTTTCACTGACAATACGTTAATGCTAAATATATTATTTTGATAGTGTCTAAAATCTCATTACACAAGCCATAGTCAGAGAACGAATTATAAAGATTCACAAAAAGTCCATTGCCAGGTATTTTTGTGGGAATACATTTCATTCAGTTTGTGTACGAAAACTTAATTGCATTTCTGAATTCTACATTATATATTTGAGTCATTACTGCTTCATTTAGTTTAAATACATTTTTCATTTTTCCGGCACCACCTTATAATCGCTTAAAAACGTGCTACTGCCCATTTATAATTACAAGTTCTGTTATTAAGACGTGTACACTGTGTCTGCTATTTTTTTTTCGCTAATTGGAAAACCTGTTTTCAAATTTGATGTTTGCAAAAATATTATCAAAGTTTATCATGTATAAACATTCGATATCCTAATAGTTCTTGAAGGTAAATTCTTGTCAAATTTATTCTCATTTTATGTGGCTTGTGTTTCATACAAAGCAGAAAAGATTGGAGCTTTCACTAGAGTTTTACTATAACTTCAAATTATGTAACTTATTATGGGTATATAATTCTATATTTACTTTTGTTAATATTGATATTTTTGTTCTGCATCTAAGTTCCTCAGAAAGTGAATGTCACAATTTAAAACGGAGATTACAACACACGAAAATCGCTGAAAAACATCCCATTGCTTTTCCCTTTACTGTACCAGATCAACGCTATTCTTTTCAGTTTGCTAAAGGAAGGACAGTCGTCATGTTGTTTAGCGACGATTAATCGCGTCCTCGGTAAATTCAGGGCTGATATTTTGAATTCTTCACATTGTCATTTCCCGCATTCTCGATAATCCACTAAGGAGATATTATCGGAACGTATACTCTTGATTATCGAGAATGCATTTTCCGTAAAAACATACATATATGGTTTCATACTATTCCTATACCAGAAAAGACTCATGTAAATTAATACACGTTTGCCAAAACCCTGGATATCACACCTTTTCAACATGTACATATGACCAGTATTGTCACCAGACATCTCTTCATGCAAGTTGATTGTTGAAAAAGGCATGGTTTTGAACTCGCTGTTTTAAATTTGGCAAATAAGGGTTTCTGCCTGGCGGAAGTTTTGACAGGTTCTTATATAAACAATTTGAGATATTGATTATTTTCAAATTCCTGTGGCACCACCTTTATAGAATTGTCTGACATTTCTATAAAGATGGTTCATCAGTACGTATTACCCGAGGGAGATTCATAATACGTATATATCATGTCAGAAGAAAATAGAGTGTATTCATTTAATTTTGACTGCCATTACCGCTTGGTCGTAATTTACCCTAAATGTAAACAAAATGGCGTCTTCCATCCCGACTGAAAAGTCGTTTGGCGTAACATAACTAGCCAAGACATGCTTAAAAACTATTTGATCTTAATTTTATAACATGTGCAATTAAATCAATGAGTATGTTGTTTTTAAGTCAATTATAAACAGACGAGAAAACAAATCTATTATTAATCATCACCGAAACAGCTGATCGAACTATTAAAACTCTGCACACCGCGTGCGTCGTTTGGTAACGTCATCTTAACGCTTTGCACACCTCTTCTCGGCGAGTAGCTGTTACTATATCAGCGGGGTACATGAAATTTGTACCCCGTTAACGTTGCTGGATACATACGATAAACGAGTTTATCGTCAGCCACTCAAAAACGAATATTTTACAGTCAAGCAAGATTTATCAGTTTATCTGTGCTGGTCAACGTCTTTATGGATTTAGGTGGTATTGGTATTTGAATCAAAGGGGCATAAGTTTGATCACAGACTAAAAGGAAACTAGTGTTCTAAAAGCTCTCGCCGAAATGCAACCATATAATCTACTACAAATCCTGCATCTGCAGGATACACAACTATGCAAACTTTTCCAATGGTTTCTACACATATGTGATACATAGTGAGGTCGTTGTATACATAAAAGTGAGTAAAACTAGATTTTATATACTGCTCTTGTGATTCAAGGTGACTGCATAAAATGCTACTACTGCAACAACGGCAACAATGGAGCCTGCGGGACAGAATTTAAATCCTACCAGTTTGAGGCGTTTGAATGTCCTGAGGAGAACATGAAGTGTGGTAAACAGTCTCAGCCACCACTGGAGTCAGGTAAGTCAATTTTCCATCAGATAATTATAACATTACCTCTATATTCCTGGAGAAGAAAAAAACACGCACGTATTCCTCTGAACAAATTATGAGCAATACTATATATATTGTTACTATTTGTAATGAACATGAGAAATGTTGTCTTATATATTACAAGATATTGATTTATATTGCATATTGTTTTATTATATACTCATGTTAACTGAGGGTAGTAATACAAGGGTGCAATACGGAATACGTCTTCAAATTCCGTATTGCACGGCAATTTCCGCATTGCACGACTGCAGGTTCACCTTTTGTCAAGCTCCGGCAATACTCGGAACTTTCCGTACGTATCATTTTCCTAATTAAATCATCGGAATAAATGTATCTCAATGCATTGGCAATACACCTCCTTTTTAATATCATACTGAAGAATAATATAGTCAGAAACTGCTAAACACTTTGAAAATGGAAATCCTAAACCAAATTCCGAGAACATCGCTGGCGATACTTCGCCATTATGACGTCATTTCAATGGTGACGTCGTTTGAGAAAGCCCGTTGCATGAAATCCTGAACATACGTTTTTCATATTCATATTATTATATAAATCACAACTTTGAAATTACTTTTTGTCACTATATTTTGTTTTCACACTTGATAAAAATGGTCTCTTTCGTTAATCCACGCAAAGTAATGAGCAAATAAAAAGATATTTGAGGTATCTAATCATCAGTCGAGCGTATTCCTATAGGTAATCGCCTTGTCCAATGCGCAGTATGTCAACTCGGATTATTTAAGCAACTCAAAATTACTTGTTAAAAGGAGAGTATGTAATAAATAAGAACGTCACACGTGTACATTTTGGTTGTTTGTATTGAACTCGCAAATTTCTTCGAACTCGTTGTACCTCCGCGTCCATGTCAAAACGAGTTCAATACAAAGGACCCAAATGCACACTTATGACGTTCTGGAAATATATTTACACCTTGAAAAAAAGTAAATTGTATACATCCACTAAAAATTAAGTTTTTGCAAAATAATCTGTTCTGTCCAGGCTTTCTCCAAAACTAGTTCACAAAGACATTAAATTCGCTTCCTTCTCTATATGCTGATAGTTCCACTTCATTGATCTGTTAGAATTTAGCAATAAAGAAACTTGTAACACAGGTGCTGTTTACAATTCAGAAAAACACAATGTTCACAAGTTGTTTGTTTCATTGACTTTGTCATAGGCTTACATTATTATGTTTTTGGTTAAAAACAAATGTGGAGAAAAACTTCAGTTCCTGAATTCAAGATCATTGATTCTCTTTCTAAGAATAACCATATCATTTGTCATCGAAAATGAGTTCGCAAAATTCCCTCTTTATGTTGACAGGATGGGTGGGCGTATTTCGCACCTGCTACCTCCCGGGAACGCTTCCTGGGATTAATGAAACCAACGGATGTCATCACTGGACCAACCCAGTAGAAAACTTCACTGCTCTCTTTTGTTTCTGTAACACGGACATGTGTAATGGTGGCGACAAAAGGACGCAGAGTCCTTTGACAATTACATTTGCAACCGTTCTAAGTGCTTTTATCCTTTATATGAAAAATCCTGGTTTATCCTGAAGTTTGGTGAAGGAATATGATTGTTATTGTGTTCAAAATGTTAAAAACTTTCTTTTCTTAAATATATCTTTTTCTGTAATGGATTAATAACTTGCATTTGTGTTTCGATAAACGTTTATGAATAGTTACGCAATTTCATAAATTGTTTAGGGATACGCTGTTTTCATCAACAGTTTAAACAGTTATTAACAATTTTGGTGCATACAGGTATTCAATATAGTTCTTAAGGTATGCTTTCATATTGAAAAAATCATCCTCGATAATCATATCAGGATCTTAATTGTTCATTATTATAACCAATTGGGTCTCGAATATTTAAAAGATGCTGCTATCTATAAAAGAAATCATTTCTTTGTGTATGTTTCATAACTGTGTCATTTTAAATCAGCAAGCCATTGGAAATAGAATCATAAAAGTATGTTCCACTTTGATGTGATAATCAGTAAGTTAACTAGATTTGAATTTCATTGTCTTAATGATAATATGTATACTTTCAATTTTTAAAACAATTTTACAAGATCAAATACTAGAATTTCTGCATTGTTTCTTTGTTGTTGTAACAAACAAACTATATATAATATTTGAAAACAAACTGTTAATAGTTAAATAGAATACGTTTGGAACTTTTAGTGAAACATATTTCAGACAATGGCCGCGTATTGTGAAAGCCAATGAAAAAGACAATGTTAACCTGTATTTAAAAGTTCTTTCTTGTGCCAGGGCTTGAATGTTAACAAAAAGATTCCATGTCAATTGCTTGTTTTATTCCTATTTGTCCATTTTATTGAAAGATAATAGCGTATTGATAGCTTGAATCTATTCGCTCCATGAAACTATATCATAAACGAAAATATTAGCAACATTCCCCTTTAAAACCTGTTACATCACATGTCATCGTTTTCAACATTTGATTAGTTTTAACATTGTTTAACAAATTTACTCGACGTTAACTAAGACAAGTTTGCTATATCCTGGCAATGTCATAAGAATAGGGTCTTGAAATCATTACTCAATACTCGATACATGGTTTTACAAGATTCATCTAATTTTGTATATATTCCTCGGTCTTACAATAGTTTTATTATTGTATTTTACCTATTATTAATTTGAAAAATTTCATAATACATATTTCTTCGGTAAATATAACCTCTTCATACTCGCCCTTGCTGTCCTCCATATGAATCATCTATATATCAAGGAATGATGTTTTTGTGTCAATTCGTAATAAATTGGAAAATATCACGATCATGTCATTATTGTCATTGTGCTAATTCATGCATCCAATGGAATGGTCTTTAAAAACCCACGCCTGATTCCACTTTCGGTATCACAAATACGTCCTCATCGATTGTGAGGAAAGTAAGAACTAAATGGTGCTAAACGAAGGCCATCTCAGTCAGTGTTCAACCTAAAAGATGACCTGTTTGATTGGCATTCTAGAAGTTGATGGTATAAGGAAGACAAGAGTAATTCTATGGATGAACAACTTCTTTATTGGACAGTAACGAGTATATATTCTTATACCGTTTTCAAGCATATGGTGAAAACGAGGAGTACATCAATTTATACAGTTTGGTATGATAATGAGAATATTGTAACTGTAATTGTTTTCTCATTATCATACCAAACTGTATAAATTGCTATATTCTTCTTATATGCTTGAAAACGGTATAAGAATCCATACCGAAACGTCGCTACTGTCCAATAAAGAAGTTGATCATCCATAGAATTTACTCTCGTCGTCCCTAAGTGATGACTATCTCAACTTTTTTTAGCCTTCTTGAACAAACTCTGAACATATAAAGGACAGTACCTATGTCAAACAATGACAGGGTGTATTAAAAACCTGTCTTTTACAGTGCAATGTGTTCCAAACGATGAAGAATTACATCAGATAACACATAAACATTTAAAGTGGTCAGAAATGACAGTAAAATATTTTGAACATATGACAAAAGTTAGGGACAATGTTGATTTTCAATAATGATATGTTCTTCTATTCAGGATGAGTATATAAACTATGTATACGTAGGGTTGACCCCTGAGGTTTTTTAATAGGTTTAAAGTAAGCGATAAGCAATAAATAAAGTTATTCTCACGCCATAAATACAAATATAATGAAATATATATCCATGGTTCAAAAGCACCAAATACCACATACCGTCATTGTAATCGAATGGTAATCCTTGACAAATTATAAAGTAGAGTGTAAAACTAGTCTCAGCAGTAACAGTTTAAAATATTTTAGATATAAGGCTTTTATCTATTTCTAAGGAATCACTTTTGTCTTAATTTTGCGAATAATATCATTTACAAAATCAAAATTAACAGTGTTGATGACTTTTTGTAGTAAAAGTTACTTTTCAAAATTATCTATTCACAGGAATGAAAAAAGTAATTTGAATGAAATAAGACAACGTGTTAGTAAAAATAAGTGGTTCATACCTACTAGTACAAATTGCATTTGGTTTAGTGAAAAGTTATTATTGATACCACTTAATTGTATGAAACTCCAAAATTGCAAATTATCAAAATACACAGAATCAATTATGTTTACTTTGTTACAAAATATGGGCAGCGTTTTCTTTAATTAAATCCTGTAGAAATGTTTACCTAATGGTTTAAGGTGAAAAGCATCCCAAATCATTCATTATTTGTGGATTATGGTCCTATTGTCAATAATTGAAATAAATGTTGGAAGTAAAGAAGCCCTTTTAACCACCAGTGACTTTCTTATCATGCAAGAGTAAAGGTTTTATACCTGAAGTTAACACCATACTTTCTGCACAAGACCCATAGTTTAGGTGAAAAGCAAATATCGTTACAACTTATTTACTTAAAGTGTCAGCATAGATGAACTCTTGTCAAAGAAATTATTTACAAAATCTTCATTTTTCGTCTTAAAAGTGATAAAAATTCTATCATTACTTGGTTTTGAATTTAGAGGGTGCTTATTGTTTTGCCATTGATTAAATTACAAAATTCCAAAACCACTTAAAGGCATATTCTTATTGAACTAGATGTAACAACCACCAGGGAACTGTTATACGAAATAAGTTACTTCACCGTCAATAATTTTATATAGGGATTTTAGAAATGTACACCCAACATGTTGCTTCAAGCTGTGGCATTGTAAGTGTTACAATTTCAACGTTTTATAGTCTCATTGATGCGTTACAATCCAGCAGCATAGAACTTAAGCGTCTCCGAAAGACGATGATGATGTGAATGAACTGAAATCAATTTTGACGGGTTTATTCATGAGAGAACGAATGTAAAAGGTTTCTAATGATGCAAAGTTGAGTGGTTTACCAGGGATAGGAGGCCCTTAATACTGTAAATGTCCACAACAACTCAGTTTTATCAACTTTGATTCAACTTTGGTTCACAGGGTTTAAAATGTAAGAGCATGATTTAAGCCATTAACTACATTATGTTGTTATTTGTAATGTTTCAGGAATAAAAAGCTATGAAGGTCCCCATGCGTACTCTCCTAAATACAATCAAAACCATCTGTATGATTAATAAAAGAGAAAGCCAAAATCAACTCATTAAGATTTGTTTGACTCCATACTTTTTAAAAGGTAATTTTTCTTACAAACGAATCATTCAAAGACATATTAGACAGTACCTTTGGATTTCATCATCAAAGAGGATTCTGTACACCAAGGCTTCAGAGAGCGGCAATTTTATCTATACATAGCATATAATCTAAGTTATAGACTTGGGTGATGATAATGTTCTTGATCCATCATCTATTTTGACAGATTTACGACTCTAAATGATTCCTCATAAAAGGGCCATTAAATGTTTTATCCACACAAGGATTATAACTTTTGACAGATTCATTGTGCTCAATTAATACTAATAGAATAAAAGCATTTTGAATGTTGCATAAATTGGTTTAAGGATTTTCCGACAGACTAATTCATAAAAGACAATATGGTTTGACTCGCTTCATAGCATTTTATCTCGACTTTAGGAACTTTTTGATTAGGAGTGATAACAATTTACTAATAGGTGCAGAAGTAGGATTTTTTCTAAAAACAAATTTCGAATGGTCACTAAATAAATTACAATTCCTGCCAAATGTATTATTTTTAAAGGTTCAAAGATCTTTCTCATAAAAGACATTTTCATTTATTAGGTATAAACCGGCGTGCGGTCATCTCAAGTGCACACCTTTTATTCAATCAAGTAAGGGTATCGTTTGAGAACTGCTACTTTAATCTTAAAGTGCCATCCAGAATTGTAAAATTCATTTTCGGCTTCGCCTAAAAAACAGTGACTGTACATGTCCTTTTAAGATATGATAAAATAGATAAATCACGTAGCCTCTTTGTTAACCAATGATAAATGCTAATGCTTGTTAGTGATTGACATTTATTTTTTGTAAGAATGTAATAACAATTAGTGTTTTCGATTCGAAAGCCTCTTTGAAAAAAGCAAATTCCGTATCAACTCTGGTACTGCTGTTTAATTATGCCATGTTGACGCACTGTTTGTTTACTCCATTAATAGAGACCTTTGTTTATCAGAACACTAAATTGGGTCTTGTAGCACTAATATTATTCTGATTCTGTAGTGATGTTTCACAAATTAAGTCTCAAACCATGAGTTCATAGTTATTTATGAGCAAACTCAGACAACATATAAACGTCCTGTCATGGTTAATATGACACTTAAATCTTTTGGTCATAATATATTGAAAAATGTAATTTTATTTCTTACATTCAGTTTTCTAATATGAAAATCCTGTCCTCACTTGACATTCCTACAGATCAATACCATTGATAAAACTTTTCATGTTTAAAACCTTAGTAAACTATCTTAGTAGTGTCGACCTTAACCCTAGTTATGTTACCGCAAGGGCAACTTTATTCATTAGCCGTTTCTTAAGCAAACAGTTTGTACATGTACAATTGATCAACAGTGACATCAATTGTATTCATACATGAAATGAGCAAGAACCAAGTCGCAATGGCTGTACTCTTGAAAGGGTGACTTTATGGAATTTAATCATTACATAAATGCATGCAAACAGAGCTACAGCATTGGAAACAGCTGCATTTTAAAAAGAATGAAATAAAAGGTAAATAGAAGGACTTTGAAATACTTGTGGTTCGCAACATTTAATTAAACTTGTTTAATTAGTAATTCGCCATGCACATGACAACTGTTTTATTTCCATTCTATGTTCTGAAAAGAATATATGAATCATAACCTACGATTCCTCTAACAAAAGTTTAATTTTGAGACTGGTCCATTTCATAAATGATACATTTCCTAGATTAACAATGCTCAGCTTTTAAAATTGGCCAAATATATTCTTGAAGCTATGCCTAATTAACAACCTTTCCTGAATTTCCTTTCTCAATAATAAAAACATCTAATTTAAGTCAGTTACTGAAGAATAGATAAAGTCTTTTAAATGGACATCGCCATGAATGATTGAACACATGGCTATTCTGTTGTTAGATTTTACTTGATAATTATTGTCACATGTGCAACAGTCAACAGCACTGACTATATTGAAACAACTTGGATTTGTTAGGTCCCTGTTTCAGAGAGAAATAGGATTATATTAGAAGCATTTGTAAAAAACGTGTTTCGATTAAAGGGGCAGTAGCACGTTTTTTTTCATAATTTTATATTTTAAATTCTTCACTGATAATTGTAAGTTGATGTTGAATGTATTATTTTGACAGTGACAAAAATCGCATTACACAAGTCAATCATCCATAGTCAGGTGACAAAGTATGAAGATATTCACATAAAATCCATTGGCGGCCATTTTTGTGTGAACACCTTTAATTCAATTTGTGTAAGAAAAAGGAAACACATAAGCTCTACGTTATATATTTGAATTATTACTGCTCCATTTAGTTTAAATACATTGTCTTTCAATTGGAACCATTAATTTGTCCTGACATCACCTTATATTCCCCCTAAAAATGTTCCACTGCCCCTTTAAACTGGTCAATTCAAGAAAAGTACCTTTACTCTCTACAAAGATACATTAGAGTTAAATACATGTTATAAGACTTTTATATTTTAACGTTTTTTTTAATTTTGACATTACCTTCTTTCAGAACATGAAGATCGATCTATTTTCTCCGTGAGAAATATAGCACAAACGTGATCTGTATTTAACTATAAGTTTAGTATAGGTACATGCAGTGGTCCTCAAAGAAACCTTATCTTCAATAAACACTGCATCAATCACATATAATTATCATATATATAATGTTTGTCATTTAATCATTGAAAGTGATATAAGATCTATGTGAACGTTTTGTCTTTTCACATTGATCTTGTATCACATAGCTTTAAGAAAGCAAGCGTCTTCTTCAACGTCACACATAAACCAATGTCATCATCATAGCCATAGGGTTTTCGAATATAGAATGTTATTGATATAACAAAATTGTAGTCTAAGCGTGAAATTGATTCGAACGGAATTATTTGTCATCTGACAGTGGCATCAATTGTAACTTCTTGATAATTTTTGGGCCTGCATCATACACATGATATCCCATGATATGTATATTTGAGCTTCTTGCAGCTGTTTTTCAGGAAATTGCAGGGTTAATCCATACACTGTCTGACCCCCGGAGGTAAACGGAAGTCTGAATGTGTGATCTTGTGATCAACAAGTACAGGATTTCCATGTTGCCAATAGGACACATAGGTGAATTCAATTTACATAAACTAATGATCACGGTACTTGTCCTTTAAGAGTTACACTAGGGGGTTAAATACCAAATACAATCTGAATACTATACACAATTTAAATACCATAAACAATCTAGATTACATACACAATCCTAACACCATATACAACCTAAATAATCTAAATACCATACACTATCTATGTACCATACACATTCTTAATACCATTAACATTACAAACTACCTAACTTTGCTCTTGAACGATGAAGTTTGACTTCATACTTGTAAAACCAAATGGTCAATTAATATCTGATATTATTGATAAATCGATCGTCTAAAAGCACATTTATCATTGGATGTTGTAAGTAGCTTAATCTAAATATTGGACCATTAGCAATTTTCAAAGCTGCTTATTTGTTCCATGATAATAGCTCTTATAGTATCAACAGTTTAAAACATTTGATCTAATTATATAAGTACATGCAGAAACGAACAAACACGTTATTATCATTCTTATCCTGAGTATATATACATGATATATACATGATGATAATATATGTAAAGCTATTACAGTTTGGCAAGCAATTGCACACATCATGAACAATGCACATTTGTAAAAAGATTTGAATTAGGTTATTGAGTGGAAAACCAATCATAGCAAAAGGAATTTATTTATCAATTCTTAAAAGTAAAGTCTTACATCATGTATTGGCTGTGATCTTGACAATGACGTTTTACCTATAAAAAGTGATCTATGCATGGAATAACAATGTCTCGAGGTCTGTCTCTTAGTGTTCATTTGAGATGTAAGTCACAGATAATGCAACAAACAAAATGAATTGAAACTGATAACCTTCATTTGTCGTCCAAAAGGATATGTCCATCATATATCTTTCATTTATAACATGTACATGTATGCCCCTAGGTGATGTCTTATCAAGGATATCGCGTGCTTCTCAGTCTAGCATTGTAACAACAAATACGTTGTGCCAGCTCATTCTAACTAACAACTATTTAATATTTAGTCCTTTTTTTACGAATACAAAAACGATTTAAACAATTTCATCCATTCATTAACTAGTAAAATCGATAGCAGGAGTCACATATGATTGAAGTGTAGGAAGTGAGTTCACTAATGGTTACTTACATGGCAATGTTGGCACTTTCTAATCCTGTCAATATGTGTTCTGCTATATAGAAAGATTCAGTACGGAGATCACTTACCAACAAATAGCATTCAAATACTTGTTATTGATAACAATGATGTCGACCCAACGTCTTTGAAGGGCAGATACAATTAGCTTAAGACAGTTAATTGACGTGCCCTACAGCAAACATTTTTGAACCTTCCAGATGTATTCAATCAATTACTTGTTAATCTTAGCCCCATTAACACCGCCACTGTTTGTAAATTCATTCAAAGTAATATATATACATTGTTTGATAAATCAAATGAGCCTTGAAAAGAGCGGAGCTGAAGAATAGGTAATACCATAGACGGTAAAAAAAAATATCTTTGAAGATACCAATTTTATTACTTCAATGATTCTGTCTTTGTAAAGAATAACATGTAAGGTTTCAACCTACTGACTGAAGACTGTATATGTTTAACTGATAACATCTTATCCAGGTTCAAAACATTTTCACATGGGGTGAAGAATAAGTAAAGTTGAAAAAGAATACTGTAGCGCAAATTGCCAGATTTCCAAATGTTTGAAATAGTACTGCACCAACTGAACCCTTGAACGTTATCAAAAAGGAGGAAAAGTTATTCATAATAAACGAACTGACATATTTACTGTCATAATACATGTATATAATTTGACATACAGGATAATTCTTTTCACCGACAAGCCAAAATGACAAAAAGTTTAAATGTAATCAGTCAAATAATGATCGGCAATTTAAAGTTGTTTCCTGTATAAATTAGATGTGGACACGAAGCTCCATAAGATTCCGTCAGATCAAAGATTAGTGACACGTGACAATAGTGTAGTAGCTTAGCGTCAAATTTTGGCCAAATTGAAAAAATCTGGCTTAAAGTATGAAACTTAGCATGAATGATCATTGGACATGTATGTATTCATTTAGCCTAGGATCCAAATTTTTCGACCGCGTGTACCTGGTCACGTGACCAAAAATCCAAAATGGCTGCCACATTTCTTAAAAAATCATTTTTACCCATTTCAACCGTATTTTTAGTGAACTTTCAGACAAAATATTCTTAATGTAATAAATATTATGACAAAAGAAGGACTTTCTGACATAAAATGTTTTAATTTTCCAATTTTGATGAATATTTTATAAGAAAAATATCAAAATTTCAGTTTTTGAAAAACATTTTAGGGTGGCTTTCCACTCTTCATGATTAATGCTTGTATTTTCATGTAATTAATTTCATAACAACAATGAGATGTAAGTTTTATTTATCAAACATTAGTTATGTTATTTCCATTGATTAAAATCAAAAGTCTGCAGTATATTGTTTCTATAGCAACATGTGGTTTTATGGTGACGACCTTTGAAAACCAGCAGAACACCTTGTTAAGGATGTCCCCCTATGTCTATTATGTAGATAGTCATTAGAACATCCTTTAGAAATATTAAAATGTTGAAATGAAATCAAACTGCACAAGTCAAGGTGAATCTTGGCAAAGGTCAAGGTCATGGTATTTTCGCATAGATAAGGTCAATGTCAAGGTTGTCTCAAAATTTTGGCACTGCGTCAGAATTCAATCTTAAGATCATTGTATACCTTATAGAAGTATACGAAAATGGTAGCAATAAAATGGTTAATGTTTATATCGTGCTGAGGTTAATACCTGTTCATATTATGTGTAAGTTCATTATTGAGTGCAATAAGTTACTTAAGTTTTTTTAAATTATACCAACATTTTAGAAAGTGTGCAAAAGTACAAATGATTCCATGCTGTTGGTTAACTACAGTTATGCATAACTTATGCCTTTTTATGCAAATTTTGTTTGCATATCATTACTTCTGATGCTATATTGAGCCTCAGAGGCCCAGAGGTTTTATAATATCAAGTTTCTATGCATTCCTACAAAACCTTGAAAATAATCGCAACCATACTGAATCACTTAAAAAATCTTCAGATGGTCAGTGCTTTGTCAATTAAAGTTAAAGTAAAGTAATTTTGACAATAATAGTTCCAATCTTTACTTATCTTGCCTCAGAATCATGAATGAAGATGCTATAGTTGCTACCCAAACAATCCCGCATTATTATTAGCAATTCAGTGTAGCTGGCCTTTGACATCCAGGGAAGCACCACAGAGCAGTAAAATTGCGATGAATTGGGAGGGTTAAGTACCTTCACCTAATGTTTTCTTTAGCAAATACAAATTCATTATTAATGTTTAAAAGATTCCAAAAGTGTATCCAACTAAACAAGAAGACATATAGTCATCAACATCCTCCGCCAAATAAGTTTTCATTAAAATCTTAAATAGTTTTTGAGAAAAGTTGTCCCCTTTAACTCGGACTGACGCACTTTGTGGCGGGGGATAATAAAAATGTTCCTGCTAAGATATGCTACGGTGATATGGTCACTTTCAGGCACAATAGAAGGCCTACTTTTCAACAGAAACTGGTATCGATGTAAGAAATTGACTCAAAACAACTTTACTTATACAGAAAATACACATAAAAGTTAGCTATCTAACCTATCTGATTGTCAAACTGCTTGAGAACGACACAAGAATCTGTATTCTGCTTGAGAACGACACAAGAATCTGTGTTCTGCTTGAGAACGACACATGCATCTGTGTTCTGCTTGAGAACGACACAAAAATCTGTGTTCTGCTTGAGGAATCTGTGTTCTGCTTGAGAACGACACAAGAATCTGTGTTCTGCTTGAGAACAACACAAGAATCTGTGTTCTGCTTGAGAACGACACATGCATCTGTGTTCTGCTTGAGAACGACACAAAAATCTGTGTTCTGCTTGAGGAATCTGTGTTCTGCTTGAGAACGACACAAGAATCTGTGTTCTGCTTGAGAACAACACAAAAATCTGTGTTCTGCTTGAGAACGACACAAGAATCTGTGTTCCGCTTGAGAACGACACAAGAATCTGTGTTCCGCTTGAGAACGACACAAGAATCTGTGTTCTGCTTGAGAACGACACAAGAATCTGTGTCGAAACGTCGCATACAATGAACAAAGAAGTTGTCATCCATATACTCCTCAGCATTTTTGCAATGGTTATTATGATATCATGTCACCTTCAGTAACGCTTTTAATAAACAAAATATATTTATATACATCCCTATTCACCTGTTGTCTGCTTAGTTCAACAAAGTATATGTGTCCTTAAATTTTGTAAAAATAACTTTTTTGTTTTGAGTAGAAATACACATAAATCTAGCCTTGATTACACAATAATGTCACTTTTGATGGAGAAATATCAGATGAGAGACTTCATGGAAATACGTTAGAATAAAGATGTCATGTTTAATCGTTTGCACAATAAACATATTATTTACGAGATTGTAAATAAAGAAATATGTTTAAAAAATACAGTGAGCTTACATGTACAACTGATACGTATAAATAAACTTTATTAAGATTTTTTTTCAGAATAAACCCTAATTGTTTTATTCTCATGCATGTTGTGTTCTTATGATCAATTTTTATTTCAACTTCGTCACTACCTTAGAACAAAATAGTCTGTCCAAATGCAGAAAAATCATTCTTTCTATTCCCTTCAACGTTTGTAACGGCTCTAACATTCTAATCGCCTACATATCCTTCTTCGCTGTATTGAGCCTGTGGAAAATTCACAGTCAATGGTGCCGTTACAAGGTTGTGTTTTTGACACCTGCTATGGACACATACTATAATAATATAACTTTTAATCTTTTATATTCAAAATCGGATGGAATCATTTCAGGCTTTCAATCAAATTAGGTTTAGATAAGGTTTCAAATGTTAATTAATCTTACGTTTGTTTGTAAAACATAGAATTACTCTTGTCTTCCTTATACAACCAACTTCTTGAATGCCACTCAAATAGCTCAAATAATGTTGGTATGAAATATGATTCAAGTTTCATGACAATGAATTGGAATTTCAATATGATATACATATATTGCATGTCTATGTAAGAGAATTTAGCATACCGCCATACTGTAGTTCTTTAGTTTAAAGGCGAGATTAATTAGCTTGGTCCTTAACTCACTAGCAAACACTCATAGAGTTTCAGATCGACATTGAGTTATAATAATGCCATAATGTAGCATATTTGAAAAAAAAAATTCCCCCTCCAGCATAGGATAACGCATAGAAAATTCGAAGCATAAGCTAAGACCAACCTTGATCATGCCATTGACCTCGACTTAACACAATGTGGTAAATGATACATCTTATTATAAAGTCCTATCATTGTAAAATATTTTATCACTGTATAAACAGATCTTGATGAAAAAGACATATCCCAAAAAACGAAAACATACACAATTTTGTCAACTATTTTTCATTCTGATATTTATTGTCCAAAGAAATAAAATCAAAGGTATCGACTTTCGTATCTAATAATAAAGGGTAACAATAGCAATTGCAAATGTCACATAGATAACTGAAACAGCTGATCTTGAATTTATCATTAATTGTTTTATTGGTCAACTTTCTCAGCAATCGGTGAAATTAAAATACGATTTTTCACTGAGCAAATTAACAGGTGCAATGATGCTTTCAGGCATATCATGCCACCATTGATTTGATGAAATTGTAGGGTGACCTCATAAGATCACAGCAGTGACAACAGCGGTCCAGATTTTTTAACATAACTTTCATAAGCTATATATAAATTGTGAACTTTGTAAGTATTTTTGACAATAAGATAAAGAACATTTGATATTACCAGTTTATGAATATCTCATCTGGTGAGGAAATATTATAAGACATTGTAAATCTTCAAAATATGAACCAAACTTAACGAGATTTACCATGACCTTGAACTTTGCCAAGACTCCCTTTGACTTTGCTTGCCCATTTTGATTAAATTTCAACATTTCAATATTTCTATATAGGATATTCTATTGATTATCTCCGTGACACGAGGGAGATCTAGATATCCTTTAACAAGGTGGACTGTTGGTCCTCAATGGTCGTCACGCTACTGTTGCAATAGATACAATATAAGGCATATTGTTTTATTTTGATCATAAGAAATAACAATAACTATACAAAACCAATGTTGAATAAATAAAAAGGACTTCTCATTATTGTTGTGAAAATAGTTACACGAAAATGCATGCATTTAACATGAAGAGTGAAAAGAATTGAAGCCATCCTAAAATGTTTTTCAAAAACTGAAATTTTGATATTTTTCCTCCAAATATCCATCAAAATTGGAAAATTTTCGATTTTTATGTCAGAAAGGCCTTATTGTGTCAAAATATGTATTACCTTAAGAATATTTTGTTTTAAAGTTCCCTAAAAATACATGTACGGTTGAAATGGGTAAAAATGAATTTTCAAGATATTTGGCGGCCATTTTGGATTTTTGGTCACGTGACCAGGTTCCCGCGGTCGAAAAATTTGGATCCTAGGCAAAATGAATATATACATGTCTAATGATCATTCATGCCAAGTTTCATACTTTAAGCCTGATTTTTTCGATTTTGACACTATTCAGTTTAGGAGGTTATATTTGAAAATGAGTTTACTCGATGAATGATTTCTTGTTTCTTGTTTGTTTAGTACTGTGTGGAAGACGTTTCATGTAGTCTTACACCTGCAATGCCAGATAACCTTCATCATGAACACCAATGACCATCAGTTATGTAATTATCAATTTATTGAATCATTCGATATCCATTACCGTGAAGGTACTTTTACAGACCTTTAAGAAAGTTAATGATAGCAAGTTTATAGTTTCGTTGTCGCGTTTACTTCAAACATTTAATTTTTATCACTGTTTTAAAAAGATAGTTATCTGGGGAAAAACAAAAACTGCTCAATACATGTAGTTCTAAATGACTTCCAAATCTTGGAGGAGCATCAAGCAAATTTAAGGTTGTTTTTCAACATATATTTTTTACATTGCTCAACAAGATCTTCAAGGGTTGCAAAGACTGGTTCAAGACGTACAAAATCAGCACTCATTAACTGAATAGATCTGACCTTCAAAAGTTTACATGTTTCTCAATTACGAAAACATCGAATGATGTTTTGGCAATGAAAACTTTAACAAACAACGTAGCTGACAGTTGTTTTATTAGAAGTAATTTATTATGTTTTTACACAAAGGAAAGTTTTTAGTAGAAGTATATTACATGTATGTTCTCCCCCTTGTCTGGAACTCCCATTGGTTTTTGCCCAGACATTTATATCTTGATTCTGTCAGTAACAACAAAATCATGATTTAACATTACAGCATGGGGAAGGGGGGAATGCATTTGATTACATCAACAGACTACTAAAAGTTACGTCTGCATTTTTACGTGTACTTCATATTTGGTACAATTAACTAGTCAAACCTTTGACTTATCTTAATTCACACATAAGTTGTTGCATCACATATCAATCACATAAACCTCAACTAGTATACTAAAACCCATACCTCCCATTGTCATTTGTGTCAATGTGGTTTTGGTATCAATGGCTTCTTTCAAAATGCAAGGTGACCTGTCAAAAGGGAGTGTAACACACACCTCCAATTGTTTGGTAAAGGTCAAGGTTACATAACATTTATCAATCTTGATGTTGTTTTGCCTTTTAACCTCTTTTCGTTTGCAGGCTAGATAAAAAAATGTGAAGTTTCAGTTGTGTTTCAGAATATTGTATATCTATTAACGGCAGACAATAAGTAACTGTTGCGAAGGAAAACGTCAGATTGTGGAAGTCTTCCAGTTTGACTACAATCTAATTTATCGATTTTATGGTTTTACCTCTCCTGTGTATCAGTATTATACTTTTTTTCATGCTTCGCAATCTAAAGCTGCGAAGCGTCGTCCTTGGGTTTATCTAGAGCAACAAAATAAAAATTTAAATTCAAGGAGCAATGACCACCTCAGAACCATGTAGATCTAAGAAGTTATTAAGAGAAAACATAAAACGTTTGCTTTCCGTACATGAATATATTCTTATGAACAAATGAGATAAATGTATTTTTGAATAAAAGTTTTTGTTGATATTGACAAATTGCATAATTTGTTCCAACAAATGATGATATCTTTATTTGTATTTTTTCTCATTAACAATGTTTATACAGAAATTTTGCTTTAAAGTCAAATAGATCTTATGCGGAATATAAAATGGTCAAATAGAAACATAACTACCATACGTAGGTTGTACCTAAAACAATTCATTTATTTATGCAAATATCACTAACTTTTAGACATAAAGTTCATCTAATAATGGATAATTTTATTGTAGCTGCTGATTTATTGCTTAATAACCCTTAAAATATCAATTCCATAACGCGAGATTGAAGATACTGACTTTTTTATGTCCTTGATCTCTATGTTCGCCACTTGTTGTACATTGTTGTAATATCAAAAGGTGTTAATATCTGGAAAGGGCTTTAAAGCCCCTGTCACACTTCAGCGTATACTCGCTGTGAACGAGTTGCGTATGGCAATTTCTCTCATACGCAGCAATACGCACCCATGCGCAGGACACGTAACTCATACGCATCTTGGTTGTGTTGAGGTCGTTTCTTATACGTCGGCATGCGCTTGGACCATGTTCATACGCTTGATAGTTTTGAACATGCTCAAAACTATGCTGCGTATGGTTAACACGCAACGCATCAGTTTTACATCGGTCGAGGACGGTACATGTACGTTAGGTAATCGTGATGAGTATGCACTTCATACGCAGTGTTAATTGGTGTCCCGAACGAACGCACTGATAGCGCATAGAAGACGTACACAGAACGACCTTCAAGCAAATGTAGCACGAATGAAGAACGATCTCAAACCGATTGATAAACAATGGAAAATGCATTGTCCAGTTTTTCCTTCTGAGTAACGTATGACAAGCGTACTCATAGCGTACATAGAGTATATCGTGAATTTGATATAGATACCATGACGAAAGGGTTGGTGAGCATAATAACTCCCTATACGATTTGATAATTTTCATTGTGTTACCTCCTTTCATATAGCACTATGATGCTATAGTTGTAAAGAACTAAGAGACGAAACTATCAAACAAATACACATTAAAATTAATTAACCAATTTTTAAGAATTCCATCCAATTATATACTAAAATTAACCAAACTTTGAGGATAGAAACAAAATGAATGAAATATTTCTACTACTAATTCTAGTAAATCAAAGATGATAAGAGATGAATTAAACAATAAATAACATTACATTTCCATGCAAACAGAATCATAAAAAGCTAAAGATTTGTCTTTAATGTTTTCATTGTAAACTCCTCAGTTGCAAAGCGATTTCAGACTATGAAATATACCATTAGACTAAACCTGTGCACTATTCTATTGTTTATATAGGAGTTATCTAGGAAAATCTTATGGTCAAGTGTCTAGGTAACGGACAAATTTGAATAAGTGTTTTACAAATGTAAGTTATCCTTGAAAAAGGCAGGTCCGGACCAAATGCGACAGGATGAAACCGATGCTATTGTTACATCATGATACTGTGAGTAGAGGGTGGGTGCATGTAACAGAAAAGAATCAACCAAAGTTTTTATTGGGAGAAGAATGTTTTATATTCTGATATTTCGGAAAGTTTTATACCTCAATCAAGAAGTATGTATTCGTACAGAAATGATCAAGTATCAGGCGAAAACTGCGGACTGACATTTAAGTGTGATAACTCCTTTAATCACATGTGTTAGAGAAATGGATTCAGTAAACTTACATTTATCCAGTACACCTTTGTTTTAATAATTGTCTTGCAATTGGTAACAAAGCTTTTTGTTTTCGCAAGGTCCCTTTGTATATATATTACCTACGAAAACGTACTACAAAGACAGAAAGGTTGAACAATTATGTGAAAACGCAACGGGCTCGTAATATGCTCGCTTTGTTTGCGCAAGACATGCGGTAGACATACGTTGTGAGCGTCTAGAGTATGGTATGTATGCGCTCTGCATGTGCAATCATGTGTCACAATAAAGTGGGGATACGCAAATCATATGCAACTCCAACGCATCCTCAACGCAAAGAAAACACAAAGTTCGTAAATCAATCGCTCCATGTACGGAACAAGTAAGGCAAAATACGGTAAATGTTTGAGCGTACTGGTTGCGTATGAAAAAAAATCCATACGCAACTCAAGGGCACTTGCTATACGCTTAAGTGTGACAGGGCCCTAAGTCCCTGTCACACTTCAGCGTATACTCACTGCGTACGAGTATGAGGATTTTTCAGCAGCAATACGCAGCCGTACGCAGGACACGCACTTCATACACTCCTTGGTTGTGTTAATGTCGTTTCTTGTATGTCGATATGCGCTTGGGCCATTTTCATATGCTTGATAGTTTTGGACACGCTCAAAGGTATACTGCGTATGGTTAACACGCAACGCATCGGTTTTACATCGGTCAAGGGATGTACATGTACGTTAGCTAGTCGTGATGAGTATGATTTCATACGCAGTGTGACTTTATGTCCGGAACCAACGCATTGATAGGGCATAGAAGACGTTCACAAAACGCTCTTCAAGCAAATGTAGCACGTATGTAGAGTGCTCTTAAACCGAATGATAACAATGGAAAAATGCATTGTCCAGTTTTTTCTGATGAGAAACGTATCACAAGCGTACTCATAGCGTACATAAGGTAATTAATAAATCGTGAATTTGATATAGATAGCATAACGAA
Organism: Steromphala cineraria; assembly: GCA_916613615.1. Lineage (NCBI taxonomy): Eukaryota > Metazoa > Mollusca > Gastropoda > Trochida > Trochidae > Steromphala > Steromphala cineraria. Next base: position 23,936,789 of record OU744736.1, on the reverse strand, counting down.
AAGGGTTGGTGAGCATAATACCTTCGTATACTATTTGATAGTTTGCATTGTGTCTCCTTTCATATAGCACCAAATATTGTAGCTTTAAAAAATTAAAAGTCACAGCTATCCAACTATGATAACAAAGAATTTCATTCAAGTATTTGTTAAAAGTAACAAAACGTTGAGGATAGAAACATAATGAATGAAATATTTATACTACTAAGTCTAGTAAATCAAAGATGAGAAGAGATAAACAAATAATAGCATTACATTTCGATGTAGACAAATTCATAAGGAAGCTAATGATTTGTTTCTCATATTTTCATTGTAAACTTCGACCAAATGTACCATTTGACTAAGCCTGTGTACTATTCGATTGTTTATATAGGATTTATCCAGGATAATCGTCTGGTCAAGTGTCTATATAATGGTAAATGTTAGGTGTTTTACAAATTTAAGTTATCCTTAAAAAAGGCAGGTCCGGACCAAAAGTGGATGAAAGTGATGCTATTGTTTCAGCATCTCATGGTGAGTAAACAAATCCGAGAGGGTGGGTGCATGTAACCTAAGATCCGACCTAAACTTTAATGGGGAGAAAAATGTATTTTTCTCTCTGATATTTCAGTTCTAAAAGTTTCAATACCTCAATCAAGGGGTATATATTCGTACAGAAATGATCAAGTATCAGGCGTAAACTGCGGACCGCCATGTAAGTGTGAACTCCTCTTAATCACGTGTAATAGAGAAATGGATTTAGTAAACTTTAATTATTCAGTACACTTTTGTTTGAATATACTGTCGTGACATTAGATAAAAAAGTTTTTCGTTTTCGCGAGATTCCTTTGGTTATATATACATGTACAGTAGAACACGGATATAGCGAATACATTTTCAAGTCCCATCTCTATATAATATCATTAAAATCATATGCGTATATTGAACACCGGATAAAGCGAACTAAATTCGTTGGTCCCTTGGAGTTAGTTATATCCGAGTTCTACTGCATTACCAACGAAAACGTACTACAAAGACAGAAAAGATTAACAATTATGTCAAGACGCAACGGGATCGGAATATGCTAGCTTTGTTTGCGGAATATGCTAGCTTTGTTTGCGCAAGGCATGCGGTAGAATTAAATTGTTAGCGTCTAGAGTATGGTATGTATGCGCTTGCATATACAGTCGTCTGTCACAATAAATTGGAAATACGCAAATCATATGCTTCTCCAACGCAAAGACAACGCAAAGTTTGTAAATCAGTCGCTCCATGAGCGGTACAAGTAAGGCAAAATACGGTAAATGTTTGAGCGTACGTGTTGCGTATGAAAAGAATTCCATACACAACTTCAACGTACTTGCTATACCCTTAAGTGTGACAGGGCCCTTACTAAGTTAGATAACTTGTGCCCAACTTTTCCTTTTCTTCAATGCCTAAATTGACAATCGTTGCAGCTGAACATGGATTCGAAACTCGTGTCATGTCTCATTCAAGCCCACTGAGCTAACCATAATCACAAAGGCCAGTTGCAAATAAATGGAAACTTACTCTTCCATTTACATCGTTTTTGAGGTTTATCAATAACAAAACATTGTTAATGAAAATAAACATAAAGGTATGATATGTTCTATGTCAGTATCAAGCCGTTAATGATTCTCAAGACTAAGGTATCCAAACGTGTTTTCATTAGCTGTAAATAAGGGATCTACAAGCTTATCCTTAAACTTCTTGCTAGAAGGCTTATTAGAACAATGACTTGCTCTGACTGAGCTGCTTCTGTGGGGAGATAATGGTTTATACTTTTCATCGGGGAGAATGTCTAGCACGATAGGCTCTTGTCAAAGTCAGCTACATAAAAAAGCAATGTTGCTCCAATTTAAGTAAACGTTTCATGTTTTCAATATAAACAGTAGAAACGTTTTGCCATGATGAATATGATTTAAAAACTGATGTCATGTTTAATTGATATATGGTAAGCTAGTTTATGAAAAAGTACGACCTCGACCATTCAAGTAAAAGGAACCCTATGCTTCGTAGATGCTGCAGCCGTTAGGTGTTCATCTTTCCGGTGTTAATTTACATTGTAAGGACCATGATGTTATCTTTTCGAAACTGTTTTAGATGAGTTCGGGTGATCCACTTTCCATCCTCGATTATCCAGCGCTTTCGTTCCGATAAATCTACACTACAAGCCCTGGAAAACTTTATGAGGTTTTACCTCGAACCAAATTTTCTCCCTTTGCAATGACTCAGCAAAACGCTTACTTGATTAGTCGAGTTGTTTACGCAAGTAGTGTCTGCGTTTCGTTTCTGATTGGATAAACTTGAATGCAAAGGGTTGTCTTTGGTTTGAGGTAAAACCGTGTAAAGTTTTCCAGGGCTTGTAGTGTAGATTTATCGGAACGAAAGCGCTGGATAATCGAGGATGTCCACTTTCATGACATCCCAAGTATGAACATTATCTCCCCGCAGAGGCAGATCATGAAATGTTGATACAGCCTCTGTTCTATTTCAGGTATCCCTGGCGGAAAAAAATTGCACCGCAATCCATTGAATTTCTTAATCCATTGAATTTCTTTATTAAACTAGATTAGCGTTTGCGGGATACCGCAAAAGCAGAGCAGCCCCGGAACTTGGGGTTTCGCCTTACCCTGTTCCGCCTTTTACAGGCCTCACCAAATTGGGAATTTTCTCGTGACCTTGACCTTTGACACTCAAGGTCACACAATCAATGAACACATTTCATTGAGTATAACATTATTGTAATGAAATAAAGTGTTAAAAATTAAATTAAACCATTTTCTCCATATATGTTAACCTTGTTGTGACCTTGACCTTGACCTTGACCTACCCAAAACTTTTTGAAAATGTTGTACTTCTCAAGAGATAATATATACAAAATCTAAACTACATAGCACAAAAACTTTTCAAGTTATTGTGTTTACAAGGTATTGCAATAACTCATATCTCATGACCTTTACCTTTGACCTTCAAGGTCACACAATAATGAACACTTTTTATTGAGTATAACAATCATGTATTGATTAAAAGTGTTCATAGTTAAAATAAAGCATTTTCGCTAAAACATGCTTACGTCATGACCTTGCTGTGACCTTGACCTTTGACGGATTGTAGCCAAAACCTTTTCAAAATTTTTTACTTTTCCAAGGATGATATATACCAAGTTAGAGCTTCATAGCACAAAAACTTTTCAAGTTATCGCGTTTACAAGGAATTCTTAGAGTGAATACATATCTCGTGACATTGACCTTTGACCTTGAAAGTGAACGTGTCAAAATCGTTCCCCCGAGTTAGGAGTAATAAGGTATGAATAAGAGTTCTGGAAAGCTTAGTGGAAAAAAGTTATAGCTAGTAGTACGAGTGCGGCGGAGGCGATGGAAACTTCACAAAAACTGATAGCAGCCCCGTCCTTAGACGGAGCTGCTAATGACAACACTTCTCTCATTGAAAGGGTGGTTCATATCAATGCTTTTGCCATGATTCAGTAGCCAAAATATTATGATTTTAGAACAGCGTCGCTGATTGCACAAGTAACATTAAATGCCTCCAATCGGGCATCTCGCATTCTATACCTCAAAGTCGACGTAATAGAACAAAGGCTTTATCAACATTTCGTGACTTGATCTGCCTCTGTGGGGAGATATTGAAGTATGAAGAGACAGAAGAGGCACCATAATGTTTTCTCTGAATGTATTTTCTAGTTTTGCAAACATTGTTCTCAGATATGTTAGTGTGCCTTTTTCGCATTTACTTATCAATGCTACATCATGGAAATATAAACAAGTTCGATTTATCCTCAACAAATCCTTTTCAAACAAAGAAAACGAGTCTTTATATCATCAATGAACTTTATTAAGTTTATTTTTAAGCTTGTGGAAGCAAACGTGTTGCTGAACAGAAAAAACTTTAGATACAGGAATTAATATGAAAAGTTCATCACACATGACAATCAATTAAGGATTAGATTGTCATTGATTTGTTTATTAATTTGCCCTTTATATTATGAGATGCTTAATTCTATTGCATATTTTTGCTTATTCTTTTGTAAATTTCACATATTTACAATCTTACAATCTACATAATCCTGTAATCACAACACTTATACTAACTTCTTACACACACATGTACAGTATGTCTTAACCAAATGAATAATTGATCTGATGCACAACTTCTGTAAACATTTGTTTATCATCTCTGTATTAATTTTCTACTAAAATAAACACGAAAGGAACGAATTTTAAAGAAAAAAAACAGATCACTGCATGAAAAAAGGAATGGAGTGATGTTTTTAACTAACCATTTTGAAAATTCCATTGTTTCATGTATTACTATCAAAGCATGAAGATCTCAACGATAATGTCAAAACCCATAGCTTTTACTGCCAAATCTGTAAACTCTGAATCTGAATCTGAATCAGTATCAATCGCTTTACTGAAAAAGCAAGACGAGGTGATAGAAGGGAAACTACAACAAAGGTTCAAACCTTTCTCCAAGTTCAGTGTTACAAAGTATTTATCAGAGCTATCAATTCTATTTTGCCCTTTCAAATAACTGTGTTTGCAGTGGTATGATAATGCTTCCATGTAAGTGTTTAGCACCATTATGTAAAGCACACATCGATCAGTTGAGGTAAGTTTGAATACCAAAGTAAGGCGCTTTCGCATTTGGACCACAACCTTTTTGACTCGTCCCACAGATAAACCGTTTTTAGACTTAGCTATTTTTTCCCTTTTGTCTTTTGGAACTCTAAAGCGATGACTCCTCATCTGGTTTATCTAAAAAAAAATATAAATTAATTTAAAATGTCATACTGATATAAAAATAACCAAAATATGTTTAGTTTCTTTCCAGGAGTAATATTTGGTGATCATTAATCTATGAATTTCTGGAACATTTGTAAATATAACTAAAGGAATTATTTATATTGAGCATTTAAGAGTAAATTTTACTTTGCAGTTCCTGTTACCTTAAAATTGTTTTAATTTCGTAATATCTTAAATGGTCTTACATGTTTGCATGTTATATACACAACTAAAAAAGTTAAAGCACACCCCAAATAAAAGTTGACTTTTCAGTATATGCTGAAACCAAATTTAACCCTCATTATGTTAAATCAAGGAGTGTTCTATTGGTGATAAAATAAGGTTTTATTTTTAAAAAAAAACATGTCTCGTGAACGCAATCACATGCACATGCATCACGCAACATTGATTTGCACAGGTTTGGGTGCAATGCTACACTGAATTTCAGCCCAGTAACACCCATGGTTCGCTAGTTCCAGCCGATGCTCGCAGGTTTTACTGCAATGCATAGCCACAATGGTGCAGCCATGATATAAATTAAATAAGCTTGAAAGCAGCGTTTAACCCCACATCACCTCACCTCACCTCATGTGTTGCACAAACCAAAATTTCAAACAATCGCAAGTATTGGGTATTAAGGATCGGTTCCGACTTCATTACCGCTTGTTTCACTTTGGCTTCGCTCATGTGGTGGTACCATACGTAACTGATGTTTCTTGAAACACTGATTGACTTTATTTAAACTGCTTTGATTTGGTGGCACACACCAAGAGCTTGTACATGTAGTTACAATACTTTAACATCCATGTGTTTTGGATGAAATTCCATGTCCGTTTCCCTCTTTATTTTCATACACGTTTAAAGTGATTACAAAACTACTCTTGCAAATGACCAAATGGTTATTCTTTCAATATAAATTTGGTTTGTTTATTTCTCAAAAATCACAGTGGTGCTGTATATATATATATTGGGTGTGTATATTTTTCAATTTAATTATACGAACTGGGAAAGTGATTTTAAGGTATTGATATATTGGTGTTACTCTTTCATTATTTAGACTTGGATTTTCGGTCAACAGTGATTCATAATCGCTTGACTTACACTTACTGCAGAGTTTTTCTGCCCGACAAAGTTGCTGTGCTTGTTTACACAGAGAACTGCTCCACGTCTGTTATGAATCATTCGGCAAGATCCAGATGGGCATACCTTGAACAGAAAAAAACAGCCACTCTCTACCTAATGTATTTCATCAAATAAACAAAATAAAAAGAATTTACAATGATTACAATAACAACAATTACAACATTACAGTTCATTTCAAGTTAATTTCCAGTTTCTGATCACATGCCTACAGATAATACTGATACTAGTAAGATTTTGATACTAGATCAACACTGGTGTCTAAAACCTAATATTTCAAAAGATCAAATCTTCAGATATATTATGATGTTGATATTATTGATTTTTTTTATCTCAAGCAGAAATCATCCTGCTATATCAGCGTATATGTCTCCGTGTTATGCTCCAACTTATCCCTTGATATCCAATCACCCAAAAAAGTTGTATCACTATATTAAGCAAGCAAACTGCCTCCGATGCCTTCCCGCGGGCCCGTGTATGAAGTTCTAAATAAACTACTGAGTATGCGGCAAGAAGGTAAAGGTCGGGTTTGAAGAGCAAAAAAAGAAATGACAAATGATATCAGTATACCATTTGGTTTATAAAAAAATGGTTGCAAATCATTATTGAGGCACATTATGCTAAGCATTCAACTTACATATGATTAGCTGGGGCTCATTGAACGGTGGTGGGGTAACAAAATCGTACTTTTCGATTTTCCCAGCAGTTTATAATTTATTACATTTTGATAACTACGATGAAACTTTAATAACCTGTTGATAAAATTACCAATACTCTTTTGTTTTGGTAATGTTCTGTTTTTTTAGCCCTGGGATTAAATTCATTTTTCATGTTACTGAGCCATCATTCAATATATGCCTTTTATTGAGTGATAACTTGAGTTGTTATTTTGTAAGTGTGTGCAATTAAAGATATATTTGTACCTATAAATTATCCATCACTACATATAATGACTATGTTTTATCCTTTAGTTATTTATTTAAACTTGGTTTGAATGGAAGATCTTGCAATAATTAAGTTAAAGGGTATTTTGTTAACATCATGAAAAAAAAAACGTAACAGAAAGTCGTACACATTGATATTGTTCAATTTCTCTCCTTTTCCTTTGCCTGTAGAATTCTTCATGTTATTTGAACTGCCGTTTGGCTTGTATAGATAAGGCAAAACATTGCCCCCGTCAAACATTCCATGGAAAGTGATACGTCACTCTCTGAAATGGACGAGTCTATCTTATAAGTGATATTTTTTAATAAGGAAAGAAATACCATGCAAGAGGATGTAGCAGTTCACACGTAAGAATTGGTTATACCCCCTTTACATGTACACCAAGATCGTTCTCAGTAGGTTCTTGGATAAATTTTCAGTACGGCCTCAAACTTTCCGAGAACTGTCTGAGGACGAAATGAACGTTGTGGCAACTTTATGAACTGGCTCAGACGTACTTAAAACGGGAAGGTGCTCCAGAACGTTCGACAAGTTGAACGTTCTCCCCGTCCTGAAATTACAAACCTACTGAAAACGGGATTACCGTTCGATCTTCGATGCTTCGATCTGGCTAAGGACGAATAAGAACGTTGCGTAGTCGGGAATCAATTGCAATATGTTTGTGCACCCCTTCCATTCCGTCCTCAGCCAGGTCTAACTCGTTCTCAGTACGACTATAGTCATTTGTTTGTACGTCCTAATAAGTGTGGAATATTGAAATTGTTCTGATTCAGTTTGTAGTGCGTTCTTACACAGTCATAAAGGTTATAATAAGGGCCTCATTGCGTTCTACTCGTTCTAAGTACGTTTGCACAATTCGCACATAGTTCTTACTACGTTTGCATTTCGGTATGTTAGGACGGGTATAAATACACATATGTTAATACTTTTATCATTCGGGATAGAGAAGTGATAAGAGAAACATGAACCAAGTTACATGAAGATCTCTGCATGAATGTGGGTTTCCTACAGTTTGTGGTGGAAGCAGAGAAACAATGTAAAGTTTTGTTTGCCTGGGCCACTATGGCTTCTACAGGGCTAGTGGATCTGGTATTTGATTTCCAGTGAACAACTTTCCTCTGATCATAATTCTTCTTCTAATGTAAAGTGTTGTTTGCCTCGGCCACTATGGCTTCTACAGGGCTAGTCGATCTGGTATTTGATTTCCTGTGAACAACCTTCCTCTGAGCATTATTCTTCTTCTTTGGAGGCATGATGTTTTCACCTTGAAATTGAGAACATTAATGAGAACGGGCAAAGACGTGATGGGTATGGATAGAAACGAGCCAGAACTGGATGATTTTACAATTAAGACGTGCTGAGAACGGAATGGAATCAGGACGTAGTGAAAACGAAAAGAACTGTCTTAAAACAAGTTGGTCGAAGCTAGGACGGAATTGTGCGTATCAAGAAAGAGATTGGTCTAGTTTAGAGCGGATTTGAACTGCCTAAGAACGGAGTTAAACTGGTTGAAGACGTCCTGAAAACTAGGCGAACGGGCAATACTATAAGAATAATCAAGGAGTTGCGAGGCATTACGGATTATCTGTCCTGAGTTAATTATTGTGATAAACTCCGAGCTTCAGCGAGGAGTTTGACACAATAATTCACGAGGGACAGATAATCCGTAATTCCGAGCATCGAGTTGGTTATTCTTTTTCTTACCCAAGATAACTTTGATGCGTAAAAAGGGTGGAAAAAGGGAAACATTAAAAAACTACGCTCGACCGGTTAAGTACAAATTGTACTCATACGCCATTCATAATTTTGCTCACTACTTCAGGATGGGCGGTTCTAAGTAGTTCGCAACTCACAATCTAATTTGAAATAGTTTTTTATTTCGATGTCACATTATATCAATACAATTATTGTCTCATATCATTAAAAAAACGTTTTTATTGGCTGCGCACAAAAGGAAAAAAAAAATAAGACGTCGCTAGCTTTCGTCTACGTTTGACAAACCTAGTGAGGAATGTATGACGTCACTGTTTGACGTCATGTTTAATGACGTCATAAAGCTATGACGTAACGATTGTACGGCCGGCGCCTCTCCCACCTAGCGCCGCCTTGAAGATTTAAACTTGTATTTACGGCAAAGAAAACATCAGACGGTATTGATTTCTCATTTAAAATGTTGTAGTAGTGTGTGACTTTCGCAATTTAAGTATAAGACTTTTCATCTATATCTCTCAACTGAAATACAGGATCCAAGCGAATCATGAATGAATGCAAAATAGTTCCGTCAACCAATCAAAATGCGAGTTATTTTTAGAAAAACTGTCATTCCCATGACCATTATGCAAACTTTAATACCCGGCATATCCTTGCCCGCTTGGGTAAGAATATCCAATCTAAACCTGTTAGAAACTGCCTGAGATGCCTGCCTAGATGAACGTGCTGAGAACTGTGTATGAACGAACTGGCGTCATATTTGGATAAAATATTAACAATTGTTGCTTGTTTCCATCCCGCCCATGGCCGTTTTGCTTTTAATTTTGGATGGAGTAGGACGTAGTGAGAACGACCTTGGTGTAACTGAGGCATTATGATGAAAATAATTCCAGGTTCTCACGTGCAGTCTCAAAGCAACATTGTGAAAAGCATCCTTAGACCAGGCGTCTTTATTTCTTTCGCTTCACTTCAAAATAGACCCTGTAGCCATACCCGTTATATCCGCCGATTCAGCAAAATGGAAAGTTCATTTTCTATTAATAGTACAATCAAGAAACGCGTCTCATTTAGATGCAAGGAGCTATACTTACTGGAGGTTATACACGGTGCAATAACTTTCTCCGACTCAAGAATTTTTGTCTTTACGTTCTTTACTACATGTATGTATTTTATCTAATAAATCGATGTTATTTTATTGAAATATCGAAAGTTTGATAAGAATGTTTGATATAGTTTGAAGACCAGAAGTTGACAAGAGTCTTTAATAAAAGTGTTTCCAGTATATTTTAATTGATTAATATGACTTGTGGAAGTACAATTCATATTCTTCATTGGGCCTCTTCATCCTTATCATACATGGATATGACTCTCAAATGCTGTAATATTGGTATGTTCAGCAAACCGATAAATTGTAAGTTTTGTATTTTCAAGGACAAACATTCGTGCATTTTAAATCATTTGCATAGAACAAATGTACAATGGTCAAAATTAAATCAGCACTGAACCATTATGAAAACAAATGCAATGAATTATTAAAACAAGATGTCGACATATTTATGTTAAAAAAATACATTAACAACGAGCGGGAAAAGGTTGATTTATGAGTAATGAGAGAAAGTTTATTCGAAATGGGGCGTCACACGTCGAAACAAGGAAAGCTTTGATTGGATCTATAGATAAGCCATAGACTTTACTGTGATTGGTAGCTGCTGTGTCGGCGGATATAACGGGTATGGCTACAGGGTCTATTTCGAAGTGAAGCGAAAAAAATAAAGACGCCTGGTTTACAGGATGTGTGAAAAGGTGAGACCAGCTACATGCTGAAGGATTATGCACACAACATTGTTTTTTTATCCCCCGGCATATTATGCTTTGGAATATAACCGTTGGCTCCGTCTCTCTGTCCGTCCGTCCGTCTGTCCGTCCGTCTGTCTGTGATCATATTGATTCATCATCGCATGAAATTGTGCCTTTTGGGGTTTTCAACTTTCTGGAATTTTTTATTTTTGCGGTTTCCATGGAAAGGCAACTTAGAATTGTGTCTCCAGAGCAGAACTCAAAAACAGTTTGGCCTAGCTTAATGAAACTTCGTATGTTGACTAACCATCACATGAAGTTTTGCCTTTTGGGCCTTTTAAAATTTCTTGAATTTTTTATTTTTGTTTTCATGGACTTAACTTAGAATTGTGTTTCTGGAGCAGAAATCAAAAATATTTAAACCAAATTTAGTATATTGACCAATCATACATTTAGTTTTACCTTTCTGGAATTGTTTATGTTTTCCAGTTTCCATGAAAACGCAACTCAGAATGGCGTTTCCAGAGCAGAATTTGAAAACTATTAGAGCTAGCCCAATGAAACTTAGTATATTGACTAATCATGACATGTAGTCCTTAGGGCTAATTCAATTAAACTGTTTACAAATGTGCCTTTTTGTGTTTTCAAATTGCAGGCAGTTTAAACTCAATGACATTCTTTATTCCAACATTACAAAAAGTTTCTAAACTGTGTCTCACCAAGGAATGAAGAAGTTTTAAACAAAACGCATAATCAGTCGTACAGGATAGTTGTTTTCCTTTCTCTTCACATTAACATAAGGAACTTGACGATGGCATTTCACAAGCATTTACTTATCAAAAAGACCTAGCTGTGGTTTATCATAGTCTTCTGATGGTTATTGAAAGTAAAACTAATCTAGGTGCATGTATGAATACAACATTATTCACACAATCAGTATATCAAAATATATGCTTAAATTGATCATTTAATTTCAATGGGGCCCGGTTGGTAGGCCATCACTTCTGATGGCTCTTGTTATTCATAGTCTTACATATTCATCAAGAGAAATTGTCCGATGATTAATTAAACTATCGATTTATTGAAGGTTTGATTTGTTCTGGCGGTGTTTGATATGTTTGACATGGGCCTGTAATGTTAGCTTGTAAAGTTTTACACAACGAGGGCATACAACGGGGAATCACGGGCCCTTCTAACACGCCACGAGGCAGTCACGCTTTAGTGCGTTTTAGTCTGTTCACCTGCTTAATAAGGCGGTGTATTTATAAAGTAGTAATGAAGCCATTACATCGTACTTCTCTATCACATGTCATTATTGACAAAGTTTGCTATATGTGACCTCAACACTCATAGAGTAGCTATTTTAAGAAATCATTATGGTTTATTGTATCAGCAAGCACTAGATGATAAGGAAGAGCAATTTATGAATGACAACTTCTTTAATTATGTTAAGCAACATTTCGACACAGCTCCTTTTTTTCGTTGTGAAGCAAATCATTTAAAATGCCTCTAAAAAGTTAAGTGCTACATGTAGATGTAACCTGCAGGTTTGTTATTTGCACATGTTGACAGTCGTGAATAGATATACTTACCATTCCATTACACTTTGACGGCAGTGTTTGGCTTGATAGCTCACAAGTCAATTGTTTTGAGTCATACGATGGGGATGAACAGGAACAATCTCTGTCACAGAGCACATGGCACAGTTTTACCCCAACAGGGACAGTTGACGCCAGGTATACAGTGGAAATACAGAACAGAGCAAGTGTTGCAAACATGCTAGTTGTGGACTGAAAATGTTGGTAATGATTCTGATTTGACCAAACCAAACAGCAATTTAGAATATCTCTCTGCTTGAATAGATGGCATTCGGGTAATTAAGATATCAAGTTTTCATCTGAATGGACACCAGTGATGGCAAGGTATTTGATTAACTATCTTAATACTTTTTAATCTGACTGTTTAATAACTTATAATGTCTTATTGTGAAATTGGCTCGAGTATTGATTCCCTCTGTAAAACATAACAACCATAGGCATAAACACACAGACAAACATATTCTTTAAGGAGAACATAACAGTCCCCAATATATTCTGTAAGAAATAAACAGCAAGCATAAAATGTAAAGAAATGAAAGCAAAATGTTATGTAAATGTAATTATAAAAAGTTGTAAAAATCACTTTATCCTAAATCTTCCTATTATGTCATATGGACGTAATGGTGGATTCATTATTCAGTGGATTACATTTTCAATTTAAATGTTTTACAACATTGTCATATAGTGTATTTCATTTTGCTTAATAGATCCCTAAAAGTTGAATTCCTACAAAACAAAGGATTTTTTCTACAGATGCAAAATATGTTTTCCAGCTCTGTTTCATTTTGATATTTCTGATATGAACTAAATTCTCTTTCAAACATTCACAAATGATAAATGCTTTCAGACAAATAAGTATTGAATAAATGCACATTTGGTCTCATATGATGTCATTGCAAGTACCATTTCAGACACAAGTTGATACTGCTCTATTTGAATATTTTGAAGTTATCACAAATACTTGTAATATATAGTTTATTGTATTCATAAAATCGTAGTCCTGATAGGATTTTACGTTTTTTACACAAATTACTTTTTCGATAATTAAAAACAGCCAAACAATCTTTGGAGGTATCCTCTATCATTATGAGAATTTAAAGGGGTTTGTGTATTGGATGTTGTCAAAAACAACGAATATGAATATTACATGATAAGCCAATTTTAACCCTTGTTCTGAAACCGTTTATGTTTGCTTTAAGGTACCCATATCAAAAAGGATCAAATAACTACTAAATGAAAGAAACAATAGAGAGACTCCACATCAATTCCTTTTAAAAAGGCCCATATCATATATATAAGGTAATTACAATTGAAATTATTTTTAAACGTCTTGTTGTAGTAAATTGACACTGAAAAGTGTTTTGGTCAGACATTGCAATGACCAAGTATAAAAGTTGTGAAAATACTGTTTGATGCGTTTTTCCTACAAAATCATTCATAATTGATCAATAGTCTGAAAAACATGTCACACTTTTCATAAGCTGCAAGTCAATGTTATATTGGAGATTTTTATCTCTTAGATTCTGTACATACATTTCCCTTTGAGATCGAAATTTAAGATCATGGATTTTTAAAAATAGGAACCTTTCTGTCAATTCTATAATCCCTTAATTCAGAACTTTGCCTGAGAGCCAGGATCCTTTATCAGTTCTACTTCACTTATTTAATTGATGTCAAAATCTTAACAAATAATGACCAAAATATACAAAAGTCACATCAGGGACCATAGTGATTACATTTATGCAGTTTTATCACATTCGAATAAATAGTATCTGAGTTAGGTGCGGAACAAGCTCACACTATTACAAAAAGGAGTAAAAAATCTAAACAAATTTTGGAGGCATCTGACCAAAGTAAACAAAGGCATAGCTAGGGACTATAGTGAGTACTTATATTAGGTTTTGTGACATTTGGAAAATAGTATCACAGTTATGATCGGAACAAAAATGACTTCCTCAAACAGTCACTTCTACAAGAAATGTCGAAAACCTAAAAATCTGACGAGGGCATCTGAAAGAAAAAGACAAAAGGCACATCTAGGGACTTGAGTTATTACATATTTGAAGTTTCGTAACATTTGAAAAAGAAAATAGGGTATCTGAGTCATGAGCACAACAAAGAGTGTGACGGACGGAAGGACACGCTGTCCGCTGTATAACCTAACTACTACTTCCCTAGTTACACGTAAAGTATGGATATTATTTTTGAAAATCTAATACTAATCTGACACTCAATATATACATACATGTACATATTAACATGTTGGTTCTGTGAACTGTAGTCACATTTGCAATGATTATAACATGCATATGTCCTATTGCAGGGTTCCAGGGTTTCCGGTTTTACCTCTCATGGGATGAATGTGGAACACAATAGGCTCTTGTCAAAGTCAGCTGCATAGAATAATATAATGACAATTTTTAAGCCTAATATCCAGTGCAAGCACTGCTCATTGGCTGTACATTATTTTTACCCTGAAGGAATTGTACTTTCAAAGCCGCTATTAAGCGCTCAGCGCGACCACATAGGTCCGTACTTCCCGTATTCAGGTACCCAATTGTACAGCTGGGTAGGGTGAATGCAATGTGGATAAAGTGCCTTGCCCAAGGACACAACACAGTGTAAAGCCCAGGTCACAAATCTTTGGTGTCTCCACCATGATTTGAACCCGGGTCTTTAGCGTCAGAGTATAATAGACAATGTTTCTCAATTAAAAGTGACACATAGTATCTTTCTTAAGATTTCATTTGGTCTTGATAAGATAAAAAATATCCCATATGATGATTGAAGTTCATATCTCATCACTGGACTTGGAAATATATCCATTTATGCTTGATTTTATGGACACATCAAGAAAACATCTCAAATAAGTTTAAAATTTGATTTATGCATCCAATTAATCTACCTATTAGTTTCAATACCTAATAAACACTATCAAATCGAATATGTCTTCCTGTCAGCTTATGACAAGGTTTCACAATTACGTTTGGCGAATTAGCGCGCGCCACTCGAGCCACATTGTCCGGTTTTCGATCAAAATCCCGACTATGAATGGCCGTATTTTCGCTCTTATGTACTGATTTACCTTTGACTTGTTATTTTCAATAACAGTTAGTGGTTCACAATGTTATAATATCAATTTCAAAATTTGACATATGTGATCCTATTAACATACTCTGTGTCACTTTAAAGTCAATGTTTCATGTTTTCAATGTAAATAGTAGCAACTTTCTGAGGCCAAGGACCATGATGTTAGTTTATCGTTTTAGAATGCGTGTGAGACAGAAGGGAAATCATGATATATATAGAGGATCATTAACGACCTTCCATTTAATACTCTTTTGATTAAATTATTTATCAATAATAATATTATAAATTTATTAGTTAATGATTACAAGCGAAAGCGAGTTTGATACCAAATCATTCACGAGTTTGATCAAAATAATACCAAATGGAAAGAGGTTAAGTATTCCCTATACTTGCCCTAAAATACAAGCAAACATGCCGACAGTGTGCTGAAACATACACTTCCGAGACTCGGCAGCCATTGTGATGGCACGCTTACATTGTGATATCATAACAACAAACACCTGTGACGTCATACTTCCATTGTCGTATTACACTAGTTTAAGATTGCAGTATCAATATTACACTACGATATCTTATACGGGCGAGTAATAAACTCTTATGTTATATGATATTTCCCGGCTTTCAAGCATTTTTTCAAAAAGTTGATTAGCTTTTTTCGCATTTTCTCATACATGATATATCATATGAAATATTGTCTATATTACAAACTTTCTATCAGTCCGCTAGCAAGTTATGCCTAGCAAAAAACATTGAATCTTAATATTACCAAGAGTATCTATTATGGGTTTTTTTATCAATTAGATGCAAACTCTTTGTTATATAAGAAAGACACTTTAAATACAGGAACAAATAGGATAAGCACATCACTCATTACAATCAATATCGTATTAGATTGATTTTTACTTTGGCTTTTATTGATATCGTCATATATTGTTTTCATTTCAATAGAATAACTACTTTATGATGAAACTCCTATTAAAATTGGCAATGTGAAATTGAATTAGGATGTATGTATTGGAAGTATCGATATGTATCAAAATGACCTTGGTTTTGACAGTTGTGACCGTGGTTCAGACTGTTATAGATTTGCTTTGTAGGGATGATTAATATAGTACGTTTTTGATTAAACGTCATTATTTTTACTCACCGTAGACAAGAGACCTTAGCCTCTTAGCTAAAGAACATGTAATCGACTCATTCCCACTGATGTAATGAAACATCATTACCCCAGAGCAATCAGAGTTATCCGCCCAGTCACTAGTCCACTAGGTGGCGTGACCTGTCATCCAATTAGATTCATTCACATTACAGAGTCGGTAGTTTGCAGACATTTAGTTTAGCGTGGTCAATGATTTTGCAGAGGTTGCCCCAAATTATATCGCAGTAAAGAGTGCCGTGTATTATAAAGATTATAATTCATATATGCGAATTATTATTATATCATTTTACATAGAATACTTACTGCGTGTTTGGTTATAATAGAAACCAGTTTGAGAAATTCGTTAAACAAGTGATGGAACATGAAGTGGTACTGTTCCAAGTGAGGTCAAAACTGTCCGAACCTCAGGCGAGATGATAGACACAACTAAAACCGTTTTTAAAAAATCAAACTACAATTATTTTCCAAATGATGATCATAATCAAATAGAAAACCTAATTGTTTACAGCAGAATTTGCTCGAAAGCATTTTCTTGAAATGACAATTGACAATACTATCCTTGAACATGTTTGGATCAGAACACTGTCCGAACCCCGGTCAGTTACAAAGTTACCAAATAATACTGATAGGTATATCATACGAATATGTTAACATAAAATGAATGAGCTGTATGAGTGGCATTTGATGGTGTAAGTATAAATTACGAGTCAATTAGCCGTTTTACTTCTGCATTTCCCTTTAGGTCAAGGTCATTCATATGATCCATTTGGCTTTACATATGATGTGTATGACGGGTCATACGGTTGGTACACCCTGCCAAATCCGACTAAATGATCTGTATGCTAACGCTTTTAACGACGTATCAGAATTCGAGAAATATATCTCAGGGGTAATACTAAGATGCTTGTATCCTGATTAAATAGATTAATTATGGCTCAGACACAAAATGCTGTAATAAATGTGTGTGCCACTTCTGTATTTTTGTTTAAATAAAGACAACATCATAATTTTGAATTGTTTTTATTATTATTTAAAATTATTAGTATCATAACATGAAAACCTTAAAAAAAATGTTATAGCCTATAGCTTTTACTGCCAAATCTGTAAATTTTGAATCCGTATCAATCGCTTCTTTGAAATAGCAAGACGAGGTGATAGTGGGACCACGAACACAAAACTTCAATCGTGTCTCAAAGTTAATTGTTATGAAGTATCTATCATGGCCACCATGTCTTTTTTGCCTTTGAATTAATTCTTGTTTGCAGTTTTTGGCATTAACTCTCATTTTCTTTTCTTTATTTGAAAAGCGTGTCATTATTAACAACTTACAACAATCAGCTGTAGAAAATATAAACAACATAGTATTGAAGCTTTGCAGTCGGACAACAACTTTCTTGACTGACCCTACAGATAAACATTTTTCTGACAGATAAAATTGTTCTTCTGATCTGTCTGGAATTCTGAAGCGGTGTCTCCTCTTCCGGTTAATCTACAACAAATTATGATATATTGTAGCATATCTTACTTATAAAGAGATTATCATATGATGTTTAGTTTCTTTCAAAGTAAAATTGCCGAAATTGTTAATGTAATAATACCACCCAACCTCTAGAACACTTGACCATTTGATTGCAAAAAAGAGAAATTGAGAATGCAATGTTAATTCAATAATTCCTTAAATGCCTTTCAATTTCTAAAATAATTAGTGTACTTGACTTGTGTCTTTCTTCTAAAGAAATAATCAAATGATGTTTAATCTGCTTCCAAAAGTAATATTTGGTTGCAGATTGGCAATGTTGCAAATATAAAAAGAAGCAAATAAAATTAAATTGGCACTGTAACCGTCAAAGCATAGAAGACTCGTTTTCTGCGTCCAGTTGGACAAACAGACAGGGGTTTTGAAATGATTACTGGATTATAAGCAATACTTAGGATCAAATTTTACCAATTTGCAGTTCTTATTGTCCCCCGCCACAACGTGGAACGGGGGACATTGTATTCAGCGGCGTCCGTATGTCCGCACGTCCGGATCCTTGTTAACGCGATATCTCACGAACCGTTGCACCCAATGTGCAGACACCAGTCACTTTTGGTTACCTTGACCTTATTTTCAAGGTCACAACGGCACTTTGACCACTCATGAAACGCTTGTTAACGCGATATCTGATGAACCGTTGCACCCAATTTGGTAACAGTCTCACTTGGGGGATTACACAGACACAAGTTACTGCGGGTGACCTTGATATTATTTTCAAGGTCACTACAGCACCTCGGCCACTTTTGAAATTCTTGTTAATACAATATCTCTTAAACCTTTTTACAAAATGGCTTCAAATTTAGTCACAGCCTATATTGTGGGACTACGCAGATACTGTTGATGACCTTGACCTTAAATTTCAAGGTCACGACAGTTCTTTGAACACTTTTGAAACATCTTATATCTTATGAACCGATTCATGAAATATCCTCAAATTTGGTCACATTCTACATTGAGGGATTACGCAGACACCATGCAGTCACTTTGGGTGACCTAGACCTTAATTTCTAGGTCACCACTTTGGCCACTCTTGCAACTCTTGTTTACTTGATATCTCATAAACCACTGCACCAAATGTCTTCAAATTTGGCCAGAGCCTACATTGGGGGAATTACGCAGACACCAGTCACTTATTTTCAAGGTCACTTTGACCACTTTTGAAACTCTTGTTAAAACCATATCTCTTGAACCATTGCACTTATTGCCAATGGGAAGATTAGCATTTGCTTATTGTGACAATTCTATCGCAATATCCAAGCGACGGGGGACATTGCCACATTAATGGCAAACACTTGTTATGTCCAAATTGTTCTAAATCATCAATTACTTGAACGGTTTTGATATTTCATGTTTGCTTGTTTACAACATCATTTTACACTGACATGTAAAGTTCGGTATTGATATAACAATGATAACTACTCTCCCATTACACAGGCTATAATTTTCAGACAACAGTTATTCAAATCTACCTTGAATCACACTCACTACAGAATTGTTCTGCCTGATCTAATTGCTGTGTTGGTTTAAATATATGATAACTTGCAGTTCTTTTTGCATTAAAATTGTCAAACGATATTTAATGTCTTTAATAATTTTGATAAACTCTGCAAAAAAAGAAACACACAGGTTTTGGAATGAATTAAAATTCACATATCTTTTCACAAAATATAATTTCGATAATATAAATGTTTGGATATGATTACAAGTGTATAAATCGTGCATCAAGAAAATGATTCAAACGCAATGCACGTGAATTGTGCAGGAAACATGATTAGAAACATTGAATATAAAGGCCAACGAAAACTGCTCATTTCACTGCAGAATTTGACGACTTATACGACTTGTGAAAATGCCAAGATTGAATGCAGAAAATCGTAATATAATTATTGGTCGTTTAGAAGCAGGCGAATCACAATCTAGTGTTGCAAGACGATTCAACGTCCACCACAGCACCATATCTCGGCTATGGGACCGCTACAACAGCTTCAACACGACGAAAGACCGTCCTAGGAGTGGCAGGCCAAGAGCGCCTACTCCAGCGCAGGATCGCTTCATCCGCGTATATCACCTATGTTATCGGTTTGCCGTTGCCTCTAACTTGGTTAACCAAGTGCCCGGACTACGTCGAATCACCTCTCAGACCATCAGGAACCGTTTCCGTGAAGCAGGTATTCGCCCTTATCGACCCAAAGTTGGACCAGTTTTGCGACGTCTGCATCGGCGACGACGTGTTCAGTGGTGCCCGAGAGTGCAAGCATGGGACCTGGGGAACTGGCGACGGGTCTGGTTCAGTGATGAGTCCAGGTTCCTGTTGCACAGAAGGGATGGGAGACAACGTGTCTACAGACAGGCGACCGATTTGGTGGAGGCAACGTTATGGTGTTGGGGGCCATGTCCTACGCTGGAAAAAGTCGACTGGTGATTGTCCAGCGCAACATAACGGCAAATCGTTACATCAACCAGATTCTGAGACCCCAGGTCCTTCCACTTATTGACCGCAAGAGGGAGTTGTTCCAGCACGACAACGCCCGTCCTCATACAGCACCTGTGACAAGTGCCTATCTAGAGAATGAGAACGTCAGTGTACTCCCATGGCCTTCAAAATCACCGGATCTGAATCCTATAGAACACTTATGGGATATGTTGAACAAAGGTGTGCGACAACGTCGACAACCACCTCAGACACTTGCACAGCTTGCCAACGCGTTGCAGGAGGAGTGGCAAAGAATTCCCCAGGCAAAGATTCGCAGACTTGTGGAATCAGTTCCTAGACGGTGCAGAGCTGTGCTTGCTGCAAGAGGTGGTGTAACTAGGTACTGACTTTAACGCCCCCTTGTGTCATTCAGGGAAGAGTGAATTGACTCGGAAATGACTCTTAACGAACAACTGTACATTAAATGGAATATGTGCCGATTTTCAGTCACTTGTATTCATTTATGATCGATTTATGCATGGTTTACTCTGTCCAATAAATATCGAAATATTTCACCTGTGCGTTTCTTTTTTTGGCAGAGTGTATTTATTGTCTATTTATATGATCGTCTCCCTTTGTCTTAGTCTATATATTTATATTCATAATGAGAAAAACAAATATTTGATGACTGTTATATTTGAAATATACATATTTGTTATTTCATGGAATGTTCAAGTCTCACCAAACACCTGGTTTTCGGCTTGACCAAGTTGCTGGGCTGGTTCACACAGAGAGCTGTTCCACGCCTTGTATTAACCTTTCGACAAGATCCAGGTGGGCACACCTTGAACAAAGACACTGAACAAACTTACCAATGAGGTGAGATGATTTGGGGTTAACGCCGTATTCAAGAATATTTCACTTATATCACGCTGTTAGTATTTTGACATTAAGAAAGCACCTAACACTATTGTGAGTATAATTGCGGTGAAACCCGTGAGCATCGACTTGAGTGCATCCAAGTCACCCTGCGTGTAGAGCAGTTCTCTACTGCAGAAAAAATACCGAGCCTCTTGAGGACCTCTTGAGCTAGAAATCTTGATTCGAAGGCAAATAGGCTAACCATTGCGCGATCTCGATTCACTTACCAATGAAAAGTCAAAGCTAAGCAAGACATGTACAACAAATATATTCTGAATTAATAACAATATCTGCCTATGGAACGTTATGTGTTACTTGATGTGACTGTTGTGAGCAATAAGTGGTGAAGTAAATAGGTTTTGAACAAAGTTCATAACGTAATTTCAGAGATTCATCTAGTATGCATAACTGAAACGTAAATAAGATTACAACAGTCCCATACTCATTTGTAGTTCGTTATGGATAGATTTTAACGACTTTTTATTGTAAAAATCAATCTCAAATGTTAATTTAGAGGTGAGAAATAGTTGTACTTACAACATATACAAATAGTTGCTTTGAAACTACATGTATGGGCAATTTGTATGTACTATGTTTATTTTAACTTATTCAATAATTATATATAGCACCAAGATGATACTGTTAATACTAGATCTACAATGGTGTCAACAATTCCTTTATTTTCTCATAATTTGTCGCTTTAACACATTTAATGAAAAAACGTCAATCACAGCTTAATGATTATTATTATTATGGATTAATTTGTCCTTAGTTTTGCCTAATGTTTGTATGATTGAAAAAATATTGCAAAAAATAATATGATAAATAAGGCAGAAGTTTAAAAAGATTTCCTTTGCCTCTCTTGGCGTATTTTTCAGGGTTGTTATTGGAATATCACATATCTAGATCTGCCCTTTATATATGTAACGTAAATATGATCCATTAACAATTTATTAATAAAATGTTTGACTATTCAGTATTCGTAAGATATTTTGCCGTATTAAAATTTTCTCCAAAAGGTCTTATCAATATTTATATATACATGTATTAGAGAAATAGTAAATATCGGCTGATTCAGACTGGATCAATCTTCTTTAATACGATGAATTTGTGGGTCTTGTCAAGTATGACTTATATATATGTACATATTTATATAACAAAATGAAGATGATCATGAAAGATGTCAATGTAATCCTAAGTAAAAAAACGGAGTCCGAACCTGAAACAAATGGTTTCTAGGGCGCGCTTTGACAGACATCTAAATTCGGAAATTAAACGTGTCACTAAATGTAATAGAGGGAATTGTGGAACATGCGACCATTTTATGGAGGGGAAATCAATTATACTTCTGAAAATCATGCAAAGTTTGTTGTTCACAAAAACATGAACTGCAGTGCCCGGATTGTTATTTATCAAATTTATCAAGTATATCGGCAAAACTGAATATCTGGGGGTTCATAAACAACAACAAAAGGACTCAAACACCCGCTGTATTCCCCACTTGATCTATGCGCAAAAGAAAGGAAAATTAAATTTACTATCTCTTATTTTATCAACTTTGTACGCAAACTGAAGGAAGAATTCTTTATTATTAACAGGTAGAGCGCGATCTTTACATCAGCCCCTTGTACATGTCCATCATTGTGACGTCATAATGACGTGATGTCATAAACAATGTAATGGTTCACCCTGAAGAGTAAATCGAAACATGTTGGAGAAAACGTTGTGTGCTGTCGTTTTTTATCAACACTTTGCACTTGATTGGTTGTGCCAGTCGTGAAAATATGAATTTCCACTTCACTTTGTGAAATTAACATGGTATTCGATAAGAAATATCAATGGTTCAATTTACACGTCAATGAATACTTGTTAAATCTATTAACATTATCAACTTGTAATCATGATTCTGTCTGCTTCAAATAAGTTTTTTTCTCCAAAACAATGCTCAAATGATGATCTGTGTCATTGTGAATATTTCAATCATAATCACAGCATTTCTTTTTCATTTTAAAACCTCTATTAAGTTTGAATGATATTTTTATGAAAAGGTTTGTACTCCTCTATCAAAAGTCACCATTGACTACGTTTGCTCTATGTGAATCTATCAACTTATGGAGTGGCTCTTTAAAAAGACTTTTATCTATGATGTAATGTTACCAGTTATCACTAGGTAGGTCCTGTGTTGATGCTATGTGTTAATGTTGATAGACGTTGATAAATAGACTTACCATTCCATTACATTTTGGCAGCAGTGATTGGCTTGATGATAGCTCACAAGTCAGTTGTTTTGAGCGATAAGATGGGGAGGAACAGGAACAATCTCTGTCGCAGAGCTCATGACACAGGCTAACCCCAACAGGAACAGACGAAGCCAGGTATACAGCGCATATACAGACAAGCGCAAGTGTAACAAACATGCTTCTGTTGAACAGAAAATGTCAGTTATGATTAAGATATTATTAAACCATATAGTGATTGAGAATATCATGTTACTCTAAAGGCATTATTGTAATTATGATATCTAGTTTTCATGTGAATGAACACGAATGGAGTCAAGTATTTGATCATAATGCTATCTAATCTCAGTAGACACTGATTCAAATTTTCAAAGTAGTTTGGGAATGTACACTGATATACTCTTAGGAAAAGATATTACACTAATAGACATTAACATGAAGACTAACAGCTTTTAGCATAATAACATTCAAAATCCCTTCTAAACTTAATATGTTTTAATGTTGATGATAGTCTACGTTCGAATTATCTTTTATTTGAGTTCCTGAACACATCTCACATTGAAATAAATTAAATGATGAAAATGAAGGAAGTTGGTTCAGAATAGATACCGAGATGCCGAGTGAACAGAGCAAGAGTACATGACGTCACACGTTCTATGACGTCATAAATAAAGAAGTAGTATTGCTTCACTATGATATATTTGATAAATCATAAAATATCTTCATTGAACTCATTTCGTTAACACATAATTACTGCAGGATGCCAGAAAACAATCAAGAACACTCGTCTTTAAAGGTCATTCAAAAACAACTACGTATTTTTAAAAGGTATTTATTCCAGAATCATAAATATATGTTGATTTATAATACATGTATCTTAATTTACTTTGGTTTCCTTCTCAAGACTCGAAGTAATCAAATTGAAATTATTATTATTGGTCTTAATTGAAAATCATAATTTTGTTTATGGTATTGGATATTTTGCCCGCGAGCAAACGTTATGATGTCCAAAAGAATGAGGCACTAGAACCTAACACAGTAACACTGGTGACCTATCTAAGAACATGTTTCTATTTAAAAGCCATGGGTTATTCGGTTTAAACAATATTTATTAATGTACACAGGTACAGCGGGATCGACAAACAGGGTATCCCCTGTATAAATGTCTCTCCTCAAGACATACATTTTACTACAGGATGTTTACATCATAAAGACACATGAATACATACATACAATGTAGTAGAAAACCAAATTTCACATATACTGCTTAACAATATAAATTTGTGAACAGATTTTATTATTCTTGTATATATATTATTTGACAGGGATTTATAACCAAATAAAACAGTATTCAAGTTGTGACCATTAACATAAAAGAAACTTTCATGACGAATATGCATGTAATTTGAACAGGTAAAAAAGTAGTGATGTGCATCTTCATAAACGAAACCACACGAGCAGCGCGAGTCGTTGCCAATAAATCTATCGAATTTGTGTCCATTTAAGTTGCTACATCCCAATCGAATTTCGGCAATGTAAAAATTTGCTCATTTCTCAGTCCGTGATTTTGAGCTATTTCGTGTACTATACATCTATTATTTATAATTTGATTTTGAACATTTCGTACGATTCTGAGGTCTTTAGAGTTTCATCAAGGTTATTCCATTCGACAATAGCGGACGACAAGAATGAATTTTTGTATATATCCGTCCGACAATTAGGGACCTGAATAGCATTGGAGTTTCTTATTTCATAGAGTGATTGGCGGCATATCGTGGGTGGGATAAGCTCCGACAGATAATCAGGAGTAAAATGTGAATTCATTTTGTAAAACAGGCACATTTTATGGTAATATCGTCTCCTCGACAGTGAAGTGAAGCCAGTCTCGTCATACATTTTTTGATGATTTGTACCTTTTACAGCACCACAAATAGTTCTTAGTGCGTCCAGGTGTAATTTTTCGAGAAGATCCTCTTGTGATTTAGTACAGTTATTCCAAATTTGATCGCAGTAGTCAAATATTGGAAGAATAAAGGAACTATACAATGTCTTAAGACTTTTTCGTGAGGTATCATCAGCAAATAATCTAATATTACATTCCATATCATTTATAAATACTAAGAACAAAGGGGCCCTAACACGGATCCCTGAGGGACTCCAGCAAGTACAAATCTGTTTTCAGATTGAGAACCATTTATAACTGTATATTGTTTACGATCAGATAGGTAGTTGTCAAACCACGTGAGGAGTGAACCGCTCACGCCGTATTTTTGGAGTTTGTGAAGGAGACCTTTATGCCATACGCGATCAAACGCTTTACTAATATCACAAAACACCGCCTTTATTTCTTTTCCGTCGTCTAGAGCTTTACTTATGAAATTATATAAATGTGTTAATTGGTATACGGTTGAGTCGCCGACCATAAATCCATATTGGAATCTAGTCATTATTCCGTTGACACATTTTTCGAAAAGTTTAGAGACACAACTCAAAAGGGAAACAGGTCTGTAGTTTGAACATTCATGAACACTGCCTTTTTTATGCAACGGAACGACCGATGCTGTTTTCCAAAGTGAAGGGAATAAAGAATTAGTCAAAGACAAATTAAAAAGTAGAGTCAGGGGTTTTGCAATGATTTTTGTAAGTGTCTTTAAAATACGATTACTTATCAAGTCAGGCCCAACAGATTTCCGAATATTTAGAGTTGATATTATATCTTCTAATTCCTGTTCGTTTATATTCCCGTTAATAGTTGATAAAATGTGAGTTTGATGAACACAGTCTATCGAGTTCTATTAAGTTCTATATGCACTTATAGCTACACATGTATGTCATAATTTCAAAAGTTCAAATTTTCTGTAACCTTTTCTATTTTGTTGAAGTTCAGAAAACAGTCTATACAGAGACCTCTTAAACATACTTCAAACTGTTTAAAGATCATCCGCACAAGATATTAGCTTATTCCTGTATTTTTATCATGTAATTACTTTTGTTTAAATAATGTATCAAACCAGATAAACCTTTAATTTGTTTACACAGATAACATAGTAGATGATTATTTATTCAAATAAACATTGTAAATATCAATCATTTGGAATTCAATGACGTCAATATTGAAACTATATTCTATTTAGTTTGATGATATTCATACATAAAACGTCATAACACTTGAATTACACCCATCAGCTGTAGAAAGAAAAACTTCAAAGTTATGAGGAATTGAGAACATATTCTACATTTCAAACTCCGAATGACATCAACAGGTACCGAATGTACGTTAGACCACGAAAATTTTAAAAATCCACAGTAGGTCTATCTCCTAAGTAAAGAAGTTTTGCACTTCCACCACTTTCTTGGCTGATCCACAGATAAACCTTTCTCTGACAGAAATCACGTTTTCTTTGAGATTTTTGGTTTTCTGAAGCGAGGTCTGCTCTTGTGGTACAGGTTAACATTGTTTATTGTAATAAGCATTACAAATATAAAATTACATATGATGTATGGTGTCTTTCAAATAATAATACAGCTTTTCACCTGAAGTTTTGTCAGTTGCTAGTGTATTGCAGTGATGTACTTTGGGTTTCAATCAGATGTCAATCAATAACTCAAGCAGCACTTACAAAGGATACACAGCTGTCCATGTGTTAAATAACCATTCTCGAACAATATTTTGAAATGTCTGGTCATTGCTGCAGAATTTCAAAATTTGGCACCAGATCTTTGCCCAGTAGGAAACGTGTGGATTGCCCACAACAGATTGCATAATTTCCATGGCTGGCCGAAGCAGGAAGAGAGGGGACGAGTTAAAGAAAATTCAATAACTCTTATCCGGTCCAACCATTGGCAAATAACATTCTTCAAATTGTAGGTATTTAAAATAATAATTTTAACCACTTATGAAAAATACAGCCCAAACTTCTAAAAAATATGCATGTTAATATTCACCTCCTTACCATAGTTACTATGTGGCAAATTGACTCAAATCTTTTATAAATATCAACTCGTTTTTGTGAGTAAATATTGATAGTTGTAAATGTTTGACTTGTCATTTCTTGACATTTTGATGTCAGCTCACTAATCATTCAATCAGAGCAATAAGAATCTCTATCGCAGAGGCAGTGGCATAGTCGAATTCCTACAGGAACAGATGAAACAAAGTATGAAGAGGAGATACAAAACAGAACGAATGCAAGCCTGCTTCTATGGGACTAGCAATGTTGGTAATGATTTCAACTTAGTATGTCTGTGACCGAATGGAAATCGTTTCCGAGAATGCATCTCTGCTTCGATTAATGGCATTCTTGAAATTAAAATACCTAATTTTCATTTCATAAGAGGCTATCGGAGTCAAGGTATTTGATTAAATAACATTAAAGCCATTCACATTTTTCGGTTTGTTAATTTCTTTTGGATATTGTTTTGAGTGGAATAGCAATCAACTCAGGGAACAATCTCTCTTCAATTACACATTTAATATTTTTATCGATTTCAACTTTCTGATTTTCAAGAAGCAATGTAACTCTTTAACAAGTATGTCGAGTACAACAATCACAGATGCAATAATGCACTCATACAAATGTGCCCAATTATCAAGTACAAAACTGTCAGAAACTTTTTAAAACAAATAATATTTTGTTGGTGGAAACTTGTACCAAATATCATAATGTAGCCAATTTCACGTTGAGTATGAACATGAAATTAAATCTGTAACAGATTACAAGTGATGTTAACTTAAGAATGGTAAATGCATTATGGTATCCTCTATGTCAATGCTGCTTTGAATATCACATAACCTTATTATTTATAAATATGAATGATTTAAAGTCATCAAAATCCAAAACATATATCTTATCAATTTTAATGTTAATTGCTTCAACGTTGTGAAATCGGAATAGATATATCATAAATGCAAGTAATAAGACTAATTGTACGTAACAGTACAAATGATGACAAAGGAATTTTAACAGGTAATTAAACTCTTTATTATAGTTGTAAAATACGATTCTAGAGAATCATATTTGATAAATGAATATTTTATATTTTTGATAAGACTTATCACAAAATGCTAAACATCTACGACATTCATGAATGACACAATATTACATTAAAAGTTAAATAATCAACAGGCAAATGCAATAAGAAAGCTGTTACAGCCGCCCCATATCCTATTATTTGAAGTTACAAATAAACATCACGCTCCTTTCCACTTAAACCTTATCTTACTATTCTGCCGTCACTAAATCTCCACACAATATTATTAAGGAATACTGCGCCATGAAGTGCAAAGCAAGATGGTGATTTATTGATAAACGAAATGTTTTAAAAGGTTTCTAGAAATGCAATTGAGACTTGTTTAACAATGCCAAACAAGGCAATTTGTGGTGCCAATATGAAGCCAAATATACATGTTGTATTCTTTGTTATAAATGGTTTGCATTTCCTGTCACGTTATGTAAAAGAATACTAAATATGAGTCTCTCGATGTTTGTCATTTCTTTTTATTTCAAAAGTTTTTAATATTTACTATTCTTCCAAAGTCGTCACGTTCAACCATCCTAAATTGGCATCATTGTCACCTTGATATAGAAGAGGCATGAAAACAAACATTTTTAGATCTTAGATGACTGATATAATCAAAGGCTGCAAGTTTTGTGGATTAGTTATTCAATGGTCAACTATTCTGTTAAACTTTGCGAGAGTGGATACTCGTAATTAAAGGAGACAATAGCGGAGTGACAAATGTTAAAGGGTTTCATGTGTTAAACACAAGTGATATGAACGCTATCCACTAAAATGTTCACTGTATGATACAAGGAAGAAACAATTTATGTGCAACTAGCTTTTTATTATTAACTTTTTCATGCATAGCCATTTATAGTGTTATTGTGTTCTTAGATGAGGCTGCAAATCAATTCAACATGTTGATAAATATCTTTGTATTCCAACTCACTCTTTATTTGTGACACTGCTCACCCTGTACTAGTTCCATGAACAAAAGTTTTTTAAAAATTTATTAAAAAAGAGTTAAAAATCACAAAGCTTTCTTATAGTTACTACGTGATCTTTCAAAAACTGGTTGTTAGGACAACAGATTATACAACTGGCCATCTACGTTCCCCTTTGCCCTGAGGTTATGTGACTCACCTTATCAAAGGTGTTACCATACATTTTACCCTGCTTTCCCATCAGCCTCTTACATAATTTGGTTAAGGGACTGAGCGCTAGCAGTCCTTCATGGACCTTTTAGACGTGACTTACAGAAAAAGCTTTTTGAGCAATTAACCAACTATATTGCTATTAAAGGTGAAGGTATTTTATTTATTTACATTTAATCTTTTACATGATCATAGATGAACTGATATTGAAACAAGAGAATTAGTGAGCAAGCTCACTTTTTATACCCCCGCTTCCCTAAGTGATTATAGAAACTAAGATACAACTACACTTAGTAAGGATTCCTACAAAATTGCAAAACTGTTTTAATTTGTTTAAAAGTCAATGCAAATGCAGATATAGACTTCCTGATTGCATGTAAGCTATATAAGCTCTTTTGAAACTAACAATGTCTTTTTCAGACATTTATGATTCTTATATAGTCATTATTGTATTAATAAAATCTTCAATGTCCTTTCAATGTGACTGTATCTTAAGAAAGAATTTAACCATACAAAAATACTGAGAGTACATCGAATGGCTTATCTGAACAAAAAATATCAGAGTTAAGAGCGGAACAAAAATGACTTCCTCAAAGAGTCACTTTTACAAGAAAGAAATCGAAATCTTAAATAATAATTAGAGTGGTCTGACTTAAATAGACAAAAGGCATATCTAGGGACCATAACCATTACATACAGTTTTATCACATTGGAAGAAATAGTATCAGAGTTATGAGCGGAACAAAAATGACTTCCTCAAAGAGTCACTTCTACAATAAAGAAGTTGAAAATCTAAAATAATGATCATGGAATCTGACCAAAATTAACAAAAGGCACATCTAAGGACTGTAGGGATTACATATATAAAGTTTCGCAACATTTGAACATATAGTACTCGAGTTAAGAGTGGAACAAAAATGACTTCCTCAAACAGTCATTTCTACAACAAAGAAGTTTAAAATCTAAAATAATAATGAGGGCATCTGACCAAAATATACAAAAGGCACATTTAGGGACCATAGTGATTACAAATATGAAGTTTTGTGACATTTGAACAAATAATATCCGAGTTATGAGCAGAACAAAAATGACTTCATCAAACAGTCACTTCTACAACAAAAAAGTCTAAAATCTAAATGAATAATGAGGGCATCAGACCAAAATATACAAAAGGCGTATTAAGGGACCAGAGTGATTACAAATATGAAGTTTCGTGACATTTGAACAAATAATATCCGAGTTATGAGCGTAACAAAAATGACTTCATCAAACAGTCATTTCTACAACAAAGAAGTCTAAAATCTAAAAAAATAATGAGGGCATCTGACCAAAATATACAAAAGGCACATTTAGGGACCAAAGTGATTACAAATATGAAGTTTTGTGACATTTAAACAAATAATATCCGAGTTATGAGCGTAACAAAAATGACTTCATCAAACAGT
Source organism: Steromphala cineraria (assembly GCA_916613615.1). Classification (NCBI taxonomy): domain Eukaryota; kingdom Metazoa; phylum Mollusca; class Gastropoda; order Trochida; family Trochidae; genus Steromphala; species Steromphala cineraria. The sequence continues at coordinate 23,905,840 of OU744736.1, read as the reverse complement.
CATTTCTACAACAAAGAAGTCTAAAATCTAAAAAAATAATGAGGGCATCTGACCAAAATATACAAAGGGCACATTTAGGGACCAAAGTGATTACAAATATGAAGTTTTGTGACATTTAAACAAATAATATCCGAGTTATGAGCGGAACAAAAATGACTTCATCAAACAGTCACTTCTACAACAAAGAAGTCTAAAATCTAAAAAAATAATGAGGGCATCTGATCGAAATATACAAAAGGCACATCTAGGGACCATAGTGATTACACATATGAAGTTTCGTGACATTTGAACAAATAGTATTTGAGTTATGAGCGGAACAAAAAGTGTGACGGGACGGACGGACGGACAGACAGACAGACGGACGGACGGACGGACGGACGGACGCGCTGACCGCTATATACCCCCGACTAGCGGAGGTATAATAAACTAAGGACCTTTAGTAAAAATGACATTATCGTTGTTACCTACATGTAGCACAGATTTGCAAAATGTAGCATATTTAATGAATACCACAAGGCAACTCACTGATCATAGATTCAGTAACAAATTAACTACACTTGCAATATGTGAAATATAACTTTATTGGTATACACAGATATATATCAACTTCACAGAGCACATACAACACAGATCTTCTGTCAGGGGAGTTTTAGCAAGAGCTCTTTTATTGAGCAATTATTATACGCTAATGTTATAAACTTAATTTGTTTTCTATAAAATGACATAAGTAATTGAGAACGACATTATGTAATGTAGCCCAATTTATACAAAAATATATCATTTGCCCATTGAATCTCAAAAATGAACCATTACATCTGATGCACTGTAATGTTTGTAAACTCAAATACTAAGTAAAAAGAAGGTAGACAGTTTAAATGTAAAAACTCGAGACTAGGCCACTCGTTCGAACGTCACAAAGAGATGAGCATATATCTTAGGATAAAAACAGAACTACAACAATCCGTAGAAGTTTTAAACGGATACCATTACAATATGATATATATAATAAAGATATTATAGATAAGTTAAGGTAAGTAGTTTGCACCAGTTTGAGAGAAAATGTTAAACGTACTTTGCAAATAATCATAGCTTCAGTTTTAGATTTTGATGGCAGGTATTAGTCAATACAATATTACCCACACATTCAAGCCCTAAACCCATAATGGCCAACCTTAACATCAGCTTTGTTTTCCTGTTATCTGAAGCTAAGGAGGACTTTCTGTACAGCACCGACGTATTCAAGCGAATCGTTTGTGTTCCAGTCGTAAAACCAATGGGTTGAGCATGGAGTTGTACAAAGGTTACAGGATCGAGACAGATTCTCGTCAAAACCATTTGCAAATTCATTCTTCAATTTGGTTATATCTTAAAGAAATAGTCATTACACTCTACATTCGCAAAAGGACGAAAAAGTGTAACCTTAATAGAATCAGTTGAAAATATGTTATTGTGTTCTTAAAGGGGCAGTAGCACGTTTTTTGATAATTTTATATTTAAACATTTTCGCTGATAATTGTAAGTTAATGGTAAATGTATTATTTTGACAGTGTCGAAAATCTCATTACACAAGCCAATCATCCATAGTCAGCGGACAAAGTATGGAGATTCACATAAAATCAATTGGCGGCCAGTTTGTGTGAACACCTGTAATTCATTTTGTATAAGAAAAAGCAATCGCATGGCTAAACTTTACGTTATATATCTTAATTATTGCTGCTCAATTTAGTTTAAATACATTGTCTTTCAATTGGAACCATTAATTTTCATTTTCCTGACATCACATTTTATTCCCCCTAAAAACGTGCTACTGCCCCTTTAAAACACTTAATTATACATGACTTTTTGTTTGTGTATGTTACCAAACATTGACCAAAATATGATAAATTGATTACATTAATCCTTACAAGTGTCATTGCCAGAAACAGCATTGTTTGGAAATGTGCAGCTATTCTCCAAAAACACAAATGCATAGTTCATGCATCTTTGTGGTATTTATGTCTCTCCCTGAGGGGTCGGGAGACAAATTTGTTTTGGCTGAGTCGGCGTCCGCGTCCGTGTTGGCATTCGATTTTTTTCCTGGAGCATAACTTTAAAACTGCTTAACAAATATTCACCAAATTTGGTACACATCTTCTCCATATAATGTACATGTGCGTTTTGGGGGTTTCAACTTATTTTTAATTCTATTTCTTGTTTGTTTTGTCGACAACAATATGAATAATATCGTATGTTCCTTGGTCAAGCATTGTAACAAACAGTACATGTACGAACGTTATACATATTTTCGGAACTTCCTACCTAGAAAAAGGTGGGTATAATTCAAATATGATTTAAGTGTTTAAAGTTGAATCTTATCTTCTTGCGCGTAACTAAACTGATATAGTACCTAGGTATGGATCTCACTTACGTTTACATATTCTGCAAAATTGTTGATTTTTTAAACTAAATGCAAATTTGTGTTTTGATATTGAGAAAGATGAAGTATGGCGAACATCAATTAATAAATGATATTTAAAAATTGTTTTTAATATCAAAGAAGTCTACCCAATATTTTTGAACGACAGATTTAAATTATAATGAGTTCAAGAAGCAAACCTCGCTCGTCCTTCCTGCGGTATCAATAACAAATCCAAGTCACCGCAGTTTGTACAATTTATTCAAAGTGACACTTTCTTTGTAGGATTATTCAAATGGGCATCGGAAGGTAACAGCTGACGAAGATGGAAATTGTATCAAATGTTTTATCTATTCATTGTGATGTAAATATTGTTTTTAATTTTTTATTTGTGTGTCTCTCGTTACCCTAAATTGGTGGCTCGACAATAAATTAATATGTATATTCTAATGCATCCTGCTACATCAGCGTATATGTCTCCACTAATGCTACAACCTATTCCCTGATATCCTCCTATAGTCTTCTGTCGTAGCTATATATAGCAAGCCAATCCAATGATGCACTTTCAGCGATAGCGGCAAACTGCTCTCTTGTGTTCGTTCCGCGTGCTCACCTCGTGATTCAAATTAACCAATAGGAGTGCTATTAGATAATAAATCTGATTCTCATTGCAGTCTCCCGCTAAACTCCAGATCGTGCGCTCTTAGATTTCCACGTGCGGCATCACTAGACAATAGTGTATGGAGTTCGAAATAGTTTGACTGAAAACAGACAGGCTATAAATAGCGCTGAGCAACCACCCGTCAGCGATACGACAGAAGAATATAGGAGGATATCAGGGGATAGGTTGTAGCATTAGCGGAGACATATACGCTGATGTAGCAGGATGATTCTAACGTATTTTATTTTGCACTGCACGAGGTGATACCGAAATATACTATCTGTCTGCATAGGCGTAGGAACAGGGGGGGCACAGGGGGGCCCGGCCCCCCCACTTCCGAACCTGGGGGGGCCCTGCCCCCCCACCTTTCAAGAATTTTTTTTATAGAAAAAGTCACTTTAACTCTGTATTTTAGGGGGAAGGAAAAATGAGATGAACGGGCCCCCCCACCTTTGAAAGTGGGGGGGCCGGGCCCCCCTCCCTGAACAGTAAGATTTTCGGTTGACAATTTTTTTAAAGAAAAGGGGGGAGGGGGTGTGGGAGAGGGAGAGCGAGGGGATTTGGATTGGGATGGGAGGGAAAGGGTCTCCCCTTCCCCAACATTTTATCCTTTTTAGGGATCTACCCTGTAATTAGAATTGTAAATGGGAAAGGGTTCAGATTTTTTTTACCTCGAAAATGCGAGGATATTTAGATATTACCCTAACCTTCCCAGGGGGTGAGGCATAAAAGCTCAGGGGTCAGGGAAAGTAGAAGGGTCTACCCCATCACCACTGAAACGGACATATGGGCAGGAATGTCCCTTTAACACTTTTCCTAAAAAACATTTGATCTTAAACATCATTGAAAGATGTGTGTTTCATCTTTGTAAGAAAGAGACTTTGAACTATATATGGCAAATAACAAAATGTATCGGTTTGTCTGCGTGCCTGTCAGTTTGTCTGTATTTAATATGTCTGATATAATGTGAAACATAAATTTGAAACATACATGCACGTGAATTACCCCCATGAATTAGGGTTTTTTAATCGTTTTAAAGGAATTATTTTTTCTTCCTTTTGATTACACATTCATAGATAATTTATCTTGCAAAAGTTTTAACTACCTGCTGATGTGAATAAGTGAGATCTTTTCACTGGGGCCACGCCCTTAAAATCTAAATTTATTTCCATATTATTTAAAAGGCATAAAAAACTGATTTGTTGTATACAGACTACTTTAAAAAATATGATTAGAATTTGTGGTGAATTTGTTGCCCCTAATAAGGACAATGCCCTTCGGAGTTTTAAAGCTTTAATATATCCATTTTCAGAACAAAATGCGATCCTTTGAAGTGAATTCCATTTTGCAAGAAACATTATTTTCAAAGATATTGTGACCCTGTTGTCTTTAACCTATAAAGGCTAGAAAATAGCTGCAAAAAGCCAGATGAGGTACAGAGCTAAGGCTATACTTTTCTATTCTTACCTGGAAGACGTATTTGACCATTTTAGCTTTTTGTTTCACGTTCATCATTCACGTTTTTAAGTGTGATATTTAGGCCAAATTTAAAAACTCAAAACAATTCATATGATGAGAACAAAGACTATGTAACAAAGATCCCCCTTAAGCATTACTATAACGTTTACTCATAGTAATTTTGATCTGTTCACGTGACTGAAAATATCTGAGTATATCAAAGCTGTTATGACTAGATTAGCGTTTGCGGGATACCGCAAAAGCAGAGCAGCCCCGGAACTTTGGGTTTCGCCTTACCCTGTTCCGCCTTTTACAGGCCTCACCAAATTGGGAATTTTCTCGTGACCTTGACCTTTGACACTCAAGGTCGCACAATCAATGAACACATTTCATTGAGTATAACATTATTGTAATGAAATAAAGTGTTAAAAATTAAATTAATCCATTTTCTCCATATATGTTGACCTTGCTGTGACCTTGACCTTCGACAGTTAGTACCCAAAACTTTTTGAAAATGTTGTACTTCTCAAGAGATAATATATACAAAATCTAAACTTCATAGCACAAAAACTTTTCAAGTTATTGTGTTTACAAGGAATTGCAATAACTCATATCTCATGACCTTGACCTTTGACCTTCAAGGTCACACAATAATTGAACACTTTTTATTGAGTATAACAATCATGTATTGATTAAAAGTGATCATAGTTAAAATTAAGCATTTTCGCTAAACCATGCTTAAGTCATGACCTTGCTGTGACCTTGACCTTTGACAGATTGTAGCCGAAACCTTTTCAAAATATTTTACTTTTCCAAGGATGATATCTACCAAGTAAGAGCTTCATAGCACAAAAACTTTTCAAGTTACCGTGTTTACAAAGAATTTTGTGGTGATTTTATAACTCGTGACCTTGACCTTTGAACTTGAAAGTGAACATGTCATAATGATTCCCTGGAAGTATTAACATTTAGACATGTTCATGAGTTCTGAAAAGCTAAATGGGATAAAGTTATACCCCAATTTAGTGCATTTTGTAATAACTCATATCTCATGACCTTGACCTTTGACCTTCAAGGTCACACAATCATTGAACACTTTTTATTGAGTATAACAATCATGTATTGATTAAAAGTGTTCATAGTTAAAATAAAGCATTTTCGCTAAAACATGCTTACGTCATGACCTTGCTGTGACCTTGACCTTTGACGGATTGTAGCCAAAACCTTTTCAAAATTTTTTACTTTTCCAAGGATGATATATACCAAGTTAGAGCTTCATAGCACAAAAACTTTTCAAGTTATCGCGTTTACAAGGAATTCTTAGCGTGAATACATAGCTCGTGACCTTGACCTTTGACCTTGAAAATCGTTCCCCCGAGGTATGTGTAGTAAGGTATGAATAAGAGTTCTGGAAAGCTTAGGGGAAAAAAGTTATAGCTAGTAGTACGACTGCGGCGGCGGCGGCGGCGATGGAAACTTCACAAAAACTGATAGCAGCCCCGTCTAAGGATTTAAGCTATTAAAACATTTTTGACCTATTCACAGAGTAAAATTGACATTTGAGCTTATTTAAGTTTCTGAGACCAAAGGAGTTAATGAAAAACAAGAAGAAATGATGGAGATAAACTTGTAGAATTTGGAGAATGCTTCCTATTTATTTCAAGGTTATAAGGTCAATTATTATTATATTATCGATACCAACAACAAAATTATCATTATCATCAGTTATCATTAATCACTCTATGAGTCATAATTCATCCTTGAATTACTTCCATCATGAAATCAATCAATCATCCATCTACGACTATGAGTCATAAATCATTATTTCATCAAGCATTAATCAGCAATGTTCAATCATTCGTTATCAATTCATGATCAATCAAACAATTACCAATTATCAAACACTAAAACAATCATTATCTTCTATAATCTAACATTCAACACTTAAAGATTATCATTTATCAATCTTTCAACACTTAAACGAACGGGCCCGTAACAATCATTCACCAATCATCAATCAATAACCTATTAATTATAAATCAATTATTCATCAATAATTGTAAATAATTCAACACTAAACAATCAATAATTCAGCACTATACAATCAATCATTCAACACTTAACAATCAATAATTTAACACTAAAACCATCAATCATTCAACACTAAAACCATCAATCATTCAACACTTAAAAACATCAATCATTCAACATTAAAATCATCTATCCATCAATCATTTAACATTAAATCATCAATCATTCAACACTTAAATAATCTTTTATCCATAAAATTCACATATCATTAAACCAAATTTGGGTCCCCACACAGGAATCCATATAAATCATTTTTGTATTTTTTGGAAAGGCAACCCCCGCTCTCACAAAAAAAGTTTGGGCCCCCCCAACTCAGCAATCCATATATATCATTGTTTGATATCCCCCCCCCCCCCCCCTCTCACAAAAAGAAAATTTGGGCCCCCCCACTCAACAATCCATTTATATCATTGTTTGATTTCCTTGAGAGGCCACCCCCCGCTCTCACAAAAAAAATGTTGGGCCCCCCCACCCCTCAAACCGTTCCTACGCCACTGGTCTGTCTAGAAGTTAACAATTATCCTTAAAAAAAAACATTTTTTATTGCTTCAAGGAGTCCGTCTTGGTAGAGAGATAAAATAAGGTTTATACCTACTGTAGATTACTCAAGATTATAAACGTTTAACCAATAACCATCTTATCCTATGATGTAGCTATAAACATGTATAATACTGTAGCAAAGGTTTGCTAATGTTTGCAATATGGCGGCACCCATGGCACCCTTTGACGTTTATTCAAAAACAGGAACAGTTATTCACAATGAACAAACTTTACTGTGATAAGATATATGTATAACTTGCGTGTATTCATTTAAACAAAGGAGAATAAGTTTATGGACAAGCTTAAATGTCCAGGAGAGCTTGAATCTAATTAGTAAAATAACTTTCGGCACTAGAAACTGGTCAATTTCAGGATAATTTCCTGTACAATCTTATATTGAAACGAAGCTCTATCGGATTCGTATGATCATGGATGAGTTACAAGTGACAACACAAAATTGGTCAGTAAAGGAACCCAGTCAAAATATGATTGTACTGTAAAAAGGACATTGAATTAAGTCTTACATCTGTTACCTGGTATAACGTTGATCATGAACAATCTGGGGCATCAGCTATGTGAACATGAATTAATTGAATCATTCGATAGTAAAAAACCATGAAGACAAATATAAAGGCAGTCTATTGTGATTGACAGAATTCTTACATCAAATGTCATTTTTCATATGATTCACCATTTTCATTAAATATTCAAAGATTTTAAGAGTGCCACTTGTAATGACAAATAGTGGAAATTACCAAAGTAGATAGATAGAGATTACATAACTTGTTAGTGTTGAATATCAAAAATATTTCAACGAGATATTTTCGAATGTTTTCATTTATTATAAATCAAAAATTTGAAAATATTGAGTTGAAGTATGTTCGATATTCAACACTCACGAGTTTTGTGATCTATTCATTACAAACAAAAGGGAATTTCTATTTCTTTGAAACGATCAAACCAGGCGCGTCAAAGTTGCGTAATGATACATTGGTGACGTAACTCTGTGTTTGTATTAGCAAAAAATAGTTCCGTTTTACGTTCGCATTATTTTCACCTCTAAATAAAATCCTAATTGTAAACAATCATTTATGTTCAGTTAATCGATCGAATTGTCAGAACCAAGACATGAGCAAATGCTTTAACATAAAAAAACGACACTGTTGTCGGTACTGCAGATCAAGGCAGAAGAGAGATCGTCAAGCTTAATGACATTTGAACAGTTCAACCGTCCTTGCTAAATTTTTCTAGACGAACGCTTTTAATCAGTATGTAGCTTGATTATGTAAAGCGGTTATGAAACTGCATGTAATTGGTTTAACAACACTTGTTTCAGTAACCAAAATTATCTGTTTTAAACAATATTTATATGTTACAAAAAGAAAGAGATCGGTAAACAGGCTATCACCATAATTATCTCCTGAAGATATTCAGAACACGTAGGTAAGAAACATTTTTATTTAGTTATCAGACCCTGAAAACAATATGTGTACACAAAAGACATAAGCAACATTTTGTATCTAATTTATTGTTATTTTAACTAAACAAAACGATTTTCCCTCGATTTAATACAACTCAAACTAATTAATAGGACGTTGATTTTTGTGTTTTAAAAGGTGAATCTGTCTATTACTAATATCCATTTTTAACTAAAAGCGAATTTGTTTTTCACATTTAGGAAAGGTTGTATAACAGAAAGAGTAAACATCGGATGGTTCTGACTAAATTAATCTTCTTTAATACGATGAATTCATTTCGAAAAGTATGTGGGTCTTGTCAAGTATGATTACAAATGAATGCTTGCACATATTTATACCGGAACAAAACAATAAATTCATGTAATCATTATGTTTGTGTGCTTAATTTGACAGTTAAGAAATCAGTCATCGGTTGTCAATCCCATAATGATTGCCCGAGCACTAATTACAAGGTGCAATTTTAATTTGTTCTTATCAATCACTTGATAGACAGAGAGGTGTGAAAAAACAAGCATGCTAATATATCAAAATGGTACTCACTTCCTGACCCGTACTCGCGCTTGTAACTTAGGTGTTTGTCCTATGTAGGTCAGATTGCATGTAGGGCTAAACATTGCATACATTACATTTTTAAATTTGCAATTCATTATGTGTTTAACTTGAACGGATTCGGGGACATTCGCGTAGGTTCTCCCGCTATTACGTCTAAAAAATCAAAGAATTCGAGTATTCAAACTAACATTGAGCTCTCGGTAAATAAATGACATTTACTGTTAATTAGAAGAACAAAAGAAACAGAGGGTGGGTTCTATTATGAGGGAGGGGGGATATGTATTCCGAGGGCTACATCATACGGGGCGCTTTTTTACTGGGTTTCTGTCATTATTATTTATTAATTAAAAAAAGTGTTATTTACCAATTTCAAAAGTGGTAAAACGAGAAACAATGGTTATTTCAAACTTTAAAAGAGACTATTCAAATTAAATGCATTTATTTTATCAAAGAAGTGGTAATTACCAGAAAATAATGGTAATTATTACCAATTATAAAAAATAAAATTCCAAACACCTTTATTTTTTCAAAATTGGTATTGACCAGAAAAAAATTGTGATTATCCAAATGAAAAATATTACCACTATAAAAGGAATTTTAAAAAACCAATTCTGAGCCCTGTGGGCTTTTACTGTAGACTTGAGGAAACAATCTCAATCATTTATATCTTGTCGTTCTGTCAGTTACAACACATCATGATGTGTGTGTGTCGGGTAGGGGTGTGGTCATATTGTTTACATCAACAGACAACAAAAAGGCAAGTCTGCAACTTAACATGAAATTCTTCAGAGAATTTAATATTCATAAAAACAACCACTTCACCATTTCACTTATCATAATTCACATATAAGAGGTCACAAAATAAGTTGTTTAATCACATATAAACCTCAACTAATATCCTTAAACCCAAACCTACTATTGCCATATCTGTCAAATATGTTTCAACCGATTTTTGGAAAATGCAAGGGGACATCTCGGAAGGGAGTTTAACACAAAACTTTAATGGTCTGGTAAAGTTTATGGTGACATAACATTTATCAAGCTTGATTCTTTTTTGCCTTTTAAAATGTTATGTGTGCAGCCTTTGTAATCAATTTGAATTTGAATTTTTGAACTTGAAATAGAATAGTGTATCTTAATAATCGGCCGACATCGATCAGATGTTCTAAATGAAAAGTCCAATGTGCGAAAATCTTTTAGCTTGACTACAATCTTCTTCACTGATCCTAGCGATACACCTTTTGCTGACAGTACCATCATTTTCTCTGGATCTGATATTTGGAAGCGGCGAATTGTCATCTTCTGGATTTTCTAGAGCAAAAAATGGTGGAAGTAAAATGTCATATTTCCATATATACGATAAATGTCGTTCTTAATCATGCAAGTCTAGTAAATATTAACCTTGGTAAATGTATAAATTTTTATATTTCAAATGTGTCTAACAATGGACTTAACTTTTAGTTACTTAGTTAAAACAATTTTTTTTATGTTAACTGTAGTATGTACATACGATACGTAATAAACACATTAATGCTTAGTATGATTTCTAACATATTATTGTATAATCATTATAACTGTAACAGTAACTTATGAAAATGCTTTATAAGAATGTTTATGAATAAAACTTTTTTCCAATAAAATGAAAAATGTACAAAACAACGGAATTGGCATGTTAACAGTAAAACAGTATCGACAGTGGAAAGGATAACAGATATATTGAAAGGATAAATGTTTTTTCACTTAAGCATAGATAATAAACAAACGGATTTTAATGAGTGTTCAAGTCTCACCAAACTCTTGACTGCAGTGGTTTTCTGCCGAATCAAGTTGCTGTGCTGGTTCACACAGATAACTGCTCCACGCCTGTTATGAACCACTCGACAAGACCAAGATGGGCACACCTTGAACAGACAGAAGGCACAACTTACCAATGTAATGTTAAATAAAACAAAATGAAAAATAAATCTTATAATATTATTCATTTCTGAGTTACTAACTTTGGAACGTTATTGACCACTTTGAAGGGACAGGTCTGAGCCTTTGTAAGGTAAACAGATTTGAAAACTGTTTAGGTAACTTGATTTGGTGAATCATTTTCAAAAATTTTACTTAAATATATGGGCACAACTTGTTGATAAAACCTCTTTCACGAAAATAATATGACACACACACACTCAATAGTTGTTTTGATAATATTTTAGCAAAAAATGGTACACCAAATATTGAGTAACTGTGTATGTGTTGTCACCAATTTCTATATATCTCTCAATGTAATAAATAGACTTACCATTCCATTCCATTTTGACGGCAGTGATTGGCTTGATAGCTCACAAGTCAATTGTTTTGAGTCATAAGATGGGGATGAACAGGAACAATCTCTATCACAGAGCACATGGCACAGTTTTACCCCAACAGGAACAGTTGAAGCAAGATATACAGTGGAGATACATGTACAGAAGAGCGCAAGTGTTGCAATCATGCTAGTTTTGGGTTAAACATGTTGATAATGATTCTGATTTCACCAAACATCTCGGCTATATGTCGTTTTTTATTGTCTTTTGTGTTATTAGCAACATTTCCAACTTTCATTTATACTCTATAAAATAATAATATTACCATAATTCAAAATTTACAGATGGTGCGTTTTCAAAGATGTTCAGTATATACAAAGCTATTATAGTTTCACAAGCAACTACACACATACTGAACAATGTCAGCGCTCATACTAATGGCTATTACTTTTTTCTACTAAGCTTTCCAGAACTTGTATTCATAAGTTACTGCTAATACCTCGGGGGAACGATTTTGACATGTTCACTTTCAAGGTCAAAGGTCAAGGTCACGAGCTGTAAAATCACTAAAAAATTCCTTGTAAACGCGATAACTTGAAAAGTTTTTGTGCTATGAAGCTCTAACTTGGTATGTATCATCCTTGGAAGAGCTACAATATGCCCAAGGTCAAGGTCACAGCAAGGTCACTACTTTAGCATGGTTTTGCGAAAATGCTTTATTTTAACAATGAACACTTTTAATCAAAAGATGATTTTTATACTCAATGTAAAGTGTTCATTGATTGTGGAACCTTAAAGGTCAAAGGTCAAGGTCATTAGATTTGTGTTATTGCAATGTGCAACTAATTGGGGTATAACTTAATCCCCTTAAGCTTTTCAGAACTCATGAACATGTATAAGTGTCTACACCTCTGGGGAATTACAATGACATGTTCACTTTCAAGCTCAAAGGTCAAGGTCACGAGCTATAAAATCACTAAAAAAATCCTTGTAAACGCAATAACTTGAAAAGTTTCTGTGCTTTGAAGCTCTAACTTGATATATATCATCCTTGGAAGAGTAAAAACATTTGAAAAGGTTTTCGCTACAATCTGTCCAAGGTCAAGGTCAAAGCAAGGTCACTACTTTAGCATGGTTTTGCGGAAATGCTTTATTTTAACTATGAACACTTTTAATTAATAGATGATTGTTATACTCAATGAAAGGTCAAGGTCACAGCAAGGTCAACATATATTGAGAAAATGGATTATTTTTAACTTTTAACACTTTAATTCGTTACATTAATGTTATATTCAATGAAATGTATTCATTGATTGCGTGACCTTAAGTGTCAAAAGTCAAGGTCACAAGAAAATGCCCAATATGCTGAGGTTTGTAGAAGGCAGAACAGGGTAAGCGAAACCCCAAGTTTCGGGGCTGCTCTGCTTTTGCGCTGTCCCGCAAACGCTAATCTAGTTTATTTATTTGTTACGTTTTCAAAAAGATGGTTATCTCGTAAAAATGCGATAACTGCTTCATATTTTAGTTGACTTCCAATCTAAGAGGAGCTTCAAACAAATTTAAGGTTGTTTTTAAAGAAGATTGCACACTGCCCAACAAGACCGTGAAGGGTTGCAAAGACTGGCTCACGAAAAACAAAATCAGCATTCATTAACTGAATAGATCTAGATTGTAAACATTATAACCTATTACGAAAACATTGAGAACAAAATATCAAAAACGACAGGGAAAATTTAACAAAGTAGTTGACAGTTATTTTCTTGGAAGTAGTTTATTTTGTGTTTTTCACAGAGGGAAGTTTTTAGTCGAGGTATATTACTAAGACAATAACTTATGAGTGACGGGGAATGGCAGATTATCTTTCCTGAGTTATATTAATTTCGTAATTCTCGAGCCTTGGCGAGAGAATTACACAGTTAATATAACGAGGGAAAGCTAATCTGTCATTCCCCGTCACGATTTATATTACCCGTATCATTTTATAAGGTAAAAACTATGATTCTTGAAAATAAGTTTTCTCTATAAAGGAGTTCACAAGGAGTCAATCTCACAATTCATACGCATTTGCTGTTGCTTTACTCATGATATGCCTACGAACGGCTAAATTATCCCTTGAGAAGTGTTATACAAAATTAAACTTAAATCTAGATGGAGTTTAAAGTTTCGTTTTTACTTATTATCTAGCCATCTTTTCAAGTTGTATATTGATTTGAAGTGACTGTCGACGTTCTACGGTAACAAATTAAAATACAAATCGGCGCCAACTGAAATTCCTATGACGTCGCCGTAAGCATTAGATGTGACGTCATAGCCGCTCGTGACTATGACGTCATTACAATCGAACGAAACCCGTCGCATTCTACACGACTGAAAGCTTTACGTGACAATTCCTATACTTTCAGACAATTTGACTGACTCATCAAACATCATTTGCATCGGCAAATGTGAAAATTGGGTGTTTGCAACAACATGAAATAAATTGAACTTGTTTAGATTTAGAATCAGGGGAAACAACTTGTCAGTCGAATGCAAGTTTTATAGATGAATGAAGTAGTCAGAGCACAACATTTAATTAAGTTGGTTTAAAACAACAACGCAAAAGACCGGAAAAGGAGTAACTGCCTTACAGGAATAATATAAAAACAACAAGCAGCTGACATGGTCGAGCTATATCCCCCACAAATTGCACATTATGTATAGGTTTTCCTTATCATATCGCTGATCAAGTTTTGTCACTAAAAAAACCCACAATTTTTCCAGGATGTGAAGGAAACTTTTCTAATCAAGAAACTTAATGATACCAACTTTATGTTCACTGTTGGGCATAATTCGAGTAAACTGACAAAATTAAAATCAGACAAATAAATTTATGTATTTGGATCTGAAAGATCAATTTGATCACATGTAAACAAAAATATTTTCAAAATTGTTCTTCATGACACACCTTCATATGATTATGTATCTCCATTTCTAATTTGATCAAAATGTGATGATTAGTTTAGAACTTGTCAGCCGGATAGGACTTGTAACAGTTTTCCAACAGAGTCCTAATTTTTTGCCAAAAAAGGCCAAATTTAAAAAAAATATTTTCAAAATGGAGCTTCATGACACACCTTCATATGATTATGTATCTCCATATCAATTTGATCAATATGTGGTGTTTAGTTAAGAAGTTGTGAGCAGGACAGGACTTGTAACAGTTTTCCAACAGAGTCCTCATATTTTGCCACAAAAAAAAGGCCAAATTAAAAAAAAAAAATTCAAAATTGATCTTCATGACACACCTTCATATGATTATGTATCTCCATATCAAATTTGATCCAAATGTGATGATTAGTTTAGAAGTTGTGAGCAGGACAGGACTTGTAACAGTTTTCCAACAGAGTCCTCATTTTTTGCCAAAAAAGGTAAAATTTTATAAAAATATTTTCAAAATTGTTCTTCATGACACACCTTCATATGATTATGTATCTCCATATCAAATTTGATCCAAATGCGATGATTAGTTAAGAAGTTGTGAGCCGGACGGGACTTGTAACAGATTTCTTAAAAATGTACCACTTTTTCTCCAAAATCCTAATATTTTATGTAGATTTTCATGGTTGATTAGTTAGAAAGTTATGAGCTGGACACAGAGTGTAACGGACGGACGGACGGACGGTACCCATTTTAATACCCCCCCGCAACTTCGTTGTTGCAGGGGATAATAAAGTATTAAAACATGACAAAGAGCTACCAAAAATATAAAGTGGATGCTGAGGATTACCAACGTTTTTAACATTCTCAGAAGTAATAGGGCTAGTGATTTCGATACATTGTACTTTTCTGATATGGTTTGATTGGTCTACAATTGATACCTGAAAGAAAGAGGGAAAACTGGTTCAACATATTTGAAAAAGAAAATATCTATGATCAGAATAAGATTCACATGAAACTAAAAAGTGAACCTTATCCTCATACCTATTTAAATTTTATATATCCATCATATAGTGGCGTTACAAGGCATGAAATTCTACCAAGTTCAATTTGTAATGGGAAAATTCCACAGCACAGTTTTCTGTTAATACTTCTAGTCGAACGATCAAGATTTTATGTGACATTATCATCAACGATACGTTTACAATTAATTGCCGTTAATCACATCATTATCGTTCAGTAAGTCACCAAGCCAAATAGTATTGTCTAAAAGTAACAACCATATTTTTTTGCAACGTCAACATGAACATTCATAACATATGTAAGTGGTAAATTTTATTTTGAATTATAAACACGGCTATACCTCAAAGTATTAAAACTACATGACTATACATTTATGATTAAATCAGTGTTACATTGAGACGTGTGTATATGATGCTAGAATCGGCAAACAAATGTTTAAATTACAATGTAAATAGGCCTGGAATAACCAGACAGATGACGACCTTAGGGCTTCAGCATAGACTTCATTTTACTTCAACGGTCGAGGTCATAATTGTTTACACACTAGCTTACACTTATATAGATTAAACATGACAGTAGTTTTAAAATGAGGATAATTCATTACGTTCATAACTTCATAACGTCTCTACTATTGATATGAAACGTTATGTAGCTGACTTTGACAAGAGCCTATCGTGCTTGACATCCATCCCTTGACATTCACAGAAGCAAGCCATTGTTCTAATAAACCTAGATCCTGGGGTTCCGACAGGGCAATTACCGGCAAAAAGTTTAAACACAAGTTTGTACCCCCTTATTTACAGCTAATGAAAAACGTATTGGATATCTTAGTACATTGCTTTTTTAAAACTTTGAGCCTATAATGCCAGACGATGAGAGGTATAACCAATTCTCTCTGCACAGAAGCAAGCCATTGTTCTAATAAACCTAGATCCTGGGGTTCCGGCAGCTTGCCCTACCGACAAAACTGTAAGCACAAGTTTGTACCCCCTTTTTTACATCTATTTATTTATCTATTTTTTGTTTGTCTGTTTGTTCGTTGAAATTTTGAAGATTCTTTCCAAACAACCCGTTTGTTATTTTTATGAGTAAATGCAAAAGTGTTTTGAAGAATAAGCATTGATATAGATACAAAGGTGCTTCTTATATTCTGACAAGCAACTACATACAAAATGACTTTGTACCAATCAAATCTTTAGGAATTTAGTTAGTGAATAAAGTCACAGAATATCATGTCAATAAAAAGTTGATTTATACAGACAGAATCAAATCATAAGTATGTATGGCCCGACACAAATAGTACAAAGTAAATGAATAGAAACAGCGCGACCATGTACTAGGACAATCATAACATCAAAATAATATCTCAGTAACATCAGAGGTTTACAAGTGATGTCAATTTGATCCGTAACAATTGATATGGTATAGGACTAGCGATAGTCTGTACAAAAGCTGGACATTGTTTGCAGTTAAAAGGGAAATAAAATATTGTAGATGAAATATGTTTCGAAATGTACATGTATACCGGCTTAAGGCCTACACACATGAATAAACACACTTGACTTGACTTGAATAAAAGATGACTGAATGTTCTGTAGTTGGGTATTTACAGAAATATAAAGGTAAATATTTATATCATAAACATGAGTATTGAGGACACTCCAGAGAGGTTACTATAGTTACAGATGGAGTTTTCACTATCTGGATCTTTTGAGAAACGTGTTGCTTTTACCTTAAAATCATGACCATTACATCTGAACAAAGTAACAATTCTACGTAGGTGTATAGAAGATAAAGAGGATAAATACAGTTCAGGCTTAATAAATGTCTTAATTTCAGCATATTAACTAATATGTGTCAATGAACTAACACCATAAAATCATTCCTGTTGATATATGTCTTTACAGCTTTGCTTAAGCAATTTTAAAAATTAATTCCTGTCGCCAACATCCCATGCGATTCACACGTGGCCAAAGCCGCATTGAAACAGAAATCCACCGCACATTTGAAACCCAATTTTTATCCCCTTTGTCATCTAAAGCCTTTAAAAGTTCGTAACTTTTCGGGATATTCTGTCTAAGAGCTGCCTTATTATTCTTATCCAGAACGATATTGCTCTACAACGGGCATTGCAAAATAAAGGGAAACGGCAACATTCAGCCAGAAAAATATTACTTGAGGATTTATATCAACATTTGAAAAAAAACTTCAAATCAAATAAATTGAGTGAGGATTCCAAAAAATATGGAAAACATAGTTTACATGAGAATACAATACCTAGATAAATATAGTAATATACAACCTCTATTTGGTTATTGCCAATAAACCATTTTCACATTTTGCAATCTAACCCCCTTTCTTGAATACTTTAATTTTCGCTTTGTAAGTTTATTGCAAGTCTCCACTTTAAATTTCGCAACATCATCGGCAATAATAACATTGATATATCATGAATAGTTTCATTAATGAATATGCCTCTTGCATCATTTGCTATCATTCCCTTCACAAGTTCTTCTATATAAAACAAGAAAAGTATACATGTAGGTGACAAAACGCAGCCTTGTCTAACGCTAGAGTACGTATCAAAAATATTATGTCATATATATATATGTCATTTCACGTTTATTAGTTCTCACAGAAGCTTTTACGTTATCGTACACGTTTCTTAATAAACGTTGCAGTTTCCCGTGGATACTAGACTGCGTCATGACAAAGATAAGTTCAGATTTATTAACAGAATCAAATGCTTTCTGGAAATCCCATTCTCTCCCAACAGAGGCAGATCAAGTCATGTTGATTTACCCTCTGTTCTATTACGCCGAAATCCGTGGGTTCCGGCAGTTTCCCCTGGCGGAAAAAAAACTTTCATCTCAATACATTTGAATTTCTTTATCAAATGACAAGGCTTCTCGCATGGAAAGGGTGGTTCATATCACAATGCCTTTGCCTTGTTTCAGTAGCCAAAATGATGAACTAATTTTGATTGCCTCCAATCAGGCATCTCCCATTCTATCCCACAAACTCGTCGAAATCAACATGACTTGATCTCCCTCTATGGGGAGAGAATGTGGAAATCCATGAATAAACAATAAAACTTGCCTCCTTTCTTTTGCAAGTATTTCTGTGCAAGACTGTGCAAAGTGAAAATATGATCGAAGGAAGAGTGTTCTTCTCTAAAACCGGCTTCATGCTCTGATAGAACTTGATAGGTAGAAATCCACAATTTAAATCGATTGTCTTACAGTGATAAATATCTTGTTTAATGTATTCAGTAGAGCGATCCCCCTGTAATTATTTTTCCTTATCGCCAGATTTATGTTATGGCACAATTCCAAGAATATGGGAACACACCTCTCTCAAATGAAGTAGATATATAAGGTAAGAGCAATGAGGCAATTTCTTTAAAAACTTCTACAGGAATGCCATCTTCACCTGGTGATTTCCCATTTTTCAAGCTTTTAGTAACACATTTAATTTCACTATCATCTATACTACTTCAAGCAAAATTGCAGTCTTCACACACTTGGGAATTGTGGAATTTTAAGAAATCTGCGACCCGTTCTCGAAAATGGTAATCGACATCAACAGTCCTATCATAGAAAAATTCTTTAAAATAATTATACCATTCATCAACTGTTATGTTCTGTTCTACGGAAACAGTATAGTTTAATAGCAGTCTTTGAGTTTTGCAGCATTAACTATTTCATTTACAATATTTTGTTCATATTGGTTTGCGACATAGGTCCCGAAAATCATTCTTGGCTTGTAGATATTGTTTACGATGGTTTTCAATGTTCGTTTTTTCTGAACTTTTTAAGTAGATTATATTTGAGTCGTTTTGTTTGTTCGCATTTTCGGTCGAACCAGGGAGGCTGAGTGCGTGCTCGGGATAGAGTTGACCTACATGTACGTGTAGCATGTCTGTGTGTGTCTCTTCTCAGTGCATGCAGTCCTTTTTTTTCAAAAGCCATTCAGAGCTTTAATAGCATCATCAACATTATCATGTACACAGTAATGACTTAGACTTTCTATATTGTCGTAAATGAATTGAACAAACTCACCCTTTCTCGCTGCGTCCCATCGTTCTGACTCGATAGTGTGGGTGTGCGAGTGAGAATGCTCGTGTGATTCGTTGTCACATGGTGTGTCATGTAATGTTTGTATACTAGTTGTGACCGGTAGATGATCCGATTCAATTCTACAGATAATGTTAAAGTTTACAAAGTACTCATAGAGACAGGTTGATACACTACAATAATCAACAACACTACTGCCTTGATGACCAATAAAAGTAAATTCACCTCTCGTATCGTTATCAGCTCGGCCATTTAGAAGACGTAGGTTAAAATTGGGGCATATATCTAGCAACTTAATTCCCTCTGGGTTCAATACCTTATCTTTGATTTGCTATGAATGTTAAAAGTATCGTTTACATAGTCAATATCATCAATGGGTATATAATATGTAGAGTCATGCTGGATAAAGCATTGTTTATCACCAAATCGTGCATTAAAGTCACCAAAAAGCGCAATAGCTGCATCAGGGTCCTCTCTCGGTAGTTCATATAATCTATCTGTACCAGATTGTTGTAACTGTGCAGAGTTATCACTTTCTGTCACATAAACAAGTCAGAATATGGTGTGTTTCTTGGTTTGTGGGTACAAAATATCACTGAAGAAGAAGATGCAGTCTGTCTCTTCGTGTATACGAGAGAAGCGTGTAGCGATGGTCTGTCTGAGGTAAACTGCTAGTACCCCGCTGTATCACCCCACCCTCTGAAAGCGCTCCCTCACACACTGAAAGGATGTGTAGCCTGGATACAGATTCAGGTAATCTGCTGTATTTTTGGCCAACGTTGCAATAAGGGCGATACAATCAAATTATTAACACAACTCAGAGATAGTGTATGGTTGATTTAACTTTGAATAAAGACCATTAACATTCCAACATAGAAATGGAAAAATATTTTAATCATCTTTGTTGTTATCGTTTAGATTACTTTCATTACTTTTTGATCCTATCTGATTATTGACATTGGTCGTTGAACTACTTAGCTTCGAGTTATCTTGCTGTGGTTGACGGTCTCCGCCATGATCCTAGCTCCTGCTGTCGTCTGCTAGAGTTGTCACGTGACTGGTTGGGTGGTGGGGACTGATTATGTGGTCTATTCACCGCAGAGAAGCGACTTCTCACTTCCACAAGATTATCTTTATCCCAATCGTAGGTGAAGATATGATTATTTGCAACCAGTTTGTCATGTAAGAGGTAGCAATCCTCACCTTTTCCCTGGAATGTTTTCATGATTGATTGATTTACATAGATACTAATAAGTAATGTCACATTGGGTAACAAGGTGTTTCTCCTTCTGGGAAAGTAAAGTCATACATCCTTAAATTGGCTATGATCTTGAAAAAGAAGTTTTAGCTATAACAAGAGAATTAGTGAGCAAGCTCACTTTTTATACCCCCGCTTCCCTAAGTGATTATAGAATCTAAGATACAACTACACTAAGTAAGGATTCCTACAAAATTGCAAAACTTTTTTAATTTGTTTAAAAGTCAATGAAAATGCAGATATAGACTTCCTGATTGCATGTAAGCTATATAAGCTCTTATGAAACTAACAATGAATTTTTCAGACATTTATGATTCTTATATAGTCATTATTGTGTTAATAACATCTTCAATGTCCTTTATATGTGACTGTATCTTAAGAAAAAAAGTTAACCATACATAAATACTGAGAGTACATCGAATGGCTCATCTGAACAAAAATTATAATGATAATATAAAACGTTCTGCCTCATGAGATGAGATAAACATGGTATTTGTCAAGAAAAGAAAAATTTTCTATTTACTTTATGATTTAATCGTTGGATTTCTTACAAACGTGAAGCGCATTTACGTTGAGTCGGCTCCAAAGAGAGCCCGTCGCCTAAGCAACAACATGACGTCATGAGCGTGTCATTGCGTCAGAGCATTGTTCGATGACGTCAGGTCATTGTTGTTATCAGTCACTTGTGACTGATAACACGTTCCATTGTTATTGTCACTAGTGACTGATAACGCGGTTTATTGTCATTGATAGATCTCGGTATTTCACCGCCAATCATAAAATAAATACAGTTTTATCACATTGGAAGAAATAGTATAGAGTTATGAGCAGAACAAAAATGACTTCCTCAAAGAGTCAACTCTACAATAAAGAAGTTGAAAATCTAAAATAATGATCATGGAATCTGACCTAAACTAGATTAGCGTTTGCGGGATACCGCAAAAGCAGAGCAGACCCGGAACTGTGGGTTTCGCCTTACCCTGTTCCGCCTTTTACAGACCACACCAAATTGGGAATTTTCACGTGACCTTGACCTTTGACACTCAAGGTCACACAATCAATGAACACATTTATTGTAATGAAATAAAGTGTTAAAAATTAAATTAATCCATTTTCTCCATATATGTTGACCTTGCTGTGACCTTGACCTTCGACAGTTCGTACCCAAAACTTTTTGAAAATGTTGTACTTCTCAAGAGATAATATATACAAAATCTAAACTTCATAGCACAAAAACTTTTCAAGTTATTGTGTTAACAAGAAATTGCAATAACTCATATCTCATGACCTTGACCTTTGACCTTCAAGGTCACAAAATCATTGAACACTTTTTATTGAGTATAACAATCATTTATTGATTAAAAGTGTTCATAGTTAAAATAAAGCATTTTCGCTAAAACATGCTTACGTCCTGACCTTGCTGTGACCTTGACCTTTGACGGATTGTAGCCAAAACCTTTTCAAAGTTTTTTTACTTTTCCAAGGATGATATATACCAAGATTAGTTAGATCTTCATAGCACAAAAACGTTTCAAGTTATCGCGTTTACAAGGAATTCTTAGAGTGAATACATATCTCGTGACCTTGACCTTTGACCTTGAAAGTGAACATGTCAAAATCGTTCCCCCGAGGTATGAGTAGTAAGGTATGAATAAGAGTTCTGGAAAGCTTAGTGGAAAAAAGTTATAGCTAGTAGTACGAGTGCGGCGGCGGCGGCGGCGATGGAAACTTCACAAAAACTGATAGCAGCCCCGTCCTTAGAGGGGGCTGCTAATTAACAAAAGGCACATCTAAGGACTGTAGGGATTACATATATAAAGTTTCGCAACATTTGAACATATAGTACTCGAGTTAAGAGCGGAACAAAAATGACTTCCTCAAACAGTCACTTCTACAACAAAGAAGCCTAAAATGTAAAATAATAATGAGGACAAAAATATACAAAAGGCACCTCTAGGGACCATAGTGATTACAAATATGAAGTTTCGGGACATTTGAACAAATAGTATATGAGTTATGAGCGGAACAAAAAGTGTGACGGGACGGACGGAAGCGCTGACCGCTATATACCCCCGACTACTTCGTAGCGGGGTATAAAAAGTGAACTTTGCATGATATAACAAAGTCTTGAGGTCTGTTTTTTAGTATTCTTTGGAGATGTTAGTCCAAGATAATGCAGCAAACAATTTGAATTAAAACTGATACACTTCATTTGTCTTCCAAAATTATATTTCAATTATTTATCGTTCATTTATTACATTTTATTACAGGTAATGAGGCGTCTTGCAGTGCAGTGATACCAAGGATATAACGTGCTTCTCGGTCTCACATTGTAACAACCAATACGTTATTTCAGCTCATTCTAATTAACATTTATTAAGAATTTTTTAATTCTTTTTTAACTAGTAACATCGATAGCAGAATTCACATATTATTGAAATGAAGGAATTGAGATCACTTATGGTTACTTGCATGGCAATATTGGCCCTTTCTAATCCTGCCAATATGTGTTCTCCTATAGTTAGAAAGATGTACATGTAGTACGGATTTCACTTACTAACATATACTATTCAAATCATGTTATTGATAACAATGATGTCGACCCAACGTCTTTGAAGGGCAGATTGTATGTACAATTAGGGTAAGACAGGTTATTGACGTGTTCTACAGCATAAATTTGTAATCCTTACAGCTGTATTTAATCAATTAATTGACAATTTTCTAGTTTCGCGAAGCGAGTCGATACAGGGTTACGTCCCTTTGAAAAATCAAGTGACCGCAGGCAAACAAACCAGCGTGAAACTGAGTCTCGGTTCACAGCAAAAACTATCTCTTCCTCAATTTTCAGACATCAAAATAATCATGCCCGCGCATCACTGTTGTTACGGTATTTGCAAGTCTGATTTTTGATATAGAGATCGAGTTGACATGGAAAATGTGTATTTTGTACCACTTCCCAAACCTTGGACCATCGATGTTACCCGACACAGCTTTATGTGCTCTAAACACTTTGTGGGTGAGTGTGTCAACTCATATTTATCTCTTGAACATCAGCGCTTTTTTATCAACTAATTTATTAATGATATTCAGATATTCCAACATTACCAAGGTTAATCAATAAAAAATATCATGAATAAATTTCTTTTATATGAAATTGTTTACACTGTTGGATATGTAACTGAATGTTTTGCTTCCATAAAGTATAGAAATCATAATGTATATGATATAACAGTGACTTTATCAAGATCCAGACTTTTAATTATCCCTGAAAATAATAAATTTCATAATTTGAAGATGGGAAGGGAACAACCCCAGATCACCCTGTTTAAGTCGCTGTCCACGGCTCGAGATCATCCCGCCTATTCCCAGAGCAAGGCAGAGCGACCATGAACTTGTTTATCAGCCTACTGCCAAGAGACAGAAGAAAATGCTGAATCAAAGCAAGTATTTTATGCATGACTCATTGTATTTGTGATGCATTGTAAATAAGTGAGAACATTTTCCCCTTGGTTTGCATTCTGAGACTTGACGCTAAATAATAACAAAAAACTGAACAGAAGGAAAACGTAAATGAATTAGTGCATATGGTTTCATGAAAATATATTTTCAATCCATAGAGGATGCAAGAGACTTGGAGACTGTTTGACAATGACTGCGTTAAGGAGGTTGGATACAAAATATCGAGGTATTAAAAAATAGCTAAATTTGGTCTTATTTTGTTGAAAAATATGTCTTGAATCAAATTGTGTCATAAAAATACCATGTCACCACAGTTTTTGTTCGAAAAAGGGCCCATCCGTTAGGGCACCCAATAATGAAAATACAATAATTTAAAAACTCCTTTTCAAGATAACTTTGGAATATAATTGTTATTTAAATGTTTTTCTATTAAGCTATTGCAGTATGGAAGTAAACTAAGTCGGAAAAAGGGAACTTGAAACTAATATGAAGTAAATACATACAAATAACCTTTTTCTTTGTATGATTATTTTTGTAAAATATTATTCTTTTATGAAAAAAAATCGATTTCTTGTATTAAGATTTTTTTGAAAATTATATATTTTATAGTTAATACACACTAGAAAAAGATTAAAAAGAAAAAAAGATATGTCACCAGCGGATAACAGAGATATTCACATTCAATTAAGCCACATCAATGAAAATCAACATCCAGGGGAGATAACTCTTTATTGTCAACATTACCCTTTTTAGAAATTTTCATTAGTTTTTAAGGTTAATTAGTGAAATAAATTTTATCATAAAACAAATACTTATGTTCACAAATATAACGTAGTCATTTTTTTTTATTAAACTAAATCATTATTTAATTTTTTAGTTTTTTTATCTCACACTTGCAGTGAAAAATAAACAAAATAGCATAAACTTTAAAATAGCTCAATCTGATAATCTGACTGTTGCGGATGCTCAGAAACAAAGGTATCCAACCTCCTTAAGTGATCACCCCTACTAATATCAGCCAAAGACCTTCATTGAAGAAGGAACTCAGACAAATCTGATGACATCCTAACATCAACCAAACTGCTACAAAGGGAGTGAGTGAGTGAGATGGTGTTTAACGTGTTTTGAACAATATTTCAGTTATTAAACACGTGGATGTTGCCACCCAAAAGTGAGTAGATAGATCTCACGATCAAGACAAATAAGGTGATGACAAGTCAAGTCGATTTTACACTGGTAGGATGAAAATACATAACATTATCAGATGGGGTGATACTGCAATTTGAGATAGACAGTTATTTTTGAATATATAAACCTGTTAACTTATTTAGATTGCATATTGAGAATAATTCAAATCACAACATATTCATAGTTTATGCATTTTTATATGATTATCTTAAACTCTTGCATACTTATTAGCCCAATATTCATTCATATAAAACATTTCAAACTGGTAATCACTATTAATGTTAATATTTAAATGGCAACAGAAACAAGGACTGAAGGGGTATGTCAGTCATTCTATAGATTCTTAAATATTTTAATTCACTTGTGCCAACCTACCATAAACCTGAATATATGGATGGTTAAATGTTATTCCTGATTTATTTGTCATGCAATTAAAAAGTGAATACTGCAAACTTGGCTTCACTACCACTTTTGAAATATCAAGTTCTCACATGATTCTCTAATTCATAATTGATATATATAACCCATACGGGCGAGGATACACGAGTGGATATTTTTTTGATATCCGCACATGTGCTTTTTAGTGATTCTCAACGTTGATTGGTTGGTTCCTAAGAGAATGAGAGACGATTGGTCGACGGAACTATTTTCACGTTTCATTGATAAATTGAACGTGTCGAACGTATGTCGATTAGGTTTTAAAAAATCGTAGATAAATATGTATTACTGTACATAATATTTCTTACAGTTTGATATTTCAACGCAGGATTATTTGACACTATTCACCTACGTGTTTAATTTCATTGTGACCTCAGGACTGCGCTTTTTTTCCCAAGGTACAATCAGCGCTGTCTGTTTGTAAACAAACATGGCTGCCATTGAAAATTCATGAAATCTACCCATGCACAAGTATTTCACTGATCCATTTATAATTAATTACACCTAATCACCGTAGGGAATCAAATTCAACACATACATTCAAACCAACATACTTGAACATAGTGAACAAACTCATAGTCGATCAGCCCTGGGAACAAGCCTCCGTGATCAATTTCACAGGCCGATTAGAGTTATCGTTCTTGATACTGGCGACGTGAATGAAAGTAACATCGAAAGAAACAAATGTTATTCAAACTACAGATTACTTGATTATCCTGACAAGCAAATTTGTAAGTTTCTCTTTAAGATATTGCCATTTTTATCAGTTATAGTTTTAAAAAATTGACAGGTTTTTTAGATTTTCGTTGAACACTGTGCCGTCAACAAAATATCGCCGCGATAGTACGGTGTGACGACCGGCCGATTCAAATACTTATTATATCTGTCAAAGAATCCTGTTTGTTAAGAGTTTTAAGTGTGTTAATTTGTTCAATGTTGAAAGTTGTACACTTTATTCAGGGTTAATATTTTCGTCAGTTTCGTATCGTTTTGTAACTGAACTAGATTCTTAAGCGTTGTTGAGTAATTCACTCTGGAGATGTTCGGTTGGACACGCGTATGAATGCTGATCAGCTGTTTGGTGTCACTTACTACAGCATTACTACGATTCTCAATCGCAAGTTTTCTGTCGTTTTGTAATTATCTTTCATTACAATTGGGTAATATATAGAATAACCAACTCGGTACGAGTGATTACGGGATATCTGCCCTCGTCAAAATAATGTTCAGTCGCTCGCCAAGGCTCGCGGCTGTGAACATTATTTTGACTCGGGCAGATATCCCGTAAGCACTCGTACCGAGTTGGTTATTCTCTAAGTCATATCAAATGGTTTAGTGATAATATTTTTTTATCTGCAGAACTCATCAAGCAAAGGCCCTTTCAGAGGACTGACGTATCACGAATACCTGATTACTCTTTTTCAAATCCGGCAAGGGAATGATATCTAGCACATATCAGATATGTTTGGTGTTTCTGTGTCACATATAAGTAGAACTTTTAACTCACGGATTTCTTTAATGTGCAGAGAGTTAAGCTTTTTGAAAAATGGCCTTCTTCTGAAATTGTTAGGCAGAATTTACCTTAATGTTACAAGTACGTCCCTAAAACTATTGCTGTTATTGACTGTACTGAATTCTTCTTACAGAAACCTAGCATGCCCTCAAGTCAGAGAATTACATGGTCTTCATATAAACATAGCAATACTTTGAAATGTCTGGCTACTTGTTCACTTATGGGTACTTTCAAATTTGTATCAGACTTGTTGACAGGAAGCATCTCTGATGGAAAGGTTCTACAAAGCTCAGGCTTTCTAGTTTTAGTGTGTGAAGGTGATGACATAATGGCTGACAAGGTGTTCTTGGTTAGAGACTTAGCAACTAGAAAAGCTACCTTAAATATACAAATTCCCAACTGCCTCTTGATTTGGTAAAAATAGTCACTGCTTCTTTTAAGCATCCATTTGTTGTTGCTGAAATAACATCCTCTCTTTTGAGGCTTCCTTTGGTTCATAATCTCTCAGCGCCCAGGGCCATTTAATTTCAATTAAACGCTTATTTTGATTTGCAAGACACAATTCCATCTACTGAAGATCCCAAGAATGAGCATCATTTGTCAATGATTAAACCCTTTTCTTCCAGTGCTAAATGCTTATGTTTTGTAATTTCAATTGAATGTACATTTTTGGCTTTCTTTTCCTTAGTCCCCCCCAGAAAGGTACCCTGTCCTAATGTACAATAGTACTGCCTAACAAATGGTGGGTCAACTTCGAACAATCAGTGTCAGAATTGTTTTCAAAGGTCGCAAGCTGGAGCTGGTTACAATGCCTCTCCTCATCTGGCCCCATGTTGGTTTGCTAGCCTGACCCCTGGTCTCCTTCTCTATATACTCTCTCTCCTCATCTGAATGCTTCAAACAATCAAGTGATTCTTGAGACAGTGATTCACAATTTACAGGGGAGTAGAAACTTTGCTAAAACAAGAAAGAGAAACGCATTCATTACTGATTGCTTTCTTTTGAGAATCTGCTGGTCGATTTTCTGTGGGCAGGAGCTCCAAGGCACAGGAATCTTTTGCCATGTAGATGCAAAATCAGCTAGTTGTTTTTGCGTTGGTTCCCCTCTGTCATTCTCATGTCTTGGGTCAAACTTGTCTGTTCTCAGCCTATGCAATATCTCGACCATAACTGAAGAAATTAATTTTATTCATTCATTCTCTCTTCTGTTTTCTTTGATTTCAGATTATAGTTTTTTAAGTTGTATCTTTTGATGTAAAAAATCTGATTAATTGATTATTTCGATTCAAGAGCGGGTTACAATCAATTGATTCTCCTTTAATCGGGAATACTATGATATTTCAGTGATACCATTCATTTTGAAAATAATATTGTTATAATTGTACATACATGTATGTACCTAAAGTTTATTACAACATTTATATTAACAAATTTCTATTACTTTATTTCCTTGATTTGAGGTGCTTGATTGTCACTGGTTCATCATGACTGCGAGTCTTTTTGGTCCTTTTATCAGGATTATCTGTCATGCCTTTCTTCTCAAATGCCTCTTATGTCATAGAGCTGTGCACCAATGATCCTACCCGATGTGTATACACGCTCCATCCCCGCTAAAGTATGAATGGGTTATAATGTATTCAAGCCAGTGTATTGAGAACAAGTTTACGGTTTGTTGTTTTAGTGTATTGCATTAATCAAATTCAATAAAATTTTGAATTATGAAAATTGAGGTTTTAGAATAACTCAGCAAATTTACTAAATATTTAGGTCTAAATGTTTGCAATAAACGAGAAGTTTGATATGCATTAATGTGGCCATCTTCCGTACTCATCCGGCGAGATATGCATTTACAAGAAATTCATATTCAGCCTTGCGACAACTCGACGGGAAAGGTGTGACTGGAAGTAGCCTGATTATTGAGCTGTGGTGTAGGCCAATCAAAAGCGAGGATACAATAAGAACTTCTTGGGAGCATAAACAACATTTCGGCCCCCATCACATGTAGAATCTATCGTGATGTTTTACCAACAATAAAGCGCAGGCAGATATTTTCCAAGTCATTTCTGGTAAAAAATCAGTGGCATGCCACACTAAACTCAACAAATTTAGCAAGATCGATTACGATTTGCAGAACAAACTGAAAACACTTCGTGCGGTAAGTGACATACAAATGTTTTCCCTCATCATTTTTTAACAATGTGCAACCACAAACATATTTGACTTTCAAATTACCTTATATATTTCAATTGAGCACACAAAACTGTAATGAAACGATTCGATGTCTAAATAGAAACTTAGAAATACAGCCTTATTCTACGCAGTATTTTGGTGACCTATATTCACGCATTGTTTTTATGACTGTTGTCACAAGTTCACAACGTAACTAAGGGATTAATTTGAAATTAAATTTAACTTCGAGTTCGAGTTTGACTGACTGGGTTCGTAACGAGCAATTTGATTGGTCAATGCAAGGGACGTAACTCTGTTTGACCTACAGGGGGCGCTGATAGTCACAATTTTCCCGGCGAGTTGTCGCAAGGGTGAAGATGAATTTTTTGTAAATGCGTGCAGAAGAAATGTTTTCATTGGTTTAAGTACATTAATGATATATTATGTGTATTGGGGACACCATCAGCAAATAAACGATAGTCTTGGACGGATTTGTAGGCTCTCAACTTCTGCCTGTCATAATCTGATAAGTCATTTGAATATCCAGTAATAAATAAATGATCAAACTCTATACACAAATCAGACAAAATCTTTATTTGAAAATTTGTGGTATCATGTGTCGTGAGGTCTGGATTTTTCGGCAAATCCAAGTCATTGCACATTTACATAAACAGGCTAGTTGAGGCCGATTATATCCTGTAAATGCCACACCTTTATCTTGTATGAAACCTTTTAGCCCAACAACATTGTAAGAGTCAAATGGGAATGTCAGAATTCATCAAAACACGCTTATTGACAGATAGATACTATGTACTACCGTTTGATTATTGTGCGAAATCTGACAGCTGTTTGTTAACCATGTTACCATGACCGCGGTCAAGGGCCGATAACTCTAAACGGCAAAACTGGAAAATTATCAATTGTTAACCTTAGCCCCATCAACACCGCACTATTTGTAATTTGATTCAAAGTGATATGTACTTCATTTGATAAACCAAATTAGCTTTGAAAAGGGCGGGCCTGAATAATCAGTGATACGACAGAAGGAAAACAATTTATCCTATAATGTTTGATAATTATAGTATATACATATTCAAGTTATGTCTTATCATATAAATACTTGTTAATGTTTGTTTACCAAATTTTCCTCGTGGATAATAAAATGTTATCTTATCGTATCCTTGAACATATTAATTTTATTTCTTCAATGATTCCGTTTTGGTGTTGAATTACATATAAGTCGTTACCTAAAAAGTATAATTTTACATACAGGATAATTATTTTCTTTACAAACCCAAATGCCCAGGAAAGTTTTAGGTGTAAATGGTCCAATAACGATCGGCAGTTTCAAGATTGTCTCCTGTATAAACTTCATGTGGATATGTAGCTCTATGATATTCCGTCTGATCAAAGATAAGTGACACGTGACAACACAAATTGTTCAAGTAAGGAAGTGATAGTTTAAAATGAGTTAACTCGATGAATGTTATCTTGAAATAAAGGTTTGTTTTAGTACTGTATAAAGACATTTCATTAAGTCTAATCTGTAACGTCAGATAACGTTCATTATGAAGAGTCTTGATCAGCAGCTATGTAATTATCAATTTATGCATCATTTACTAATCAAAACCGTGAAGGCACATAGTATAGTATAATTGAATTGATAGAATTCCTACATCAAATGTCAGTAAACAATTGATTCACAATGTTTATTAACAGTTCCAAGATTCTAAGAGAGTCACTTGTAATGACGAATAGAACATTACCAAATAAGATAGACATTTTATTCAGTGATAAGGTCCTTATAAAATAAGTGTACACAATTATATTATATATGCCTATGTATTCGAAATGGTCAATTGTCAAATATCAGTATTTACAATGAGCACATTCGTTTATGTGAACACAATTGAAGTCCAGATACTACGACATACTAGTTAGGCAAAGGAGACAATGATTACAACATAAACTTATGAAACATGGAATTTGGAAATTGACAGACCTTTAAGAATGTTTATGATAACAAGTTTATAGTTTCAGTGTTTCGTTTACTTCAAACGTTTATTTCTTTATCTGTTTCGTTTTCAAAAAGATGGTTATCTGGAAAAAATGCGAAAATTGCTCCATATTTTAGATAACTTCCAATCTTAGAGGAGCTTCAAGCAAATTTAAAGTTGTTTTCAAAGAAGATTGCACACTGCTCAACAAGACCGTGAAGGGTTACAAAGACGGGCTCACAACAAACAAAATCAGCACTCATTAACTGAATAGATCTAGATTGTGAACATTTTAACCAATTACGAAAACAATGAGAAAATTTTATCAAAAATGACAAGGACAATTTAACAAAAACAGTAGTTGACAGTTGTTTTCTTAGAAGTAGTTTATTTTGTGCTTTTCACAGAGGGAAGTTTTTATTAGGGGTATAATACTTAGACAATAACTTACGAGTGACGGGGAATGACAGATTATCTCTCCCGAGTTATATTAAGTTCGTAAGTCTAGAGTCTTGGCGAGAGAACTACACTGTTAATATAACGAGGGAAAGATAATCTGTCATTCCCTGTCACGAGTTGGTTATTGTTTATGTTTACCCAAATATTATTGTTTACCGATATACTTTTATAAGGTAAAAACAATCGAACGAAAGCCGTCGCATTCAACATGACTGAAAGCTTTACGCGACAATATCTATACTATACTATCTTTCGGACAATTTGACTGACTCATCAAACATTATTTGCATCGCCACATGTGCAAATTGGCAGAAAGCAACAACATGGAATAACTTGAACATGTTTAGATTTAGAATCAGGGAAAACAACTTGTCAGTCAAATATATGTTTCAAAGATGAATGAAATAATCCCGGCACAACGTTTTGTTTGATCAAAAGACAGGAAAAGGTGTAACTCCCTAGGGACTTACAGGAAAAATACTACCCTGTGTCCGTCCTCCCATAAGGGTTATATATGTATGTTCTGAGGGGGGAATGCATTTGATGACATCAACAGACTACAAAAAGGCACGTCTGCGTCTTAATGTGTACTTACTATTTGGAACAATTAACTAGTCAACCTTTTGACGTATCATAATTCACACATATGTTGTTTCATTACATATCAATCACATCAACATCAACTAGTATACTAAAACCCATACCTCCCATTGACAATTGTGTCAATGTGGTTTTGGTATCAATGGCTTCTTTGAAAATGCAATGTGACGTAGCGGTAGGGTGTGTAATACACAACTCCAATTGTTTGGTAAAGGTCATGGTGACATAACATTTATCAAGCTTGATGTTTTTTTGCCTTTTAACCTCTTTTCGTCTGCAGGTTTTATCAAAAATGTTAAGTTTCAGTCCTGTTTCAGAATATTCTATATTTATAAACGGCAGACAATAATTAGCAGTTGCAATTGAAAACATCAGATAGATGAAGTCTTCCAGTTTGACTACAATCTTCGTTATCGATTTTATGGATATACCTCTCCTGTGTAGTATTAATGCACCTTTTTTCATGCTTGGCAATCTAAAGCTGAGAAGCCTTGTCCTTGGGTTTATCTAGAGCAACAAAAAAGGTGGAGGAAAACTTGATGAAACATTCTTGCATCAATGACTTGAGCAATGACCACTTCAGAACCATGTAGATTTAAGAAGTTATTTAGAGAAAACATAAAACGTTTGCTTTCAGTACATAAATATATTCTTTCGAACAAATGAGATAAAGTTACTCTTGTAAAAAGTGTTTGTTTAATATTTACAAATTGCATAATTATTTTCCACAAATGATGATAATTGTATTTGTATTTTTTTTCATTAACAATGTTTATATAGAAGGTTTGCTTCAAAGTCGAAAAGATCCTATGCGGAATATAAAATGATCAAATAGAAACATAAATACCATACGTTGGTTGTACCCAAAACAATTCATTTATTGATGCAAAATCACTTAAATTTAAGACATAAAGTTCACCTAAATAATAGATTATTATCTGGTAGCTGCTGAATTATTGCTTAATACTTCTTAAAGTGTGGATTCCATGACATGAAACGCAGGGTTTCGAAAATTAACCTTTGATAAAATATTTTGGTAGGTGATTGATATATTATATATATGTTATTCATTGACGAAAATGATTAGGCACAAGTCATCCAACTAAGTAAAGCCCTTTCCAGATATTTACAGCGTTTGATATTACAACAATGTACAATAAGTGGCGAACATAAAATCAAGAACGTCTCAATAACTCTGCTCTCTTCTTACATGTACACATACCACATTTTTGGGAAGATACAAGGACCAAGTTTATTCATGTGACCTCCACATTATTTTATCAAGGGCATGTATTATCAAGGGCACAGACCAAGTATTTATCTCTATTTGCATGGTATGATAATGACCAAAGATACCAAAGATACCAAAGAAACCATGCATTTAGCGTCTAAACAAATAACAATGCGGCATTCTAGAAACTAAACTGTACACTTATTCAATATCGTCCCCTTGACGTGTAATCAGGTTGTACTATGATAAACGAATTGAAGTGTTGACTTCTCTCAAAGCAAGAACATGAGGTCAGAGTTCTTTGCCTTATGCAGAAAAGTCATTTCAGAACAAAACACCACCTGTTGTGGTGTTTATACAATGTGAGAGCTTGTTCTTTGTTCCATCATAATATCATTTAAATTGATTGTAATGATACTTTTTTTCAAAACTTGCAACTAAAATCAATGTCATACTGTTTGTTCAGATCAATCTAGGAATGTCATCAAGTAAAAACAGGAGTGTTTTAATATAAGGAAAAAGTATTTTTGGAAACTTTGTATCTGTTGCACACAGGAACAGTAGATTTTTTTCAAGTTGTAAATGGTTCTTGAAAAGGAATTATGGATATAATGTATGTTAGTATTTATAAATAAGTTATGTGCTAACTTGCAATTCATAAAAAAGTGTTAGATAATTTCAAATTACCCTTTTAATTATCAATTATTATGCCCCCGAATCGGAGATTCCGGGGGTATATTGTTTTTCACCTGTCCGTCTGTCCGTCCGTCCGTCCGTCTGTCTGTCCGTTTGTCCACAAAAACTTTAACCTTGGTCATAACTTTTGATTGGTCAGAGCTAGGTCTTTGATACTTGACATATGCATCCGGGGGCATTCGTGTTTCACAAACACATCTTGTTAAAATTGTTATCATGTTTAGTGTCTGTTATCATTTTCAAATAAAAGGGATTTCAAGGAGTATTCAAGTCTCACCATACTCTTGACTGCAGTGTTTTTCTGCTTGATCAAATTGCTGTGTTGGTTCACACAAATAACTGCTCCACGCCTGGCATGAATCATTCGACAAGGTCCAGATGGGCACAACTTGAACAGACAAAAGGTAAAAGTTAACAATGAGATGTTGAATAAAACGTTTATAATCTTATTCATTTTTTGAATTACTAACAATATCTGCCTATGGAACGTTATTGTTCATTTTGACGTGACAGGTTTGAGCCTTTGTAAGGTTAACAGATTTGAACAGTTGGTGAATCATTTACAAAACGTTTACTTATTCCTTTCCCAAATGAATTATTATGGCACAAATTTTCGAAAATAATACGACACACACACTTTCAATAATGTTGTCTTCATGTATAGAAAATGTAAATTTACATTTTAATTAAAAAGTAAAATGTATTTTAGTCAAGAGTTGTATTGACAATATCTAAGCAAACAATGGTACACCAAATATTGAGAAAAATGTGTATTTGTTGTCACAGATCACTAGATATGTCCCAAAGTAATCCTTTATGTACATAATGATAATTGACTTACCATTCCATTACATTTTGACGGCAGTGATTTACTTGATGAAATCTCACAAGTCAATTGTTTTGAGTCATAAGATGGTGATGAACAGGAACAATCTCTGTCACAGAGCACATGGCACAGTTTGACCCCAAGAGGGACAGTTAACGCCAGGTACACAGTGGAAATACAGATCAGAGCAAGTGCTGCAAACATGCTAGTTTTGGACGCTGAATGTTGGTTATAAAACGAAAATGTAATTTATAATATCTCTCTGCTTGAATAGATAGTATTCTGGTAATTAAGATATCAAGTTTTCATCTGAATGGACACCAATCACTGCATGAAAAGAAGTTCTTTACAAGATATTTACAAAGGATTAAATATCTTGTAAAGTACTTATTTACAAGATATTTACAAAGATTAAAGTACTTATTTACAAAAATAATCAAGGTAATAAATATCTATTAAAGATGATATTTACAAGATATTTATTATTTTGTAAATGTTTGTAAAGGTTTGTAAAGGTTTGTAAAGTTTTGTAAATATCATCTTTAATATATATTTATTACCTTGATTATTTTTTACTTTGAAAAGTGATGATTGGCAAAATGTTGACTTTGAAAAGAAATAATTTGAAAAATGTTGACTTTGAAAAGTAACAATTGGTGAAAAGTTGACTTTGAAAAGTAACAATTGGTGAAAAGTTGACTTTGAAAAGTAATAATTTGAAAAATTTTGACTTTGAAAAGTAACAATTGGTGAAAAGTTGACTTCGAAAAGTAATAATTTGATGAAATGTTGACTTTGAAAAGAAATAATTTGGTGAATGATGACTTTGTAAATAAATGATTTGTGAAATGTAGACTTTGAAAGAAATGATTTGATGAAAGGATGTCTTTTGAAAGAAATAATTTGATGAAATGTTGAGTTTGAAAAGAATTAAGGTGAAATATTGACTTTAAAGGTATTAATTTGAAGAAATGTTGGTTTTGGAAATTAATGATTTGATGAAGTGTTTACTTTCAAAAGTAATAATTTGGTGAAATGTTGACTTTGAAACCTGATATGTTTGAAGAAGTGTTGACTTTGAAAAGTAACAATTGGTGAAAAGTTGACTTCGAAAAGTAATAATTTGATGAAATGTTGACTTTGAAAAGAAATAATTTGGTGAATGATGACTTTGTAAATAAATGATTTGTGAAATGTAGACTTTGAAAGAAATGATTTGATGAAAGGATGTCTTTTGAAAGAAATAATTTGATGAAATGTTGAGTTTGAAAAGAATTAAGGTGAAATATTGACTTTAAAGGTATTAATTTGAAGAAATGTTGGTTTTGGAAATTAATGATTTGATGAAGTGTTTACTTTCAAAAGTAATAATTTGGTGAAATGTTGACTTTGAAACCTGATATGTTTGAAGAAGTGTTGACTTTGAAAAGAAATAATTGGTGAAATGTTGACTTTCAAAAGAAAAAATTTCATGAAATGTTGATTTTAAAAAGTTATTATTTGATGAAATGTTGAGTTTGAAGAGAAAAAAATTGTGAAATGGTGACTTTGAAATAAATAATTTTTTTGAAATGTTGACTTTAAAAATAAATAATGGTGAAATGTTTACTTTCAAAAGTAATGATTTGGTGAAATGTTGACTTTGAAAACTGATATGTTTGAAGAAGTGTTGACTTTGAAAAGTAATAATTGGTGAAATGTTGACTTTCAAAAGAAATAATTTGATGAAATGTTGATTTTAAAAAGTTATTAGTTGATGAAATATTGAGTTTGAAGAGAAAAAATTGTGAAATGGTGACTTTGAAATAAATATATTTTTTGAAATGTTGACTTTCAAAAGAAATAATGGTGAAATGTTTACTTTGATATGTAATAATTTGATGAAATGTTGACTTTGAAAATAAATAATTTGATGGATTGTTGATTTTGAAAAGAAATAATGGTGAAATGTTAACTTTGATAAGTAATAGTTTGGTGAAATGTTGACTTTGAAATATATAATTTGATGAAATGTTGACTTTAAAGGGGCAGTAGCACGTTTTTAGGGGGAATATAAGGTGATGTTACGAAAATGAAAATTAATGTTACAAATTGAAAAACAATGTATTTAAACTAAATGAAGTAGTAATAATTCAAATGTATAAGGTAAAGTTTAGCCATGCGATGACATTTTCTTACACAAAATGAATTAAAGGTGTTCACACAAAAATGGCCGCCAATGGATTTTATATGAATCTTCATACTTTGTCCTCTGACTATGGATGACTAACTTTTGTAATGAGATTTTTGGCACTGTCAATATAATACATTTAGCAATAACTCACAATTATCAGTGAAATATCTTAAATATGAAATTATTAAAAAACGTGCTACTGCCCCTTTAAAAAGAAACAACATTAATCTTAAAGACTATACCTGAATAAACAAACATTTATAAAGCAACTACCCGGCAAATAAACTTGGCAAGTTTTCAATAAATGTTTATCTTGGAGCATAAAATAGAAATCATCAATCTATCATCTGCTACATGCTCTGACTCCAATACCCTCCTCGTTAAGTTAAACTACATCCAATTAACATAAATCTCAGATGACTAACCTGAATATACGAACACTTAACAAGCATCTACCCGACAATTAAACTTGGCGAGTTTTCAATAAATGTTTATCTTGGAGCATAGAGAAGAAATCATCAATCCATCGTCTGCTACCTGCTCTGACTCCAATACCCTCCTCGTTAAGTTTAACGACATTCAATTAACAATAATCTCAGATGACTATACCTGAATATACAAACAATCAACAAGCAACTACCCGACAATTAAGCTTGGCAAGTTTTCAATAAATGTTTAATTGGAGCATAAAATAGAAATCATCAATCCATCGTCTGCTACCTGCTCTGACTCCAATACCCTCCTCGTTAAGTTTAACTACATCCAATTAACATAAATCTCAGATGACTAAACTGAATATACAAACACTTAAAAGCAACTACCAGACAATTTAACTTGGCGAGTTTTCAATAAATGTTTAATTGGAGCATAAAATAGAAATCATCAATCCATCGTCTGCTACCTGCTCTGACTCCAATACCCTACTCGTTAAGTTAAACTACATCCAATTAATATAAATCTCAGATGATTAAACTGAATATACAAACACCTAACAAGCAACTACCCGACAATTAAGCTTGGCGAGTTTTCAATAATGTTTAATTGCAGCATAAAATAGAAACCATCAATCTATCTTCTGCTACCTGCTCTGACTCCAATAATCTCATCGTTAAGTTAAACTACTTCCAATTAACATAAATCTCAAAGACTATACCTGAATGGTATATATATACATTTTAAAAGAAACTACCCGACAATTAAACTTGGCGAGTTTTCAATAAAAGTTTATCTTGGAGCATAAAATAGAAATCATCAATCTATCATCTGCTACATGCTCTGACTCCAATACCCTCCTCGTTAAGTTAAACTACATCCAATTAACATAAATCACAGATGACTAACCTGAATATACGAACACTTAACAAGCATCTACCCGACAATTCAACTTGGCGAGTTTTCAATAAATGTTTATCTTGGAGCATAGAGAAGAAATCATCAATCCATCGTCTGCTACCTGCTCTGACTCCAATACCCTCCTCGTTAAGTTTAACGACATTCAATTAACAATAATCTCAGATGACTATACCTGAATATACAAACAATCAACAAGCATCTACCCGACAATTAAGCTTGGCGAGTTTTCAATAAATGTTTAATTGGAGCATAAAATAGAAATCATCAATCCATCGTCTGCTACATGCTCTGACTCCAATACCCTCCTCGTTAAGTTAAACTACATCCAATTAACATTAATCTCAAAGACTATACCTGAATATACAAACATTTAAAAAGCAGCTTCCCGACAATTAAACTTGGCGAGTTTTCAATAAAAGTTTAATTGGAGCATAAAATAGAAATCATCAATCTATCATCTGCTACCTTCTCTGACTCCAATACCCTCTTCGTGAAGTTAAACTACATCCAATTAACATTAATCTCAGATGGCTAACCTGAATATACAAACACTTAACATGCATCTACCCGACAATTAAACTTGGCGAGTTTTCAATAAATGTCTATCTTGGAGCATTGAGTAGAAGTTAACACTCATACAGAATGACAATATGAAATTCCGACTTACATTTTTTTTTTAAATTCTTAAAATGTTCTGAAATTTATCAAAGTTTATTTTCAATTTATTCTAATATCAAATTATTATTGAATTATTGGCTATTTTGGGAGATGATAACTTTCATGAAATATTTAGTTTGAAGTTTAGTTTGATGTTGTTTAAAAGTTAACTTTGATAAATATGAAAAGTATGTTGTCTCTTTTTAATGTTTTTAGAATATATTTAAAGATATTCGAATTCAGTTAACATTCCCAATGAAAAATAATCCTTCATTGAGTATATTATTGTAAGTGTACAGTTAAACAATACGCTATACTGATTAGTGAATGAATGGTTTATTACCATAAAGATCACACAAAAAATGACATAGAAAAAAACCAAACAAATACAAAATAATTTTGTTATCTTTTTTTTCAATAAGTAGTCTTATCAATGGTTAATCACTTGACACCTCTTAACAAGGTATCCACACCTGCTAATTAAGGCAATCAAACTTATGTGGGCCACTATGGTTCAGCTTAAATGTCCACGGCCCACTCTGGGACAGCTCGTTAAGAGGGTGTGAAAACACCCGGCCCACTATGGGATGGGCCACAGTGGTACTAAACCCAGTGACACACTGTGTTTATTAGGCAGTAAAGTGGTATGCATGCATGAAGACTTAACGAGCCTTTGGCTGAATCCTTGATATGTAGAATCTTGGCAATGTGTGATTGTCATTGCTTCTTTTTTCATTGTCAGTGAGGTCATGGGTTGCGGTTTTTTTGCAAATATGTTATAAATATATTATTTAAAAGTGTAAAGCTACATGTAAAAATCTTTTACATTTAGGATAACTGATTGGAACATAAAATCTTGAAATTCTATTTCTTATGATTTTATCTAAACAATCATCAACTACGGTTGATTAATTAATTCACAAATATGTTGTATTAAGTAGATGATTTGATTAAATGAAATCATCAATTCATTGATTCAACCTATTTCTCAAAATCATTAGATAAATCATGTTAACTATTTAATACTTGGTTTTTCTAACAATAGGTCTACATCAGGTAGAGAATGCACCAAATGACGAAAAACCTTTCATTCTTTCATTATTGTCTACTCTTATGCCTGGGTGAGGATCCGGTGGGGTATCCGGCGCCGTATCAACTTTACTATCTTAATTCATTAGTTACTACTTGGTTAGTAAGTACTTAAAATAACAATGTACATTCTCCATATGTATCTACGCTGCAATCACCGTCCACCTGTATCACTTTTTGTATCACTTTATGTAACCGCCGATAAGTTGTGTAACTTAAGGTTAATAAAGAATTGAATAGAATTGAATTGAAATTGACAATTTCTAATACCTACTATATATTTAACGTTTAAACATATTTAGACTAAAACAAGTTTTAAAGATCTATTGCAGTATTAGGTGTTTTATGTATCCGTCAAGAAACTAATGATGGACACCTCGCCGACAGGAAATTAAAAACTGCAACAACCGCTAACCTCGATCACTTTTCGATTTACTTTCAAAGATATTTCAACTAAATAAGAACTGGGTGTGCTTTTTGTCAATTTGTCCAATAAACACCTTCAATTAGCTTTTTATTAAGACTGCGTAGTTAACGGCTGTAAAAAACCTACCTGAGATAGGGGCCATAAAACTCGCGCTGGTGTGACGTAATAAACAGACTATATAGATTAGCGCATCATTAATTGAACTGAAATACCGCCTTAAATAATTGTTTATTTACAAGTGATGTTGATATCTTTATTACTTCAAACGCTTAATAGTGTTACATCGTCAAATGACTAATCCAACTGAGTGTTTAACATTTTCTGAAAATCGTTAATGAATGGGTTTATTTGGTGATCTCGTTAAGACAGATGTATAGAGCTCGTTGTAATCATTCTGTATATATGACGTCTCAAAAATGGTGTGTGACCAGTCATAAATTCACGGGTCTGTCGCGAGACAGATCTAGCTGCCCATCAAGTCGGCATTCAAAAAACGGCTTTAGTTACTAAACTGAACATTATTGAGTATCCACCTTTGACACACTATAAAATATTTAATCAGACATACTTATATTCAAAAGACAATAGCAACATATGTTTGTGGTTATATGATGTTTAACATTTAAACACATTTACACTCCAAAATTTTTAAAGATCTATTGCAGTGTAAGGTGTTTATGTAAACGTCAATAAACTATTGATGGACACCTCACCGACAGGAAATTAAAAACTGCAATGAGATATTTTTTTAATTATTTTATTATTGTGTCACGCAAATGTTGACATGTCGTATACATAAAATTAGCACCATATACATAAAACAACATTTGCCCGGCATACAAGATGGTCGATCCCAATGAACAGTGCTAGGGTAGGCTTTTACGCTGAGAGTTGATCCAGGCGTTGAGCCATGAAGCATATCAAGCACGAGCTAACGGCATTGCCATTCAATACACAATCAACATCTTGATTAATGAGATATTCCAACAGGTGCATTCGTTAAGCTACCTACAAGTGAGGGGAATTTAACTTCTAGTAAGCTGTTTGGATTCCTCAAATCAGTGATTAGTTTTTCTTTTTCTTATGAAAATGAGAAAATATTTCACAAACTTAAGACAACAGTAAACATTTCCAGTATCTCATGATTAATTTTTCATCAAAAATTGTTTCAACGAAATCACCATTACAAATCTTCATTCAACAGACAATGGATTTTATAAGTCTATGTTTTACAAAAGGTCAACATTTGAAATTATCAAATTTTCCTTAAAAGTTAATATTCCATCTGAAAAATTAACACCCATTAAATGCGTAATAAATACATAGAACTGATTATGTAACAGCATTGTCACTCAATAGACAATCAACACCTTGACTAATGAGTTATTTAGCAAGTGTATTCGTTAAGCTACAACCTAATGAGTGGAAATAATTTCCAACAAGCTGTTTTCATTTTTCAACACTGTATTTATTATTCATATGAGTTAAAATAAGGAAATTATCAAATTATATCTTTTCTAAGTCATCATTTCACAAATTTCACAAAATATTTCTTTTTTTAAGTCAAAATGTCATCAAATTATTACTTTTCAAAGTAATTATTTCACCAAACTTATACGTTTTCAAAGTCTTCATATCATTCATTATTACTTTCCAAAGTCAACATTAAACAAAACGTATAAGTTCCCAAAGTCATCATTTCACTAATTCTTCCTCTTCAAGTCATAATTTTACCAAATTATTCCTCTTCAAAGTCATCATTTAACCAAATTACTTCTTTTCAAAGTCAACATCTTATAAAATGTTCACGTTTCAAAGTAAACATCTAATAAAATATTCACTTTTCAAAGTCACTATTTCATCAAATCATTTCCTTTCAAAGTCATCATTTCACCAATTATTTCTTTTCAAATTCAACATTTCATCAAATTATTACTTTTCAAAGCATTTTTTCACTATTTCACCAACCTGTTAGTTTCCAATGTCATCATTTCACTAATTATTTCTCTCCAAATTTATCATTTCATCAAATTATTCCTCTTCAAGTCATAATTTCACCAAATTATTCCTATTCAGAGTCATCATTTCGAAGAATTATATTTCTCTTCAAACTCAACAAATTCATCTTGTTCTTTTAAAAGTCAACATTTCATGAAATCATCACTTTTGAAAGTCAACATCTCATAAAATTTGTACTTTTCAAAGTTACCATTTGATGAAATTGTTGATATTAAAAGTAAAAATTTCATCAAATTATTTCTTTTTAAAGTCAACATTTTACCAATTATCACTTTTCAAAGTCAACACTTCACCAAACATATTAGTTTTCAAAGTCATCAATTCACTAATTGTTTCTCTTCAAAGTCATCATTTCACCAAATTATTACTTTTGAAAGTAAACATTTCATCAAATCATTAATTTCCAAAGCCAATATTTCTTCAAATTAATACCTTTCCAAGTCAATATTTCAACTTAATTTCTTTTCAAAATCAACATTTCATCAAATTATTTCTTTCAAAGATATCATTTCACAAATTATTTCTTTCCAAAGTC
Organism: Steromphala cineraria; assembly: GCA_916613615.1. Taxonomy (NCBI): domain Eukaryota; kingdom Metazoa; phylum Mollusca; class Gastropoda; order Trochida; family Trochidae; genus Steromphala; species Steromphala cineraria. The sequence continues at coordinate 23,862,272 of OU744736.1, read as the reverse complement.
ATCCTTTCACAAATTATTTCTATCCAAAGTCAACATTTCATCAAATATTTCTTTCAAAGTCAACATTTACCAATTTTTTTACTTTCAAAGTCTACATTACAGATTAAAGATGATATTTACAAATATTTACAAAAATTTACAAATATTTACAAATATTTACAAAAATTTACAAAGGATTAAAGATGATATTTACAAAGAAATAAATATCTTGTAAAGATGATATTTACAAAAAAATAAATATCTTGTAAAGGTAATAAATATCTTCATTTCACCCAGTGAATGGTGGCAAGGTGTATTAAATCTTATTACATACGTGTTCTGAATATCTTCATGAGATAATTTTGGTTATTTGAAATAAGTGTTGTGTAACCAGTTGAAAGTTATTCAACGAGTGTTGTGTAACCAAAGCAGGTTATTCAACGATAGTGACGTCATAATGCCGTACTACTTTGGCAATCAGCTGATCGGGTGCAACCGAACCTCGAGCCGCTTCAAATTTTCAATTTATCATATTTGTTTCTATTTTTGTATTTTCCCTTAAAACAAAGTTGCATCACATCAAAGATATATCTGCAAAATTATCAAACCAATATTCGCGTACCGATCTCGGCTTTTTCGCCACTAAATGAACAAAATATCTTGACTAAATTTAGTTTGGAAAGAGTTATCTCCCTTTTGTGATCAACGGACGCGTATTGTTAACACGGAGCTTTGAAAGTTTGAGTGAAAGCCGATAGTTTAGAAACGGTTCAGGATTGTGTTAACATGCAGTTTCATTTATAATATGAACACCGCTTTACATAATCAATCAAAATACTGAATTATCAGCATTCATCTAGAAACGTTTAGCAAGGACAGTTGAATCGTTTTTTATTGTTATTAAGTATTTGCAAATGTTTTGGTTTTGGATAACTCTGTCGATAAACTGTACACAAATGATTGTTTCAAAAGTAGAATTTTATTCAGAGGTGAAGATGGTGCTAACGAAAAACGGGACTATGTTTTTGCTTTTGCGAACACAGAGGTACCTCACCAGTGTATCATTACGCAACTATGTCGCGCATAGTTTGTTCAGGGTTTCAAAGAAATAGAAAGTCCCTTTTGTATGTAATAAATAGATCACAAAACTCGTGAGTGTTGAATATCAAAAATATTTCAACTCAATATTTTCAAAGTTTTGATTTATTCACTCGCTTTCGCTCGTGAATAAATCAAAACATTTGAAAATATCTTGTTGAAATATTTTCGATATTTAACACTCACGAGTTTTGTAATCTCTATATCTCTTTATAATATTCAATCTTTCTTTTTAATAGCTTCTAATGTGTTACTGGGCATTGGTTCGAGTATTGATTCCCTCAGGAAAACAACCATAGGCATACACACACAGACATACATATTCTAGCAGGAGAACATACACAAAAATATCAACAGTAAGTTTAAAATGTCAAGCGATGACAGCAAAATGTTGAATAGACCATCTACACCTTACAACAACCCCAATAGCATTTAGAATGTTCCTGTTATCATGGTAAAGTTTTGAGTGATGATAAACTGACACTGGATAACAATCTAATTGTGGAATGTTTTGTCCTTGATCTTAACTAACAGATGAAAGTAAAATTTGACAATGTGGCAATTCATTTATCATTTTAGATGTTAGATGAGTAGACTTCTAGACAAAGTATAAAAGCAGCAGTGCACATAATACTTTTACGATTTTGAAAGCTTAGCTTACAGACTTGGTTAAATGTATGTTTTCAGGTGACAATGTCAAGAAATTGTGACAGTGATATTTATGATTCTATCATAAATGTGCAAAATAGTTGTTTCTGATTGGCTGCTGTGAAGAATCAGAAGGCATATAATTTGGTTATACGGTGCTCTGTTTACTAAGTCTAATGCGCAAGACTTCAATTGTTGCCTAGCAAAAAGTAGTTCTCAATAATTAGTGCTGTTGTGTTTTTTTGTACATTATTCATAAAAGTTATTCAAACTATCCACACGCTTAACTGTTGCATGCTGCCAAAACCGACAAAACAAGAAAAGCCTTTAAAAAGGCATGCTTGGTGCCACATAGGTAGATGAAGGGGATTGTGATTTGTCGCCAAAACGATATCTCCTAGTCATGATGGTTAATTATTAACAGTAGTATTACAGATAATAAACAAAATACTTTCCGATGATCTGACTGGATTTTAACCCAGGTCCGTTATCCGCTGAGCTAAGCCGGCCTTACAGTAAACGTATGGAACTAACGATATATGTCATATTCAAAATATAGCACGAGTCATTTTCAGTAGCTCTGATTATAAATACATGTTTTCAACGTAAACATTTAGTGACATCGTTAAGTATGACTTGTAACGTGGTCGTAAATGATATACCTATTAGTAAACATTTGTCTTATTAAGATGTCACCATTCTACTTACAGAAACATTACTTTTAATTCGCCATTCGTGAAATTAAATCGGGTAGGTTATAAAAAAATGGATTCCGCGATTATTGAATCATCCTCGATTATCCAGCGCTTTCGTTCCGATAAATCTACACTACAAGCCCTGGAAAACTGTATGAGGTTTTACCTCGAACCAAATTTTCTCCCTTTGCAATGACTCAGCAAAACGCTTACTTGATTAGTCGAGTTGTTTACGCAAGTAGTGTCTGCGTTTCGTTTCTGATTGGATAAACTTGGATGCAAAGGGTGGTCTTTGGTTTGAGGTAAAACCTTGTAAAGTTTTCCAGGGCTTGTAGTGTAGATTTATCGGAACGAAAGCGCTGGATTATCGAGGATGTTATTGAATGCGAAATAATGTTCTTATCTGGAACAAATGCAGACTCTTCTTCAAATGAAGAAGTTTGTGATTGAGTCTTGAATCAGCGTCTTGAATAGAACATATTGTTTCTCTTTTAATATGACATTTAAAGTGAACTCATATTCCACAGTTTAATGTGCATTAATGACGTAACGCATTTTTTGCTACAGCTCTGTTCATTGGTAATTTGATTTGGCTACAACACATGTGATTAGCGCGGTTTCCCTTTGAAAATATCAATAGTAATATAGAGTGAATTCATAAAAGTTTTAGAAAAATCAAAACATAACTAATAATCCACAACTGATAATCGACACTGACAACAGTTAGGATTTCCTATTTGCATGGTCATTCGGTAGCATTAAACCAAAACGGACTAGACAAAGTTTAACCAGCCAGAATATCATACAAATATAAATCGAAATGTGCTTATAATGACCTTAAATTTACACCAATGATACTGACGTCAAACTTGAATATATGCAGAACTTAACATAACGCAAACAGCTGTCCCGAAATACAATACTGAATAGAGTGAGGTTCCTTTGCAGCATTTGAAGGCCTACTATAAGTAACGTCATTCAAAATTACCAAATCTGTCAACACTGTGTCACTCTGGCGAAATCGGCAAGGGCATCCTGACACACCACATCTTAGTCAATGAGAAATAATATAGTTCAATTTTAAATGTTTATAAAGGAAGAATGGCGATAAACACACTGTGTTTGGAAATCAGAGGCAAATAATGGAATTATTATAGCTCTAAAATATCCATTTAAAGCATAACGCTACCCATAGAACTTAAATTAAATTTAGAGCTATAATAATTCCATATATGCAACTGATTTCCAAACACAGTTTGTTTATCTGCTATTAAATTTCTTAAAAGTCAGTTTAATGGCCCATTTTTTACAGTTCATTATCAACTGGATATATCCGTAATTATCTTACAGAAGCAACATACATTGGCAGTGGTATTGTTTAGTTAAGGTTTATGTGCGAATGTTGTTATAACATTCTAACTTTCCTTCATTTTAATTGTTGATATCACTTTGTGACAAGAGTTATTTTTAAGTCACATCCTTTATAAAAAGGAAAGAAAAAAGACGAAAGTTATTTTATTATTGTGTCACCAGGATTGTACAGTACAGATTGGGGCAACATTGATACATGTACAATTAAAATAGTACAGCTCCCGGCCTACTAAGGTATATGAGACACACACAGCATTAAAATGTGTTATAAATAAGATACATAACAATAATATATTAAAACATGACAAAGTGGTAAAAAAAGTTGGTGCTGAGGAATTTCCGCCATTTTAACATTCTTCATAATACATCTAGTGAATTAGAAACATTGTAATTTTGTGATTGTATGGTTGGATTGATGTTCAATTGATACGTGAGGGAAAGAGGGAAAATTTGATGCAACATAATGAAAATCATACCTAAGATAAGAATAAGCTTCACATGAAACTAAAATGTGCACCTCATCCTCTTCTTGTTCATATTACAAATTTTATATTTCCCTTTCATTCAGTGACGTAACGAGGCATGCAATTCTACCAAGTTAAATTTGTAATGTGAGCATTCACAACGCAGGTAGTACGATCAAGATTTTATGTATCATTATCGTCAACGATAGGTTTGCAATTTATTGCCTTTACTCGTACCTTTATCGTTCAATAAGTCAGCAAGTCAATCCGTATCGTCTAAAAACAACAACGTTGCAACCTCAGCATGAACATTAAACACAGGTGGTAAATTTCATTTTGAAATCAAGCTTAAAACACGGCTACACCAAAAAGTTTTAAGATAACGTGACCATTACGTGTGTATACGACTTGTTGTTGGATTGGGGTTTAACGTCTTCTTCACCATACGGTGATGTCGCCGACGTATACGACCCCAGAAGCTAATTATTTCAATCTGTTGTTTTGTATAACCAGATACTCAGCCGATTTCACCACGAACTGGTAGGTTGGGGGTTTAACTGCCAATACCAAAAAAGGAATCTGCAAGTAGGATCCCGCACATTATTACTACATCAAAATTGTTTAGTTCTCCAAATGGCTGAACCATTGAACATACATGTATTTATTTATAAATTTGATAAAACAAAAACCTATAAAGAAACTACCAACAGCCTTTGACCCTTCGCCAGCTCTTTAGTAGTGTGAGTCAAGTCAAGATATTCATGAAACCAACGTCAAATACATTTTGAAGTATTGCTGTAGTTAATTTCATCATTGAGATCTTGGTTAAGTTGAAAGACGAAAGTGAAAGTTTCATTAACAATTATTTGAAGGTGACATCTAACACACTGCACTCTTCACCTGCACAATCTAGCATACGCTGTTCGCCTGGATCAAATAGAGCAATGTCCTCGGCATATAGAAGCAAACATACTTTGATTAATGTGAACAAACACAGTTGAGAGCAATGATTTTGTCAACAATATCATTGATATAAACGCAAAAAGTGAAGACGATAGCACACATTAATGACGAACACCAAAGGAAACTTGAAATAAATCCGTATGACAGTCATTCAGGCGAACAGACGACTGAGTGTTTAAGAACAGAGATTGAATTGCACCAAGAAATTTGCCTTTAATGCATATGCGTTTAAATTTTAGCATAAACAATTTCTATTAGCATGATCGAAGGCTTTCATAATATCAATAATACAAAATAAATGTCGACTGTTTAGAGGCTTTTCTGTTACTGGTAAGTGAATATAATGAGTAGAGATGTTCCTGAGTACCATGTTTAGAATGGAAACCGTTTTGCTCATCTTCAAGTACATTATTGTTTTCTAACCAAGAATTAGGTCTACTATTTAACACCTCAAAGTATTTATTTAACATGTATAGAGAGAAGGAATGTGCCTCTATAAGCTATAGGGTCACGAGGATTTGCGGAGTTGATAACACTAATTTGCAATTTGTCAACACATTAATTGTTACTGAGTGCCTCTGTTGGCAAAACGTCAGGACCTGCTGCTGTTCCACGTTTCGCATGTGCAACAGCGCACTCAAGCGTGTAACGGCACAATCTACATGTAGACTAGTGTAAACGTTGTGAGCAACAAATGTCAGGATAAAGATATCATATATGTTAACAATTTTATTAAAATAAAATGTGAAAATGTTCACTAATGAAAAATTCAGAACATACAATAATATTGATATCACTTTTCTAAGTTTTCTATCCATGCAATTAAATGCAATTAAAATGATGTGAAACCTACTTTCTGTGAACATGTCGCTAGGCTTTATGGCTCGATTCAACCATTCAATATAAGTTTGTTTCACATTAAAGAAAAGGCCATGTAAATATTTTTATCAAATTTGATTAAACGCAAGAAACATTCAAACACAAAGTTCACTGAGATGGGAGAATATTCTCAAAGATTACTATGTTAGAGAAACAAATCAATCATAACTTAATGGTATTTAGATGAGAGGTAAATGTTAATTTGAAATTATTTCAATTTAAAATATTACACAATATTTTGGCAACAAGAAGTTACTTCTACGAGATTGGACATCTGAATCCCCTTTCTGTTTTTTTTGTGAAATCGAAAAAGAGAATATTGTACATTTATTATTAGAGGGTAACATTGTTACTGAATTATGGAATTGGTTGGCAGAATGGCTTGGTGCAGTTACAGATAGCAAGATAAGTTTCACAAATATTATTTTTGGTTTTAAAGGGCAAATAATAATCTTTTAAATGTTGTTGCTCTAGTGTACATATGCATTCAGGTAAAGCAAGCAAACAATCAATTACATTTCAAAGCCCTTCAAAAGAAAATCACTGACTATTATCAAACAAGTAAGACAACAGCTTTTAATGCCTAGTATCCAGCCCAGGACTGCTCAACGGCGATACAATGGCTGTACAATGTATATTATTACCCTGAAGGAATTGTACTTTCGAGTCAAGCTACTTAGCGCCTCGCGCGACCATATAGGTCCGTACTTTTCCCATGTTCAGGTACCCATTTATACATCTGGGTGAACTGAGTGCAATGTGGACGAAGTGCCTTGCCCAAGGACACAGTGTTAAGCCCAGGTTTCAAATGGTTGGTGTCTCCACCGGGATTCGAACCCGGGCTTTCGGCGTGACAGACCAGCACGCTAACCACTACACCACCGTGCTCCACAATGATATCATATTGTGGTGGATGTACGCACATTGTATACAAGTTGGGAAATAAATATGAAAACTTTAATGCAGTACTCATACGTTTTATACACATGTGAGATAACATATCAAACCCGACCAATTGGCCAACTGTACCAGAGGTACAGGTAGATCTGTAATCTTCTTTGGGGACATAACGAATCTTCACAGTTTGATAATTGAAAATGTTAGAAAGGAATAACTTAGAAATTGTGCAATGTGTATAATCAATGTATTTCAACCACAAAAAGTGATAACAGACATTTCTCAATTCAGTCGAGCGCACATTGATATACAAGCATTACTTTGAATTCAAGTAAAATAACGAATAATAGAATTAGAAAAACATTAACCTGTCAACACCAAGATAGACAATGTCTGATTAAATTTTTGTTAACTGTAAAAAAAATTGAATGAATCATTTAATGAAATTCACGTCTTTAGACTGTCGGGAATCCCATAACACAACCAGATTATATATCCGTAAAAGACAAAATTATCACGTGAAAATGTTTGTAACAATTCTAACGTGAACATCTTGATCATTTTATGGATTTTAAACAGTAATTTTAAAAAACCCGTCCTATTGGCCCTTTGATTGAAGGGAAATCTTTTGGATAATTTCTAGCATGACGTTTCGATGAAGTAAATTAGGCTTGATTAAAATAATATTTTTCAAAGGTGAAAGAATTATTTCTTTTTCTTTAAACACAAGGGAGTTCAATTGCATATGATAAACTACAGCGATAAGCCGAAGAAATAAAACAGAGCCAAATCCCCTCAAGCCATGACATGATCATACATCGATGTAAAATGGTTTGTTTGTTTTTTTAAATTTTCTTTAATTGTAATATTTTGCTTCATTTGATTAATTTACAATCATCTTGTCAATATGATAGCTACAGCATGCAATTATTAAACAACGTTCCTCAGAAGACGAGTTCATTTAAATTGTGTTTAAATTATTTATAAATTAGTTCAACTAAACAATGAAAACTGACAGATTGTAATTGTTGTACGACTGCAAGTCTGTTGCTATCATTTTCAATATTTTCATTTGATATTGACACATTGATATTGATAACACAATTAATTTATTCTAGGCATGAAGTGAGATCGAAACCATTGCACACATGACGTCATTTCATCTGTAATATTTTCACTGACTTAAAAAAGTGTTATCATTCTAAGTGGCAAGAAAACTTTTCAAAAACTGAAAAAACTCTCTCACCAGCTCAGCGTACAACAAAACGTAAATTGATATGCAGACACGAACAAACAAGTTGTTATTTTACTTCTCAGCTTTATCCAAATTTATGATGATATACATACATTTATTACCATTTCGACATTTGCAACTGTGCATATGCAAAATAGAGGGCTTTTGATGAACATTGTAACTACAACCGATCTTTTTCCCATTGGTTTACAAAATGTTTATCATTTTTGGTGAGTTAAGTATTATATCATAAAAATGACTTTACTCTTGACGATAACTTTCTTTTATCAAATAAGATGTATGTGGTTACAAATAATAAGATTACATAATGGTTGTCTTAACAAATTCATTACTTTCAAATGCTGACTTTAAAGGGGCAGTAGCACGTTTTTTGATAATTTTATATTTTAAATATTTCACTCATAATTGTAAGTTAATGCTAAATGTATTATATTGACAGTGTTAACAATCTCATTACACAAGCCAATCATCCATAGTCAGAGGACAAAGTATGAGGCTTCACATAAAATCCATTGGCGGCCATTTTTGTGTGAACACCTTTAATTCATTTTTGTAAGAAAAATGAATCTCATGGCTGAACCTTACGTTAAATATTTGAATTATTACTGCTTCATTTAGTTTAAATACTTTGTTTTTCAATTGGAACCATTAATTTTCATTTTCCCGACATCACCTTATATTCCCCCGAAAAACGTGCTACTGCCCCTTTAACGCAAAACTTCAACATATTTGTGCACAGCAAATTCACTTCTAAAAGTATAAAAATGGACAATATACAAACGTTTCTGAGATTGTTTAGTGGTATTTTCATGAGAAAAGAGAAATAATATTACATGGGATCTTTGTTCTTAATCATACATACAATCAACAGAACCAATGTGCATAACATTGACTTTGGACATTTGATTTTGACATGTTGAAATGTAAATGAAAGCAAGTTATATGTCTCAGTGCCTCGTTTACATGTACAAACCTAAAATAAAAATTTACCGTCTCAAAATATGGTTATCTGGAAACAATGCAATAACTGCTTCATAATTTGCTAGTGGTTCAAGCTGAGTGTTTTTTTTTATAAAAACGTATTTTTCAGAGGAAGAATTTTTGAAGAAGTTCATCATGTTCCCCCCATCGTCTGGTCATTTTGATTATATCAACAGACAACAAAAAGCACAAATCAGTAATTCTTTGGAGAACTTAATATTCATAAAATCAACCACTTAACCGTTTTATCTATCATAATTCACACATAAATTGTCACAAAAATAAGTTATTTCACATAAACCTCAACTATTATCCTTAAACCCGTACCCTTTATATCCAAATCTCTTAATTTGGAATCGGTATCAACCGCTTTCTTGAAAATGCAAGGGAACGTGTTGGGATGGAGTTTAACACAAATCTTCAATTGTCTGTTAAAAGTTATGGTGACATAACATTTGTCAAGAGTGATTCTTTTTTTACTTTTAACAATTTTCCTTGTGCAGCCTAAATTAAGAATTTGAATTTGAAATTTTGAACTTGAAATAGAATAATGTATCCTAATAATCGGCCGACATCGATCATATGTGTGAAATCCAAAGTACAATGTGCGAAAGTCTTTTAGCTTGACTACAATCTTCTTCACCGATCCTATCGATACACCTTTCCCCGACAGTCGGATCATATTCTCTGCATCTGACAATCGGAAGCGGCGAATCGTCATCTTCGGGATTTTCTAGAGCAAAAAAAGGTGGAAGAAAACTGACACACTTCTTGCATCAAAGACTTGAAGTAGCATTGACCACTTAGAAACCATATAGATCTTTGAAGTAATGAAGAGAAAATATGAAACATTTTCCTTTAAGACATGTTTTCAAAAGAACAAATGAGATTTTTGAATAACGTTTTTGTTTACGTTAAGTTGATTAATTTGTTTTAACAAATGATAATATGTTCATTTATTATTGTTTGCTATTTAACATTGTTTATATAGTTAGTTTGATTTAAAGTCGTAGAGACCAGTTAGGGAATATAAAGACGAACACCTTTTCTAAATGCTTAAAAGGGGCAGTAGCACGTCTTAGGGGGAATATAAGGTGATGTCAGAAAAATTAAAATTATTGGTTGTAGTTTAAAGACAATGTATTTTAACTAATTAGAGCAGTATTAATTCAAATATATAACACATTCCTTTTCTTGCACAAAATGAATTAAAGGTGTTCACATAAAATGGCCGCCAATGGATTTTCATACTTTGACATCTGATTATGGATGATTGGCTTATGTCATGAGATTGTTGACACTGTGAAAATAATGCATTTAACATCAACTAACAATCATCAGTGAAACATTTAAAATATAAAATTATCAAAAAACGTGCTACTGCCCCTTAAAATCTGGCTTGAAAGATAAGATTGGCCAAAATGGCGTCTGATCAGATAAGTGTTACTCTTTTATTTAGGTATTTACAAATATAATTTTTAAACCATCGTGTTAATAACCAAAAGTATGGTCTAGTACCGGAGCGAAGTGCACGGTACGAGACGTAAATTTAGGATTAACGAAAAATCAAAATACCGAGCAATGCGGGCATGCCTAAATTTTGATTGTTTGGTCACCTGACCTCGTGCATTCGCACCACATTTGATGTCGAGTAGGGGCGGGCGAGTTTGATAGTGTCGGAGTTATAGATAAGACAGCCATCATAGGAGAATGTACATGTTCGTTTGAGAGTTCAATAAACAAATAGCGGTGACTCTTTAACTTAACTGATGATCGTTGAGATGCCATATGACTTGCTTATGTATTTTAGCGGTACCAATCTTTTTGAAAAAAATTGCACTCTAAGTGCGTTTTGAAAAAAAATAGCACATGTTGATTTGTCGAACTTGGATCAACCTGGACCCCTGATTTGTCATAAGATTTTGCCAAAAACTAGAGCAAAACTTTAGTCTGATCTCAGTTAGTGCTATCAACATGCAATATCTCACTGTTAAAGTATAAACTGTTTTTTCTGAATCGTCTAAACAAAATTGGTTGAATAAACAATAAATAATTATAAAACTTGCAAATAACAATAAGGGTTATTCATTAAGGGTAAATGGATTTATTATTAAAAATTATTCAAGTTGGTTCCTGACATGTGTGTTTTGAACTATCAACTTATTTTCTTGCTAGCATTAGGGCATCATGCTGGTAATTACGTATCTCCTTTTGTTTAACATGCGATAAATGGTCTAATGTGCTACGCTTTTGTGCACTGGTTTTGAATGCATAAATCACATGATGGCTGTAAACATTTGATGAATCCCTCTCTGGGGAGAAATCAATGTCCGGTAAATAATTTGTCTATTAATGATAAGCAATATTTTTATATATTCATTGTATTTTCAAGTCTCTTTACATCAATGCTATTCCATTATTATCTTTGGAATTATGTGTTTTTTTCCAAATAATTTAGGTACTTTTTCTAATATCTATGGACAATTTCTAGGTTAAGACTCATATTTCATCCTACATTTCCACAAGGAGTATTTTGTTGTATTTATCACCAAATCTGTGTAATTTTTAGAAGAGTCTATCAATTTAAGGGGGAATGTTTGTGAATTAATTAATTAATGTTTAATATCCAAATAGCTTGTATATCTCTGCGTAAGTAATTTATTGCAGAATAGGCAAACTTAAAAGAGTATTTTTGTATTTGGGTGGTTCCTTTTTTATATTGGTGAAACTTTTATATAAAATTATAATTTGTGTGGTTATTTCGTACATTCATTTGTGAACATTTATACACATTTCAAAGTCATATTTTCATTCAAGTGTTTGAAAAAAGTTATTTTCTTGCATTCAGTGGTAGTTGTCAACACACTTCCCGGAGTAATATTTCCATGCATTTGCAGTTCATAATTAATATTACAGTGTAACATTGTTTGAGGTGTTAGCTATACATACAATATAAGGCTGTATTAAAATATTCCCCATGTCGTAATTATCAAACTGATGTGAAATGAAGGTTGTCACCATAAAGTGTTGATTATTTCCAAAAGGGATTCAAACCTAGGTTTCGTACGTTTAGTAGTGCACACGATTGCAACAACTCATTTCCAAAGAACCAAGCTTATGCATTTGTTTAAATCCTTACTGTATCCCAAAAGCCCTGCAATTCTTTTTAGTTTCAATGCAATCTTCAGGCATATGTCAATACATGTATATAAACCAATGAAAATAGTAAATTGCTACAGCATCAACTGAAACAATAATATCATAGCAGTGCCTTGTTTGACTGCTGAAGAGAGAGAGAGAGCCATTGGTGGGGACAGAAAAGTCAACAATAACAAGAAGACTTGTGTGTCTACACCAGAGTAAAACTACGTTATTCCAGTGGTTCCAACAGACTGGCATGACATCTGACAGACCTCGAAACTGCAGACCAGTTGTCAGAACCCCATGTAATACAGCTTCCTCCGGACTTGATTATCTCATCAAGAGCGCTTGGTCATAATGTGAGTTGACACATTGTGAGAAGACAATTACGTCACGCTGGAATTAGGGCTGAACTTCCTGAGCAAAACAAATGTCGTTGTCTTGCCGTGGCCATCATGTTCTCCCGATGTTTCCTATAGAACACCTATGGGATCGTCTTGGTAGAGAGTTAAGGAACCCCCCAAACCTGCCACTGACTCTCCAATAACTTAAAAATGTCCTACAGGATACATGACAACAGATACCTGCTAATGGCATCAGAATATTCATTCAGAAGATGATGAGACGCTTGTGTGAAAATGTAAACTTTTCAGTAATAGGAATCGCAAATTCATTTGACAAAGACGTTTTCCAAGTTTGACATTTTTACCCCGGGTGGTATTCTGAGACTGTAAATCACTGCAATAAACTGCTAGTAATTGGATTCTTTATATTATTTTCCCCGTATCAAGCAGTAAATAATGTTCACATTTTAAAGATAGTGTTTGTTGCCGTTATTTCTTTTTGCTTCAATTTAAGTTGGTAACAACTTTCTTTTGATTGTCAGTTTAACAATGAGGTTGTACTTAGATGTGTGAAATGAAGTGTAGACTTTTTTCAATCAAAAACAGGAGGTCAGAGTTATCTGCCTTATGTAGAACGCTATTTCAATGTTTTCGAACTGTTCAACACGCAGTTAGGTTTGGGTACAATGCTACTCTAAATATCAGTGCAGTACCACCCACACATTGTCTGATAGTTTTAGACGATGCTTGCAGGTTTCATTCGGATGATAGACCACAAAAGTGTTGCTGGCTTTCTCCCAGCAATAATACTAGCAGCCATGATAAAAGTGAAATACTCTTGAAAGCGGCATCAAATCATCTCTCCTCACCGAAAGTTTTCCACAAGATAGATAACCAGAAATCTAGAGGCACACAATCATTACAAGCGAGTTGAACTTAGTTGGGAGCTCCTAGAGATCTCTTATGGTAGTCCAGAGATCATTCAAGCTCGACTTGTTACAGGGGATCCAGACACCAAACAAGAATCCATGCAAGGGAAGCACAAACATTCTTCAGTGACAAAAAAGTACAGAACTCTGGCTTGAGGTGGCAAGATGGTGACCATTCTATCAGATTCAAGGGGTGTGATTCTTATAGACCTTTAACTATCCATAGCTACAATTTCATGAGCCTACTATGCTGAGTTACTCGAACATTTGAGAGCAACTATTTTGGAATAATGCTCCTTCATGACAAAGCATCTGTGCATCAGTGTCATCTTGCACAGGCTGCACTTCAACATTCGACTAAATCAACACAATCACATCCCTCATTTCATATCTTACTCTATCTTGTTATTATTGGTTCTTTAAATTGAAATATTGTGATTTTGGCTAAAGTATGTATACAGCGAGTTAATTAAGACACACATGCTTACAATGTAGCAAGTTGGATTTCGAAACTTATTATCGTTCTTTTGCAAACATGAACAGTAACCTTTTTCTTGTTATCAAATCTTAAGAAAAAAATTAAGGATATATTGTATTTGCATATTTTAAGACTTTAAATGGTTTGCAGTTTCTTAACTACCCAAATTGTCAAAATAAATCTAATTACTTTAATGTTATTTAAAGTCTTTTTAAATCATTATCTTCTTATATGGTTGACTATTTTCTTTAGTCTTTATATTGTTATTCAAAATGAGTAACGGAATATTTGATAACTGATATATCAGTCTGATTAAAATCGACCGTACTCCGAGGATTAAAATATCAAAAATATTGTCTCTATCGGGGCTCGAATCAGTCAGAACATCCTCTCCGTCTCGGTCTGATGCACCCACCTGTATCGTATGTTCCTATGACCAGTTTAGCGCAGACAAACCCAGTCATAAGCTATCCAAACACATCCTCGTTTTTAAATAGCGTTTAGCGGCGATTGTGGATAACAAAAGGTACACTGGAGTTACCTGCCCCTGCATGATACCGAAGCTTTTACTGCGCCCCTTGCGATTGGCTAGATGAGCTTGCGTCAGAACATGCGGGTAATAGGGGTGCCTTCAGGCTGTGAATGAGAGGAAAGCCGGGCTGGTTGAAGTTCAAACCCCACAAGAGACAATAAACTTTTTTACCTCGAATCACAGTCGATTTTAATCAGACTGATTGATATATTGAAAGGAAATTTCTTTCTCTACATAAGCATGGATAATAACACAAGGGATTTCAAGGCGTGGTCAAGTCTCACCATACTCTTGACTGCAATGTTTTTCCGCCGAATCAGGTTGATGTGCTGGTTCACACAGAGAACTGCTCCACGCCTGCTTTGAATCATTCGACAAGACCCAGAAGGGCACACCTAGCACATAAAGAATGACAAAACTAACCAATGAAAAGTTGAAAAGAACTTGATAAAAGATACATTATACTATAAATCATTTTTAAATTACTAACTATATTCGCCCATTGAACGTTATTGTTCATGTGATGTGAGTTTATAACTTAGTTTGATAAGTCCTTGACAAAAAATTAACTTATTACTTAACCAAATTTAACATACCAGATTTACATAACTGACACACAACAAGTTGGTTAAACTTCATTCTCGCAAATTAACATGACTCACACAGTGAGTCGTTTTCTTTTCTATATTGTTTGTATGAATATTGTAAATGTACATTTGAAATCAAATGTTAAAAGAGTTATTGTCTAGTGTGGTTTTGACGTAAGGCACATGTCGAAAGAAGTTTTAATGTGAAGTTGTTGTTACCTATCCCTAGATAGTTCCGTAGTGATCCTACATGAACATATACAAAAATATACTAACCATTCCCTTCCATTTTGACGGTGGTGATTTGCTTGATGAAATCTCACAAGTCAGTTCTTTTGAGTCATAAGATGGGGAAGAACAGGAACAATCTCTGTCACAGAGCACATGACACAGTTTTACCCCAACAGGAACAGTTGAGACGAAATATGCAGTGGAGATGCAGAATAGAGCAAGTATTGCAAACATGCTTAAAAAGTTATTCCAAAACTATTACTTATTTTTTAAAAGGTATTAATCATATATTAATTTTGAGTATTTTCACTTACTGGTTTACTTCTGAAGGTATGTTTACTTCTGTATGGTATTAAACGTTTTGCCCTTGAGTGTAATTGTTTCTTTGAGACCAGCATATGTAATGATGTTCAAGCGAATGAGGCATAAGAATCTTTGAATTGTCACAATAGTTACCTTCCTAGGAACATGTTCAAAATGTCCATCTTTTGTTTTGTTGTCTATACAGACACCTCTACACCATTCTTCTAATTGTTCAAAAATCATTGTCGCATAAAATTAGCTAATATCTGATAGTATTATTATCCTTTAATTTCTTTTTGTTTGAATACTGTATCCAAATCCTTTCATTTGTTTACATAGATAACATAATACATGATTATTTATTCAAATAAACGATGTACATATCCATCATTTGTAATTCAATGACGTCGATGCTGAAAAAATAGTCTATTTGGTTTGATGATATTATTACATGAACGTCATAACACTTACATGTACATAGTATAATTTGAGGAAATGCATAATCAGATTGGGATGTGACGCAAATTGGATTGTTAAAAATATAAGATTACTACATGACCAAAACTCAATACATTACCAAATAAGGAGGTTGAGAAACTTTCACTATTCTCCATTCTCTGCCTGTTGGATTGGAGAGATTACTGATTATCAATAGAGATTTAAAACTCATGCAAAAGAGTAAAAATCATCCCAAAGTGGCCACAATGGTAGATGTTGCTTGTGAGACAGCAAGCAATATGTACAATTGATACAGTATCTACAATCAAGTCGTAATGATGCAATAACATCATCAGTTAAGGTAATTAACCGGCCTGACGTCATTTAGAAATACTATGACGTCACTCAGTTAATGAACAAATATTTGCTTTCATGATGCTGTAAATGTCAAAATGCTCTGACCTCACTACTGGATGACATTTAGTGTCAAAGAAAAGTGCAGTGTTTTGCTAACAAGGTTTTGTAATTCTTGTTGATTAAGGTAAGGCTGAGAGACGTGAAATATCATAATATTATGTAGAAACTCACTTGATCCTAATTCTTCCTGCTATGTAATTTGGATCTCATCTGAATGTGCATTCTTTATTATTGTT
Organism: Steromphala cineraria; assembly: GCA_916613615.1. Taxonomy (NCBI): domain Eukaryota; kingdom Metazoa; phylum Mollusca; class Gastropoda; order Trochida; family Trochidae; genus Steromphala; species Steromphala cineraria. The sequence goes on along the minus strand of OU744736.1, from coordinate 23,845,406 downwards.
TTCTGCAAGGGTCTGCAAAATGGGTTCCTGCAAGTACCACAAAGAAGGATCTTGATGTGAAGAATGTCTTCTGACCTTGTTTTAAATTGACCTCTATATCTTTTAAACATTGCATTTGTGACATTTACAATTTGAAAAAAATGTTATAAGACGCCCATCCACTGAATAAATGTAATTACATTTAAAACAAAAAAAGGAATCCGGATTGTTTATCGAAGCCCTTTATATATCTCAAAACGTTTTACAAGGATACTTGTTTTTTGATTTTTGGGTCGTCCTTTCGTAGTTGTTGCCAGACTACCTGCATTTACAGCTTAAAAACAAATGGCAAATAAAAGCCATTTCGTTTGCTAAAGAGGCATATGCAAATGGTTAAGGATAAGGATTTACGAAAACCTCTTTACCAAGTAAAGGCAAACGGAGTTATAAATTTTGTTATTATTTTAAACTTGACAATATTGATCTTAAAATGACACTTCGGAAACATCGTTGTCATCAGATTGAAAGTTCATTTTAAAAATCTGCCGTCACCTGAAATTTTTAAGGTGTTGTCTCCAGAACCATATTTGCTCAAAAGATCCCAAGCTTTCTGCATTGCAGTCTGTCTGTCAAATATGGTGAATGTGTTTCTTTTGTAAAATTATAAATGCTATCTCCATAAAAATGTAATTATCATAAAGAAAATTTCTTACACAATTGGCTGCTCTACAAAGTCTACAAAGGATTAATAATTTCAACTATCTTAATTTGGTGTTTTATAAATAGTTAGTTATTAACTATAAGAACATATGAAATATAAGAACATCCAAGTGTAAAACATCAGTCACTACAAAGGATAAAGAAAGTCATTGCATGGAGTTGATTTTAACTTTTCTTGATTCCTTTTTTTTACATTTATAAAGAGTCTTTATTTTCCAAATGAATTCCGTAAGAAAACAATAAGACATCGATTATAAAATCGAAACAATTTTTCAGGACGATTGTCGTCTTTACAATGATTAACTTTACAAATAAAAAATTGTGTTAATTTGTTACACGTCATATTATCCGTGCTGCAATTGCTTATGTTTATTAGGGCCTAAAATGCAAAATACAAAGTTGTCAACTTCAACCTGCACACATACAGCCTACGTGACAATATATCAATGTATGATGTAAATATTGTAATACCTAATAGGGCAAACAAGTCTTTGACCTATTTAAGTTAAATTAATTTCAATACTTTTGTCATTTAGCTTTCGAGTGAATGAGTGAGTTATTGTTTTACGCCGCTTGGGCAATATTTCAGCCATTAGCGGCGCTTTTGAACTCTAAGTCTATCCCTTCATAATGTTCTTATGACAACCATTATGCACTCTCTAATCTATATGTTGTAAGTAAAACATCCCTTATTTGGCCATTATCTTAAATTAATACTGCAGGTGTTTTCAATTTAAGTTGTAGTTGCTCTTACACATTAGTGTAATATATATGTACATGCATATTTTTGTCAGGATACATTTAGTTCAGAATGTATTTTACATGTCGACACGCTTCAACTTAAACAGATAAGAAATCTTCTGTATTCTGACCATGAACCCTTTGAAGAGTATTTGACTTTTCACCATTTCAAAAATGTCGTTTTCCATATTTTGCTTTCATAAATGTTGCCAATACATTTCCTACTCTCATTTTAAAAAAGGTTCAACGTGAATGACAAAATCTTTATCTGACACTGCCACATCTGTGAATTTAATCAGTATTAAAGGAAAATGCAAATGAAAATGAAAAAGAGCCCTTTAAAACAATGTTAATTGATAAATCCTTCAACTTTGGCTAATTGTTTTAGCTTAATCACCGAATCTGCAATAAAATTGGAACATTTTTAATTTACCAGCATCGATTGGGGACGCCATGTTGCTATCCCGAACGGTAAACGAGAGCGAGAAACACCGGAAATATGACGTCAGCGACAAACCACGAAATTAGGAGACGCCGTGAGATTCAATGGTCCGTCAAACATGAGACTGTAACAACCGTCACGACTTCAGTAGAGACATGCCGGGTCCAGAATTTTCTACTTCTATGATGCCCAAAGCAATAAATACACATTTCCGTTCAGCACACTGCTGCTAAACTTCAAATTGCAATACATGTTGGAAAAGATCCCATGTGCGAACGTCATAAGGTTTGAACACTGACACTCACTGACCTTTTTAGAATTTTTATAAGCCAGGGACACTATACATTAGGTTGAAATAAAGTGTCAAACGACTTTGTTAAAATAAGTGCATTTGTTAAAAAAATAACATAACAGAGAATAATTTTTTATTCATGATATCACACGAAAAAATAATAAGACTTACTGACGTGATCTTGTCGAAGCGAATTCGCGATGATGGTGATAGGTTCGTAATCAAAATGAAATTGTTTATATCATTCAAAACACCATTGTTTGATTTGAAAGATGTCATTTTTTATGTTGGCGTGGACTTCTTATTGTCTCACGTTTTTAGTAAATAAATATTGGCTTGTTTGAGGACGAAAATATATTTCGATTGATTTATTTGTACGAAACCAATTTTGATTACGAATCACTCAGGCGTATAAGCTGTATGAAATATTATTGAAATGATATTGTTAACGATTGTTGTTATATTCAGATACCATACAATCACTGTGCATAAACCGATGACCGTAACTTTAGTTACGATCATCCCAACATGGCGGTAGATAATACACTTCGGAACTTTTCACGCGATTTTCTAGTTGTTCAGATACATTCAGATAAATTCAATAATGCACTTAGATGCAGGTTGACGTGGATACGAGATTCTAAAAATATTCCTGTTATAAATACAAATTAATGAAGATATTAAAGTTTTAAAAATCGGGCACGATGACGGTAACTGGAAAAGCAGAAATGAGAATGATGACGGTAAGTGAAAGGGATAGATGACGGTTACTGCATACAGTAAAGTAATAAAATGTGTATAATCATGTAGGAAATAGCTTATATTCATCATGGAAGAGGTCACAGGGCTGGTTGAAGTCAGAATCACCAGCTGATCATCTGATAGAACATGTTAAACGATTTCTATTGTAGGATTGTTTGGTATTTTAGAAGCACTAAACGTTCTGAACAATGTAATGCAGGTATATTTTTAAAGATATATGTCACACTGTTTGTATTTTGTTACAAGCACTGTATAATATCCATTCAAATGAATTTTATTTAAACATGATGCAGTTTTATTTTCTTATGATGTTTTTCATTTTGAGTTTAGAGTTCATTTGAAGGTTTGGGATAAGTATATCTATATTAACAGCCGTTGGCAAAACATTGTCCCTGCTTGTTGATTGTTGAATTTTAGAAAATTGATTTTTGAATTATTAAGAAAACGTATACAATTAATAAAGAATACTTCCTGAAAATAATGTTTCAAGTAATTAAGGAAATCTATGTCCATTTTATCAGTAGTATGTTTTGATATTTTGACAAGTAAAACAATAAGAACTCCATATCAAATTAATCAAGTTAAGATGACCCTGACTCAACCGGGGTTGCACTTGTTCAAGGTCACTGTCTAATGACGGGTTTTACATGTTTTACTTGAGAAACATGAAAAACGAATTTAGACCCTGGACTTAAAACGAAATATGACTATAACATGAGGATGTTTGAATTTTATGAACATTTAATTCAAGAGGCAGTAGCACAATTTTAGGAGTAATATAAGATGAAGCCCGGAAAACGAAAATAAATGGTTCCAAGGCATATGTTTAAACTAAATAAGGTCATAATAAATCAAATATATGATGTAAAGTCCAGCATATGGTCATATATATATTGTTCATGTGCTGTTGTTGAGTGAAGTATATAGGAATAAAATAAGTTATGTGGCTTCAAATGGGCACCAGTATAAACAAACTCTTTTTCCTGTAAATATTATACAAAAATAAAACATCAACCTTCGTTTTGAATTACTAAAATTCATGTCCTTAAACGAGTGTTTTCATTTATACTGATCTAGGAAATGCTCAGTTACCGTCACCCTAGCTATTAAGAACATTTCAGTTACCGTCATCATCAAGTTTCAGTTACCGTCCTCATGCCCGATTTCTAAAACTTGAATATCTTCATTGATTTGCATTTACAAAGATAAATATTTTTAGAATCTCGTCTTCACGTCAACCTGCATCTAAGCGCATTATTGAATTTATCTGAATGTATCTGAACAACTAGAATATCGTGTGAAAAATTCCGAAGCGTATTATCTGCAGCCATGTGGGAATCATCGTAACTATAAAAGTTACGGTCATCGGTTTACGCACGTTGATAATGTGGATTATTTTCCAAAGTCATTTCTGCTAAACGAAACGTAAATAAATTAAAATCCGTGATTCATGATATGTCATTTGTATACTAAAACGATCATCAGTATAGGGAATGGTGTTTTGAATAATATCAAAGATCTATCAATTCATCAGCAAGGAATACACAATGATATTATGCTCTCAAAATTTCTTTATATCATCAAGTGTTTTATATCTAAGTTGCCGTGATGTTGCTGAATAATCCATATTTGGGGTTTTCTTCTTAACACAGAGAAAATAAAATGTCATGAAAAATATATGTTCTTGTTTTTGGAAAGATATAAAAATTATATGCAAAAGTCTTAGTGATAGATAGTATGTATACAACAGGTAAATCATTGATATGCACGTTTATTGTATCAAATTTCAAAAAAACGTTTTCTACTTTAAAAGTGTTAATTTTAGATAAAAAAGAGTATTGACACAGTAGGCTACAACATATTTCAGGTAAACATTAAGTACGTTTTAATCAGAATGTAATGCAACGCACACGGCATGATATCACAATCTTCCTCGTATTAAAAACATTTATTGTGTTTTCTGGGTGTTTTATTAAGATAATTCATATCATAAATAATACCAGACAAAACGACAAATTAGTCGTAGGTGCTTGTTGAATAATCTGTTCGACGACTGGGTCGCTCTGTAGGCACAACGTTAACGATGTTTGACGTTAGCAAAGTGCGCAGCGCACACATTCAGCAATTCTAGTCAAATTATTAAAACTCCACTGCACAAGATTTACGGATTTCATAATGTAAGCTCCTTGCAACGATTTCTTGTGTTGTGTCGATAACGTCACCTTTTTAGAAAATAAGGTGACCCCCGTCATCGGTCTGTAAATACTTAACTCGTTAACAGAAAAAAATAATCATTTGTGAGAATGTCCTTTATAACTCAACTTTTGCTATAATTAAGTTGAAATCTTACTGGAATTTTCCTTTAATTACGTTTTTAAAAAAGGAAGATTTGCACTTCGGCCACAACTTTCTTGGCTGATCCCACGGATGAAGCTTTCACTGACAGAATTATTGTTTCGTTTTAGATGTTTGGTAATCTGGAGCAAGGTCTCCTCTTTAGGTTTAGTTTAAAAAATGGTTATTGTAAAACGTCTTACCAATATAGAAAGTTTCGTATAATCTTTAAATTATTTTAAACAGTATTTCCAACTCCGCTCCGTAAATTTGTTTACTTGTAAGTGTATCTTGGTAATATTGATATTAATATGATATAAATTTAGTTTCCTTCCGACGTCAATCAAATAATTCCAGAAACACTGATCACCAATTGCCTAAGTGGTCAATAACATTCTCGGACCATATTTACTGTCTTGATACTGTTGCAGAATTTTAAATTTGGCACGGAAAAATATACAGATCAGGTCATATTTTGAAATTCAGATTTTCTTACTTTACCATTGATATATTACATCTAGAATCCCTGAGAAAGAAATCAGCAGCATTCAGTTGACCTATTGCAAAAAAACAAAAACAAATATGATTTTGACCCCAAACACTTAGCACATCTGAAGCATTTTAGTATAGTATTTCTGAAATTCTAATGGAGAAGTGCTTTACGTGTGGTATATGATATAACCTGCCTATTTAGCCCTGGCAAACATAACCTGTGGTCACTGATGCGTTTCTGCCCGAATGCCCAATTATAATGCGTCAGTCGGGCGGTTCTTTACCTAATGATCATAGTTCAATGTATCCTGTCACCTTTTTAACTGTTGATTTAACAAACAAAACTTCACATCTTAGAATGTTTATGATAGCACGTTTACATGGAAGTGCATTATTCACTGTAAAAGTTAGATTAATTTTTTTTAACTTTTTTTTTCTGGAAAAGAATGCAATAAGTGCTCCGTTATTTTAGATGACTTCAAAATCTAAAAGCACACTGAATTCATGTTTTCCAATTCTTAGAAAATTATTTTGCAGATTGCTCAACCAGATCTTCAAGAGTTGCAAAAACTCTCTAGATATACAAAATCAGCACCCATCGACTGACTAGAGTTAGATGACCTTCAAATGTGTACATTTTACTCAAATACAAAACGATGGAGAACACTCCGTTAAAATATAACTATAAAGCTTTTCCATTGATTATACTGTGGCCGTCAAAACTTCAACAAACATATTAGCTGAGTGAGAAGTCGTTTATTATGTCTGTCTGGAACCGCCACATTTTCTTCTCAAACATTTATGTTGTTACTGTCATTTATAACAATTAATAGATAATTCCACGTGTGTGTGTGTGTGGGGGGGGGGGGGGGTAGGTCACTAATAACAAACAAAAGTAACACAATAGGCATATCTACTTTAATTAACAAATTATGAAATCAACCAGGTCACCAATTTACTCTTAATAATGCACACATTACTTGTCACAAAATTTATTTATTTTACCACATACAAACCTCAACAAATATCTTTAAACCAACGGCTACTATTGCCAAGTCTGTCAAGTTTGCATCGGTATCAACCGTTTCTTTGAAAATGCAAGTTGACGTGTTCGAAAGGAGTGTAACGCAAATCTCCAATGGTTTGGTAAAGGTCATGGTGACATAAAATTTACCAAGCTTGATTCTTTTTTCCCTTTTAACAACATTTTTTTTGCAACTTTTAACAAGAATGTTAATTTGAATTGAACTTGAAATAGAATAGCGCATCGTTATAGTCGGCCCACATCGGTCAGGTGTTAAAAATGATATGGTCAAAGTGCGAAAGTCTTCAAGTTTGGCTGCAATCTTCTTCACCGATCCTAAAGATACACCTTTTTCTGACAGTAACATCACATTGTTTGACATGCTAAAGCGGCGAATCGTCATCTTCGGGCTTATCTGGAACAAAAATAAATAGAGCCAGTGGCTCTGTAGCTCATCAGGCTTCATATCAATTTTGCTTTAGGGTGTGGCAAATGTGGTTCCTCCCTTACTTTAGACCATACGGTCACCAAATGTACAATTTGGATTCCATCTTATCTAACTAAGGAGTTTGCACACAAAGTTTCAGCTTTCAAGGCCTGATGCTTCTTGAGAAAAAGATGAAATTAGGTTAAAGCTTTCTAGACCTTATGGTTCTGGAGAAGAAGATTGTTTTTTAGGGCATGGCCCCTGTGGCCCTTATTAGGGATCACAGGACCACTAAAGCTTCAATTTTTAATCCCCACTAGTAAAGGAGCCTGTACACAAAGTTTCAGCTTCCCTGACCTTATGGTTCAGGAGAAGAAGATGAAAATTGGTTTTTAGGGCATGGCCCCTGTTGCCCTTATTAGGGATCACAGGACCACCAAAGCTACAATTTTAAATCCCCACTAGTAAAGGAGTCTGTATACCAAGTTTCAGCTTTCTAGACCGTATGCTTTGGGATAAGACCATGAAAATAGGTTTTTAGGGTTTGGCCCCAGTAGCTCTTATTAGGGGCCACAAGGCTACCAAAGCTTCAATTATTAATCCTCACTAGTCAAGGAGTCTGTACACAAAGTTTCAGCTTTCTAGGCCTTATGGTTCTGAAGAAGAAGATGAAAATAAGTTTTTAGGGCGTTGCCCCTTTGGCCCTAATTAGTGGTCATAGGGCTACCAAAGCTACAATTTATAATCCTCACTAGCCAAGGTGTCTGTACACAAAGTTTCAGCTTTCTAGGCCTTATGGTTCTGGAGAAGAAGTCGAAATTCCACAAAGTTTACGGACGGACACCGGACACCATGCCGTACCATAAGCCCATCGGGCCTTGCAGGCCAGATGAGCTAAAAAGGCGGACAAAAACCGTCACATTTCTTGCATCAAATACTTTGAACCTTGTAGATCTTTAAAGTTATTAAGAGAAAATATGAAATACTTGCATTCAATACATGTTTCAATAAGAACAAATGAGATAAAATTATTCTTGATTAATTTTTCTTGATTTCATTAAGTGGTATTATTTTTTCCACAAATGATAACTTTATTTGCAAATTAATTTCTCATTAGCATTGCTTATATAGGCAGTTTGCTGAAGAGACCAGATGCGAAATATACAGCTGTCAAATAAAAACATAACTACTAAGTTGGTAAAAAAGTAAAAATAACATCCACTCAACATTGTCCAATTCTTATCAACTGCTTGGCGCGAAACGCAAACACAACATTAGTCAGAGTCTATTTCACTGTTGAACTTATTATTCAAGATGGTTCCCGAGATATATAATGAGTGATTTGAGCAATCAACTAATTAATTCATTTCGGTATCAATTTTTTCTTTAGCGACTAAGCTTAGGGTGCAGTGCTGGTCAATAATATCTTTGTTTAAAGAGACAGTCCGCGAGTTCTTTGGGGTCATATATGACAGACTCCACAAATAGTGTCATCTGATCGAGAATAATCCATTCTTACAGGAAAGAATCATTTTAAAGCTAATCGATGTCGTCTAGTGACAAGAGGAAGATTTGAAGTCGCGATTATGATCGAAAACCGGACAATGACGCGCGCTAATCGGTCAAACGTATTTTTGGAAACGTAGGTAAAGCAGTCAGAATTAGAGCTACGAGTTGGATTTGTTTCATAGGTTATATAACAAGTTTTCTTGGGAACTATGCTTGTAATTTTGATTTCGACGAACTTATATAACTGTTTTAAGATTTTCGTTGAAAAAAAAGTATTTGTCATATATTTGTCATTTGGGAATGAATACATGAGATGTTTAGAATTTATATAACAAATTTTACCATTCAGGTTCGTATCAAAGCAAAACACTACGTGATGAAACTCACGGAGTGTCTCTTTAACACATGCGTTACCTTTAAGTGCATGAGTTTTAATGCATAGCTCATACGTTGTCTGCCAACATTTGAAATGAATCTTTCTATTTGGAGAACAATTTTTAGGTATATAATTTGTCTAATTTCTTTAAGTAATGTCTACATATTCTTCTGGTGTACATAAGTATCATTGACAAGCAATGGTTTTGTATATTCATTATAATTTTAATGTCTGAATATTCCATAATGTTCTTGAATATATGATATTTTATTTCAAAATAATCTAGTTATTATTTCTAAGCAATAATAACTTCTACCTTAAGGCTTATATTTCATCCTAAATTTCCTCAAGGAGTATTTTGTTGTATTTATTTCCAAATTTGTGTAATTTTTGGAAGAGATTATTTAGTTTCGAGGCTATTTTGTGAATTGGTAATTAGGTCTTCAGACGAAAGTCTGGAAGACTTATTGTTATTATCCTGATTATTATTATTATTGCTTCCGATTTTGTGTCCAACATAGCTCCAAAACTACTGCAGCAAATTGCATGAAATTTTAAGCATTGATAGCCTCTGACCTGGAATTGATACAATGAAAATCCGTTTATATCTGGATATCTACTTCCGTTTCCGGTCTACAGCCATTACAAATTTGAAAATTTAACATGGGAAAATTTTTCAATGAAGATGCACATTGACGTGCTGAAGAAAAAAGTAAATCATGAAAACTTTCTAGGTCAAGTGACTTGGGCGCTATCTTGCTTTTAGTGCAATATTGACCATTTCGGACCTCTTCTCTGAAGATTCTTGCACTAGAGAGCTGAAATTTACGCATTATGTAGCAGAAGGACAGTTCTCTATAGGATACTCAAATCAAAGTCCTAACACTAATACTAAGGTCATTGTGACCTTTCAAAGATGACCAGAAATGAAAAAATGCATACTTAAGTGCTCATAGCTCAAACACCTAGCCATAGAATTTTATGATGTTTGTATGAGAGCTAGACATGCATAAGGTCTACAAGAATCAAGCTTAAAATCGATCGCAAACAGTTTTTTTCCGTTTTTTTACAGGGCTTCAAAAATTGAAATTTCGGACTTTTAAAAGTTTAACATGGGCACAATTTTCAAAATGAAGCTAGAGACTTTGAAGTAGTCTCAAAAGTTGTGCAATGAGTTAAAGCTAAAAAAGTCAATCATTACGACTTTGTAGGTCACGTGGTTAAGACGCCATTTTGAATTTACCGTACCACCTTGCACATTTTGACCAGAAGTAGACTGCCAAAATGCTTCCAGAGACATGCATATTGCTCCAGACGATGTATTATGACATTGCAGCATTGTGATACATTGAAATGAACCTTACGAATTGCACATAAGACCGTCAGAGTTGCCTAGGCAACCCTAGTTGTATTTGTTTTTGCGAAATTGTGGTGATAATAATGTTTAATATTCAAAGAGCTTTTATATCTACGATTCAATCATTTATAGAAGCAGTGCTCCAGATAATTTTGGAACCTATTGGGTAGTTTCAGTAAAAATTGCTTATTGGACAATTAGATATTTCATTCGAGAAATGATTTTGTTGTCTCATGTTTAAACAAAAAAAGATACTTCTCTGCATATCAACATGATCTTTAAATTGTTATGATACTAATGAACATTTATAAAGCACTGGATATTAATATTTTAATATTATTATATATAATATTTTAATATTTATAAGTTATGATATCCATTTGTGACAATATTAGTTTCGACTAGCGTTTGCAAATCGCAAGCAATTTGAACCTTTTGAAATATGTCTGCACATCTGTACTCTGTGCGTTTTAACTAGTTGGTTTTTAAAGATTATGTTGCATAACATACGCAGATACACAGCTTATCTGGATCACTGAGACAAAGTTATTTCCACTTTAAGAGAATTTTCCTATTTCGGAGAGTCTATTTTTATTTGGGTGGAATTTTTATATAAGGTTTAATCTTATTTAGTGTAGTAATTTCCTCTCATTCAGTGGTGTACATTTATACACACCTCATAGTCATATTTTCATTTACGTGTTTGAAAATAATTATTTTCTTGCGTTCAATGGTATTTGTTTCTACACGCACCAGAGTAATATTTTCTATGCAGTGCATAATTGATATAGCAGTGTAAGATTGTATGAGTTGTTAATACACATATTAAAAGTCTTATTAGAAGGTTCTACTGATTATAAAAAGAAATTAATCACCATTAAATATTTCAAAAAGGGATGCAAACCCAGATTTGTTACATAAGAAGTCCATGCGGATGTAAAAAGTTGCTTATGCATTTGTTGATATCCATGCTGAATCCCAAAAACCAAAATCATTTTTATTTTATTATATGAAACCATTGCATATGTCACTATATAGATCAAAATGGTAACTTGCTACCACATCAACTGAAAAATTATATCATAGCAGTGCCATGTTTGACTGGTGAAGATAGAGAGGTCATTTGAATAACCCTGGTGGGGATAGAAAAGTTAACAATAGCAAGAAGACTACGTTATGCCAGTGTTTCCAACAGACTGGCATGACATCTGATAAACCTCAAAGCTGCAGAATCATTAACACAAACAATTATACAGATTCCTCTGGACTTGATATAGACCACTGAACAACTTCCTATACAACGCCAATGTCATGGTCGTGTCCTGGTCATAATTCCCCCCATATGTCTCCTATAGACTACCTAAGGGATCATCGTAGTAGGGAGTTGAAGAACCATCGCACCCTACCACTTAGGTGTAAACTTTTCAGTAATATGCATAGACATGTGCCACAGACATTTTCCAAAGTTTTAGAAAAAGACGTTTTGGACCCCCAGAGGTTTTCAGCAGCGTAAATCATTGTAATATACTGACATCATTCTTTTCATTGTTTACCATGCATTAACACACTGAAATATCATTAAAAAAGTAAATGATTTTGTTTTTTTATCGTTTTCAGCCAATTTAAGTTGGTGTCAACATTCTTTTGATCTTCAGTTATCTGCTTTATGCATAAGCTATTTCAAACTTTTTAACTGTGCAATGCTACACTGAATTTACTGGGTACTCCGAGATGCATAACCACAATAGTGTCGCGGGCTTTATTCCAGCAAAATACTGGCAGCCGTGATGAAAATTAAATACTCTTGAAAGCAGCATGAACCCCAAATCACGTTACCTCACCAAAACGTTTTCAGAAGATGAGTACCAATGAACCTAGAGGCACACAATCATTACAAGTGGGTTTAACAAAGTTTGGAGCTCCTATAAATATATAATGCGAGTCCAGAGAACATTGAAGCTCGACTTGGTACAGGGGATTAAAAATGAATTCATTGTAGACTTGTATCCAGACACCAAACAAGAATCAATGCAAGGGAAACACAAACATTCTTCAGCCCCAAAGAATTTCAGAACTCTGGCTTGAGGTAAAAAGATAGTGACCCTTCCATTAGATTCAAGGGTGTGATACTTTCTGACCGTAAACTATCCACAGCTACTATTTCATGAGCTACTGTGCCGTCTAACTAACACATTTGAGAGCAACCATTTTGAACTACTCAATCATTCCCTACTTTATTATCAGGCTTAATGTTGCTGTTATTTATTTTGCATTTTGTAGTCGAACGTGCTAGATGAGAAACTAAAGATGGCAACTGAGGTATGACTGATAGACCAATGATATAGCTTTGATATTAATGACTGACATGGTACATTTATTTATTCATGCATACAATCTTCTCCTTTCACTATAAAATGTGACACCAACCAGGTTTTAGGCGAAACAGCGGGAGTACATATTTATCGAACTTTTAAATCTAATAATACTATTACAAACATTTAGTGTATATTATAATTAACAAAATGACAATCTCAATTTTTGACAATTTCATGAAACTATTATGGACTTTATTATTCTGCTTTTAGAATTGGTTGCTTTTCAAATATATAACAGACCAATAAAGGTCCAGTCAATCTTAATCGATAAGCCAACCTCAAACAAATTCCAATAGAAATAGCTTAAATTGTTTTAATTAGCGTAATGTTATCCTCTATCACATTTCAAAAATCGAATACTTACAAAAGTGGAGAACATTTTTAACATTTAACTTTCCATCACATCCTTCTGAAATTACTTTTCTTTCATATGTTCCTTGTAATACTTTGCCACGATGTCTTAACAATCTGAGTTGATTCTTAAAATTGAATGATTGTGTTGTAGGCTATATTATGTATTATGTGAGTCAATAATCACACAATTTCTTAGCACGTTGAATTTCTAAACTGATTATTGTGACATGACTTCGAAACTCTGATAAACTGATTAGAAAGATTTACCTACGTTAAATTGCAATGAACACCCGCAAATTGGCTGTGGCGAATCACCGCGAAATGATACATAATGTCTTCTAGATCTGGTCTGAATCAACCTTTGATTGTACTGTTTCTCCAAATGCCTGTGCACTATATATATTTGAAAGGTGTTTTAATGTTTGTTTACCTGCGTTTTCTCGTAGATACTATTAAAATGTTGCTGTACTTTTATGTAACTGAACAGTTTTTAACTAGCTAATTTACTAGTTTGACGCCTCGTTTCATGTGGCCGGTTTCTTCCGAATGCCGTTCCCACGGCACGACGTCACAAAGGCCAAAGGTAATGATGCCATAATGATCGTGTCACCGTCACAATGTTCGGGGTGAGTTGAAAATATTTGTTCATTCCGGTTTGAATTTGTCAGTTGATTAATTATGCAAGTATTTTCTTCCTCAAAAAATTCACAGTGACCATTGTAAGAACTCATTGTTATCAGTGAAGCCAGTTTGCATTAGAAGTACACTATTTCTAATGTTTCTAACACTTGGAATTCGCACTTGTTTTACCTTGCCCACACCTCTTACACAATGGACTAGGCGCTTAATGCTTTAACTAGGATTTTTCTACGCAAAAATAGAGTTAGCTCTAAAAACTGATGGTCTTGTTACAATATCGCAAAAAAGTTGTGATTGTGAAATTTCCGCAAATTTATGCATTTAAAACCTAAAACTGCAGGTATTGATTAATGATGAATCCCGGAAAGTTTACAAACGCAACTATTTATCTTATAATTGTATCTGAAAGAATAGCCTTTCTTCCTGTTATAAAATCTCTCTTAGTATTTAATAGCACTTTGCCTGGATAACCTGAAGTTTCTTTTACATCAAAATTGTCAACTAATGATGAATTACTTTAATGATATTAATATTCTTTATCATCTTCATAATCAATTCGCACTTATGCTTATTCAATATTTGATATTAGTATGTTTCAATGAATATTTGAAATGTTATGAGTCGTTTAACATAAAACAAGTAGATGAGACATGTTTAAAAACCATTTCATCTTAATTCTATAGCAAGTGTAAGTCCTGCAATACGGATTTTGTTTCCAAATTAAATATAAACAGAGAAAACAACTCTATACTTAAAATCACGAACAGGTGACCAAACTAAAGTAAAATCTTTACATATGGTAACATCATCTGAATCCTTTCCACACTCTTCTTCGCAAATAGCTGTTACTATGGCAGCGGGCACGTGAAATGTGTACCCGACTAGAGGTGAGAACTAGAGGTGAGAGTCGCGGGGTACATAAGATAAAACAAGTTGATAGTCAGCCAAAAAATAACGAGTATTTTACAGTTAGAAAAGATAAGCATCGATAACAGCACAAGAGATTTCAAGGAGTCTTCAAGTCTCACCATACTCTTGACTGCAGTGTTTTCCTGCCTGATGAAGTTGCTGTGTTGGTTTACACAGAGAATGGATCCACGCCTGGTATGAACCATTCGACAAGACCCAGATGGGTACACCTTGAACAGAAACAGTAAAAACATTTACCTTAAATGTTAAATAAAACTAAAAAGAAATTGTATACTATTAATCATTTCTAAATTACTAAAATTATCTATAGAATGGTATTTTTTCTGTTCACTATGATGTGATAATTCGGAGCACTTGTGAGGTTAATAGGTATTGAACACTGTAATTTTTCTTGATTGGTAATTTTACAAAACTTTATTACGTTTCATTATTCAACTTTAGGACACAACATGTTGCTACCTCATTCATGAAAAATTAACACGACACAGACACTCTTTAAAAGGTATATAAATAGTGTTTAATGGATTAAAGTTTAGTGTGCTTTTGACAATATCTTAGCAAAAATTGCAATGTAAATAATGAAAGCATTTCATATGTGAATTTGTTGTAACCAACTATTAGACAGTTCCTACAACTAGATATTGACAGTCATAGATGCACAGACTTACCTTTCCATTACACTTTGACGGCAGTGATTGGCTTGATAGCTCACAAGACAATTGTTTTGAGTCAAACGACGGTGATGAACAGGAACAATCTCTGTCACAGAGCACATGGCACAGTTTTACCCCAACAGGAGCAGTTGAGACGAAATATGCAGTGGAGATGCAGAACAGAGCAAGTGTTGCAAACATGCTTGTCTTGGACTAAAATGTTGCTTCCAATTCTGATTTGTCCAAACCAATTAGTAATTTAGAGTCTCATTCTGCTTGAATAGATGGAATTCGGGTAATTAAGATACCGAGTTGTCATCTGAACGAGTTTCATCTGAATGGACACCAATAATGGCAAGGTATTTGATTAAATGAACTTAATACTATTTATTCTTTCTGACACAGAATTCAAGAATGTTGATATAATCAAGGGAAATTATATTTCACCCTTAGACATTAATATGTAGATTTCCATTTAATACTGTTTTTATAAAAAACAAGTTAATAATTTTGTATAAAACGAGCCAAAGCGAATTTGATACCACATCATTCACGAGTCAAATAGTAATAAATGAAAGGGAGTTTAGTATTCTGTTTATTTTTGCCCTAAAAATCAAGCAAACTCGCGACCGTGCTGAACAAACATGTTTGCGACACGACAGCCATAGTGACAGAGAGCTTGGGTCCTGTTTGGGTCAGAATGCTTGCAATTGAAATAAAGTTCAAAATATAAACTCAAATTAGATATTCAAACATAAAGTAACTTCATGGACATTGTTTTCTGACGCATCTTTACTGAAAGACACACGAATTTAAATGAATTGTTTTTTCTCTTCTTTTTGCGTCTATAAAGGAAAAACAAAATCAATGTTTTACAAGTTTTCTGAAACGTCAAAAGAGGGATTTTTTTTATCTCTCTGAATTGATTTAAGCAGACTTTGTACGGTATTGATTTTTTTCCCCGTGATCGTTTTAATTTTCTGAAACAAAAACATGTTATGATGTCCAAAAGTGGTCATAGAGTCTTTGGACAGTAACACTGGTTACCGTTCTAAGTACTTTTTAATAATGTCAAACTCATGGTTAACCTCAAAATAGTTGTTCAAATGTAAGTTGTTTAATTCACATTTAATCTGCTCTCTACTAGATGGCAAGATTAATATCTGATAAATAGGACTCAATGTTTAAAGCAATATAATATCTGTTATTCTGGCATCTTATAGTGTCACTTATATTAGTTAACAATTATAAACGAAACAAAAAATTAGGAACGAAATCATATCAATAAATCAAATTATGATAACATAAATCGTTTTGAACATGAACAAGTTAATAATATTTACATTTAGTAAAAGTTCGAAAAGTCTAAATTCATTATGAAGATAATTGTTACATACTATTAGTCTTTTCAATGATTGTATTTGATCTCATTTAATAACGTTTTGTTTAAATACTGTATCAAAAACTGTTTAACCTTTCATCTGTGTACGCAGATAACGTTGATATGAATATTTATTCAATTAGAACCAAAATCATCTATCGATGCCGACGGGTCAAACAAAATGCATACATTCAACAAAATCCGCAGCCATATAAGCCTCTGAAAACAAACCAGATACTATTTACTTTCTTTACGATACTGGTAATCGGAAAGTGTGTCTGTATGTTTCTTTATTTCTCCATTAACAGCACCAGTTATCCCTTTACAATCACCAGCCTAAAACTGGGCATAGTCTGTTGATTTTATTGTAAGTTATGATGAAAGTTCATCTTTTAGCTGTTCTGACTATTTTGACAATCAATTCCTATGTTGAAAACTTAAATACGTTTTTGCATTTATTTTGAGTACTTGCATTTTTTCTGAAACTGTCAACATACGTATTTGGTACGAAGAGATGAGGCATGGTAATATATTCTCTAAATGTGATCTGGCTTGCAGACCTTTTCTCTAATTAACGCATATCATTTGAAATTTTATCTTTATAAAACACAATTTCGATCGTGCAACAAATCGTTTACAAATAAACATGACGAAGATTTAACTTATCAAGGATCTTTATTTAGTTTTTCAGAGGAAGCAAAATAGTTATTTAACAGGAAGACATTTACACAGGCACAACCATGAGAATGACAATAAGCTATTCATTACTAAATGAAATTACCTTTCAGTTTATAGATATAAACTTATTGACATCAGTTTGCTTATAATAGCGGTTCTTTATGTACCTAATTCTTAACAAAAGTTATGCATGAAAAATACATACAAAATAATATTCATCCTCGACTTTATATAAATTACACTTTTGACAAATTCTGTTTTCTCTTAAGATTACTTGGTATCTCGTTCAGTTTGAAGATATAAATCATGAGAAGGGCAACGTAATCTTGATAGTGAGCATTTGTATTTTCTTATCGTTAAGACCGAAATGTAATGCTCTAAATAGATAGAATATTTTATCATTTTGTAGTAGAAACATTTGTTAGATAGTAAGGGGCTACCTGAACAATTTTGAAGTTTTTTCCAATAGCCTTTCTTATGATTTGGTATTATTATAATATAAATTAGCGATCATAAAGGCACTTATGTAACATTGACTACCAAAGTTAAAACAAAAATGGCATACTCGAGAGAAATAATGTGCTATAAGCAAGGCGACTATACATCCTTAAATGCACTTATCGATGAAACAAACTGGACTGAATTGTTTATGAATTGCAACAATGTAAATGAAGCTTGTGAAATATTTTACAAGAAGCTTAATGTATTCTTAAAAGATTGCATTCCCACAAAGACAGTAACTATAAGACCAAATGACAAACCATGGTTTAACTCAAGTTTAAGGAGAGAATGCAGGAAAAGAGACAGGCTACGAAAAAAAGCAAAAAGAACAAACTCTGTTTATGATATAGCGAAGTTCAAAAAACAAAGACAAAAAGTTAACAATATGAAATTTTATGCAAAAGAAAACTTTTATGCCAATGTAGACAACTTTCTACTTGACTCGTATGTCGAAAACAAGAGCTCGTACTGGAAACTTTTACGATATTTAGTAAAGCAATCTGGCTCAGTTACCAGCATACCTCCACTAAAGTTGAATAACGAACATGAAAGTCCATCTTGTTTTACTGGTTACGAAAAAGCTGAAAGATTGAATGAGTATTTCCAGTCGATTTCCACATTAAATGATAATAATAAATGTCTACCATGTTTTAGAAAAAGGACGGGCGCAATTTTTGACACTCTCGTTATTACCAAATTAGAAATCGAAGATATCATTAACTGTTTACATGTGAAAAAAGCCTCAGGTCCAGACAAAATATGTCACCAGCTCCTAAAAAATGTGGTACATTCAATTAGTAATGTTTTATGTTAGTTATATAACATGCCTCTTTTCAAGAAGGGAGATCCAACTTTAGCTTCCAACTATAGACCAATATCACTTATAAGTTGTGTTGGTAAAGTGTTTGAAAGAGTTGTTTTTAAGCATTTATTTAATTATTTTCAAACAAACAAACTATTGTATAAATATCAATCTGGTTTCCAGCCAGGACATTCCACTGTCCATCAATTAATTGAGATATTTCACAAAGTCTGTGAGTCTTTGGACAAGAAAGAAAACCTATGTTTAATTTTTTGTGATGTATCTAAGGCATTTGATCGTGTTTTGCACAGAGGTTTACTGCATAAGTTAGAAAGTTATGGAATAAGCGGACATTTATTGGGCTGGCTAATAAGTTATATAACTGATCGGAGTCAAAGCGTATTTGTTAATGAATCAGTCTCAAAGCTGAGGCATCTTAGTGCAGGTGTACCACAGGGATCCGTACTTGGCCCTTTTTTATTTATTGTATACATAAATGACATAGCAGATGAATTAGATTGTCTAGCGCGCTTGTTTGCTGATGATTCCTCTATTGGTTACTCTTCACCAGATACGAGACTGATTGAAATAAATCTCAATGCCAACCTCAGCAAGCTCAATATATGGGGTAAAAAATGGTTAATAAAGTATAACCCTGATAAAACAGAAGCTATCCTATTCTCGACTAAAGGTGAATTCATTATCCCGAAACTATATTTTGATGGTGTTAATGTTAAAATTGTTGACAAACATAAGTTTCTTGGAATAACCTTGGCAAGTAATGGGAAATGGGCGGATCACATTCAAACAATGATACAAAAAGTTTCAAAAATGGTTACCTCAATGCGACTTTTGAAATATGCGTTGGGTAGAAACACTCTCAATAAGATTTATATCATGTTTATTCGTCCACATCTCGAATACGCTAGTGAAGTTTGGGACGGTTGTACTTTTGAACAGTCAAATAAACTTGAACATATTCAGTTGCAAGCGGCAAGAATAGTTACTGGTTTACCAAAATATACACTGATTAGATTTCTTTACTATGAAACCGGTTGGGAGATATTACAAGAACGAAGGAGAAAGCGAAAATTGTGTTTGATGTATAAAATCAAAAATTCTTTAACGCCCCAGTATCTGAACGAATTGCTACCAATAAATGTGGGTTCAAAATCAAGTTATAATCTCAGAAGTTCTCAAAATATATCAATACCTATCGCAAGACTTAACCATTCAAAAGAATCTTTTTTTCCGTCGACGATAAGTTCTTGTAATAACCTACCAACCACCATTCGAAACCTAGAAAGTATTTCACGATTTAAATCACATATTACCAATAACAATGCCCATGCGCCCGCATACTTTTCAATTGGCAAAAGAAACCTTAATATTATCCATACCAAGTTGCGTTATGCAGTCAGTTGCTTAAACTTTGATTTATATAAAGTTGGAATAAAATGTGACCCCAGCTGTCCATGTGGATATCCTGTTGAGAATTCTTATCACTATTTTTTTAAATGCCCATTGTACAGTCAACAAAGATTAAACTTAATGTTATCAGTAGAGCGCATATGTACATTCTCAGGTGTACCAATGAACCTTAAACTTTTGTTGGAAGGAAGTGCTGACCTATCACTTTGTCAAAATATACATGTATTTAAGTCAGTACATTCATTTATTAGTGAAACAAAGCGATTCTTGTAATATATCAATTTTATCTTTTTGTATTTTCATTTTCAATTTCTTATCTGTCTTGATGTTCATGCTCTGTCATCCTTGCAAGACATTGTAACTCAACCATGTACATTCCAAGGAGAAGGTATTCTAAGTTGGAGAACTTGTTCCTCATCCTTTTCATCATGAATAAAATATGTTTAAATCAATAATCAGCTACGCTCGTGCCATGTGATCAAATATATGAAACATCAACATCTTCAACATCTGTTGTTCCACAACGACTTGTCACAATGTGGATATTTTATACCGAACATAAACACATAAGAAAACTCTTTCCAAAATTATTTACAATTTTGTCAGTCTAAAAGAAAGACCCTCATTGAGCTTTCCCCACCCTCTGTGAATTCAATTATATCATCTTCAACACAGTCTAGGTCTAAAGCATTACGCGCATTAAAGTCTCCTCCTCATCCATGTACATCTTGCATAACATACATTACATGTAAGTCTAGCAAGTTGTTTTGAAACACAGTTATACCATTTTAGCTCATCAGCCTAGAAATCTGAAACTTGGTTTGCAGACTCATTGGCTAGTGAGGATTATAAATTGTATTTTTGGTAATAAGGTCCACATTTGCCACACCCTAAAAACATCTATTTTCATCTTCTTCTCCAGAACCATAAAGCCTAGAAAGCTTTGGTGGCCCTGTCACACCCTAAAAACCTATTTTACCCTTTTTCTCAGAAGCAGAAGGCCTAGAAAGCTGAATCTTTGTGTACAGACTTTTACTAGTGAGGATTGTAAATTAAGGCTCTGGTCGCCCCGTAGCACCTAAAAACGGCCAAATGGACCAAGCCCTCAAAACATATTTCATCTTCTTCTCACGAAGCATAAGGCCTAGAAAGCTAAAACTTTGTGTACAGACTCCTTGGGTAATGAGGATTAAAACCAGAGATTTTGTGACCCTGTGGGGAACCACATTGGCCACACCATAAAGCAAAATGAAATGTAAAGCCTGATGAACTACAGAGCCAATGGCTCTATTTTTACAGAATAAACAACCTTGTTATAAAACGTTGATCTCTCTGGGTGGATATACGCAAATGCGTAAAACAAATCACTGTTTAGTTTAAAGAGATTCTTATCGATATGAAGTAAAACACAGCTTTCAGTTATTACCACAAGAACACAAGATGTTTTTCTCTAAATTCTGTTTACCATCACCACTTGCCAAACAGAGAGCCTCCCACATGAAAATATCTTTTCTGCTTTTCTTAACATTATCATCAGAAGTCCGTGTTTCTGTAAGGCCTATAATGTGAAACTGTTTAATAAAGTTCACAAAGTCAATATCAGCTTATTTACTAGACACAACTGCGATATTCCAGTAAATAAAGTTCACGTTCTTCTTGATGTCAGTTGTTTGGTTAGTGTCATTAACAGCATGACGATGCGCCGTAAAAATCGCCCTGGCCCAATCTCCTCTGTGTTCTTTCGGTATGGTGCGGACTCTCGTCGTCCGTTTTCGTTTACCCTGTCTGTTGATGCTGACCGGTCATTACGACTAGAGTTCTCCTTAGGTTCCTCTAAGCCTATTACCTTTGTATTAATAGCTGGTGTCAATGTTGCCTGTGCGTAGGCGATGTAGCTCCTGTTGTTGATGTTGTGTCAGGTTGTTTTTTTAAAACCGTAACTCTCGTAGCACACTCCGCATTTTCACAGAGTGCCACTTGTCTTCACTATGACACATTCTGACCGTGATAGGTCTTAATTTATGTCTTGGGATGAGGGGTTTCCCACGAGGACTCTGGCACTCCGTAGATAAACATGTTATTACAACGATTTCTGGATCTTCAAGTCTTGATTCAAAGTGTTCACAATATCTCTACACTTTACTGTATTTATCAGACATGGCGCCTATGTCAATCCTTTATTTCTTGTTCCTCCTCCGGAGTCATAACATCGGTCTTATTGTCAGGTAATTCAGACTTGATATGATCGTTTATGGAGTTTAATCTTTCAACAGTGTATCTTCGAATTGTTCTATTTGAGTTATTGTGACCTTTTTCAATTCATCATAGTCTTTATTAGAAGGTCCTTGATTTAACTCAATATCACCCGTCCAATATAAAAAAAGCACCGCATTACCGCTGTCACTATTGCTTATGGTCTTAGCTAAAGGCTTTGTCATTAATCATATTTCCAAGAGAGTGCATTGTCAAATTTACATATCTCTGTATTCACAGCACTTATGATACCACTATCACACATACATGTATGTAATTCTTAAACATATATTGATCAAAGGATTGATTGTTCTGACACAAAACTCCTGTAACAACTATGTTCTTTCAAGAAACACATCACATTTGATATTACAACGAGTCATAACGATTGAAGTTTAAGACAGAAAGAGACATCTAAACCTTCAAGTAGAGTGGATGCGTTTTAACTATTTGGAAAATGTCTCTTTTTTATGATTGAGTGTACTACTATCTAACATAAACACCTCAACAGAAACGCTAAAACCTTTAGCTTGTACTGCCAAATCTATAAAGTTTGAATCAGTATCAATCGCTTCTTTAATTAAGAAAGACGACGTGAAAATACCAAAACTAACACAAAAGTCAAATCCTTTCACCATTTCAAGTCCATTGTAACATAGCATTTATGAAATCGTTTTAATCCTTTTTCCTTTCTGAAAAAACGCCTTTCTGCAGTATTTCGCAAAAACGGATATTCTATTCCCAATCTTATCACATTTTATCATTATGTACAGCTCACATTGACCAGGAAACACAATTATCATAGAAAAGAAGTTTTGCAGTTCGACCACAACCCTCTTGACTGATCCCACAGACAAACCCTTTTTCGAAAGAAGCAATTTTTCCTCCGATCTGTTTGGAATTCTGAAGTGGTGTCTTTTCTTCTGGTTGATCTACAACAGATTATGCGTTATTACATATCTGACTAAAACGAAATAATGAAAGATTCATATGATGGAAAGTTGTTTTCATAAAGGTTGATTTGGAGTTTGTTAATATATAAATACCAATCCACCTCTAAAACAGGGGTCGATATGATTGGAAAATAAAAACTATTTTGTGGTAGCTGTTTAATGGTTTTAATATTAAATGTATGCATGTTAGCATACACCATGAAGATGTATCCTTTAACAATGACATGTTAACTGAAGTAACATTTTGGTTATTGACATATGGATACGAGCTACTCTTCCATAACATATTTCTAGGGTTTCAATCAACGCTTTTTGAAACCTAAACAGACTCGCACTCACTGCAGTGGTTTTCGGCTTGACCAAGGTGCTGTGCTGGTTCGCACAGAGAACTGCTCCACGCCTGGTATGAACCATTCGACAAGATCCAGATGGGCACATCTTGAACAGACACTGACCCAACATCATCATGTAAATTCAAAATGTACGTAGAAAACATTGTTGAATAAGTTAACATGACAACAACTTTCAATTTTAATGCATTTATGTTCTGTGGGTTCAGAAGATGCTTAAACGAGTTTTTATCATGTTAGGTTGGTGCACAATGGCTTACTTTATGAACTTTGCAACAGTTAGTTATCATACAAAACTGTGTTCCACAGGAGATATCGCTTGTGGAAGATGAAGCAATATCACCTAGGTAATATCATTTTGACAGTAGATTTTGAACAATGTCCTGTAATCTGAAAATCCATGGCATCACAAACGTTTTACATCATCAGTATTGATGTCACAATGCTACACCATAAACACAACGACGTCACAATACTATGACGACATAACACATCTATGCAGTGTTCAATGATGTACATTTTTCATTCAAATGTGATGAAAAACGATTTTGGGTGATGTGTCTTCTGATATCAAATATACAAACACTCGTTGATAAAAGTTGTTACTTTCATCAACTTGTGTTGATATATTTGATATCAGAAGACACTTGGGTGAAATTCTCTTAACCTTTGTACTCTGTTTGATGCAACCAAGTTCAATAAAACATTTACAAAATATGTTATTAAGAAATATTTGTGCTGAGGTCTTACATATTCATATGAACATCACAATATCCATGTTTTCACTGATGCAGTTGATGATCATCCTTTTATTGTGTCAATATCAAGCTTACATAGACTAAAAAGTAGATTACACGAGATAAACTAAGCGACTAAACTGTGATATCAAATTTATAAACCTATCGTAGTGAAAGGTCAACTCATTGTTTTGGGACATATTTTTGACAAATAACAATGGTTGTATAACTCAGTTAAATTCTTAATTATAACAATTATATGCTGTATAATTGTAAGAGTAAAGTATTATTTATGCCGATATGCACTTTAAATATTTAATTAGACAATTAACTTCCTCTACTTACTAAAACCTATTGCTTGTACTTAAGTAGTAGTTAAGTAGTACCATTTTATTGATATCGTGTGTGAATTAATTGTATGTATGTGAATAACTTTAACAATTAACTAAGAAAATATGTTATGCATGTTTTCAAGGTTTCTGATAAGTATATTGTAAGTGTTAGCTTGTCTGAAAAATTATAAGGTACATTATAAGCAAAAATGTTAAAAAGTGAAGTGCCCTTTGACCAATGTTTTATCAATAATTAGCATGCAAAATATATAAACAAGATTTATTGCCATCACATATCACTAACTCGTTTCTGCATTGATGGTACATGTCCATATTGAGAGTCAAAGACAATTAATAATTACCGACTGAGACCGAGGTGTTCATGAATCACGTGCGCGAGGGGTCATCTAACTTGAACCCGAGGTCGTGGTCGGTAACTATTTTACACACAAGCTCAACGCTATATCAATCCAATTCAACATGACATCAATTTTGATATTGCAGATAAATGGGATAATGCATATCTGTGATATATATAATAAGAGGATGAAACATTGACTCCAAAGGAGGAACAATGTCTATTTCAAGTTACTGACATTGATTTGACCCTCTCGTGCTGCAGTGCAATCTGCGCGGAATCGTACAAGCTAACACAATAGATCATATGTCCATATTGACATGAAAACAGCTTACAAAAAACTTAATTTAAATGCATACAAACATTTGGTACCAATTAATGTTTTAATGAATTAATAATATATGAAGAATAATTCACGGTAATGATTCTTCCCGGGAAAAATTTGAAACTTAATCATGAAATTATGAAAAACATCCTGTATTTTCAACAGGCCGCCGTGGTCTAACGGAAAACTCACTGGGCTTGAAATCTAAAAGGTCACAGGTTCGAACCCCTGTTTGAAGTGCAAAATTTGTAAATGTCTTGTATTGGAATATTTCATAAAGTGTATTTAATTTGAAAAGCAATCTTTGTACATTAATTTCCAAAATATAAAATTATCGTTTCTCTATCAGGTGTTCATTGCCGTACCGTGTGTTCATCATGAACACCCGCTTTGTTTGATGAACATCTCGGCACGTGTATTTCTCAAACAATAAGAGTTGGTATGAAAAATGAATACGCGAACAAAACAAAGAAACTAGTGTTTAAATAGACTTACCATTCCATTGCATTTTGACGACAGAGACGGGCTTGATGAAAGTTCACAAATCAAATGTTTCGAGTCATAAGATGGGGATGAACAGGAACAATCTCTGTCACAGAGCACATGGCACAGTTTTACCCCAACAGGAACAGTTGAAGCAAGGTGTACAGTGGAGATACAAAACAGAGCAAGTGTTGCAAACATGCTTCTGTTGGACCAAAGTGTTTGTTATGGTTCAAAATCAAATTCATATTTATAGTAATAGAGAATGTCTCTCTGCTTCATTAGATGGCAGTTATAGCAATTACGATATCACGTTTTCATCTGAATTGACACCATTGAAGTCAAGGTATTTAATTCAATTATCTTAATCTATTTAATCGTTCTGTTTAAGAAAGTCCATGGATATTATGAGTGTGATCATCAACTGGGTTTACTGTTTATATTTGCTTTTTTGTTGTGTGAGAAATGAATGATATTCACAATGAAAACGAAAATCGCAAGTGTATATTGCATATTACAAACAGAGACATGCAGAAACTAAGCTATGAGAAGAACAATAACATTAAAAATCCAAGGTTTATCAGATATTGATAGCTAGGATGAGATAGATTTTTAAAAACGTGTGATAAATCCTAGAAGATTATCACTTTTCAATAATCTTTTTGCCGAAAAATCATCCCTTTACCAAATGATCAAAAATTGTTGATATTTCTGCAATCGTCCCTGTTTAGAAGAATGAACATTTGTACCAGATTTGTGATACAACTTAAACAGCAACGTGACCTTTTACCAGTACTTCGACACTATGTTAATGTCGATCTGATATTGTCGATAAATGTTTTTATCAAACAATGGATAGTGTTCTCGGCATAATAAAGCCAACGGATATTTTCGATATCCGTTGGGCGTGGCTAAGGGTCATATACGGATACCGATGCAAATTTCAAAGGTCAAGGTCAGAACTTCTTTCGAAAATTCCGATGACGTCACAAGCGTTAACATTTTGAACGCCTTTAGTAACGGAGAGAGGCATTACAATATGAATGATACATTGCATAAACATTAATCTAAGAAGTAACAACAAAACTGTGCATATATAGCCATATGTATGACTTAGCAGTGCTAAAACACTGTCATCACGATTTGAATGATACCAACCGAACAATTTTACTCACAGGTACCAAAGGCAGTTCAAGTCTCTTGTTCAAACACGTCATTTACCCATCTTCGGTGTTCTTTACTTTAATATTGTTTAGTTTGGATTCGGAAATCCACAGACTATCATCTAGTTTAGCTCTCCGGGCATCAATGTTCGTTCAATCGCTGTTTCAACGCAAGTTGCCATTGTCACGTAGGCGAAGGTAAGCAACTCTTGCCCCTTGATGAGATTGACTCGTCCTCTCGATGACGTTGGATTAAAGAATGTCAGTTCGATCCCACCAAAGACCATTTAAAATGTGTCTTTGTTTTAAAATCATCGTATTTTATAGATTTTAAAATTTCAAAACTTTGGAGTCGTGACAAAATAACTCAAACGGCAATAAAAGGCATATATAAGGAGGAATTATATTTTGTCAATTCACCGTCAGTCTGAAAAGTTCCTATTCATTTGCATATATCAATGCGCGAATCTTAAAACAATTTCAACTATTAAAATAGTATTATCAGGCATTTTTTCGAATTAAATTTTAAAATGACGTTGTATGATAAAGAAGTTATCATGCTCGTGTGTTTTACCCAATCGGAGGGCAAGGCCAAGGCTCGCAAAATACAATGTTTATTACTAATGCAGGATATTTACGATCCCAAAACACACGAGCATGATAACCTCTATGATTGGGACAGTCCTGTCCGGATGTGTTTTGTGGAAACGAAATTCAATATGACTTTCCTGTTAACAAAAACGTATGATGTTACATGATTATTTCACACTTAAATTCAAATATGTTAGTGAACATCTCAGTTGTTCAAGATTTAACAAATGATAAAGTGTTTCACTTAAAAAGGAGCTATGTAGGTTGAATTCATAGTTATGACAAACTTTTAAACTTTTTTTGAATTATTTGTAAAAAGGCTTCAATCAATTAGTTACTTATTAAATATATAAATGAATTCGTCGATCCAATGTATCTTTTACCATCTCACAGAAGCAGCACATAAGGTAGGGGAAGTTTATGTGGTAATACGGTTCCTATGATCTAAAATACATGTAGTTGCTGTTTATGTCATATAAAACTAACACTACTTGACTAACGCAGCTGTGAACTTCATTACTCTACAATATGAAATGTTTATGTTTATGTATGTCCTAATACCCGTGGGATCCTGAGACGTGTTCGGCCGAAATGCTTGGAATTGAAATGAAAATATTTTAAATTGTAGAAGTTAAACTCAAATTACAAGTGTTGATGTTCATCATGAAAATATATTTTTGACACAACTTTACTGAATTGTGCCCGAAAAAAACTTTCTCCTATCTCGTCTATAAAGAAGAATCCAAAACAGTTAATCTTCATAAGGGATTACTTTGTCCTTGAATGTATACTTTCTGTGAATATAACTTATGTTCTGATGCCATAAGGGTTAAAAGAATCTTTGGCGAGTAACACTAGTGACCATACTAAGTAGTAAGGATAATATAAGAGTCATGAGTAATCCAGAACATAGTTAATGAAATGTGAGTTCTTGGATTCAAGGGGCATGTGCAATCTACTAGATGCGAGATTTATATCTGATGAACATGACTCAATGTTTTACGATGAAGCATTATATTTATTGTCTGTTAATTTGTTAGGATGACGTTTGTTATTGACCATTAGATTAGTGAACAATTATCAACTCAGTCCCAAGAAAAAAACAGAATCTGTTGATACATTCGCAAATTATATAACATTTTCAAAAGTTCAAACTGAATAACCTTTTATCTGTTTTCAAAGATAACTTTAACATGGATATGTTTTTCAACAAAATATGTGAATATCAAGTTTTTGAATTGTTTGTTATTCAACAGTCCAAATGCAGAAAAGATGATTACGTTTACTATTATTATATTTACTATTACTTCTGCTGAAATTCCTACATCAAATGTCATAAAACAAAATATTTGATAAAATCTTGAAATCTCATTTGTAAAAACAATTGTTCTGACTTAAAAAGAAATATTTATAGTAACTCTTGTTGCTTTTAGCTTTCAAAATATCACATTTGTCAATTCCTTATTCCTTTAAAATGTATTGCTTTCAGTGAAGAGCAAAAATGTCACAAATTCAATGGTAAGAAAGTGAAGTTTAACAAAAGCAGCCACAAAGTTGGCAAACACGTCATCATCAGTTTTGTTCTTCTGTGTAAATGTGGCGTCGATGTCATGTTTTTGCATTGCTATTGCAATTCTTAATTGGAATCAATCTCGCAATGACTAGAAACCTTTATAAAGCCTCTTTCCCTAAATTCAACCCAATCTGCTATGCGTTGATCCGTCTTAGGGGTGTCCTAAACTTAATATGGTGCTAACATTCATGTCAGTTAGGTTCATAACAAGTACGTTTTTGGGTTAAGATCTTGTGTTTGAAGGTGGCTGTTAAAGACATTTACCTAGATCTTGACATGGTGGTGTGAATGAGAATGCAGTGTCCGGTATGAGGATAAATGATTATATTTGTCTTTTTAGGAATAATTGAAAGTCGAGTTCAACCATTCACTAGAAAAGTTGTGTCCATGGGACACAGATGCCCCAGCTAATCAAAAAGCTCTCAATGTTTTCAACCATAGCATTTAAAAAGATATGCACATCTTTAGCTTAATTTAAGTTCAAACATCCATTAAAATGTAGAAAATTAAAAATTCCGAAAACATAATATTAGGTGCACACCTTTAGGATACCTATCAAGCATGTTTGGAAGAATAGCGCAGTCTATCCAGTACGTTTTGAGGAGAAGTGGATAAACAACACCCCCTATCACATTACTATGAACTTTCACTTGCACAAAATTCACGTAAGTTCAATATGTCAGAAATTGAAACAAATTCTAAAATTGAAAAACAAAATTGAGATGCACACCCATAGGATGCCTATAAGCCTTGTGGGCAATTTAAATAAAATCCATTGAACGGTTTTTGAGGAGAAGTGGATAAACAACACCCCCTATCACACTACTATGAGCTTTCACTTACACAAAATTTCACCTAAGTTCAACATGTCAGAATTTATTTTTTTTTAAATTGAAAAACAAAATATGAGATGCACACCTTTAGGATGCCTGAAAGCCATGTGTGGTATTTCAATTCAATCTGTTGAATGTTTTTTGAGGAGAAGTGGATAATCAATACCCTGTATAGAGTGGTTACGTACGAGGGTTATCCAATATGCCCCTGCCATATATGACTGGGACATAAAAATGCTCGTACAGTTACACACACAAAATTCCACTCACACAAGTACATAGACTTTGTCAGATACCCCAGAAAGATGTCTTTAAAACCATTTGGTAAGTTTGTTTTTAGTTGACTGAAACCTGACTTGTTAGTAGTTTCAAGAAAAAGATACCTGAACACAGCTGAAATTTCGATATGTCACTGATTATGGATGGTGTATTGCTGGAAACGGTACATATTGAAAATACATTGTTGTATTATCTATATCAATACTGCTTTGAATATTGAATACATTTTCTTACTCAAAGATTACATGTATTCAAAAAGATGAAAGATGTTAAACTCGTCCAAATTGTTACACATGTCCTATTTATTATAAGGGTGATCGCTTATACCGGGAGATATTAGAATGAATAGGCGTGGATATGAATTCCTGATCAAATATTTATTGAAACTGCTAATTGGTATATGTTATCTTTCATTTTATATAGTCTATGAAGGGATAGGCTGATATGGAATTACCGATCACGTATAACAAATGTGGGCGTTAGCGTTTCAAACAATGTTGTTCTCAAATGAACAGTTTTAGTGCCAGTGAAGAGGAATGAAAGCAAAAATCTATCTCAGATAGTCCCTTCAAATCTTTTATAATCAAAGGCGACATTATTAAGTGTATTAATTAGTTATTCAATGTTAAACCATTTAGTTGATCGTCCCCGATGAGTTGTAAAGGAAGTGATAGCTAGGCTAGTACCAATGCTACAATTATTCATGTGTTAACCCATGTGATTTGCGCGCTATCAACTGACATTTTTATAAAGAATAGCTATGTATTGACTAAAATTTTTATTTTAGGGGAGAATGGAATTAAAAAGGAACGAAAAGTATTTGTTTTCGAACATGCATTTGCTGGCTATATATTCCATTCTGACAAAACTCCACTTCCAATGATTCAAGGATAAAACAAATTCGTTTAAAACTCCAAAGCTTTCTTTTCAAGACTACGTTGTAAGTGCATTTAAAAAGAAGTTGTTAAACCGTTTACACAGGGCCATCAAAGGTCCCCTATTGCCTGAGGAGATTTGACTTAACCTTTTTAAAAGGTGTTATTATCAATCAAACCCTGCTTTCCCAACAGCCACTTACTTAATCTGGTTAAGGGCCTGACCGCTAGATACAAGCCCCAAATTGAACACGTCGTTATTGGTTTTCTAAACAGGACTCTCAGCAAAATGTTCTTGACAAGTCAAACAACAATAAAATGCAGGCACATTCAGCTGCATAAATGTAATATAGGTTGAATATAATTCAGGTACATTCAGTTACATAAATTTAATAGAAGTTAAATATAATCTAGGTACATTAATTTGTATGAATATGATATAAGTTGAAAATAATTCCGGTACAATAAGTTGATAAAAAGCGTAATAAAGGTTGGATATATTGCAGGTACATTGAGTTGAATAGATGTAATATAAGTTGAATACAATTCAGGTACATTAAGTTGAATAAGTTAGTTAAAGATTGAATATAATGCAAGTACATTATGTTGGTCTTTATCATGATAATACATGACCGGACATTGAAAAAAGTAATGACGCTCTCAATGATAATGTAACTGAAATTAACACGTACATTTATATTTATTAACCATATGTGTAACGAAAAGTTGCGAGGACAGGCATATATGCTGTAAATTCTAGTCAACTCAAATACAATAATTTTAGTAACTAAGAAACAAATCTTGCATTTTACTTTATGGGTAATACAAACATAAACATTATCACAGTAGCACGTTAACCAGATCCTGCTTTATCAAAAGCTTTGTTTATGGTGCAATGCTTATGCTAATGGTGGTATTATAATTAAAGTGTTGCCGTTAATTCGACGTTAGTAATTGAGAAGGAATTGTGAAATGAAGCCAAAAAATAGCAAATAGTAGCAAAGGGATTATCTCATTGAATGTTATTAAAGAATTAAACAATCGAAGGTGTTCACATCTTCAAATACTTCTAATGCCAATTTCAGGTAGGTTGAAAGTCAAAATGTCATCAATTATGACAGGGTCGCTCTCTGGGAAGTAACAAATACATATTTATACCTGTGGAGATAGAAAATAGAACTACATGATTTCTTACTTAGTTTGATATCGTTATCATTTACAAAAGATTTGAAGGATTTTCCTACGATATATGTAGTTAAGAAAAGGTTTACAGAAAGCTTAAGAGTGTCATAACAAATACTCTAAACAGCTATTAACGTTGATGGCATGTATTAATTTTAAGAGATTAAGTAACTTATATTCAATATAACTCATCCACTCACGCCCTGAAAGGCATATATCATAAAAAACGACCTTGACATCTCCCTTGTAACTATGTACGGTGTAGGAGGACTTACCACACCATCTTCCAGTAAGGCCTTTGTGGTTCAGAATGTGCTTAAAATTAAACCCATTCCAACAAAAATTTGCAGATTCTTCTATTTGGTGTTTTTTTCGGAAATATTCATTTCACACACCAACTTCGCTTAAACATTTTGGGATCAAATCTTCAAATGTTATCATGTCAGAGGTATGCTTATATATTTGAAGAGGAACATAACACAATATTGTAATATCTTTGTAAGCACAGATCATACTCTGCCGGGAGGGTGTTGCTAACGTCTTGAGGGCTTTGTAAACGTTAATATGGCCCTCACATCAGGTATAATCTTGGTTTACAAAGCCCCCTACACAGAAAGCGGGAATGTGTCATGGGGGTAATAACTTACAGGATGTTAGATAATCAATGAGTATATGAAACTAATCGCAATGAAATTTATTCACTCTATGAAACATTGACCATGTGATGAACAAGCAACACAGGGATTAACACCATACGTGAATGACGAATTCATTAACTTAACATTTATAATACTTCATCGAATATTTCGCAAGGTCTAGAATGGCAACAACAGCCAACAGAGGATCACTTCCTCTATTGGTTTTGCTCAGCAATGCTAAATTTGGCTCTTACTTTCTTCACTTCAGACGAGTCCAATTGATTCATGATTTAAGTATACCATCTCAGTGTTATCTTTGTGGAGATAACCAGTCGTTGTTTGTGTTTCTTGGAATAATTGAATCTATGTATTTCATTCAACCAAATTGAAATTTAGGATGAGAATAAGAATATATTAAAGAAACATATCCAATTCCATCAACATTTGGGTATAATGTGTGAACTGAATCTGATAAAGAAATTACAAGTTTAGTTTTGGTTGATACAGTGTTTTACAAAATGCATTCATTGATTATTTAGTGTTTCTATATATGTCAATAGAGGATATTGAATAGTCTGGTTGAGAACATACACGGATCATTATCCTTGATAGTGTCACGTGAAGATGTTGTCACCTGTTTACCATTTATCAGTCACGACATGAGAATAAACTACTCTTTTGACGTACTTTTAGTAGTTCTGGAGTATAGCAAATAATCAATGTTTTTTTTAAACTTCTTTGAATGATTCATACATGTACATGTAGTTTAAAAGTATTGTCAAAAACAATAAGCTTTAGTTTTAATTTGGTTTAGCTTATTTTAATGTTGGTATTATACTCTTCATTACGCGAGATTAATAAATATAGTTTTCACTTTTGAGGAACATTTGAAAAGATAATGGAATTCGGTACTTCCTTAACAAACGATGTTGCATATCTGAAAACCCAAAACGACATTATATTTCATGCAAGTCTCATAAAACAAAACAAAAAAGAATACAATTTTACATAAAACATTTATGAAATATTTTATACAAAGATCTTTTATTTGAGACCTTACAACATTTAAGATGCTCTGATCATGTTAATGTTGATTTATGTCTTTGTTTATTAATTACACGATTTAACTTTTAGAATAAACAAAACAAACATTTTGGATTTTTCTATTTACAGCACTTCATGAGCCTTTATTCCGTCACTGCACAGTCAAGCTGGCATTCAATTTCGTTCAGTTTTCTAATTAGAGTTGATAATGGAAACAATGCTACCTTTGGTTATAGTGACAAACATATCAAACTCATCCCACTATGGTCATTATGCTCACAGACGTATGTGCACATGTCTTGTTAACCGATGAAAAAAACTCTTAATTAATTAGTTTGAAATGCAGGCTTAAAAAGTTCTTTTGTCCAAGTTCTTGTATAAAGATAAAGGAACATAACACGGCCGTCGTTCATTGACACAATGTAACACAACCTCAATTGGACAAGGAATAAGTTTCGTGAAGTGATGATGATCAATCAAATCATAAAGCAAAAGTTCTTGAAATGCTTAACCTAATGTGAATTTAATGTTATAGGTTTTTACAAACTGAATCCCGCTCTTGCTCAATATCACGTGTGATAGTTTTGGTTAACAAGTTTTGTAATAGATGGCTTAAGAAGTAAAACGGTATATATGTTTTTACAGGACTCAGTGAGGACATCACTTGCCTACAGATAGTATTGATTTATATTCACTGAAGAAATCACTTGTAGACCGAACTCCTTTCAGGGCAGATTCCCAGTGTGATAAGGGCAACAAAGTTAATTGACGTTTCCTAAAGCAAACATTTCACAGGATTCCTGTTGTATTGAATTAATGTCCCAATTTGACCTTTGCCCCTTCCCTTAGCCTCGGTTTGTACAATTGATTTGAAGTGTCATGTGTTTAAAGGATTAAGTAAATCCGGTGGAATTCCACGCAAATTACTGTACTATTGTATGTTCGTGATATACACACTAGTTCATAGTCTTGAATATTTGATATCAATTCGATAAAGTAATTAAAGCATATATCTGTTTGATGAAAGCTGAAACAAGGTCCTATTGTGCTCGTTTCTAATGCCTAACACTAAATGGAAAAGCATATATTTTGTTGTATTCACCAATACGTAGGATCAAGGACAACATTTAAAAAAAGAAACCTTAACAAGCATGTTTTCTTCTTTTAACATTTCAGTTTCAAAAAAACTACTTAAAAAAATTAAATAGGGTTAGCGTTACAATATATTAAATTCTGATCAGCTTTATATCAATTTATTTTTTAGATGACAAAGATTGGTCACTGTATTTTCACAGGTTTGAATATGCTTTTATTTATGTTAATAAAAGGGAGTGATCGCTCTATTGTAAAGAAATGGAAATTTTATTTTTTTATGGACACACAAAAATTCTCAGTGGACTAACGGGTAAGTACGGCTACGCCTAAGTAAACAGAGTTTTCCCAAATACTAAATAAGGTGGTCATCTTAAAAAAGAAATCAAATACCGAGGGGTTAGGAAAGTTATACCAATGCATTGATAATCATAAATTCTATTTACCAGATTAAGACGTGGTAAAACATTGAGAGGAGTTCACCGAAAAGAGATATCCGTTTATGATGTTGATGTTCAAGTTGAAATTGAACATGTACTTTTGTGTGAGATTCTTAAAGAAGGTTACTATAAGAAATCAGGCCATTAACAATATTGTAAGTACATTGCTGGTTTGATACCATTTTACGACATATTCCTGTGATTTTAAGATCAAATGGTCTTATATAATTTTCATTTTAGGAAAAGCCGTTTCACATTAAAATTTAGGGAATAAAAAAATAAAATGATCAAGCATATCTCTGCATTACTTGTTGCAAGCTTGGAATGACAAATGGAATTACTATCAAGTTTAGTTTCCACTCGAATGAAATATCATTTACCAAGAGTGCGAAAAGTGCAAATCTATCATTCGTTAAAGGGGCAGTAGCACGTTTTTAGGGGGAATATAAGATGATGTCAGCAAAATGAACATTAATGGTTCCAATTGAAAGACAATGTATTTAAACTAAATGGAGCAGTGATAATTCAAATATATAACGTAAAGTTTAGCCATGCGATTTTTTTTTCTTACACAAAATGAATTAAAGGTGTTCACACAAAATGGCTGCCAATAGATTTTATGTGAATCTTCATACTTTGTCCTCTGACTGTGGATGATTGGCTTGTGAAATGAATTTGTTGACACTGTCAAAATAATACATTTAGCATTACCTTACAATTATAAGTGAAGAAAATTAAATTTAAATTTATCAAAGAACGTGCTACTGCCCCTTTAATTCCTCATTCATTTTTTATACATCTCATGTTTTAGTAGTACGTGTTTATCATCGCTTCGTCACTTTCCGAAAGTTTTAAGGCACATATGCTTAATTAAACAGATTGATTTGCAGGATTGAGGTCAACTTAACAACATGCTGTCTAATTGAGGTTTCAAAATATAAAATTCATATAAAGGAAAACTTATGTTTTAAAACGTTTTTTTATTCTAAATAGACCATACATCTAAAATTTCTCATTTAAAAAGGTCAAAGCTTTTGATCAAGGAGTCTGATATTACATTTTTTTAAAGTAATAACATAAGCTTTTTCAAGATCTTGCTTATATATAAAAACTTGAGATTAAAATCTCTTATATGAAAGTAAGGTTTAAACCGGGAGGATCATGTTTTTGCTTTTAGAGCAGAAATTGGATAGGACTACAAAATGTTGTCAAGTGGAAGAAGTTCCTGCTTTTAGAGTTGAAATAGATGAAAGCACTTACCTTAAAATGAATTTCTGATTATACATTTTGATTGGTTTGAATCGAAAGTTGAAAATATTTTTTATATGAGAAACATCCAAATAGTTTCGGACAAACCAAGTTCGCATTAACCTGATTCAGAACTTTATAATGTTTTGAAACAAGTTGATTGAGGACTAACATAAAATCAGGTTGAAACAGATAAGTACAGAGAAACAACAATAGTCCATATCTAAAGGTTGTAAATTTCAGAAACCAAGAGTACACAAAGCAGAAGTATTTGACCAATCTTTTTGCCTATAGTTTTTATTAGACCTTAAATTTACGTCACATTGTTATTCATTTTCTTTATATTTTCAAGAACATCCAAGATTCACAAATTTCAGAGATTAGTGTCAAATTAGGTTCTCAGAGCTCGTAAAACAAATACAAATATTCAATATTCTTAATTATATCTAATTATTTGACAATGCAATCCGCAGTTTGTTGAAAATATCCCTTATGAATGTAGTCGGTTCAAAACAGCTAATGAACTGTTTAAACTGTGTCAATAACGTGGGTCAAATTGTTACGAAAATGATGTAAGAAAAGGCTTTAGGTGATTAATTAGCATAGCCATTGCCGTCATTAATTCAGTTTTACGCATGAATGGAAGCCTTTTAATCTAATGCCTTTGATTAACATAGTTACCAAAACATTTCGTCACAATTCAACTCATACACAATCTAATTACTTCAAACAGTCTTCAACAAAACAGAAAAAAAGAACTTTACCTAAAAGAAAATCCGTTTTCATTAATATCGTAGGCTCATTATATTTTGGATGATATCTACTCTAGTTTCTAAATTTCACCCAGGAATAATTCCTTTTTTTGTTTCTGTCAAAGTATGACATATTCAACATATGTCATACATGTGTAAACAATAATTGGAAAAATAATTGAAATATGAAATTATGACATGTATCAATTTATTATTTTTTATTCTTTCTCTGTAATTACCTAAAGTAGGGTGTCACTTCCAAAAAAAGTCCTAGTTGTGTACCCTGTCACACCATAAATAATATTTCAATCAGCAAATGTATTGAGATATATTAGATTGTCAGAATTATGTTTGATTGATGTTGAACATGAAATGAAATATAACACTTCTATTGCTTGTTTTATCTTGATTGAAAATATACTAGTGCAACCTTTTCTATCGAAGACATTCCGTCATTTGCAGTCAAAACTCACTTACATAGTGGACAGAATACTAACTATCAATAAGAAAAAATGTCACTTTGATAAGGTATATTACAAAATGTCTCATTGTTTTGATGTGCAAATTGCTCATTTGATTTATTATTATCATTATTGTTTTGATAGTACGATATGTTAAATGGGAAGATTAAACATTGATACTTAATGTTAACAATTCACGACCCCGTGTCTTGAAATGACAAACTGAACCTCATACATCTATCCTAGCCGGTTAAATATGATCAGTAGTATGATTTGCTGACGTACCTTAATCATCTGAATCATGGTTTTACTGAGACATAATGAAGGTATTTGCCGTAGTTTAATGTGACTGTAAGTAGGTTAAGTTACCTGACATATTGTTGCCTGCCTGTTGAAGATAATTTGTCAGAGAAAATGATCAAATCGATAATTCGTTCAAAGCTGGTCCGAAAACCAAGACAACGCTTCTGAATACTTTGAATAGAGTCGAACAGACAAAAATGTAGAAAGAGAGAAGTCTAAATTTATGATATTGTAAAATTATTTTGCAATAAGTCACACAATGATTAATGTTTCAATCAGCAAATGTAGGGGGATGTATGGATTTGTGTTTTCATGATGTTTAACATTAAAATGAATTATGGTACTGAAGGGGCATGTTCTGACTTGATTAATGGGAACCTAGCGCAACCATTTCCATTTGAAACCATTGGTATGTTCGTAGGTATATTGAAAATATGCAATTAATCTGTGATCATTTCAATTGTTCATTGTATTATGTAATTTGTTGTGTTATTGCTATGCACAATGCAGATGTTCCATTTTTCAGTTTTAACAATTGTAAAGAAAAATATTTTCGAGTTTATTTATGAAAACTTAGAGCCTAGAACTAGTCCTTTATGTAATGTCTGTAGATGTAGACATCCTGCATTCTTTTACCATTGTGAATCGTACCAACTTAAGTAACTACATTCCTTAGCTCAATTGAAAATGGTAATAGGCATGTAATATAAACATGTAAATAAATATGTTGACATGTATAAATTTGGAAGTTAACAGTAAGATTAGGTTATCTGTCTCCAGTGTATTCCTGTTAACGATACACGAATCTGTATCGAAACGACGCATTCTATTAATAAAGAAGTTATCATCCAAAATAATATACTCATACAACATATTCTGTTACAAAGTAATAACTATATGTACATTGCAGTGTATAGATGATTAGATATTGACGAATATGGGTGTTCAGTAAGTAGGACATCTCCTGCTTTTATAACAACTACTTGCAATCAATCAATATGAAAAATCTGCAATGTTTTCCATGTAAGCCGAATTTGTAACATGCTCTGAGCTTTGTATCGTAAAAGTGGCTATTAAGCACGTGAAAAGGCTAGGCTAATAGCAACTTTGGTTGAAAAAGTACTAAGTGGTCATTTTTAAAGTTGCAAGTTGTATGAGGTCATACTCTTAGAGGGGCAGTAGCACGTTTTTTGACAATTTTATATTTTCAATTTGATAATTGTAAGTTAATGTTTAACTTTGATTGTGTCACACATCTCATTACACAAACCAATCATCCACAGTCAGAGAACAGATTATAAATATTCACATAAAATCCATTGGCAGCCATTTTTGTGTGAACACCTTTAATTCATTTTGTGCAAGAAAAGGAATCGAATGGCTTAACTTTACATTATATATTTATTTAAATATATTGTCTTTAGATAAGAACCATTAATTTTCATTTTTCTGACATCACCTTATGTTCCCCCTAAAAACCTGCTACTGCCCCTTTAAGATACACAAAAGTTAATTTTGCAAACCAGTTGTATCCATTCTGTAATTTTTAGTGAATTTAAAACTGGTTCGATTCGAGGATTCTATTGGAGGTATAAATAAATTGATTTCCATGAGGATGAATTGCGAAATATTATGCTAGAGACTCAACATCAAATACGTCATCCTTTTAACAAAGAATTGATTATCGTTAAACGTGTTTGTAATGTGTACATGATTTTAGAAGAAAGGGAATATTAAATTGTGTTTATTCAAATATCAAGATTCAATAAATCCACGGAACACAAACAAAGACTGAATTTCTCCAAAAGGAAAACATGTCATGGCATACCTCAAACATTAATCAACTGGACTTGGCGAGGAAAATGGAAACCAATTAGACATTGAATAGCATAACCAATAAAAGGCGTGACCACTGTGATTCTGGATTGTTTACCATACTGCGTCTGGGGATCAATCAATAAAGTGTGTTCTCAATATTCGTTCAGTTCGTTTCGCATTCTTAAGCAAGAATTTCGAATGAATGACCTTACTCATTGTTGCCTATTCATGACGTAATTGATGTGAAATAGTTTTACATTTAAAGTTGAGGTAATAAGGATTTGCAAAAATAACTTTAGATAATAAGATAGTTTATTTCTGAAAATAATATGCATGCCCTAATTTTTCAGAACATTCTAGAAGTTCATGTTAATGTCAATGGTAATCAGCTAAAATAGAATTATATTCAATTATGATTTTGAATGTATGGAAACTGACACTGGAGAGATAAAAGTTTTAGGGAAACTCCAAGTGTGGCTCAATCACATCTAAGAATATCAAATTTCCTAAATCTCGATTTGTCTGCAATCATCAAGCATCGTTCAATTTAACTCAATTGATGTAACTGAGAAACCAATTTAGCAATGGTAAACGAAACCAATAAAGTAATTGATTCTCTGGTGGTTTTATAAATAGTACGAAAATAGTCCCAGACCTGAAGTGCGTTTTCAATGTTAAGTTAAGGAGTTGCTCATTCTAAAACCAAACTATTTTACTTTACTCACCTTGTTGCTTATTCTTTAAATGGTCATTGTTAAGAAAATGAAACTGCAAGGAGGTATTCAGAAGCAAACACTTGCTATTAGACAATGTCCAAAAAAACTAATTTTACTAAGACCGATCAAGTCATTTTTTTCGAGTCAGGATAAAACATGTTTTCAACTAATGATGATTTTCAAATATAAGTTATAATTAGATTGGTATCTAAATTCCTGATTGTATGTCTATTCAAGTTTGTCAGTGTCAGATTTGAGATGTTTTCACTGTATATGTTGATTCTTAAGATGACTCATGTAATCATGAAGTAATGCGACGTTATAGTGCTGATGAATAATATATTATTGTTGGTTTAAACATATTTTATTGACAAAAAGTCAAATGGATCGGGCAAAAGTGAAAACACTTACTTGGCCCTCTCCAATACAAAATTGATTAATATACATATGTTATAATGATTTACAATTTTTCATATATTAACACAGGTTTTACAATTAAGGTTTGTGCAATTATGTACAGTGCAGCTTTGTAAAATATACTTGATTACAATATCAATGATGATACTATTTACATAACAGTAATACAATTTGACACAGTTATATATAACGAAAAGAGACAAAAAGTGATATATATATTATTCAATATACATAATAATCGTAGCATGGATATAGCAAGGCAAATATTAAAATGACTGACAACTAGATAGTAACTGAAAGTGAACAAAACTGGAATCTATTAGTTTTACTGATATAACTCTGTACATATTTGAAGAGGAGAGTATTATTCTCCACGGTTAACCTTACATTGCCTTTCAAAATTGTTTCTATTATTGTTCATAGACGGAACTATACTAAAATAATAAAATATATTCGTAAAACATTAAACTAGGATCCTATGGGTAAGAAAGGTTTTCATACATTTGAAAGGATTATGCATTTTCCTAGATTTAATTTCACAGTAAGGAAAATATATCGTTTATAGAGCTCTACAGGAAATAGCACACAATCAATTAAACAGAAATGTTCTTGTTTTCCTTTATCAGGATAACATTAAAGTTTGTAGCCATGGCATGGCTCTTTTGTAATATCATAGTATTTGACAACCAATTGCCAATAGCTATATTATAACATTCTGTTACCCTATCGTCTTTGTCATGTTTGAGTCTTCGTAAAATGTCACTCTACTGATAAATTTAAGTCAAGGATAATCAATGTTTTTGTACAAGACATCATAAATTTAGTAGAAAGAATATCAAATGCGTTATGCGCACATTCATACATACAATCGTGTTTTGGGCTACAAGATACATTCAAACACTAGAATAGAATTTGAACAAAAACAACCATGATTAACCATGGTTAAATTGCCTACACCAAACTACAGTAATAAGCTGAAGACACAATCAGAGACTTTGCTAAGAAAGATTCCCCTCAAGCGATGAAATAATCAGCCGGAATTGTCTTTTTCGTCAACTTATGTTTGTGCTTTGCAGATGATCAGTTCAACCTGCAGCAAACAAGCACAAACTGTTAAAACGTGGCTTGTTATCCCCCGTCGCGCGTTTAGCGGGAAGCGGGGGATGTAGTATTGGGCAGCGTCCGTCCGTCCGTACGTACGTCCGTACAGATGAAATTGAATAACTCAAAAACTATTGACCAGATTCTTTTCATTTTTTGTATATAGCTTCATCACCATGAGAGTAAGGTCCCTAAAGAGGTTCATGACCTTGACCTTCATTTCATGGTCATTACGAGAATTTTACCATTGTCAGCGGGATATCTTTATTTTCAAGGTCACAGCGAGATTTTGAAAATTTCATCATTGAAAGCTGCATTTTAGGCTTGTCAGTTGGATATCTCAGGAACCATTTACTGGATTCTCTTCATAACTTATGCACAGAATCTTATTGTGAAGACGCAGGACTAGGGGAATTTTGATGAACTTCACATTATTTTCAAGGTCACAGCAGAACTTTTTATTTATCATCAATTTACCTGCATGTTAAGCTTGTTAGTGTGATATCTCAAGAGTCATTCACTTGATTTTTAGGAAGACACATTATTTTCAACTCACAGTGAAGCCAACATGCATTTAAAGCTTATTATAAGGCTGGTATGTTAAGAACTGTTCTCTATATTCTCTTCTTTTTTCCCCCACAAGGCTTCTTATTTGGAAGACCCAGGGACAAGTTGATTTGTTTTGGTCTTAATGACATCTAGTAGCATGACAAGTGAAGACAAGTTTTTCTATGTATACAGTATGCATTTTGTTCACATCAAATTGGATCTTGCGGGGGATCTAGGGAGTAAAAATGCAGGTGATACACTAGAAAATCTTTCGTCATACTTATATTTGCACATTGTATTCCTTGCCTGTAATCATGTCAGCTGGTTAGATAATATATGTTCTAAAGGCAACTTGATGGGTGTCAATCTTGATGTAAAACGAGAAAAGAAAAAAAAGGAAAGAAAATCCACATTGCAAACCCTTCAGTCTGACATGTTTTTTTCTCATTACTTGTTATTTATTGAGTTAATGTAACCATTCATAAACGTAACAA
Organism: Steromphala cineraria; assembly: GCA_916613615.1. Classification (NCBI taxonomy): domain Eukaryota; kingdom Metazoa; phylum Mollusca; class Gastropoda; order Trochida; family Trochidae; genus Steromphala; species Steromphala cineraria. Next base: position 23,801,847 of record OU744736.1, on the reverse strand, counting down.
TATGATAAGAACAATAATCGCCAAACAACGCTCTAACGTTTACTTAGTTCAATAAAACAAAGAAAAATGAAAACTAAAATGTTAACGGTCAGTCAAACAATTCCAAGTTGAAAACCACTTCGCTGTGATCAATGACAATTATTTGGAACAAAGTGTCTATGATCAATAAGTGAAACATTTTGATATTTCAAGTGTTTTGCAATTTTCCTCAAATAGGGTTATCTAGAACATTATCAAATATATAAATCATTAAAGAAGAAGCACTGAGGTACTCTGTGCTCAACGATACTAATGGTAATGGGATGAATAGCATTTTCCATGATTAACCCCTGGACAAACTGAAAGAGTTGTCTTGTAAATGAACATGTCCGGTAAAAGGATTTTAAACTTCAACGTGAAATAAATATTGGTGGATTACACTAAATAGTTACCATTACAAACGTGACCATTATGATAAGTGACCCATGTCCTGCTTTAAAGCAAGTTGATGTGCTATCCTTCTTTACATGTTCCTTTGAAAATTAGAAATATGTATGGTTATACAAATATGGATAATGTCTTTAGATATAGTCTAAACCAAATATATATTTTAAATAATTTGTTTTTATGTCTTTAACTTTTCATAAATAGATACTTATTTTAAAGCAAATCAAAAAGGCAGAAATATGGTTGACTGTATCACAATAATATTCATTTGAGCAGTAAATAATCATTAAATGTGTAGAATGGCAACTCAAAATTTTAGTACAGTTAAGTTAAAGAGGGTAAATTCACAAACCTTTCAACCAGTATTTAACCTCGCATTCGAATATCATTCAACTAATATTAGTTGAATGCTGCATGTTTCTAGTATTTTAATCTTAAGAATTTTTGTGAGTTATATGAATTCTAAAAGGCAACTTATGATGCATATTATTACCAAAATGATACTTATTCGCGGTGTAAGATATCCATTATGCTGCTTAATGCATTTTAAGGAAAAGGGTTTCATCGTTTTTCAAAAGAATCAATTACATCAGAAGCTACTTAAAACTTACCTTTAGTTGTTAAAAGAAATGTAATCATAGTTTGAAAACAACAGATCCTCCACATAAACAGGTTCTTTTAACAATGTGTTAAGAATTACCTTAGCATCTGACAACACTCAGCAACCAAGGAAACGTCACCGCCTAAAACATTAAAATTAATGATTGAATCCACAAGGAAACCACACAATTGATACATAGTTATCAATTTCGAAAATGTTTTGTTCATAATATAAAGAAACACGCTTTTAAAACATCGACGTTTGTTTATGTTCTAGACGAAATGATACCTAATTGGACTAGCTTAATTACATACTTTAGGGCTTGCCTAATGGAAATTTCTGCTTCAAGAAGTTTGTATTTCTAGATTCAATTGGTAAATATGTAGAGTAACACAATTAGCAAAATGTTCTTGTCAGACCTGGATGATTACACAAAATTATGTGGGGTTTATAACAGAATGTTCCTGCTCGAGGAACTAACCTGGATGTAGATGTTTGAGGTTTGTAGTAACCTCTTAGGTAGTCATTTATGGATTTGTATTAGGTTAGTTTCATAATGATCGTAAACGTAAGATATCTTAATTAAGATCATAAAGTTAAAATAGGTACGACCTGTCGTAGCCTAGGATGCGCGCACTTGCCTAGCATCCAAGATGGCAGCCTACATGATATTCGGTGTTGATGTAGAAGATTCAAATGATAATGCATCAATAAAGATCGTACAGATCAAATCGTCTTAACTTTGACCACAACTTCTTACCTGTCCTAGTTACGTAGTTTTGAAAATCTTATGAAAGTCTTATGGTATTTCATCCTTGATTTCCCGTTTTGATGATATTTTCATATGACGTTAAAACTCATCAAAAAGGACATTAAGGACATCAAAACCAAACTAATTCAGGACAAACAAACTTTACATTACTTGATTTTTAAAAACAAGTTTTAAGTAACGTTGATTTAAATCAACTATAATTCTTAAAATTCAATGCATAAAAATATATCCGAAGATATTTAAAAACTATCATTTACAGCTAACTCTCAACATTGTGGACTTCGATGTCGACTGAATGTTATGTAGAAAATAAGTTTTCATCCAATGCTTTGTAAAAAAAACAGGACAGAATATATGCTTTTGGTAGTTTATGTACATATATAGAGATATATTTAAGAAAAGGAGAGTTGGTTTGGGTAATTGGGTACTTGACAAGACCCACATAATGATTGAAATAAATCCATCGTATTAAAGAAGATTGATCCAGTCTGAACCATCCAATGTTTACTATTTCTGATATCAAGATATATGTATATATAGAAATTTTGCAATTCTACCTACAATCAAGTGCGAATTTGAAAACCGAATGATCTGGGAATAGAAGTATTTTTACATACATTAGTGTACTGTCCGTTCACTTAATTCGATCCAGATGTACATGTAGCTGTCTCAATATATTGATTTTTTTTCAATAGATTGAATGTTGAAGGCAATACGGTATTTTCATTGTCAAGATGATTGTCTGGCCCAAAGAACAAAGGTTTATGGTCCAATTGTTGCTTCTTTCCATCATTTCAGGAAATTGAGTACATCATGAATATCATGAATATTGTTAATTATCATTTGCATTACGGTAGCTTCTTGTAAGAATACTTAACAAATATTATTGAATACAAATTCAAAATATATAATATTTTATATTTTAAGCTCCAAAGTTTAAAGACTTATGAAGTATTTTAACAGTAATATATATTTTATTGAATTGAAACAATTCAAAGTTTAATCTGAGAATGTTATATGAATTCAATGTAAATAATACAATCTAACATTATTGCAGAAGACTAATTTAGTTAACATATAGAGGACATGGTGTTTCTTTACACTTTAGTTGTTGACATTTTTTTTTTAAGTCAGCTTATTTAGTTTGGCGTGTGTGAAACCCTATAAAACACTGCTAAAACTTCTTGTAAACACGATAACGTGAAAAGTTGAAGTGCTATCTTTGCAGAATTTTTGAAATTTTAAAAAGGTTTCCGTTACAATCCATCGAAGGTCAAGGTCACAACAAGGTCGCAACTTAAGCATGGTTTAGCGAAAATGCATTATTTAAACTATTAACACTTCAAATCATATTACATTATTGTTTTTCTCATAAAAAATGTTAAAAAATTAATTGACCTTGAATGTCTAAGGTCTAGATAATCACGATAAATTGAAAACGTTTTGTTCTATGAAGCACAATGGTTTGAATCATAGTGAAGAAGAACATGTGTGAAAAAGGCTTCTGCTACAATCGGAAGAGGTAAAAAAACACTAAGGTCACGACTAGAGCATGGTATTGCGAAATTCTGTTACATAAATGTTATTCTCAATGAAAACTTTTCATATATTGTGTGCGCTTTATTGTCAAATATCTAGGTAAAGGTTAACACGATAACTGGAAAACTTGTTGTGCTATGAAGCTCAAGTTTGGTATGAATCATGGAGAAGTACAATATTTTTAAAGGTTTCTGCTACAGTCCGAGGAAGGTCAAGATCACAGCAAGGTCACAGCAAGGTCACGACTAGAGCATGATATTGCAAAATTCGGTTGAAACTATTAACACTTTTAATCATTACAAATTGTTATTCCCAATGAAAAGTGATCATTGATTATTGATGAGATTAACTCTAGATCTCACTTTAAAGTGGATTTGAAATCAGAAATAGTTTTTTTCCTAATATGTTTTACAAAATTAGTTTGACATGTTCTAAAAGATGTATTAACAATTTGCAATAACGTATCCAGAAATGTCAAAGGTTTCACGGAACAGATATAACTATAGAATGGATTTATGAAAACTTTCTTGTTTTGATATTGTGAATTGTACTGACATAAGTAATTACATTCTCTACGCAAACGTTGAATGGAATAAGGTATTTAACATATCTAAAATAAAAGTAATGAAGAAACATGTATGTTCTAAAACGCCTCTCAAAGAAGCACTTTAAAGGTAATAGATAGTAATTGTGACCCTGTAGGTCTTGAGTCATTATATTACGATCTTATATAACTCCCCCTTGCATTCTTAAATGTGCTAAACCTTGTATATGTCTGAAAAAGGCTGCTGATGTGCAATTTTGTCCTTTGTTAGAAGTTTTTGCAACATGCCCTTGGCTTTGCTTCTAGTAATTGGTGGTAAAGCACTTGATAAGGTCAGGCTTAACTTACCTAGATTCAATAAAACACACTTTTTGGTAATTTTGAAAGGTACTGGAGAAAGTCTGCATATAATGTACTCAAAAAAAGAACCAGTCTGAATTTATTAAACATTAGATATTGACATTGATCACTTGAAGCCGTCAGTACATGCATTTTCAGATGTAATGATGTAACTGATGTACATGTGTTTTCTGCGAATAGTACTGTCCTTTGAAGCGATATTGTTGGTAACCAAAATATAGAAATTGTCCCTTATGGGAAATGAACAAACAGAATTAATTTGGTATGATGTTATACTTCTCAAGGAAATGACGTTAAACATTGTATCCACCAAATACGTACATGTAGGGATAGTAATGGAAGAGACAATGTTAATCTACTTAGAACATTCAAATTCACGAGGGATTGTACCTTTACGAAAAAGCTCATTCACAATATCAGACAAACAAAGTATTTCTTGACATTCGACAATAATTTGAGTAAGTGTTGGCTATCACGACATGTACTCGCAAGTAGCTTGATGATTTTGTTAAAAGGGAATATCAGATTTGATGTTCAAGTGTAAGTTTCAATAAATATGATACAATATTAAATAGATAATGTTGGACATTAAATTTGGTGGAGGCAAATGTCAAATGGAGCTCTAGATCTGAAGTTGCATTCAAGTCGTCAATACATAATCCGTTTTAAGTGAACAATAACATACAGGTACAAGTTAGTTTCATCCTTGACAACTTGTACCGTTAAATGACATGTGTACATGTAAGTATTCAATTTGGTTGAGTGAGTGAGTTGGGGTTCAACGTATAAGTAATATGTCCTCTATTTAACACCATGATGTCCCTGTCCAAAAGAGAGGTGTATGAATCAAATGAATCAAATGAGGTAAATGAGAACTTAAAAAAATTTAACAATGAAGAGCAAACCAATACAAAATGATCCTCTTTTGGCTCTGCTTCCCTCTTATTATCGTCCTATTAAATAGTCTAGGAAAATCAATCCATGAAGTGTGTTTTTTTAAGGATTGTGTACAGAGTTTTGCATTCTAAAATAGGAACTGATAACGTTACACCCGTTAAAACCTACTCATCATATGTTTAAAAAACGTTAATAAACGTTTAGAACTTTTTTTTACTGAAGTTAGTATATTTCTTTACATGTCATTCGTGACGTTTACGATAGCAAAATACTTACTATATTGTTAAGTGTCAATGGTACTCAGCTAAAATCAGGTTCAATTTAATTAAAATTCTTATTTACCAGACGTTCTATAACCAGACGTTCTATAACCGCACATTGCACAGTCACAAATGGCAAAATTGAATTTCCTCACGAGATCTGACGAGTATTTGACTTGAATTCCCTTACAAAAAAAGTCATTCTTTGAAAAAAAACATGTTCATTTCCTTCTATTTTAAATCGTTCAACCAATAACCATGTAAGTCCATTAAAGCATATTCGACTTCACAGCTTTCTTACTGTACTACGTCAGCATCTGTACTACTGCGACATGATCTTCCTTTTAGAATATCGAATATTACAGATGTAACATATTAATATTTCATAATCAATAGGACTGATGCCATGGAAGAATAAAATTAAACTCGACGTTCATGTATCCAAATTCAATACAGAATTTTCAATGGTTTTCTGGTTGAAAATTTGGACTTTTACCTTATCACTCACATCATATTGTCAACGTTATAATTTTCCTGTTAAAAGCAGTAGTATGAACGCCTTTATCATACAAATATGTTTACCTCTTCATTGAAGTGTGTGATAGTGTCCTTTGAATTAATTGTGGGGCAATATTGTTGTATGTGATGTTATAGAAACCTTTGGGCAATCATTTTTTCAGGTTTGTACTTCAAAGCAATACTAGTGATATACCATTTTGGAAAATTTACAATTTGTCACCATTTCCCCGTTGTTGTTACACTTATTTCGGCAATTCCCATTGGTTTAAATCTTTCAAAAACCTTCAATCATATCAAATGAAAACAAATGCAACCATACCCTGCGCATTCATTCTTGGAGCTGTCACAATCTAGCAACGTAAAATCTTGTTTTGTTGCAAGATTTGAAGAAAGGTCTATAGTATGCTTTCTCGTCTTCAAAACTGCGTTGGTAAAAAGTAAATAATACCCTTCTCCTTGAAAATTCCTATCGGAAAAAAATTGTTTTAAGGCCAACAAGCTTGTTTGTTCTAAATATTTTGCAATTTGTTGCCATTAGGAATGTGCGGATGTCTGATGGGCGTGAAAAGCTGCTAAACGAACTTAAAATTCCATTCGATTTAGTTTTCAATTTTGCTTCAACTGAGTATTGTTTCAGTTACAAAGATACATGAACATTTGCACGATCGTGATGTTATATTTTCAAACACAGTTAAGAAAAACGTTAATAAAAAGGGTTTTTTTTAAATTAAAAGGATTGTTTTACTTGTTTCGTGACTCTATCGATGCTGAATGTAGAACATCAGTGGTATCAAATATCAATATTCAACTGTTCTTAGGAACGCAAACAGCGTCAGGTTTTCCTTACAAAGAAAACATTGTGATGACATGCTTCAAGCATGAATCAATCGGACTCGACTGAATTGCGGTAACTGAGAATCCAATTTGGCATTGGTGAACGAAACCAATAAAGGAATTGATTCTGTGGTGGCTGTGCCGCTGCATTGTTATCAAGGAGACGAAAATAGACTCTTGGTCCAATCAATGAAGGATGTTTCAATGTTTATTTAAAGAGTTCTTTCTGAAGCAGGAACGTAAACATAACCAAACCTATTGTCTATTCATTACTACACTGTAAGTAAGAAAACAAAAATACAAAAATTACAATGACACAATTCGAAAACGGATACCTTTAACATACACTTATATGTTTGATAACAATACTTCACACTCATAATACTAGAGATATTTGCTGCCTGGCAAGTCAAAGTATATCAGTTCATGTATATGTCATATTATTGTTGAAATACATTTTCAGAACTTGATAGTAATTTGATGAAATTCTATGTTGTTGCTTTAACTCAAAAGGTTCATAAACAAACATCAACTTTAATTTTGCGTGACAATCAAAATGTGCTATTTCACGAAATCAACCTTGTTGAATCGTCAAACCAGTGGCATATCAATCAAATTTATAGGTGAGAATAAATCATTAGAATTGCAATCTTGTAAGAGTTGGCAAAGTTTATATCATATTGAGGTTTTACTAATAAAGTCCAAATAAAATGGTTAGTTGTTTTAAAGATGTTTTATTCAAAATTGTGGATACGCTCTCAACCAAAAACAATGTTCGATAGTTGTCGCAGTTGTTGACAACAGTGTTGAGATTAGTTTATGCATCGATTGGTCTATTTCAGTGATGTACACAAATATGTACTTATGTGTCGTATTCTCATGGCTCTAAAGGGATAGCAGTGTATAAATCACAGAAGATTTTATTGTTTTTTGTCATTTAGTATGAATATCCTATCGGAAATATATTCTTACAAGTTCTATAAAGCTTCAGATTAATAATACATTTAATGCCTTTTATGATGATATCATCAGAACTTGTATCACCTTATAACTGATTTTATTTAAATAATTGTAGTGGAAAAAACTTCAAATGCCTTACATTTGTTCATTTGTAGACTAACAACCTAACAGTTTATGTTAAATCTCTTTGTCTGGGTGTGAACTGTGTGAACTGTGTGAAGATATTTCTTTTTATTGTTATGGTTTTCTCACCAGTTCAATAAAGATATATTTGTATAAAACATGTAATTGAGATCTTGTCAACCAGTTTGAATGTGACAAGGAATGGAATCGGTTGCTGAAACTGCTTTAATTTCAATCTTAATTAAATTAATAAATCTGAAATAAAATAATTTTTGGATTTTCAAACTAGTTTCAAATTATCCTAAAAGAACCTAACAAAACAACGAGTTAAATAAACAAATATCATGTTTTAAATTCAAAGCTTCTATGATTAATACGCTTAATGTAAATTTAAACATTCAACACATTTTTGTATAGATTAATTCACAGCAACTATCAACACTTCAAATTTGTATTACTTTGAAAGGAATGAAGTCTATAAGTCACCGATGTTAGAAAATATTGACATATCAGCACAACTCAAACCCAGTTCACGCAAGATATTATTGCTTATATCAGTGACTGATTGATGGTTATGACAGATGACATTGACACTATTAATATTAATATGAAACCCAATGTGTCGCTGAATATCAAGAGGATAGTGTATCTCATGTTCTAAGTCAATTAGTATCTTTACATCAGGTTGCTGATCCACATTAGAACTACATGTTTGGTTGAACCTATGCGGAGTTAATTTGTGTAACCACAGAAAAATTATCATCATTTGAGGAAACAAATTATTGCTCTTTGTGTACAAGCATAATGGTTTAGATGACACAAAGTACACAGCACACCACATGAGACTTAATACGACTTGTATGGGGTTGTTATGGCTGTTACTTAACGACATTTTAAAGCCTGATCCCTTATTCCCTCACAAATCCCTCACATTCTTATCATTATTCTTCATAATTTAATTGAATTCGCAGATTTGCAATAGATCTCCAGCTCAATATTTCTACAGCCGATTTGATATAGAAATCATAACACTGTAAACAGTTCATTCGTTAATGCATAATGCATGAACTTGGGTGTCCCAAATCGTCGATAATAGTATACAACAATGATAGCCTATTAAACTTGAATTATTTGTTGACAGATATAGGGAAAATCCCACAAAACTTAAAACGTTTTCAGTACTTTTAGCTCTTGTGGTATGATATGAGTTGTTTGCGGTTTTGTCTCGACAAGACTGTAGTGTATATGGAATTGAAGCTTCCTTTATCGTCGATCAAGCAAATTTAATGTTTTATGAAACTAGAGATTAATTCATTCCATAAACAATGTGTTGAACACAAACGTTCAAATATCTGATGTCAGCATTTATAAAGGTAGTCCAGATGTAAAATACGGAAATCTGTAAGTGGTGCAAAATAACTATTACCTCAATTGACTGGATAAGTTAATGTGTCACAAATAAATGACGTCTGTATAATTGGCAATAGCTGACCAGTCAAAAGGCAACGCTAACGTTTTCGGGATATTGCTCTCATGCCAAGCTAGAGGTCACAGGGATAATATAACTGCAAGCTAATAGAACACGCATTCTTTTTACACATTTACAAAATAGTCCTAAGTAACCAAGGGTACAAGCTGTGTATTTTAACTATTTAAGTCATTTTCATTTTTACAAACATTTACACATAGATTGGACACTCCCGTGTACGTTCTGGCTTATATATTACCATCATTTATTCAACAACAGTCGGTATTTGAATAAAATGACACCAGTCATAGTTTGACGGTAACAACTGAGGAATTTGTGCAGGTTATTAATTTGAATTATTGACACGTTTTAACCTAGAATCCAAGAAACCGAGTTACAGGAAAATATTTGTCGGCGTTTCAAACAGGCCAGTTTATGATAGGGTCTATTCTTATAAAACGAACAAGAAATCTGATAGCATATTGAGTAATTAGTATCATCATTCATAACAACTCAGTATACGATTTCTTCTTAGCATTAAATTTCCAAAGTCATAAATCATTTCGGTAGCATATCGTAAATAGAGTGAGCAATGAATACTCCTTGACATATATTTTTCTGTTTACTTAATATATGTTTTCATTCAGAATGATAACGGATTTGGATTAATTCTCAGATTAAATTTCTTTATTTTCTTAAAACCAAATATACACTACATAACAAACTGTCTTTTGTTGTGGCTGACATGTAAGCGGTTTAATCAAACATTTATGACAAAACATGATATCATTGTTCAACACAGAGTGAATTCAATATTGAATGAGATGTTTCGCTGATTATTGATACAGATAAGATATATTCTGATACTCTGTATATATTGTCATGGGTATGGACAACCAGTGTGTGACGCTTGTAGTGCTGCTAGATTTATCTTCAGCGTTTGACACTATTGACCACCAGATCCTGTTCGAGAGACTTGAGCATCACCTCGGAGTACAAGGAGTTGCCTTAGACTGGATAAAATCCTACATCTCAGGTCGCACTCAGGCTGTCTCTGTTTCCAATTGCACATCTTCTCCTAAAGAGCTTCTTTACGGAGTACCCCAAGGCTCTGTATTGGGACCACTACTTTTCAGTGTTTATATCCTTCCTATTGCTGATATTGTCCGTAAATTCTCTCTCTTGTTCCATCTCTACGCTGACGATAACCAGCTTTATGTAACTGTGAAACCCGCTCATGTCCATTCTGGAATTCATGGCATTGAGTCTTGCATATCAGAACTAAGATCATGGATGACACACAACTTTCTATGCCTAAACGACAGCAAAACAGAATTTATAGTGATTGGATCAAGACAACAACTGCTAAAGATACCCTCGGCACTGCATCTTGCCATTGGTGACAGTATCATCAAGCCATCTGAACATGTTAGGAATCTGGGTGTGGCATTACAGACTAACATGTCCATTGATCAACATGTCCTCAACCTCTCAAAGTCCAGCTACTTCCAGATCCACAATATCAGCAAGATCCGCTATCTACTTGATAAAGAAACCACAAAGCTTCTTGTTCATTCCCTAGTTTTATCTAAACTTGATTACTGCAACGCCCTTTTCATCAACAGCTCTTCATCCACACTCTCCAAACTTCAGAAGATTCAGAATTCTGCTGCCCGTCTCATCTCACGCACTCGTCGTTCTGACCATATCACTCCTATCCTTAAGGAACTTCACTGGCTGCCTATCAAACAACGCTCTATCTACAAGATCAACTTGTTAACTCACTCCTGTCTCTTTGATGAACATTCTTGTGTCTATTTGAAAGAACTCCTCCAATCACCGATATCAAGCCGTTCACTCCGCTCTAATGACAAACAAGTTCTCCATGTTCCCCAATCCAAATCTGCTATCAGTGAAAGAGCCTTCTCCATAGCTGCTCCCAAACTCTGGAACCGCCTTCCGATTTCAGTCAGGACCACTTCCTCAAAATCTACCTTCAAAACCCTCCTAAAGACCTTGCTCTTCAATCAAGCCTTTTCCAAATGACTTTATTTCTAATTTTCAATTGTCCATGTAAATTTGTTAATACGTTTGCTTTTATCTTTTTGTAATTTTCACATGTAAAGCGCCATTGAGCTACAAATGGAATAAGTATATAAGTGCATTATTATTATTATTATTATATTCTTTCTGGCTGTTCCCCGACCCTCTCGATCCCGTTTTTTACTGCTTTATCTACTACCATTTGGATGTCAACATCAACGTGTATAACAAATTAAATATTGGTGAAACACATGGAACCCCAAATCACTAACTCCCTAAATGAGCGTGTTTTTTCAACCAATGAAAAAATACATAGCTCATTTTATCACATCTTCACATATGTACTTTTTGCACAGTAAAATGAATTTCAAATTTTGCTCTAATGAAAAGTTTCTTTAGAAGAACGTTTCATGAGAACTAGTGAATATTCTCATAAATTGAATTGTTGAATGTTTACCTCCAAAAGAATGGACCTTAAACAAATAAAACCTATGTTTTACAGATAATGGAAATAACAACCTGGGGGAATTATTTACTAATTGTCTGTGCTATCATTGGTAGCACAGATGTCTTAAGACTTGAAATTGAATAACGTTGTTGAACACGTGGTTGGTCCTAGCTTGTTAAGCCAATTAGGTTCTGTGTTCAAACGCTCTTAGGGGCACCGATGACATCGGTAACAAGGACAAAAGGTGACATTTTGTTAGGCCAGGTTACGTTGTTTTTCTTAGGAAAATAAATGAGATCTCGAGAACTAGACATTTAATGTCATCAATTGCAGGTAAATCTTTTAAAAATATACAATGATTTCTTAAACAAACATACCTTAATTGTCTACCAAGTTTGACCAGTTTCTCCCAAACTAGATTGTTCACACTATGATAGCAGTTTAATCTACGACTAAGGGTATATCTACTTTGAAGAAATAGTGTACCATCAGAATATAAATATTATTTCGCATACATGAACATATAATTGATATATTTGAGCAAACCCTTTTTGAAAATGTGCTACAGTGCATTTCAACTTAGAAATGCTCTTTCACATGTAAATCGATTATGTTGATGAAACAACTAATGATTTCATAAGCAAAGAAATAAATTGTTGGAAATGATGTTACGACAAGTGTAGTTAATCTTATCAGCAACTAATATTGGATACAACTGTCAAGAATAATGCTATCTTATTAAGGTTTACCACAGTCATCCCCAGCGGTTATAACGGCTGAGCGCATTATCACTAACTATCTAAATCGGATTTGGTGTATATCCTGATAAGTTATAAAATCCATTAATTAACTGAAGGTAAATTGATAAGTTATGAAACTGTCTGCACGAATCCTAATTTTACATTTATGATCAGCGGTACCAAGATTCCAAGTTTCAAATGAAAATGTGACTCAGCAGAGACTAAAGTTAATGGTAAGGCCGTATTTATTTCCGTGTTTCTCATCTCCCGCCAAGTATGACGATTGTCTTTCCTAAGTTGATTATTTTAGTCTTACTTATACACTATCTGCTCAATGTTCAAATAAATCAGGATAAGTAAGAAATCATCATCATTCGAAAAACTATTTAACATGTCTGATATAGTAACTTGATCCTTTTATTAATATGGGTGGCGTAAAATCACTTTAATAATCATAAATCATACTAGAATTGGAACATATATTTTCGTTTTTGTGTTATCAATCTATTGCTTCTTCCCCAACAGAAATTAATTTGTATGATTAGTTGCTTGTTTTTGTCATATACCACACAATCTTTACGCCAAAAAGCTGCACAATGCTTACAATTGTGGCCAATCTCTGGTATTTTATACTGCTGTTGGTAGTTCTTCCTTGCCACATTATTAGTGTTACTTGTGGTCAAATTCGTTACATTTTTAAGAACTCTTAAAGGATTGAAACTAGGTAGATGTTACGCTACTGGCCGTTATGGATAATAATGAAACGCATCAAAGTTACAAGGGTTTGTGGGTGGCGTAAAATCACTTTAATAATCATAAATCATACTAGAATTGGAACATATATTTTCGTTTTTGTGTTATCAATCTATTGCTTCTTCCCCAACAGAAATTAATTTGTATGATTAGTTGCTTGTTTTTTGTCATATACCACACAATCTTTACGCCAAAAAACTGCACAAAGCTTACAATTGTGGCCAATCTCTGGTATTTTATACTGCTGTTGGTAGTTCTTCCTTGCCACATTATTAGTGTTACTTGTGGTCAAATTCGTTACATTTTTAAGAACTCTTAAAGGATTGAAACTAGGTAGATGTTACGCTACTGGCCGTTATGGATAATAATGAAACGCATCAAAGTTACAAGGGTTTGTGTCATACTGTGAGATTAAGTCATCGACCTGTTTGTCTGTCCGTCTGTATTGACTTTGTTTTCGGAGTGGAGTTAGTAGAGGAAGAAGCACCTTGATGGAACATAAATTGTGAATCAGTTAGTATGTACATACAGTCTAAGTAAACCTAACCTCAATATTACCCATTTAACTCCGATATAAGGTCTAGAAAGGTCTAGTAGAGGGTCGTGTCACCCCGCGTATCGAATTGACCAATCAGAACTCATCTTACCAAACCACAATAGTCTGCCATCGCACGTATAACGTTGGAGGGTCACAGGTCGCAGAAAGGTCTGCTGACGCAACCCTCTACTAGACCTTTCTAGACTCAATATCGGAGTGAAACGGGTAATATTGAGGCTGGGTTTACTTAGACTGTATGTGCATATTGTCTATAGGAATTTTCAACTGTATCTTACATTGGTGGTGACTGTGTATGGTAACTGAAAACTTGTAAGACAAAACTCAATGAAAGTTGGTATTGTCTTGGTATCGGATCAGTCAGAATGTGTGAAATGTCTTTTGTGAACCACGAGAGCTTTCTATTTTGTGGTTGTTTCCATGGAATTGTAACCTAGAATTTCCTCGCAAGCGCAGAACTCTCAATCTTGAAAACCTACATGTTACTCAATGAAATGTTTTTTGTTGGCAAATGGACATTCGTAGATGTTCCTTTTGGGGAATTGTAAATGGCTATTTTGTAGATAAGCGATTGTTTGGCCAACATGGTTACAATTGCAATTGCATGGATCATTGCAGCTGCTTACCAAACGTTTACTTAAATACTGAAAATGTGTATTTTATTGCAAAGAGTTGAAAATCTGAATCTAAATTTTCAAATTGACCCAATGCCTCTCCTGAAGAATGCCAGAAATGTATTTTGCCTTCCACAAATGATTAACAAAGTTTACTATTTGTTATGAATGCCATCGTCTTCTTTTTATTCATTTACCCACATTTTCTTTAAAACACAAAAACAATTCATGACACTTGATACCAACTGCTAAGAAATTAATCAGAAGAGATGACCAAGTTGGAAACTTCTTTTAGATTGATTTATTGGAAAAGGGCAAAATAACGCTCGTATCTCTCTAAGTAAATAGCATATCCATGTCAATACTGTAAATACGTGATGTGAGTGTCATCACGATTTCCGGACATAAACGTGAAACGTGACTAACATGGTCTTTATATTCTAGCAGGGAGATAATTTGACCCGATCATTGATACATGCTTTGCTTGGATTAGAAACAAGAAATTTGGCAAAAGAAAAGTTACTATCGTTTAGGTTTTGTATAACACATGTTCCTGAGACATAATATCTTTATGTATTTAATTTAAACTAAGTAAACTGTAATTTATATATTTTTCAAGAACTTCATGATAGTTTTGACTATTTCTGTTTAATATAGGTGTTCATTACCTTTACATGTGTCAGGAAGATGCATGCTCATGATCATCGACTTCTAAAAAGGAGTTACTTAAAGTTTTTAGAAGACTATTTAAAATTTTGATAAACTCCTCACGAAGGAAAGTTCAATAACTGTGGGAATAGTTGGAAAAGAAATGAAAAAGAGGAGTGCTTAAAGGGGGTCTCCAACTTCTAATTTTTAACTTCCAGTGTTTTATTAGCGAGGCCCTCTCCGACCCTCTCGGGGCCTCGCTAATAAAACACTGGAAGTTAAAAATTAGAAGTTGGAAACCCCCTTTAATGTTAACATATTTTTGAGGCGTTGATCTCGTAAGACACTGAAAATGGTAATTTGGGCTCTCTACTGTATGTCAAGGGCCATAACTCCCAAAATTTTAATTAAATCTAGGGGGAAAAAAGGAGCACAGAATTCATCAACAACTGTGTCAACAATTAAAAACATCTAGTTTCTCAATACAAATCGTGACCTTAACCTTCGACAATTTGTACCAAAAACCATTTCAGAATCTGTTCTCCAAAGATAATATTAAAAAAATTACAGCTTTATAGCAAAAACAATTCAAGTTATTGTGTTTAAAAGGAATTTTTCAGCGATTATATATCTTGTGACCTTGACATTTGACATGAGTTCTGAAAAGCATTATTAACATTGCAATAACTCAAATCTCGTGACCTTGACCTCTGACATCCAAGGCCAAACAATCAAGGAACACTTTTTTAAAGTGCAACAAACATGCAATGATAAAAAGTGTTAATAGTTAAAAAAAGCTTTTCGCTAAACCATTTTCAAAATCGTGAACTTGCTGTAACCTTGACCTTTGATGGAATGTAGCGAAAATCTTTTCAAAAGTGTTTACTTTTCCAAAATTTATATATACCAAGTAAGAGCTTCATAGCACAAAATTAGTTTCAAGTTGTTTTGTTTACAAGAAATGTTTTTGTGAAGGCTTTTTGACGAGAACCACCCTTTCCTTCTGGGAAATGGTATTTGGTGCAATTATTTTGGCCGCCATTGGAATCTGACAGAAACCAGGAATTTTGTTCTATTCGAACCCTGGTTGGATCAGCAGTTTATGACTTGAGTTAATGTAGGGAGAGAATTGAAATTTCTGGCGTTACTGTTTAATTTTTTACTTTCGGTAACTAATGTACTTGCATATTAGTGTATACAGTCTGTTCTCATTATACATTTGTGCAATGGTACATAAAGTTGGCATATATATGTGCTGATCCGATTGCTGTCTTGGCAACCTCCACTTAGATACGTCCAAAAGCGTATTGAAATGATATCGACTTGTTCATCCTCCCATGTAATTTGACTTTCATGGTTCGGGAGATAAATCTGGAGGGTCAAATTGTCGACTGTTTCAATACAAAGCAGACAGCTACCATCTGTAATTAGTTCGATGTAATACAAAATCAGCTTGGTCATCAAGTACAGTTTCATACAGATCAATCACAGGAGTGATTCACTATATAGAAAGTACTTCAGCCTACTTGTTCGTGAGGACCTGGCGGTCCTTATATATTTCCGTCATGTAGATAGTGTACATCAAAATTTCTATATTGTACACTAATCGACACTGTACATGCATTATTAGATTCTTATCTTGGATAAAACATTATTCCTTACACTTTCTTAGAATTAAAGAAGTTTTTAGGTTTCATCACACTTTCAAGTGAAATATTTAGAATACTGACTGAATCATTCCATATGCCAGATGATGACGTTGAAGGTAATTATGGTAATTATAACAAACTTGTATTGCCATACACAGGCTGAAAAATGCGAAAGTCGATCTCTTGATTATACTTGACTTAACTATTGAACTTCATTTCCTAATTATTTGCAATGGAAGAGACATTCGCATTTAGTTATCATGTGCGGTCCATCGAATACATGTGTCTCTGATATAAGTCATATTAATATATACACATCATATATACCAATTAGGATACTACTTAAAACACGTGATAGGCACCCATCTCTGAGACAGAAAAGTGTGTGAATTTTCATTTTCGCGGATGCATGGAATTAAATCATCCATCATGTTGGAAGCAAACTTTATTAACAATTGTACAATCCACAAATTCCATTGTACAGATCTGGTCTCTTGATATTAAAACAGGAACAAATAAGATGTCATGATCATCCCTTCATTTGTAGGTTTTGATTGAATTTTTCCAATTAAGAACCTTACACGAACATGAACACACTCAGAATGCACTGTAAAATCATCTCAGAATTGACAAAATGACATTGTCAGACAGACAGATAGACACGTATGTATATAAAGGCCACGGGCTGATAATACAAAAACATAAAGTACATGCTTGTAATTATTTTACATATTTTTTTATTTCTCAATCGAGATATACATTGCATCATATAAATGTTTGTCATATCAATTGTTAGCAAGCTGCAAGCCACATTGTTGCTGTTATGCCTTTCGTATTGTGGCCTTATAATGGCAAGAAATGTATTGAATTTTGTTCGCTCTACAAATATGCTATCAATCCCTGAGTAGTTTGTGACGTGATGACATTTAGTCTTGGGAATGTTTGATAAGGTCACACTTTAAGGCTCTCATTCACCCAAAGACATAATGATTGCAATTTGAAATATCACAAGGAAAGTGGTTTACTGAGACTCATAATAAGCAGCTAGTATATGCTATGACCTAGTGAGTAATCAGCTGTCAAACGTAGTTTTTAATACTGGTATCATTTCAGCGAGTCTTGGTTATTGGGTTTATCGGGTTTATTGGAGCATATTGATTTTTTTATCAAATGGATCTAACTCGAAAATAACATTCTATGATTTGACATTTTTAAATGACTGCTTTGTATATCAGTCTTTTGACTTCTGTTGTGGCAAATGCATTATGCACTTGTTTTGACGTCAGAATATTTTGAACCTATTTCAACAAGATATCTGAATTATTTTCTTTTGTGTGCGAAGAAACATGCCAGCCATAACAAATGTTGGACCCTTAAAGGGGCAGTAGCACGTTTTTTATAATGTTTTATTCTATATATTTCACTGATAATTGTAAGTTAATGCTTATTTTGACAGTGTCATTAGTCTCATTACAAAAACCAATCATCCACAGCCAGAGAACAAAGTATTAAGTTTCACATAAAATCCATTGGCGGCCATTTTGTGTGAACACCTTTAACTCATGTTGTGTAAGAAAAAGGAAACGCATGGTTAAACTTGACGTTATATATTTGAATTATCACTGCTCCATTTAGTTTAAATACATTGTCTTTCAATTGGAACCATTAGTTTTCATTTTCCTGATATCACCTTATATTCCCACTAATAACGTGCTACTGACCCTTAACCCCTTTGCAAGTAGTATATTTTGGATTACACTATCAGAGCTGAAATACGTTTGGGTTTTTTTTCGGAGCGTGTTCTTTCATGTGAATTTGAAGCCACCTCTTTAATAATAGGTAGTTTCTGTCGAATTATATTTCTATCTCAGTGGTTTGTATGTCCGTTCGTCCGTCCGTCGTCCGTAATCATTTCGTTTCCGGAGTTTCAGTAATAACTATATGACCTTACTCTAACTCTAACCTAATTTGGTATATGGTTCAGTCTCATGTGTAGATATGTCTTTTGGTTTGTTGTCAACTTCTTCAGAGTTGTAATTTTAACTGTTTCTATGAAAACATTACTTCGAATTTATTTTTCGGAACATAACGCTAAAACTATCAGACCTAGCTCGTTGAAACTTGTCATATGAATTTGTCATCTACTGATGTGTCTTTGAGAATTGACTAAACACACCAACATCACAACTTGTTGCAATGTTCTTGGTTTCACATACCACATTCTATATCGAAATACACATGTCCGTTTATTCAGGTAGAGTTTTGCATCAAAGGACCCTTTAACACTAACATACGTTATTCACTACTTACTTCTCTTTTACGATACTAATGAATAATGATAAGGACTGAATGAAGTTTTGTCAAGGTCGTCTTGATGTACTTGAAGGGAAACAAGGAACACAAATATATGTTCTTAGAACATTATAAACAACAGATTTGTCATACAGTTCATCCCATTAGGCTATCTTAAATTCTGCTTCCATAATGAAAACAAAGTATTTAAATTTTAGTAATTAGATTTGTAGCGGATACTGCCAGAACATTTCAAAACAACCAAAACAAATATATCAACAAATCTTGCACATCATATGTACAAGAGAGAAACAACATGTAACAGGATATAAAGAGCAGCAAACAAATTATTCAACTACTTCGATTTATCAAACGAGTCCAAACATTCAACCTCGGATATCTGCTGAGTATGTAACTAAGTAAACCAGAAGAGGATGATTTGACAGAAACAGTCACTTTATATCTGAATAGTGATGCTGCGTTCAGATTCATTTAGAAGATATTTTGCAAACACGATTAATTTGACTAATTGCATTTTGGAAGTTACACTTAAATTTATATTTATATTATTGATAGGATGATATAGGATGGGATGATCTTTGAGATTGATATCAATCCCAGTTGTTATATTTGTTGACATTTCGATTTTCTTGTTAAATTTTATTAATGGAAGTATTTACTATCAGTGCACTGCGAATGGCATGTTTATTTATTTCGTACATGTATAAGAAATCTGTTTAGCAAAACTTATTAACTTATTATTCTCATAAATAAATTGTTTTGTCTTTAGAGTGTTTCATTTATTGAAAAAATATTAAATTCATGTTATGAAACTATTTCCTAGTATGTCCATCAACTGATATTGCCATTCTTAATACATTATATACACATTAGAGCATATATATTGCATATATACAATTATGCAATGATAAGAAGAACCAAATGAACATTTAAAGATATGTTAACAATATTGTGGACGTTGAAGCTCTTACAATAATTTTTTACTACAAGATTGAACCGGACCCCAAGCTACGGCTATAACTGTTATCGGTCAAGGTCTATCAAATTTTATTGGTATTTACCCCTCAGGGCTAGACCACGGTCAACTTCGTAGTAAATTCTGTACTCATAGTACCCATAACCATAATGGGGCAATGAACCAACAGCCAGTTCATAAACATGTATGGAATGAGAACGGGACAATTCTGATTCATAAAATTTCACGTCTGTCCCACGACGAAGTGGTTATCCCAGAGTTATCATCAGTGAGGCCACGTTGTTCAGTGATTTGTGTTTACAGTAAAGCATATCAATCGCGTGTATGTGCTGCCCTTGTTTTATCTCTTAGACATGCCATGTGATGGCCTGAGAGATTCATAATAAAATCAGAGTAATGCTCTCAAAAACATTGCAACATGAGCTGTAAACACAACTAAACAGCGAATGTAAAGCAGTAATTAATTAACATCCATCTGGTATTGATCCTAAATGAAGAATATTTAGATTAAATGCGTAACTATTAAACATTAAAAGTTTAGTTGTGTGCATGAAATGTAAACCTCAACTTACTTCAATATTCAAATTCGACTCATCAAACCTTGATATTAACTATTCTGATTTTTTGGTCTAGTAAACGTTGAAAAGACTCACATGAGTTAATTACTACTATTGATATATGTTAGATACGGTATTCGGATATACAGATACATAAGACAAGTAAGATGATATGGTTTATTAGGTTTATAATGGTGTCTTATAAACTTAAGATTCTTTGGATATCCAACTTCTTTTTTCACAGAATCACAATTTTCCGGTATATATCATTCTATCGTTAAAAATGCCTGTAAACGGTATAAAGATCTATACCTCGAGGAATCTTACCTCATAAAGGACACATATTAAACAATCGCAAGAGCATTCACATGTGCACACTCACACTATTGAGTCAGAACAATGAGGCCCAACAGGAAAGGGTGAGTTGGTTCAATTCATTAACGACAATATCGAAAGTTTTAGTCGTGATTTGACATCTGTATACATGATAAAACTTTGAATAAGCTTCTATAAAAGGGACTGCAAGCACTGAGCAGACACACACATGCTCTACGTACTAAGGTCAACACTACCCCGAGCCACAACTGGACTCATTACCTTTCCGTGGTGTGGTGGTTTGTGTTCTTCGGCAACCCCGAAAGCTATGCCAACGGGAGCTTGCATGCTCGTATGCATGGTAGGTCACCCAAGCTGGATGGGTAGAAGCCAGACGAAATTTGAGTCTTTCCAAAACCTGCTTTCTATCTCTCACCATGCCTTTCTTTCCGTCTTTCCCCTTATCCTTTCGACCCCTTTCTCCCTGATCTATCAAGTCTATTTTGGATCGCAACATCCACATGTTTAATAAAACTGAAAAATTGTTTAAAACACGTTAAATACCAACTCACTCGCTCACTTCCCCGAGCACGCACTCAGTTTGACCGGCATAAACATGTCATAAACAACCACAAACCAGAACTGCCAGTACTTTTGGAAAGCTTTTAAATGATTTTGTTTCGGTGGATAACGTTGAACAAAACATAACAGTTCATGAATGGTTTGATTATTTTAAAGAACTTCTCAATGATAAATGTCGATGACCGCTTTGGAGAACGGATCACAGATGACATTAACTTCCACAATTACCAAGAGTGTGAAGACTGCATTCAGATCATTTTTTGGGAAGTAGTGTAGATGATAGTGATATTATAGTGTTATAAAAAGCTTTATAAATGGGAAATCGCCAGGCGGAGCTGTTATTCCTGTTTTAAAGAAATAAGTTCATTGCTTTTGCCTTATATAAGTTGTTTTGTTAACAACGTTTTTGAGAATGGTGTGTTTTAAGATTCTTTGAATATTGGCTTCAGTATACCATCACATAAAACTGGTAATAAGAATGATCCAAATAATTACAGGGGGGTCGCTTTACTGAATACAACAAGATATATATTTACCACTGTTATAGACAATCAAATTAAATTGTGGATTTCTAGCCAACAGGTTCTATCAGAGCACTAAGCCGGTTTCAGGGAAACTTTCCTTAGCACAGCCTTGCAAATAAATACTTGCGAAAGAAGAGAGGCAAGTTCTGTTGTTTATTAGTGAAATTCCACAAAGTATTTGATTCTGTTAATAGTTAAACTCATCCAAGTCACATTAAGTGTCTGGCGGTATTATAACCTCAGACCTCTTGATCAATTACCAAAACGCAATAACCACTTCCCCTAAGCTAATCTCATTTGACTTGTCTATATGATTTAGATTAAGCCAACTCATAGTTTGATATATTTTCTATGTTCTGCCTAACAATAGAGTGAAATGTCAGGTTTCTTTGAGATGAGCCATATCATATGTATGAATGTATTTGAGTGGGGAGATGTTTGACTCTCTGCAGATAATATGTTAAGAATGATGAACAATGTAATTACATCCCACTTGCAGTCTCAGAAACGGAACAACAGGTATACACTTTGCACATAGTATTCAACATAAGGAGGCTGTCAGTTTTGATTAGAATATGATATACGATCCAAAATAGCCACCATGCTTAGTTCGTGATTAACCTTCGGAATAAGTTGCATTAAATTCTCATCTTATTCACATCGAGGATCATCATATTCAATTCACATAATCTATTTGGAGGACCAAGGTTTCGGTAGATCCAATTAATACTGAAAAGTCTTCATTTGATAAAAAAAATTGTGCTAAGGATAATGAGACATTTCAGAGCAATAAATCACGTTTAGTTCAATTTTAGTGAAGATTGATGTTTCTCCGACATAAGGTTGCAGGGAAAATAGATCTTGCTTTGGATGAATGTAATTGTATTAGTTATACCAAATGAATTGTTTCAATTTTTGAAAAACGTAATTTTCTGGGTACTTGCTTGTCGACAGTTGATACAGGTTTATGGAATAGAATTGACTGGTTACTTTAAATGTCAACTCGAGTGATTTCTCTCACCAATGAAAAAACGTTTCTTCCTTTCTATCATGATTAGCATCGAGTGTCCAGAAAGTTACAGCCTTCTTTTATGGTTTCATCAATCATCAACATGAATATCGTCGGGGAAATAAACGTCTGCGTAATTTAAGTTATCTATAACTATATTTAACTAAAACCTTATAAGTTATTGAATATAAAGTGGTGGTGTAACCAAAGATATTGTAAAAACTTATTCACACTATTAAATCATTTCTTTCAGTATATTTCATTCTTTTCTGAATAGGAACTGCCGGAACATCTGAGCAAGAACAGTGAGTAATCTTTGCGACAGCTCCTAATGGTTTAAACATACTTATTTCAAAACATTAAAAGCTTATGTTAATGCAGCTCCGAGATACATTAGATATATTTCATTTCATTGGGATTTTGTACAATAAGAGAAGTTTATGTAAACATACAAGAATACTTTCATGATAGGCAGACCAATCCTGTTTCACTCATCTCCTAGTGATATGCTATACTGATGCAAAGTCACACGGCGTTACAGACAGACATTACATTTAATGGTGGTGAGGTGATTTGGGCTTTTCACCTCCTTCAATAGTACTTCACTTATATCACGCCTGCTAGTATCTTTGCAGGAAGAAAGAAAACAAGACTATTGTGGATTTGCATTGAAGTTAAACAGTTCTCTTCTGCAGACAAAGTTGCGGAGCCCCTGGGGAGATTCGAACCTCAAACGTGTCAACTTATAGTTTGAGATTCGGTTTTTGTTTCGGCAAACAAAGGAGTAAAATGTGAAGTTGCTTGGATATGAGACATAGCAATTATAAGTACAATGTAATATATGTATGAATATGTTTATTTGGATACATATTATATTAGAATATAAGAAGAAAAAGAAATAAAATTAGCTTAAATAAGCACAATGTCTAAAAATGTCAAAACAATATCACTCATGCTTTTTGATTGATTGATTGAATGGAATAATTGAATGAAATTTGTAAACTGTAACAGGTTGTGCAATGTGAATCAAATGAAACGACATTTATGAGGTAACTCTTTTAGCTGAATTTTTGAAAAATAAATAAATGTCATTCAGTCCTACATGTTTATACACCAAATCTATATACTGAATATCTTATGTTCTGTAGAGTCTACAGGTTTGCACTGTAATTTAAAAAAAACCCACTTACATTTACCAATGAGGGTACAGTATCAGAAGCCATATGATGGGACATGAATTAATCAACACATCTTATTAAAACCCTGTTGATCCTTATACCGTTTTCGAGTTACATGTCCACAAAATCTTGTATTTTGAGCATAACTAATTTGACTGACTGAGCGTTCCCTAGTTGACTGAGTTGATCGAGTAAGGCGTTGGCATTTGACGTTGAAATAACATGAAGTTCTCTCAAGAGTGATTATTGATAAGGGTGTCACAAGAGCGAATATCTTAGAAGAAAGTTAAGTCTAGTATGAAGTGACCCCAAGAATGTATCCATCACCAAACACGATTACCTTTCTGACCGTGTCTTTCAAATTATGGAGCTTGGAAGGTAAACTTGATCCAAATCCAAAGGAAAGTTTCCTCTTAGTTACAAATCTCAAACTAACGTTATGTTAATCATAAAATATCACTGTACATAAGCATGGACACTGATTTTTCAAATCAACATATCTTTATACATGTTTATTGTAATATAAAATATGATATGAAATATTATATCTTTCCTCATATGTGTATACAGATTACAATGAAAATGGTTAAGAAAACAAGTGTGTTACCATCAAATGAGCTATACGAAATTGCATGCTTGACCTGGAATACAATTCAATAAAAACATGAACATTCAAATTAATATTTTCACAACAATATTGTTTTGCAAATCTCTCAGCTGAACAGGATGTACTGTTCAGGACATTTAAGCAATGACGTCATTCAGCCTGGAAAGTGACAAAGCAATTGATTGTTTGAAATATTTATTGTGACAAAGCTATGTTAATTACCAGGAGCATTTTTCACGTTCCTATATTTCTCCTCTGCACAATTTATGATTGGGCTTGCACATCGATAGACACATGTCTTGCATTTTTTAAATTAAAAAATATTCCGAGACATAACATACATGCTATTTAACCTTCAGCTGTTCATAAGTTGATTTTTAAAAACATCTGTCACCATAATTTTGACGCTTTTATAATTAAGGGGAACTATTTCAGTCTTATTATTGATTTATGTCACTTTTATACCACCTCAAGAGAATATTCCTTCAAATTGCCATACGTTGGCAAGCCTTCTGCAATATCACTCTTTTGAAAACATCTGTTACAAACATGTTGTTAAAGACCTCATCTTTATTGGTTTGTACCATTTGATTTCAACTTGCAATAGGTTTTGTGTTATTTTACCTGTAATAGACATAAGATTATCTCCGACTGCATTTGTCAGGTATTGATCAACCATAGATGTGATCACCTGAATACAAAGCATGGACTCGTTGAGACGGTTCTCGAAATTCAAATGGTTATTTATAAATCCGGCTTTCAACATGTGGGTCGAGTGTCTGGGACAAATTGTACACACGTCTTAATATGCTTATTTTTCTACAGTGAGAAGATGAGGATCAAGGTTTGAATGAATGGTTTAGTGAAGAAGTGACCCACATATTGGTTTGGATTCAATGTGAGTTTTAATAGTGTTGACTGTGAAGGCTGTTTCATCATTTCAGGCCTTTAAATTAATTTCTTGTTCTAAAGGGCATTATTCATACAATGATGTGGCATTATGCACGCATCAAGATTCATTTAAGAAAGACCACATATATGAAAATAACTTATATTGCCCCTGACACTTTCGTTTGCCATGCAAGAATAATACGTGTAAATCTCGATTTTCAGGAATTGTTTACATAAACTATAACCTGGTTTTGATTATAATGTATTGTTTTGTAATTTTGTTGAAGAATTTAGGGGGATTTTGTTAATTAATTTTTTCAAAACATTTTGGGCTTCAAACCAATATCCAAGAAGAACATCATATCATTTAATTACAAATTATGCCTTTACCACGACAAACAGCAATGAGTGAAATGAATGATTCATGATATGTTTAGTTATGAATATATGTTTTTATTTTGAGAATAACTTTACTTGTTAAAGTTAGTGGAATTGAGCATGTGATGAATTTGTAAAACTTACTAATTATTGGAATTATTAAATTTTCATTTGATGTATAACCTCAGTGTAATGTTTTATCAACAATTAATTGTAAAAAACTTGTTTTCGATAATTTGAAAGAATTAAAATACTTTTGTTCATATTTTCATCTATAAAACAATCCTTTCAAGCATTTCGTTTGGACCCTGTCCTAATCTTTGTCGTGTCCAGGATCTCCTAATGAAAAAACGAAAACAGAACCAAAATGATGTAAGGTGAATGGATTACACCTATAAGCAGCAACATCTGCACTATCTTATTGTGAGTTGCAACAATGGACCTCAAGCCAACAGGCTTTTAGAGCTTAACATATTGGACTGTTAGCTCTTTAAGCTTCAGTTGTGGAATGAGTTGATCCATTCAGGAGATGACATTAGGCGACATCAGCTGGTATACTTTACATTAAGAGAACTTGAGTTCTCCTCCTCAGCGGTTATTGATAAATGTGTCTCAAGAGAAGAAAGTTAAGTGTAGGATTAAGTGACTCCTTGAATGTATCCATCACCAAACAAAATAACTCTCCTGGCCCTTTCTTTCATAGTATGGGGCTTTGAAGTTAACTCTGAACCAAATCGTTATAGAGAAAGTTGTTGTTAGTTATAAATCTTATGATATGTAATAATCTGTTCATCATGAAATACCACTGTACATCAGCATGGACACTGAATGTTCATACAACATATCATCAAATTTTCATATTTTTGTCTATGTATCTATAAACATGTTTTGTCAACCATGTTTATCGTAATAAAAATTATATGCTACATTACATATATTTTCTGAATATGTGAAACGGTAAAAATTATCATAGCAACAAATATGTTTTAGAATACATAAGTGTGTTACCTTGTGTGATATTGTTGCTGCTTTTAACGGGCAACCTTTGTACTTGAAAAGACTGTGAGGATTGGCTTTGGCCTGTGAGGGTTTGTTTCGCAGATAATGGGCCTTAGTTGTACTCTGTAGATTATTAGATTGCAATCAGTATCTAGGATGCAACCAGTCTAAACTTTCATGAATCATTTTGTTAAGGTGATTTCGCTAGCGGCTCCCACCTCAGTATTAGCTGAAGAAGCACTTCTTGTCATTTCAACATGTAGTGCTTCAGTGCTCTAAGGTCGACTAAGTAGATCTAACGGATATACCCACTCCTCAAATTTAAGGTTCTTCGGTGCTCTATGGTTGTCTAAAGTCTAAAAGATCATCAACCTTAACGTATTTAAAGCTTAGAATAGTCTCCACACATTTGGAACAGCGCCTCATACCGATTCTTATTTGATGGTATTTAATATTTTATATGGATGAAAAATTTAGGTAATTGGGATACTTAACTTAAATCAATCATTGACATGCAAACTTAAACCAAACGCAAATTGAAATTAGATTTCCTTACAGTTATTTTGCATTAATGTCTGTGATTGTGAAGTGATATAATAGTCTTAGAAACATATGGAATACAATCTAAAAGCATGATGTGCATTAAGAACAAAATAGTACATTTTTAGGAATTACATTATTTACTGTGTGCTAAACAAGGTATAACCATTTCAGAACAGTGAGTGAGAACTTATAGTATATATATTAAGTATATATTGTATGACGAATATAGGAGAGATAGGACGAAACTTTTCCAAGTCTTGCTTGAACGCAAAAAGAACTGTAATTTCTTTATTGTCTTAATTTTCATATGAAGTATTTGTATGCAGATAGAAATAGATTAGTGTTTGATAATTTGGAAGGATTATAATGTCTTTGTTCAGATTTATATTTAATATGCAATTTTAAGAATTACCGATTTGAGACATTGTCCTAACCTTTGTCGGGTCTAATTGACTTATTGGTTTATTGACGTCCTTTTCGTTATTGATTAGACGTGATCTTAGAGTGGTCATGATCTCCAGTTGTAAGCATTAAATGTCAAAACATGCATGGTCCTATTGTTCGACAAAGGAGACAAATTTTACCCTATCGTTGAACTATGCTTCTTTCTCTTGTTAATAAGATGAATCAGTAATGATTTTGTGCTAAATTCCTTAGCTCTATTTCGCTATATTATTCTTTTTGAGGGTTGGAGTAATATTTTTAACATTAAAGTGTAAATGTCTATCATTAAAGATCTTTGCGATACATTAACTGTACCTTTAAAATTTTGTGACCATTAGATTTGCAGGAACGGATAACGAAAATTTCACTTGGTAAAACTCATAAAAATATTTAAAAATTATTACCTCTAAACTTAAAATACAACATTAGTAAGTTTGGTTTACTTTTTGTGTTTGTATTTGTATACATTATAGCCCAGCGGATAAGTGAAATAATTGTGCACATCGTGATGCAAGCATGAAATTTGAGAGAAAAATGGTCAAATAAGCAACTTATCATCCGTTATTTAAGAAATAAGATTTATGAGAGATGCCAGATTTCTTATAATTTTGAGATTTGGAAATATTCTTGGGCATAAGTTTCTGGATGTTTTTTTTTTTAAGTAAAAAGGTTTTTAGGGCATGGTCACTGTGTTCCTTATCAAGAATCATGCCATGACAATTGCCAAAATATATTGTTCCTGAAAAGGAAATATTCACTCTCTTTTATATTCATAAAGTGCTAGACCATTTGGTACCTTGTAATTTGGTTCTGACCCCAGACAACACCTATCCTAACCCCTTTTAAAAATTGGCGTGAAAGGGTGTCCACCTTCTTTTGATTTATCTCAAGAAACAAGAAGCACTAGCAAACTCGAGATAAACAGATATTTTTTATTGGAGGCTTGGATTTGAATTCTTATCATCTTACTCCTAAACCTGAGTGTACAATTGAAACGGGTACAATAGAATATTTGAGGTAGTTGATCATATCTGTCTGTTTGTCTGCATTCAAATTTCGTGTCTGTGGCACCAACTAGTCTTTGAGTCAGCTTATTTAATATCTGCCTTAACTAAGTACACCTGCCAGTGATCATTGGCAAACAGATGGTAAAGTAAATAAAAGGGTTCAACTCATGAAGATTTAGATAGACATGCAGATGACTTGAGTCTCACTTCAACATATTACAATTACATGTACAACATACAGTCATACATGATCAAATAAAATCATTTTCTTCTAATTGAAATCTTGTGCTGCAGAAAAGTGAAAATCTAATAATTTTTCACGTCCAGCACAATTCAACCAGACCGGTCGACCTCCGTGTTGTACCTTTTGGACTTATGAAAAAAAGCATGTAGGAATGCTTTTGACCTCACTAGCAGAATATTGATGCTTGATTGGTGGTGATCCTTTATATCTTAATATATAGTTTTATTTGTAAAGTTTATCTTCTGATGACAAATCCTAGAGAGATGATCAGCTACAGAGTCGGTGTCTGTTTTTTTTCTTCAAAATAACATACTACCGGTAATCTATTTTCATGGCGTAATTCCTCTATGGTTTAAATCAAAGAATACAACTATTTCTGACATGCATAAATGTTAATAAATGTTTATGTTACAGTTTGTTTACATGCAATCTTCTGTGTTAGTTATAAGCGCAACTTCAAGGGGATATAATTCATGAAAATGTATCTGGCTCATTATTTATGAGAGGTGATCATACATTGAACTATTGTCCTTTCATTTTGACATAGCCTGTTCAGATGTTGAATCAAAAAGTGTAAAAAAAAGGGCAAAGTTACTTAAATTAGAAAGAAAAAATATTTTCGAAATGGTCGTCAGACTATTTAAAGTAATACCCAATCATCTTACACACACCATTTTTTACTGAAAGTTGATTCAGCAATGCATCATCACATGAACTTGCATGTAGCAGTCTCTTCCACATTTGCAAAGACTTAAAAGACTTGCTTTAACATACTTGTATCATCATCTTAAAGCTGCATTTCATCAATTGCTGCCAACTCTTGTTCAAGCTCTCCAGCAGAGTTATCGCAAACCCTATTTGGAAGGTACTCAAATATGAATTCAACTGTTCTGGTTTGTTTTTTCAAACTTAAAACATAATGATATGCTTGTTTTAAAAAGATGCCTCTTTGAGTCGAATGCCCCAGCTTTCAAGTTAAACGTCCATGCCAGACCCAATTAGCGCTATTTAGTTGTTGGCATCTAACCAGGGATTGACCCAAAACATTTATTTAACAGCCCTGGTTTGCATATTAAACTCTATAAAACCCATTAAATTCAAATATATTGTGGATATTCTTTTATTATATACTAGTCGTAAAAAGACTGGATGGAAATTGATGACAAACCATTGGTTTGTAGTTCAAGCAGAGTCTTGAAGACCTAAATATTGTTGCGGCAGTCCTAGTTTTAGCGTTATGACTTCTGTAGACCTAACCGTTGAAGATAGAAATACATGCACAGAGAGAAAAATGATCAGTTTTGAATTTCCAACACTGTTATTTATGATAAGTAAGTATTTAAGTGTTCAGAATATTTTTTAGAGCAAAATAAGTGAAAAAATTACTTTTTTTCACTTTTTTACCCCAAAAATTAGAAATATTAAAAATTTGGGAGGCCTCTCGATCTGTATGTTATAAGACAGGTATAAACTACAATCATGCCAAATTTCATGCTTGCATCACAATGTGCACAATTCAGCTAAAAAATTGCACTTATCCGCTGTACTATAATGATTATCTAATATGTGATTCACTATAGGAACGACTCCAGGTTAATCTGCTATGAGACATTGTAACTAATATGACACCAAGCGCTTTCAATATTCATTTGAAACTTGAAAAATATGAGCAGTGAATTTATTGCAGGTTACGAATTATTTGAAACTATATAAGACATTTTTTAAACAATAGTAGTCTAAAGTCAAACCTTTTTAAATCATAAACTTTTAAGAAATGTATAACTTTGATTGTATATGTTAGAGGTATATTCATAAATGTAATTGTTATTTCGTCAATTTAAATTGACATGTACAACATGGTCGTGTTTTATGTGCATGCGAATGGAAAAGAGTTAAAGAAATCAAGTCGATGTTATGCTTTGTGGAGATTCATCCTACATGTACGTCGACACCTTATTTCTGCACGTATCACTCTTTGGATTAGAATAAGATATCCATTTAATTATATATGAACCTACAGGTGAGCTATATATGGGCTATATTTACATTTACTCGATTGCCAGACAAATTGCAATCAACGAACCACTTACCATTATCATGGGCTACTTTCCTCTCAATTGCTCTAATATTCTTTGCTTTGATCCAAGACAAGATTTGTATGATGTCTCAGAGAATGTACGATTTTTGTCTTGACACCTCAGTGTAAGGCTTTGCTCTGCTTTTATTTAATGAGTTAATCTTTCCAGGCTTTACTCGTCTGGTAAAACACCATGCTGAAATATATTTACAACAAAGAACCACAAAGAATCTCGGTCTCTAAGAATGAATTTTAAAAAAACAAGATGTGTTTGTGAAACACGAATGCCCCCGGATGCATCCTGCTCGCTGTGTCAAAGTCAAATGTCATGGTGTCATCTGAAAGGTCTCATCACAAGGGATCCATATGTCAAGTATCAAAGAGCTAGCTCTGACCAATCAAAAGTTATGACCAAGGTTAAAGTTTAAAATGCTCGCTGTGTCAAGGTCAAGGTCACAAGGTCAAATGTCATGGTGTCATCTGAAAGGTCTCATCACAAGGGATCCATGTCAAGTATCAAAGAGCTAGCTCTGACAGTATAGACACTATAGCCAAGGTTAAAGTTTTCGGAAAAGGCTCGCTGTGTCAAGGTCAAGGTCACAAGGTCAAATGTCATGGTGTCATCTGAAAGGTCTCATCACAAGGGATCCATATGTCAAGTATCAAAGACCTAGCTCTGACCAATCAAAAGTTATGACCAAGGTTAAAGTTTTTGTGGACAAACGGACAGACGGACGGACATACGGACAGGTGAAAAACAATATACCCCCGGAATCTCCGATTCGGGGGGCATAAAAATTATGGTCCTACAGTGACTCTACTATGCCTTCAAGTGTCAAAACTGTAGACATACAAGCAAATACTGTTTTTGGAGCAAAGCAGAAGATCACGTATAAAGAGACAAAAGGGTACACAGCATGTTAATAAAACGAAAAAGATTAGTTGTAAGAGCCTTTTATAGTTGAGATATTAACTAAAACAACAATTCGTGCAGTGTATAAGTAAACTGTTTCAGTTTAATGTCCTTTCTGCGGCCGATTGGAACTTTATGTAACGAGTTGAGCATGTGCCTTGAAGAAAAAGTGGTACTATACTGATGGCATTCTCTCCCCACAGAGGCAGATAAAGTCATGTGTCTGTCAAGTCTGACGAGTTTGTTGGATAGGAAGGGAGATGCCTGAGTGGAGGCAATCAAAATCAGTTGTGCAATCAGCGGCGCTGTTCTTAAATCATCATTTTGGCTACTGAAACAAGGCAAAGGCATTGTGACATGAACCACCCTTTCCATGCGAGAAGCCTTGTCATTTGATAAAGAAATTCAAATGTATTGAGATGAAAGTTTTTTCCGCCAGGGGAAACTGCCGGAACCCACGGATTTCGGCGTAATATAACAGAGGCTAAATCAACATGACTTGATCTGCCTTTGTGGGGAGAGAATGTACTGATGCAAACGAATAAGTGAACGCTTAATTACTGTTAACTTATGTCTGGCATGTTCCCTGTGTTCGAGGCGTGTGAACTTCATGCATGGCAACGTCCATTTAACCTTCCAGGAGTCAACGAATGTCAGTGTACCTTTACCATCAGAATCATGCCAAGAGCATACCTTTCTGATAATGAGAAATGGCAGGCTATCGGGTGCATAAACAGCGGTCAATCAATATCCCAGACAGCCAGACAATTTAACAAGTCTTAACGTGTGATTTCGCGACTGTGGAACCGGTACCGTCAGATAGGGAACGTAAAGATTAGACCAGGTCGTGGTCCAAAACGTAAGACAACGCCCCCGAAACGACCGGCAGCTGGTGCTGCTGTCCTTACGTAACCAATTTAAACCAGCATCGAAAATAAACTCTAGAGATCAGGGCAGTAACGAGACTTTCCGCCGTAGAGTGGGTGTAAACTTTGAGTTTCAACATGACAATGCTCGACCCCACACTGCTCACGTCAGCAGGGATTTTCTGACGCAGAACAACGTCAGAGTGTTGCCATGGCGGACCAAGAGCCCTAATATTAATCCCATTGAACACCTCTGGGACGTTCCCGGACGTCGGGTGAGGTATTGTGATGTTCTACCCCAGACACTTGATGCCATGTTCCAGGCTCTCCAAGAAGAGTGGCGCGCAGTTGCTCGGGCTGTCATCCGGAAGTTGATCCAAAGTGTTCCACGACGGTGTGAAGAAGTGATCAGGAAACAGGGAGGACACACAAGATACTGAAATTTCACCCGTGGTGTAATAATAATAAATAATTAATAATTAGGGTATTTATATAGCGCACATATCCACACCGAATGCATGCTCAAGGCGCTCCCTGAATTATTACCCTGGTCTAACCCAAGCTGCCGATTAAGCGCTTGATGGGTTACCTCCAACACAACTTTCACCAGGTACCCATTTCCTGCTGGGTGAACAGAGGCACATTTCGAATAAAGGCCCATCTTTGGGATTATGTTAAGCAGCACTTCTTTTCCAGTGCTTCAATGTCACCATCAATCGATTAACTCACTCCATAAGCCAACGTGTTTCTTGTCAGCCTTAGCATTGAATCTATATCTATATCTATGGCCAGCAAAATCTTACATTTAGAAAATTTGGTATGTAAGGTTGTCAGACATAAGATATAATGACAATTGTCAGTGTGCTTTCAAACAAATGACTTTCAAAACTTCATGATGCTAGATTTTGTGGTTCAATATAGTGTTACATCATGCTACTTGCTTTTACTCCACTGTTGAAAAATACAATCTTACTTGTGAACTATATTTTATCTATATCATAATTCAATTTTAAGAAAAATTCCCAATCCTTTGTTCCATCAGGATTGTAAATCTATGGATGCATTACTGTAAATGCTTGTAAACATCCGTGATATTGGCATGTTTCCCCGCTTCAGATTAATATGCAGATAAACTTTTGAATCTACGTATTTTCACCAATACACATACAGAACATATCTTAAAGTCTACAATTATAATTACATTAACAAAGTAGTTATACTCAATGGAAAAAGGAAATTACAGTAATAATAAAACATATATAGCTTAAATCATATGATAACATAATGCATATTATACGCAAATAAACCAAATACTTACCCCTACCGAGCATGTGTTCCTCAGGTGCTACACAACTCCGCTGGGACACTACGCCCAATTACACAGGTTCGAACCAATCTACAGAAAATAGTAAACAGTGTGAGATATGAAATTTGTACCACCAAAATCTCACACAAATGACTACAAATATAATTACCCTTTAATACTTAAAGTGCACTGAAATAATTTCAGTGCATACTGCTGATTAAATATATTTACTTAGATAATTGCTTTTTAAATTTAAGAATGTTCATCTAATACATTTACATACCAACACTTTAGATATAATATAATATTTATGATATAAAAGATAAGACTTATGTAAAAAACATATTTACTGTAAGAAACTAACCTTTATAAGATTTCTGTCTTGTCAGTGTTGTGACTTAGTGATTTGCGAGGTGCAAGCTACATAAACAAATCATGCATGAGAAAAGACAGTAAGCAAGAGAAAGACAATAGAGAATATACTGACCCAAGCAAAACCCCTACTGGTGAAATAGACTAGTCCTCTTGTGTATTATCACAGCTGCTACTAAGTGCTAATCGCGACCACGTAGGTCAGTACATCCAGTTTACAGGTACGCATTTTAACAGCTGGCTGGACTGAGTGCAATGTGGATGAAGTGCCTTGCCCAGGGACACAACCCAGGACGAAACCGAAGTCACAAATTGTTGGTGTCTCCACCGGGATTCGAACCCGGGCCTTTGGGGTGAGAGGCCAGCATGCTAACCACTACACCACTGTGCTCCATTGATACATTGTCTGCTTAATACTAATGTATATCAATATTACAATGGCTCATCTCAATTTTAAAATGTAACGAAAAGATTATAAAAGCGCAGACAAACTCACTGTTTTTCCAACGACAATAGAACAGCCTGGTTTTTAATTGGTTTATTTAAAGACGCAATGACGTTCTATAATACTTGCCATGTGTGGAACTGGATGTCAATGTTATTACTTGAAGGACGTGATACAAGAGCCATCAGGATTTCCGTCGTTAGCATAAGATTGACAAAATGTAGTCCTCGTCTCCCGCAATTTGACCTCACTGAAACATGCTCTAATTAAAATTCTTAGTTCTTGTGCACTACACACCGTCTATAATTTTGTCAGCGTTAGAAACGGTTTCATAATACCTACGAAGTACAAAGATGTGATAAAAATTGAAACATAAAAGTAACCTCTTATACTTTTATCATCATCTTACACAAACAATAGGCCAAAGTCGGCGTATTGACATTTATTTACTTTGACAAATGACTATATTAAATATTCAAGAAACCAAAAGCAAACCAGCAAATACAGCATTTACTTCACTTTTCTTAAATAATGCTTAGTGTTCAACCTTGTCTATTAGCGACAAATACAATTACGAACTCTGATAGATTTACTTTAATAATAAAAGTAGATTAATCCCAAAGGCACATAAAGATATCTGCAAAACTTAGTATCTTAGAAACAGTTCTCAAAATGCAACCAGTTAATGTCCCATAAATAGGGAAAATTCTGTTTACTGTCTATTTGAGAACTTTCTCCTCATTACAGAAATTACGTGACATTGCGTATCCGTAGTTTTAGGTTATTGAACTTCAAGGGACATGTTCTTTATCCCAAGATTACTCCATTATCCTATAAATATCAATGTTCTTTTGAAAATCAATAGTTTTTACTGAACTCTTTGTGGCTCAATATCGTCGATATTTTAATACATTTATGTAATAATTTCAATAAGAGGGCAGCATCACGTCATATATTACCTTTCTAATTTGTATTGAGCTTTTATAAAACCATAATAAAGTTTATGTTTGTTTATGACAAATGTTGTCTGCACATCGATTAGAAGGTTGCGAATTCTACTCACAATAACAGAGCATTCATACTATAAATTACGCAAAAATGCATATTTACCTGTTTAATTATAAATCCTTTGTGCTCATTTCTTTCCCATCTATCAAAATATGAAAGAATAGAGAAGATATGTCTTTCAAATGCAAAAAACCCTTTATACGACCAAAATATAATCATCATACTGATAATTTCAAGAGAAAAGAAAGATTTTTCAAAATGATTCAGTAGACATAGTGTTCTATAACTTCCTAACTGTGTTCATGTTCATGTTCTATCATCTTTGTAAAAATTGTTGTTCCTCATTCTTTTCTTGAGTTTAAATAAAGAACCAGACAAACTGCTATTGAGATGAGGTATCACATCTTACTGTTAGGTGGCCCAATGACTGTACATTTAGGAACTATTTGTGGCGCCGGTTTCCTTGTGTAAAGATTTCCTTGTTTTTACACGTAAGATTATCAGGACGACTATCAGGACGACGTCTCATGGAGGTCAATATAAGATCCACAGTAGGCACAAATATGGAACTGTTGATCTGAATCTTTTAGATCGTTAATACATAAAAACCTGATCCCTTGATTCTAGTGAGATTAAACTACATAGCAACTAGCAACAATGCCATAGTAGATTTGATATCAACATGCCCTTACTAAATAACAGTTTTTATTTAAGTGTATCGGTGTTAGAAATGTGTATCATGCTTGTATAATGCCAAATATATCAGACTCACATTTTGATGTAATTTACCATTAGAAGTTTGCGCCATGCACTTGATGTCAAAAATAGTTTTCATTCCAATTTGCTTTCACACATGTATTGTTTTATGGGGAAACATCTGCATAAATCAATCTATTCATGTCATTTGTTGACCATTTTGGCCATAAAGATTCGTTTGACGTGATGCCTTATTTGTTGTTTACTCGAGACATTATATGCACTTAAATTGTCTGTAGTGGTTAGCATTATTCTTGGATATGAAAGTAATTTATTTACTTTGTAATATATAAAAGGTCAATTTGTACATTTTGATTATCAGATTGTGGATCAGAAGGATCGACTTTGACATTGGATTACTTTGGTAACGTGAGGAGCTCTCGTTAAAAGCGCCTCTTTATCAACTTAATACCTAGTGCTTCAGTGCTTCTATGTCGAGTCATAGTTACATAGTAAGAGTTGACACATCATAAGACACAGTAATCACAATCACTGATTCTCTCCAATCTCCAGACAATTTTCGATGATCTTGGATTGAGTTTTATGTGGAAATTTCTAATTTTTAAAAACATCTTTTGGCTAAAATCAGTTGTTAAAAGTAAATTAAATTTCAGCAAACATGGATATCAACAGTTTTTAAAAATCCATCTTAAGATTTTGAACAATATCTTAACTCCCTACATTACACTAACTTGTTGAAATTCCGTACCTCTAATCAATATCTCCTAATTGAAACAGATATATTGCGCAAATCCCTGTATCTGACACACATGATATCAGACAAAAATAAGTACCAAAATTAATATAGATGCGGATGTAGCTTCATTCAACGTAGTCGATTCCAAAAGATTATACACCATTCGGGAAGATTGCTCTTTACTTTACGTAATATCTAATAAGAAATACGGAATTCCAATTTGATCGATTAATCAACGATCTTAAGCGTCAATTTAGTATAGTCCTCATCATAGTTACCTTAAAATAGTGATATCAAAATGTCATCAATTTAATCTTTCCGCAATCAGTTGAATAGAAGTCATAATAATAATAATGATAAAGGGCACCTATAAAACAATTGAATTTTTCTGTTAATGAAAAGTCGAGTTTGTAAAATCAAATAGTTTGACATACACTATTTATGTATGGTTGATAATGAAATCAAACTGAAATAATTGTATTGTTATCGAAATACTTTAATACAATATGATAGACCGACATTAATGTTGTATAAATAGTCCCGATAGTCACCGTTAAACATCACTGTTTGGTAAGCGCATTAACAATAACGAATGAAATCTTATCATATGTATAATTATATATATATAACATACTTAACTGTTGCTATCATCAAACATGATATATAAGCTTTGTGACACATAAAGCTGTCACAATGAATCCATTATGTAAGTCTTCCATGTTAAGTAAATTATCATCTTATGTCAATGTTATTTGTTCAAAACGTAGGAATTTTCGAAAAGGTTTTTAGTGGTACGTATCTAGGGTGATTGACGATAGCTGTCAAATTGCTCACGCTTACCAATTCTTGCTTAACTTGACAACAGAGAAGTGAACCTTGCTGCTCAGCTTTGAAAGAGAAGACGAGGAGCCTCAGAGATAATGATTCAGATGAAGACTTGCTTTTGCAAAAGGTGTTTTTAGAGTGAAATCAATCAAAAGTTTTGCTGTTAACACTGTCTTTGAATCGTGATTGATGGCTTCCATAGTTGTTGTGTCGTTTTATAACCGCCAGAAAGGTTCACTGTCTTTAAACAATACTGTTTCTGAAATCTTAATCGCTATAACATAAGGAATTTTCTTTATGATTGTTTTCACCTAATTATTTCAAGTAAATATAAAACATAAATCGACTGAGACAACATACAGTATTTTCTTGGATCAATCCGACCAGGACAGAATTATGCAGAAAGTCAAATATAACATAATCAAAAGGTCTGTTTTAGACAATAGCTCTTAGAATCAGGATCTGCTCATAAATGTCAAGAATTGTCAGATCTTCAACTTTGTTTTGATAAAAGTGGTATTGTGATACAATAAATGGTTAAACCGCAGAATTAAAGTGTTCATGCTATTTGCCTCAATAATTGGAAAGATAATATTTCTTAAGGAAAAATGCAACATTAAATGAGAGTTCGATTGTATCAATTGCACAAAATATTTTGGTCTTCTTTGTTCTAACTACGTATCCCTCATTCTCATCAAGTACTCATGAACTGGGTCATCTTACATTTTTGTGTTGAATCAATAGAAATATGATAACAGCAGAAACGAGAGGAAAGTAGAAAATATATAAGTAAATGGTGATTGAAATTTGTCAGGATAGCCGATATCCTTGGCATACCAGTAGAAGATCACGTAGTTGTATGAGTAATTAAACATGTTCATATATCACATATAATATGCCTTAAAGACATAAGCGATTTCAAAATATAACGACTCAAGAAAATGCTAGATATGACAAGTATCATATTTCAAAATGTCTTTGTCAAATGGTTGTTTCACTGCATAAACGGGCATTTGTTAATACACATCTAAAGTCTTTTACTGACATTGAATTAATAATAAACATTCTGTTGGATTACCAAACTTTTAAAAGAAATGTGTAAACGATTTAAGAAATTCTGATTTGACCAAGAAGCATTTCTCGAATGGAGTTTATATTCATCTTTTGGTTGAAATATGTATTCCATGCTTAACACTCCAGATAACATGATAACTTCAATACCATGTCTTCTTTGGACATCCAATTCTGTCCACAATAATCAAGCAGTATTCAAATTTAAATAAGGGCAATCAGACTGAAAGTATGTATAACATTTTATCATCATTTCAAACTATCACACATAAATTATCTAAATTAATTTCTACCTTCATATTAAGTATTGCTTGTAAGTAATGACAAGATGGATCTTATTTTAACTTGAACATATGCAACATGCATCCCCGGTTAGAAATGTTTATCAAATGACTTATCATATCATATTCTAACCCCCCCCCCCCCCCCCCCCCCCCCCCCCCCCCCCAAAATCTGACAGCTGGACAGACTTGGCGCAAACAACATGTACGAAATTATGTGTTACATGCTCCTGAAGCTGATGAAAATTTATATGCCAAGATTTCATCCCTTTCACAACCTAAGAGCACTGTCGAGCTACATGTTGATTTACAAGAAGTGGTCGTTAACTTAATCCTGACGAGAGGGCCTCGAGAGAAAAAGATCTTAATGGAATGATCCATGTAGGCTCAAGCTGTAGAGGCTACTGATCCCAGTCGGATATTTTCTGAGTCGCCTTGTACCAATGGGATTCTTGCTAACTGGCATTTCAAAGAACAAGGCTAATCTTTACAGTCGCATTGTGTCCTAAACTGTTTTGCGTTGATACGAACGTAAATTGCCAAATCGCATATTCATTCAAAATATCTCACATATTCATCCCAAATGCGAATCATATGACAAGAAATTGTTTTCAATGAAATTCTTAAAACAGTCATTTATATTCACAAAAGCAAAAAAGGCAAAATACTAGTTATATAACCTTTCAAACATGATCCAAATTGACGTTTGACTTCATTGACACTCGTCAATGTCCGGTTTTTTTATTACAGTCGTGAAACCAAACCTTCCTGTTGTCACTATTCGACGTCGATTAGCTTTAACATAATAATTTCCTTCAACAATCGATACTTCTTGATCAGATTACTCTATTAGTAGAGTGAGGCAAATATGACCCCTGACAACTCACAGAGTGGCCTTTTAAGAATCACAGTCTTAATCGGATATACGTTCCACATGTTCCACATATCCATCTATTTTTACATATATATGATCTTGGCGAATTAATTATTAGAAAAATAACAAGATAGTGAAAAGAACAACATTAAATTACTTGTCCGCAATCTATTCTAATCTAATCTAATGCATATGTACCTAGAACGCTTATTAAATAACAAGATTAAGATTTTTTTGCTAGATTTTTGTTACTCAAATATTTGGCGACCATAAGAGATAGATAAGCAAAACTACATTATTCTACGGCGTCTGTTATTAACAATTCTATGATGTATTGTTGGTAGCCTGTCATATTTGAAAATCAGGGTTACTCAACAAATCTTGTCCTACGAAATATGAACATTCATTCTATATTCGATCAGAATAATGAAACGAATGTCTGAATATCAAAATAGAAATTCATTCTCAATGGCTAAGGGTATAATACGTATCCTGCCATTGGTTATATTTCTTGTCAGTGTTTGATATAAATACAAATAAAAGCACTACAAAACATTTCAACCAATCACTTCTGATGATTTCAGTAAAGTGTTACTTTCTTCATCTTCTCTCTTATACCAATTCATCTTTTTATAACTACACAATAACCCTGCTGCCATAATTTGAATCTTCAATATTAAAAAAAACTAATTCAAATGGATTTAACACGTACATGTACATGAACATTTTCTTACCCAATTGCAAATATATATATAATTTATTGTCCATAAGACTGGGGATTATTAAAATCAATTTGTTCGACTGGTCTATATGGTTACTTCAACATATCTTACAAGATTATTATAGATTTTACATGTTGGTAACCAAAGGCCTTTGAGGCAACATTGGTCATACCCCTAGCATTTTGTAACGAATCTACACACATATAGTGCCACAACATATTCTGGTCTGTGAGCATTTCAACACACAATCGATGTTTCAGACCTGACCAGTGAAAGATTTCTTGACATCCTTTACATTTGTCTAAAGTCAACACCATTAATACTCACAAAGACTCCCAAAACAATATTTGCGACACTTCTTCACTAAACCATTCATTCAAACGTTGGTCCTCATCTTCTCACTTTAGAATGGTAAGTCAATCAAAACCTGTGTACATTTTGTCCCAGACACTCAACCAACATGGTGTGAGCCGGAATTAACTACGATCTATTTGATTTTTAGAAAGTTCATCACGAGCGGGGAGCTTAGATTCAGGTCGTCACATCGCTTATGGATCAATCACAGATATATACACATATTCTAGCACTTTATGTAGTTACAGGATTTATTCTAACAAAATAAAATTCCACCCCCCCCCCCCCCCCCCCCGTCCCCAAAAAAACAGTCCAGTAAAGAAACATGAACCCCTATTGTTTACGTGTATGAAATAACAGCAGGGATACAAAATACTTATAAAAAACTCATGAACCACATATACATACAGTATCCTTTGAAGGATAGCTTCTCAAATATATGTATAAGTATTTACTAGCAAGCTTAAGTGCAATAAAGATTCGTTGACTTTTCTCTGATACTTAAACCTTCAGCATTTACCAAATATTCATCTAGCATACGATATCACCTGCACCAATTACGATGGTAATGAAATACTCAAGCAGGGAAAATCCAGTATACGATATCATACTATATCTCCTGCATCAATCATGATGATAATGAAATTCTCAAGCAGGGCAAATCCAGTATACGATATCACCTGCATCAATCATGAAGATAACTAAATCCTCAAGCAGGGAAAAAGATCATGCAATATCACCTGCATCAAACATGATGATAATAAAATTCTCAAGCAGGGCAAATCTAGCATACGATATCACATGCATCAATCATGATGATAATGAAATGATCAAGAAAGGCAAATCTAAAATACGATATCATACGGTATTACCTGCATCAATCATGATGTTAAAGAAATGCTCAAGGAGGGGAAATCCAGCATACTGTATCACCTGCATCAGTCAAGATGTTAATGAAATGCTTAAGAAGGGCAAATCTAGCATACGTTATCACGTGCACCTGTATCATTCATGATGATAATGAAATGCTCATGCAGGGTAAAATATCATACAATATCACCTGCATTAATCATGATGTTAAAAAAATGCTCAAACAGGCCAAATCTAGCATACAATATTAACTGCATCAATCATGATGATAATGAAATGCTCGAGAAGGGCAAATCCAGTAGACAGTATCACCTGCATTATTCATGATGATAATGAAATGCTCAAGAAGGGCAAATCAAATTTACTATATCACCTGCATCAATCATGATGATAATAAAATGCTCAAGCAGGGTAAATCCAGGATACAATATCACCTGCAAAAATCATGATAATAATTAAATGCTCACGCAGGGCAAACCTAGCATACGATATCACCTGCATCAATCATGATAATAATAAAATGCTCAAGCAGAAAGATCTATCATACAATATTAGCTGCATCAATCATAATGATAATGAAATGTTCAAGAAGGGCAAATCCAGCATATGTAATTACCTTTATCAATCTTGATGATAATGAAATGCTCAAAAAGGCAAATCTAGCATACGATATCACCTGCATCAATCATGATGATAATGAGATGCTCAAGCAGGAAAAAAACAGTCATCTTGATAGAAATCATGATATATCAAACGAATTTAAATTATTTAACATGGTAAAGGCGTTTATTATAAAAAGCAATTCGCCAAAATTATGCACCCAAGATAACATCGGACT
The DNA here is from genome assembly GCA_916613615.1 of Steromphala cineraria. Lineage (NCBI taxonomy): Eukaryota > Metazoa > Mollusca > Gastropoda > Trochida > Trochidae > Steromphala > Steromphala cineraria. The sequence goes on along the minus strand of OU744736.1, from coordinate 23,758,251 downwards.
AGCTTCAATCAATGATAACAGAAATGTTTTCTCAACATGACACACATAAAACGAATTATCGTGTTTGGTTATGAAAGTTTTCTCTGCTTGGTACATGTAGTCACATTGATCGTGTGAGGGATTTTAACAATTACATACTCTCTTTTGAAACATTTGTCATTAAACACTGAAAAGGAGAATTTATGTTGAAACAATCCTCAAAAAGTTGTATAGGTGTTCATTGCTTTGCACTGAACATATACAACTTTGAGTAACAAATTCTGAAAATAAGATAAACATGTACATATGCTTTGTGTATGTTAGGGACCAATTTCTTTTCTATACTTGGTTTTATGAATTGATTTGAAAAGACATCAGTTAATTACACAGTAAATTAACACTACACCTACTTGTATTAACATAGTCAAGCAGATAACACATCAACAAGTAGATAAACAAGAATGACTTCAATTACTACAATGATTTAATTTGGTATTGATTTGCTAGTAATCTACTTAATAGGAAAGTGTCATTCCTGATTGTATCATACTGGAAAAATCATTTTTATACATCTATCAGTGCATGTGAATTAGGCCCCAGCTGATACATCAATCATGTATCGATACACCAATCATCAATACATCTTGCTTGACTGACTCAGGTACTGAAACCAATTTGAAGTCAAAGGAACATCAATCTTCACTAAAATTGAACTTCACGTGATTAAAGTGATTTATTGCTCTAAACTTCTTATAAGCGTTGACACATATCATTGTAAGCCTTTTTGCTCATAATTCTATCTACAAATATCCTCTGCCTAATTACTTCTTGGTTAATTAACCGACAATCTAATTTAATTAATTTCAGAGGATGATCATGAATCAGGCATTATCGTGAATGAATGTTTTAACACTATTGCAGATACACAAAAATCTAAAGTTTGCCTTTAACTTATTTGTTAAGTGAAATTTTCTCAAAAGTTTTTGTTGTGAATTTGGTCTCATACTGGGTGAGTTTCAAAGATGAGACATTCATTAACATAGTATTCCATCAAATGTTTGAATGAGAACTTCATCAATTAATTAATCAATTGGGCCTACCAAAACCTTGTGCCTAGGTTAAAGTTAAAGTTAAGTGGGAGTTAAAAGCTTGAAGTAGTATCAAATGAATACCCAGGAAGACGAATGTTTGTTCATAAAATTCTAATAAAATATTTTATAAAACAAGCAAGTTTTCCATTTCATATCAATACAAGCTAACTATGACTTAACATTACTATTCAGTTTTACTAGATTTTGGTGACTATTTTGAGTCTTATTCAAGGAGGTCCAATTGTTTTCAGATTCAAACAGGTTTGCTAAAATCTCATCTTTAATACAAATGTTAAAGATAAAGACCATGCGATGTTCAGACATAAAGTCTCTGAATTTACTACAAAAATTGTTTATCATGTTCAACCTAACAATTTGGTGACATTGGTGAGATATGCTTAATAGTTAAATTACAAAGGTGGCCATTTACATAATTGGCCTAAGTCATGCTTTAAAGGCAAGTTGATGTACATGTTCCTCTGAAAAGGAAAAATATTATGTTTATACAAATCCTTAATTAAATAAGGATAATGTATTTAGATATAGTCTTACTAAAAATATATTTAAAACAATTTGTTTCTATGTCCATTACTTTCCATAAATAGATAATTATTTTGAAACCAATCCAAAATGCTGAATTGTTGTTGCATGTATCACAATAATATTCATTTCACCATGCAGTGTCATCGTGTATGCCGAATAAAACATTCATTTTAAGGAAAATGGGTTTCATTACTTTCAAAAGATTCAATTACATAAAAAAAAAATCAAATGTACCTTTATCATCATAGTTTGAAAACAACAGACCCTTTATAAGTTCTTATTACAATGTGTTAAGAATTACCTTGGAATCTGACAACATTCAGCAACCAAGGAAACGTCACCACCTAAAACATAAAATGATTTCATCCATAGGAATACAAACATGTACAAGTAGTACATAGATTCGAAAACATTTTGTTCACTTATCTTAACCCTTACGATGCGGGTATATATTTTTGCTCTACAAGCCCACAAAGGTTAACCCTTAGGTTGCGGGTATAAATTTTTGCTCTACAAGCCCACCAGGGTTAAACCTCTTGTTATCTTCCTATTAAATAGTCTAGGGAAATCAATCCATGAAGTGTGTTTTTTTAATGTTTGTGTACAGAGTTTTGCATTATAAAATAGGAACTGCTAACGTTACTCCCTTTTACACCAACTCATCATATGTTTAAAAACTTTAATAAACGTATAGAACTTTTTTTTACTAAAGTTAGTATATTTCTTTATATGTCATTCGTGACGTTTACGATAGGAAAATTACACTATATTGTTAAGTGTCATTGGTACTCAGCTAAAATCAGGTTCAATTTAATTACTATTCTTATTTCCCAGACGTATGAAAGTAGAATTAGGAGGAAATGTATTTTATTGATAAAAAGCATGCTTTTGTCAGCTATTGAAGTAAAGATGTTCTATAACCGCACATTGCACAGTAACAAATGGCAAAATTTAATTTCCTCACTAGATCTGACGAGTATTTGACTTGAATTCCTTCCATTTCCTTCTACTACTTTCTTCTACTTCTACAACTGCGACATGATCTTCCTTTTAGAATATCAAATATTACAGACGCGATTTTATACAATTTGTTGCTGTTATACATCGATAGAGGCACATGTAAAACAATCCTTAAATAAAATTAAACTTGACGTTCATGTTTCCAAATTCAGTACAGAATTTTCAATGGTTTTCTGGTTGAAGATTTGAACTTTTACCTTATCACTCACACCATATTGTCAGCGTTACAATTTTCCTGTTAAGAGCAGAATTATGAACGCCTTTATCTTACAAATAATTTGACCTCTTCAATGAAGTGTAACCTTTGTATGATCATGTCCTTTGAATTAATTGTGGGGCCATCCCATTGTTATATGCAATGCTAGAAGAGCCTTCGGGCAATCATTTTCTCAGGCTTGTGCTGCAAACCAATACGAGTGATATATCATTTTGGAAAATTGACAATTTGTCACCATTTCCCCGGTTTTTTTTACACTTACTTCGGCAATTCCGATTGTTCTAAATCTTTCAAAAACCTGCAAGCATATCAAATGAAAACAAGAGTCATCAGAAGAGATGGCTTATCCCCCCCCCCCCCCCCCCCCCCCGGCCCCACCGAAGATGAATGATCAGTTTAAGCTTTTTTTAAATAAACTTATTGTGTGAATAATGCTGTATGCATACATGCAGCTAGATTGGTTTGACTTTTAATAATCAACATAATACTATGACAAACCACAGCTAGGTCTTATTAATAAGTAAATGCTTATGTAATGCCATCGTCAACTTCCTCATGTGAATCTGAAGAGAGAGGAAAACAACTCTCTTGTACAATTGAATATGCTGTTTGATTAAAACATCTTCATTCCTTGGTGAGACACAGTTAAGAAATTAATTGTAATGTTTGAATAAAGAAAGTCATTAAAGCCACTGTCACAACCCGTCGTACGTGCAGCTGCATGCTGTCTACCGACAAAAACGTGGGGTAAATTGGGGAATTCGTGCATCCTCGGTACCGACGCCGTACCGATTTTGGACAAATTTGGAGCACGCAGACTCGTCGTAGAACTTTTAGTGCATGCAGAACTTTCGCTGCGTGCAGTCTACGAACGGGCTGCGAATTTTCCTCCGTACGATCGACGTGCTTGCCATGTACGACAAGCGCACGCACAACGCACCGACATCGTGCGTTTTTTTCAAGCTTACCCACTCACACTTTCTCTACGAACGACGTGCGTTGTACGTGCGTTGTACGTGCGTAGTTCGTGCTTACTCAGCACGTCCAAAGTTTAACTAGCAAATAATTAAAGAAAACTCACGTCGATCGTACTGAGTAAGCACGTACAACGTACCGAGTAAGCACGTACAACGTTTTGTGCACCTTTTTAAGCCAAGCCGACGGACAATTGCCATCATTTGAAGAGAACATGCCGCCATGCTGTCTCTCCCTCTCCCGTATCAAAGCAAGTAATACCACGTCGAACTCCTGTGCTGCCATCTGAAGTTGCTCTTGCAGCATCAGGACCCGGAGCGGTGGAATGGGCGGCATCTTGTGGCGCCAGCACATGTGACAATGTGTACCAAGCACCTGTCAATCGGGCGGGAAAAACCTCATTGCACTCGCACGCACTTACAACGTGCGTGGTGTAAGGACACTGTACGTGAGACGCACGGCCCCCGTACGACAATGTGACAATCGCACATCACACGCACGTTGTACGCACGCCACACGCACGTACCACGTGCGCATCGTACGATGCACGAAGCTCCTCACTGCCAGACGTGTCGACGGGCCACGTACGTACGAAGTGCGTTTGACGTGCTTACAACGTGCGTTTGACGTGCGTGTGACGTGCGTTGACAAACTCCCTCTCTGTTCTTGATAAGTCCACCCTACGTTTTCAGAAAAACGTAGCGACCGTGGCCTCCCCAAAAAACGTACGAACATTTGCGCGCACGATGGGTTGTGACAGGGGCTTAAGTTAAAACTCCCTGCAATTTGAAAACAGCAAAAGGCACATTTGTAAACAGTTTCATTGAATGATTTTCAAATTCTGCTTTGAAACGCATTTCTAAATTGTGTTTCCATGGAAACCAGAAAAATAGAAAATTCCAGAAATTTGAAAATCTCAAAAGGCACAACTACGTTTACATGTCATGATTAGTCAATATACTAAGTTTCATTGAGCTAGCTCTAATAGTTTTCAAATTCTGCTCCTTAAACGCCATTTTTAGTTGCGTTTCCGGTTAAACCGCTAAAGTAAAAAATTCCAGAAAGTTGAAAACCCCAAAAGGCACAACTACATGTGATGATGAGTCAATATATCAAGTTTCATTGAGCTAGCTGTAACGGTTTTCAAATTTTGCTACGGAAACAATCTGATCACAGACAAACGGGCGGACAGATGGAGCTAACGACTATATCCCCCCGCATTATATGCCGGGGGGATAACAAATTCAACCATACACTGTGCATTCATTTGTTGTTTTGTTGCAAAATTTGAAGAAGTGTCTATAGTATGCTTAAACGTCTTCAAAACTGCGTTGGTAAAAAGTAAATAATACCCTTCTCCTAGCATATTCCTATAAGGTCCTCAAGCTTGTTTGTTCTAAGTGTTTTGCAATTTGTTGCCATCAGGAATGTTGCGTGACATGATAATTTAGGTTATACCTAAGATAAGTTTGCGGATAAGACAGAGTCTGAACGAGCGTGAATGGTTCCGAAACGAACCTTAAATTCTTGCCGTTTTAGTTTTCAACTATGTATTGTTTCGGTTACCAAGATACATGAACATTTGCATTATACTGATGTTAGATAAATTAAAAGGATGGTTTTACTTAATTCGTGCCTCTATCGATGCACAATGTAGAACATCAGTGGTATCAAGTATAAAAATTCAACTGTTCGTAGTAACGCAAACAGCGTCAGGTTTTCCTTACAAAGAAAACATTGTGATGACATGCTTCAAGCATGAATCAATCTGACTCGACTGAATTGCGGTAACTGAGAATCCAATTTGGCATTGGTGAATGAAACCAATAAAGGAATTGATTCTTTGGTGGCCGTGTCGCTGCATTGTTATCAAGCAGACGAAAATAGACTCTTGGTCCAATCAATGAAGGGTGTTTCAATGTTTACTTAAAGAGTTCCTCTTTCTGAAGCAGGAACATAAACTTACCTAATCCTATTGCCTATTCATGACTAAGGTATGAAAAAAATACAAATAACAATAACACAATTGGTGTTCGAAAACAAAGACCTTTCATAAACACTTTGGTTAAGGTTGATAACTATACTTCACACTCATAATAATAGAGATATTTGCTGCCTGGCAGGTCAAAGTATATCAGTTCATGTATATGTCATATTATTGTTGAAATACATTTTCAGATCTTGATAATAATTTGATGAAATTCTATGTCAAAGTGTTGCTTAAACTCAAAAGGTTCATAAACAAACATCAGCTTAAATTTTTAGTGACAATCAGTATGTGCTATTTCACGAAACCAACCTTGTTGAATCGTCAAACCAGTGGCAAATCAATCAAATTTGTAGGTGAGAATACATCATTAGAATTGCAATCTTGTAAGAGTTGGCAAAGTTTATATCACAATGAGGTTTTAGTACATAAAGTCCAAATAAAATGGTTGGTTGTTTTAAGGATATTTTATTCAAAATTGTGGATACGCTCTCAATCAAAAACAATGTTCGATAGTCGTCGCAGTTGTTGACAATATTGTTGAGATTATTTTATGCATCGATTGGTCTATTTCAGTGATGTACACAAATATGTACTTATGTGTCGTATTCTCATGGCTCTAAAGGGATAGCAGTGTATAGATCACTGAAGATTTTATTGTTATTTGTCAATTAGTATGAATATCCTATCAGAAATATATTCTGACAAGTTCTATAAAGCTTCAGATGAATAATACATTTAATGCCTTTTATGATGATATCATCAAAACTTGTATCACCTTATAACTGATTTTATTTAAATAATTGTAGTGGAAAAAACTTCAAATGCCTTACATTTGTTCATTTGTAGAATACATTACAACCTAACAGTTTATGTTAAATCTCTTTGTCTGGGTGTGAACTGTGTGAACTGTGTGAAGATATTTCTTTTTATTGTTATGGTTTTCTCACCAGTTCAATAAAGATATATTTGTATAAAACATGTAATTGAGATCTTGTCAACCAGTTTGAATGTGACAAGGAATGGAATCGGTTGCTGAAACTGCTTTAATTTCAATCTTAATAAAATTAATAAATCTGAAATAAAATAATTTTTGGATTTTCAAACTAGTGTAACGTACGAAGTGCGTTTGACGTGCTTACAACGTGCGTTTGACGTGCGTGTGACGTGCGTTGACAAACTCCCTCTCTGTTCTTGATAAGTCCACCCTACGTTTTCAGAAAAACGTAGCGACCGTGGCCTCCCCAAAAAACGTACGAACATTTGCGCGCACGATGGGTTGTGACAGGGGCTTAAGTTAAAACTCCCTGCAATTTGAAAACAGCAAAAGGCACATTTGTAAACAGTTTCATTGAATGATTTTCAAATTCTGCTTTGAAACGCATTTCTAAATTGTGTTTCCATGGAAACCAGAAAAATAGAAAATTCCAGAAATTTGAAAATCTCAAAAGGCACAACTACGTTTACATGTCATGATTAGTCAATATACTAAGTTTCATTGAGCTAGCTCTAATAGTTTTCAAATTCTGCTCCTTAAACGCCATTTTTAGTTGCGTTTCCGGTTAAACCGCTAAAGTAAAAAATTCCAGAAAGTTGAAAACCCCAAAAGGCACAACTACATGTGATGATGAGTCAATATATCAAGTTTCATTGAGCTAGCTGTAACGGTTTTCAAATTTTGCTACGGAAACAATCTGATCACAGACAAACGGGCGGACAGATGGAGCTAACGACTACAGTAGTGTGAAATAGTTCCTATACCCCTCACGCGTGTGACACGGGTGGTCACACCAGTCACTCACGCGTTGGCCATGCCAGACGATGTGTGTGTAACCAGTGAGCAACCAGTGTCTGACGGGTTGGCCACCGGTGGCTCACGCGTGGTCGACCTTAACGGATAACCGAGTCTCTGGTCATCCAAGTGAGGAGTTACTTCCCTTCAATAAGAGAAGTTATTAGTCAGTTGGATATAGTGGAAATATCCCCTCCCGAAATGTTGACATCAAATGATGCAATGGGTAGTATGACGATTTTATTTAATGTTGACTTTGGTGACAATGATGAATTTGGTGATATGTTCATTTTGTGAAATATTGACTTTGGTGATATGTTGTTTTGGAAAATGTTGACTTCACATATATTGATTTTGTTGACTTAAAAAATGTTGACTTTGGTGAAATGATTATTTGGTGAAATGTTGACTGAAGAAGATCTTTTGATATTGGTGGCATGTCGATTATGTGAAATGTTGACTTTGATGAGAGGTTAATTTTGTGAAATATTGTTTTTGGTGATATGTTGATTTTGTGAAAAGTTGACTTAGAAGATCTATAGACTTTGGTGAAATGTTGACTTGATGAAATGTTAACTTAGGAAGATATATTGACTTTGATGATAAGTAAATTATGTGAAATGTTGACTTTGGTGATATGTTCGACTCATTTAATAAAATATTGTCTTTGGCGATTTGTTAATTTTGTGAAATATTGACTTTGGTAAGTTGGTTTTGTGAAATATTGACTTTAGAGATATTGGTTTTGTGAAATATTGAATTTGATTGCAAGTTGAATTTGTGAAATGTTGATTTAGGAAGATCTTTGGACTTTGGTGATACTTTGATTTTGTCAGCTTTGGTGAAATATTGACTTAGGAAGATCCATAGACTTTGGTAATTCGCAACTTAGGTGAAATTTTGACTTTGGTGAAATGTTTTTTTGTAAAATGTTGACTTTGGTGATGTGTTCATTTTATGAAATAGTGTCTTTAGCGATATGTCGATCTTTTAAATATTGACTTAGGTTTTATTTTGTGAAATGTTCGCGTTTTAACGTTGAAAGATATAATGGTTTTGATGAAATAATGATTTGGTGAATGTTTAAATAAAAATCTATTGACTTTAGTGATATGTTAATCATGTCGATTTTGGTGAAATATTTTCTTTTTAAATGTTGACTTAGGAAAATCTTTAGACTTTAGTAAAACGTAACTTATGTTGACTTTGGTGAAATGTTGATTTGGTGAAATATTGAGTTTAGAATATCTATAGATTTTGGTATAATGTGGTGATATGTTATTTTTGTTAAATGATGACTTTGGTAATTTGTTATTTTTATGAAATATTGTCTTTGGAAATATTGATATTGGTGAAAGGTTGAATAAAGAAGATCTATTGACTTTAATGATATGTTAATTTTATGAAATATTGTACATTTGAAATGTTAAGTATATCAAGTTTGTGTTGAGAATTCATTACCTATTATTTATTTATAATTGTATTAACATCTGGTGAAACATAACTTGGATTAGAATTCGGCTTTGGGGAAATATTGACTTTGAAAAGCTAAGGATATAAAAACATTTTGCTAATATGTTACGTTTGAATCATTAATGATTTGAAATATCAAAGTTAGAAAGACAGGAAATAATTTCGTTATGCTGTTATGATTACTTTTGTAATATTTTGGTTTTGTGAACTTTGAACATGTGTTGTTGTGGTTTGTTGACTTTGGGAAATTGTGATTTGTGTTCATGGTGAAAAATAGTCTTCGACTTATTCAATCTTTCGATTTTGAAATTGTTGACATTGAAAGATATATTTAACTAAATACCGACGAGAGTCGCACGTATGTGGTGTTCATAACAGGCAGTAATCGGTGGGCTTTGATAGGAATGAATGGTCCGTTGAAATGGCTGATACAAGGTTTTGAAAATAAAGAAATCTTTAAGATAACGGGTTGTTTGAAGTTTACACAGAAATGATCTTATGTCATAACATACACATCGTTCATTTAAGCAACACGGTATTCATGTCCCTTAACAGTAATATCCTGTTTATTCGATTCAGTGATGTAGTTTGATGTAATAATCACATCGTCATCAAATGAATTCAGTCTCTCTTGACCCATCGTCTATAAAAGCAGAATCTAGAAATACCTACGGAGTTGATCCTCACGCAAATAAACAAGTAATCAGATTCTAGAGCTGTAATCATTATCAAATAGATTGACCTTGAAATAACACTATCTAATGATTCACATGTACATACGCTACCGACTGAAGCGTAGCAATAAGACCAAACATGTGTAAATGCTTCCATTGGCCAATATTTTTCATGTAGCCACGCCCTTGTTTATTACTGATTGAATCACCCGCTATTGCATGCTTCTCATTTGCGTTTATTATTATTATTTCAACTGCAATCTAAAATTATTATTCAAAATATATTTCAGTATTTAAAACAAATCATCATGATGGTTATTTTAACTTGCGTATGTTAATAATTGTAACATTTTACATGTACATATGCCATATTCTGTTTTGTTTACAAATATGGTTTATTTTCTTGCTACATATGTTTGTTTGTTTAAACCGTTATCATATATCAACTGGTCAAAGAGATTTATTCTTTTTACGTTTGTCTCACATCGTATGGAAACACAAAATAAATATTTTACATCATATTCAAAATTTAAAAGGCCCAAAATTATATCAATTTGACTACAATAAATCAATCTTACTAAGTTGTGAAGTGACAGGACTTGCTCAACAGAAAAGTAGACCACGCCCATCACGTGTGAACAAATCAAGATACATGTTACATGCAGCATTACAGTCTTTATATAAAAATGTGAAATCTTGCATTAGAATTAATGGACATTTCTCCCAGTGGTTCAATGTAGAACGTGGACTTAAACAGGGCTGCCTTTTATCGCCTTTGCTATTTAATATGTACATAAATGACTTAATTACCAGCCTGAAAGGACTTGATATTGGTGTTAATATTGACGAAGAAAAGGTGTGTGTCTTAGCGTATGCTGACGATATTGTGCTTTTAGCGGAGAACGAAGCGGATCTAAATATTTTACTAGAGTGTCTCAATAACTGGTGTTCTATAAATCAGATGTCTGTGAATCAAGAAAAATCTAACATTATTCATTGTAGAAGTACAACAGTGCCAAGGACCATCCAAGAATTCCGCTGTGGGAACATGGTACTGGATATAACAGACAGCTATAGTTACCTCGGACTCCTAATTACAGAGTTTTTAGACTACTCAAGGATGGAGAAGGCTGTGACAAGTTCTGCCACTCGTGCATTGGGACTACTCATCTCAAAATTCAAGTCAATTGGTGGAATGCATTTTAGTACTTACACTAAAATGTACGACACGATGGTATGGTCAACTATTGAGTACGGAGCAGCTATACTGGGAACAAGAAACAACAAATTAATAAATACTATACAAAACAGAGCTATGAAGTTTTTTATGGGCCTTCGAAAATCCGCTCCGAACGCTGCTGCAGAGGGGGATATGGGGTGGACGCCAACGACAGTCAAGCTGTGGGGATGTGCAATACGTTTTTATACAAGAATGAATAGCCTATGCAGAACACGTCATAGCTACAAGATATTTCAATGGACAAAAGGACAAGCCAACACAAAGAAAACCAACTGGATCAAAAGAATAAAACAGAAACTTAAATCCCTCAACCTATCGGATTTAGAAGATGTATGTAACGGCTCCTACATAAAACAGTCTGTGGCCCGAGTAAAAGAAGCTTTGTATACCCGGCATGTAGAGAACTGGAAGCAGACGATAAATCAGACTAGCAGCAAGACTGGCAAGGGAGGTAACAAACTACGGCGGTACTGTACTTTCAAGACCGAGTTTTCTCCTGAACTCTATATAACAGAGAAAATACCCCGACAGCAAAGGAGAGCTATGGCAATGTTCAGGAGTGGAGTTGCCCCCTTACACGTAGAAACCGGCCGATACAATAATACACCCAGTGAGGAGAGAGTCTGTTTTAATTGTAAAGATGCTGTGGAAGATGAAGCTCATGTTATTTTACACTGCCCTTTATACAAACATGTTACCAAAATGTTATTGTCTTTATGCGAAACGGAAATTTCCGATTTTTATGCAATGCTTTTATTATGTCATGCCCATGTACTTTTAGAATTACTGCCAAAACCTGCATGGATATCTTAAATATTAGAAAATTGTTTGTATATAGCTCTTAGCAACCATTTTACTATTGTATGTCTTTTATGTTTAATGTATATATTTTATGTATTAGACTTTTTTGTCAAAATTTTTATAGTCTCTCATAATCCCATAAGGGATGGCTCATGTAATTTTTTTATCTTGCTTTTATTAGTGAATATGTTTGTTTATATGAGGTGAGACTTGTAATAAAATATCTGTCTGTCTGTCTGTCTGTCTGTTATTAGTGAATGTGTATTCATACATCAATATACTATAGATAGATATGTCCCCAGAAATTAACAACATCAATGGTGTTATTTACCAAATAACGTCTCTGTGTTCTCTGTTAAATATCCTTATTCACACCTGTTCACACCCGACTGAACACAATGAAACAATAAAACAATCTGAACTTTACAGTAGACTAGACAGCTTAATCCTTTCATCCCAGTCGGGGTATGAGGGTACTGTGAGCTAATTAGTGTCGTTAGAGTGGACTGTTACGCCGACAAGGGGCCCAGTCGTTGAGCCGTGAAGCATATCCAGGGCTGACTGAATTCAACTTTCTGAAAAAGGTCAATTTTGGAAGAGAAACTTCAACTCAAACATGATATCGTGTCTGTGAAAGAAATAGATTTTGGTGGAATATCATCTTTGACGAAACAGGACTTATGAAATGTGAAGTTTGAAAAATATCATTTTCTTAATTGTTGAAAGTTTAGTTTTAAGAAATTAAAATTATTGAAATGCTAAATTCAATAGACTTCAGCAAAATAATCACTTTGAATACATGATAATTTAGTGGAATATTACCTTCGGAAGATAATATATGTTTTATGAAATTCTAACTTTGAGAAGCCATGCCTAATGAAAACATTTAAAAAATTGTTTTATGTTCACGATAATGTAGTGTTAGATACGTTTGCGCTCCATAGTCTCATAAGCCCAGTTAATTGATGTTTGAAGAACGGGCAGGGAATTGTGTCACGGGCCTGCTGGTAAATGCATATTTACTTCTTAATCCCTCGACATGCTTTTTATGAGACTGCTTCACGGCCCAACACCAGGACCCTATCTTAGCGTAAATGCCTGGTCAGGCGACACTATTTAGCGCTGAACAATGCTCATCTCCTTAGACGGGATTGACGCAAACTTTATAGTCTTGTAAAGTACCATCAAGTTCTGTATGTGTTACTGTTTTATCGAGATCAATCAATCAGTGTAAATATGGATAATGTACAAGATAGATGTTATCTGCCCCTTCTGGTAATAATTGGCAGTATTGATTTTCCTGTCAAAGACGATTAATTGACATATGCATTAATTGAGTTGTCAACATATAGTTTATATGCATATACACCAATTAGTAAAAAATATCTTAAATCCTGTTTGTGTTTAAATGTTACATTCAATATCGTACTCATTTTTTGGATGAACCACTAAAGGGTTGCTAATTGTAGAATAGTTTCACCTCTTTGAAAGAAACCATTTGGAACCATTAATTTTCATTTTCCTGACATCTCCTTTTATTCCCCCTAAAACGTGCTACTGCCCCTTTAAAGGGACAGTAGCATGTTGTTAGGGGGAATATAAGGTGATGTCAGGAAAATGAAAATTAATTGGCCAATTGAAAGACAATGTATTGAAACTAAATGGAGCAGTAATAATTCAAATATATAACATAAAGTTAAGCCATGCAATTTCTGTTTCTTACACAAAATGAATTAAAGGTGTTCACACGAAATGGTCGCCGATGGATTTTATGTGAATCTTCATATTTTGTTCTCTGACTATGGATGATTGGCTTGTGTAATGAGATTTTTGACACTGTCAAAATAATACGTTTAGCATTAACTTACAATTATCAGTGAACATTTTGAAATATAGAATTATCCAAAAACGTGCTACTGCCCCTTTACAGTAAACAAAACCATACATTGAATATTAATTGTTTTTAGATCGAACAAACTAGAGTGTATCATTCAACATACACGACTTTAATATAAAATAATGATACTTTTCCATTTGCTTTGAATGAGATTAAACTTGATATCAAAAAGCATTTAAAATTCACATGGCAAGAAGAACTTGTATAAAGAGGGTATTGTTCAAAAAGTGCGATTATTGGCTGTAAACATAGACATGGCCATGGAACGTGAATGTCAAAATACCCATACACTACCGAACATGGCGTCGCTAAAGCATATTGTCTAATGCAATCATTTGCAAATGCTTGTTCCACAATTGATACGTTTCAATTGGTAGACCATGTACATTTGAATCATGTGAAAGGTGTTATTTCAAGGACAATTTATATACTATTTGATCTCACTGAATCTTACTGAATGTTTATTTGCAAGAGGATCTCTCAAAGGAGATTGAATTCATTTTACGGTTATGTGATAATTACATCGAATTACATCACTTCATGGAAATAACAATTTACATGTATATACTGTAAAGTACCTTATTGCTAATATGAAGAAGAAGAAGAAGAAGAAAAATATGTTATTTAAGTGTCACACGCTGAAATATACATTAAAATACCATTGGGTATAAATCACATTTTTAAAACAGCGTCCGGCCATGTGGCCTACGAGACACAATATAACTTTTAAAATCTTTGTAAAAACATACAGTTACATACATACATGTATATATATATGTTACGGACACACATGAGTACTACACACTACTTCATCTCGGTATGAGCGTTTATCAAAAGTGACACCTCTAATGCAAAGGGACATCTTGACAAGGGGCGGCGCCTTTGATCAATTCATCGCCTAACAGCATCAGACAATGGTCACGGTCACTGATTTTATTGCTATAGAAATCCCCTGTTTTCTAATGACTGGAGAAATTGTACCGAAATACTGATACAAGTAAAACAAGTATACACACAAAACTCTGTTCAAGTCTCGCTCTTACAGTTAATCACACAATAATACTCAAAATGTGAATATAGATAACATCACGTTGAGCAATTCCTGAATACACCTTTCAAAACTTATAGCGAGATAAAGTTAGGTTGTGCTCTGTGCTAACCAGATTGCGTATAGCCTGGTCTCTGTTACTTGCAACTAAAGAAACTATATAGGTGTCATTTGATTTTTTAAAAAAGAATGTAAATTGTGACACTTATACCATAATAGTTCATGAGTGAGATATGTTTTCTTTACAAAAGCATATTTTGGCCTAAAAAACAACAAAAAGTAAAAAAATTAGAACATATTGCTGTAATTTACAATAGCTATCATGTTCAATAAACCTTTGTAAATTGTGCAGTGCAACGGTAATATTAATAATATTGCATTTATAAAGTGCAGCATTCACTGTTAAATACTATGTGCGCTTAAACAGACAGATTCTTTATCTGAATCTCACCTCAACATTTCGCTTAAATTTCATCAAAGAATAAAACTAATTTATAAAATGAAGAGCCATCCGTACAGAAAGGTTATGCGAGACTATGTACATGTTAAAACTAATTACGATGCACGGTGCAATATGTAATTCAAAAGAGATATCATAATGTAAAATACTAAAATATTTGCATTAAGGTATACATATATGAACAACACAGCATAAAATAACTAGGATATCAAACTTTGTCTAAAGACATGCTGAAACGGTGTAATTGTATACATTATCTGACCTACAGACCAAACTCAATGGGTAGAAAATGCAGCGCTAATAGTTTGTATGGGGAATTAATATGAATTTCTTCCCAGAAAGGTTTGACAGAATATACAATTATCCTTGTCAGATCGACCTGCAACGTTTGTATAAATCTATCAGACAAGGCAAAAATCTGCAGAAGTAAATCAGTGTCAATTATTCATGCGGGAATAATTTCAAATGTTTTCTAAAATATTATAATATTTGAAAACCCTACTGTCTCATATCTATACAGTAGGATTGGTAGGACTATACACATTTAGATAGTTCTTCAGTAAGAACTTCGAGATTTCTTATATGGTTTAAACATATTTTTATTTCCAAAAAAAGAAAACGGGATTGGCAAACAAGCAAACAAGCAAAAGATTTCTTATATGTAAGATGATAAATACCCGTTTCAAAGCCTGATCATGAATTTTATTGTTTGGTGTGTACAATGAAATATGCTGTTTGAGTGGCATTCTAGAAGTTGACGTTATAAGGAAGACAAGAGTTATTCTATGGATAAACAACTTCTTTATTGGACAGTTGCGACGTTTCGTTATAGATTTTTATACCGTTTCAAAGCATATAACATGATATATATATACCGGCTGAACGAGTGAGATAAAGTTCATCACTAGCGGCGATAAATATTAGGTAATAGATTGATTTACACGATCATATGACACAAGAAGATTTCAACTACTCGACATACTGGAAGGTTGGTTATAGTCCGAAAATCAAAATACAAGTGAAATAGTCTGATAAAATTATCAAGCAATATAAACTCTTTATTGTCAGTGTAAACAGAGTAATTTAAGAAGCGGCTGTTTGAGGTTGATTGTTTCTACTTTATGAACTACTTGTAAATATTTAGAATAGCAACGTCCTAGATTATTCTTTTTACAAGACCTGTTTCACTTGTTCGGTTGATAGCGGCACGAAAAAGGACAAACTTCATGTGTTTATTTTTGATTTGGGGGGGGGGGGTGGGTGGAATCATCTTTGCACTTTAATCAAAATTCGTCCTAGAAGAACACTCCGTTCAATCCATTACAAAAATTACAATCATTGATAAGCCCACGCCTCCCCCCCCCCCCCCCGATAACCACCAGCCCCACTCCCATCCGTGGACATCCGACCACAGAGCACTAAAACCACCATAGCGTGAAGATTTGTATATTTCGACGGATTAGGCCATAATCAGATCAATCACACTTGTGATCATCAGCCACTTAATTAGCAATCAACAGGCAGTCAGGTGACCGTGCGTTGGCATGTTTATGGCCTTAGAAAGGTAGACAGTTTATGAAACATTAGGACAGCTGAGATAAGCAGGATGTTAGTCGTTAAAAGCGTGATGAATCACTCCGATTGTACAATAGATGAAAGTTTGATGAACCTCTTTTACATGGAATTTGAACTGTATTTAATCAACAGGTGTTTTTCTCGACAAAGTTGACCATCTACTGTTATTATTCCAGTATTCAAGGAAGGAGATAGCAATATTCCAGGGAATTATCGTCGAACAATTATTATTAGTTGATCTGAAAAACTCTTAACTAGAATATTTAATTAAAGACTTTTGGATTGACCCTCGGTAATGAAAGTATTCCGAGTTTTCCTTTTGGGTCTCGCGGCATCTCAGTACTGTTGATGCAAGCTCATTTTACAGAAAAGGACTGGTTGACTTTTTAAGAAATAATGTGCTATTTTATTATTGATGTATCTACGTTTACTAGTCTCTCATAACCCTTTTTTGGATGGCTCACTTTTTACACTTGTATATTGTACCTTAAACTCGTATGTAATTTATGTAAAAAATGAGGTGAGACTTTAATTAATAATCTGACTGTCTGTCTGCTAGTTTCTCTTCACTCTGTAATAAGTCTCAATCTAAGTAATAGTAAACGTATGTTTTGTGCCTTTGTTGACGTAAAACGTACATTTGACTCTTGAGATCGGTCACAGTTGTGGTTTAAGTTGTAGAAATTTGTACTAGTATATCATGATATCGGACTCCGTGACTGGCGTTAGTAGAACATATAGTTAGTCTAGTGATTTCTCTGACGAGGTGTGAAAGTGCTACACGTAATTAAGAGGTCTTTTGATCAGAGCGACTCGTGGTTATGTAATATTAGGTCACACCACCAAGGTACAAAGACAAGTGGTGCAGTGTATTCAGCTTATGAGAGGATATCCGCCTATTCCAAATTAAATCCTAAATTGATTAATGTAACCACAAATGACCCTTCACCAACTGATAGATCATAGTACTTTACTGCTATTGATAGATATTCTATCTAAATGAGACAGTTACAGAAAACACATTTCAAAGTTAATATTTAACAAAATCAAAATTCTTTTAAAATGACAATAATTGAGAAAATAAATACATCATTCAAAGTCAATATTTCACAAAATCAAAATATGTCTCAAAGTCAATATTTTACACAATCCAAAACCAAATTCAAATTAATAAGAACACTTTCAAAGTAGATAATAAGAAACTCAATATTAAGCAAAGTCAAAATGTCCTTAAAAAATCAATATTCCACAAAATCAATATTCCACAAAATCAATGTCAGTCAATGAAAATATCACTTTCAAAGTAAACATTTCTGAATATCGAAATAACTTTTGACTCAGTATCCAATGAAATCAAAAATCTTTTAAAGACAATAGTCTACAAAGTCAAAATGTCTTTTACAGTATATTTCCTTTTTTACAGATTTATCAAAGTCAATGTTTTAAAGAAAACCATGAATATTTTTCAAAGTCGATATTTTATACAATCAAAAGTTTTAACAAAATATCGAAATATCTATTCAAAAATAATAATTCCCAAAAATGGAAATATCTTTCAAAGTAAATAATTTATAAAATCCACTCCAATCCAATCCAAGTATGTGACAGAGTCAATATATCACTAAATCAAAACGTACTTTAAAGTATAAATTCCACCAAATCACAACATTCCAATGTACATTCAAAGTAAATATTTAACATACTCAAATGTCTTTCAAAGTCAAAATTGCACAAAATAAAATAAATATTCAAAGTCAATATTTCTAAAGAAGGAAAGGTCTTTTAAACTCAGTATGTCTCAAAATCATGAAATGTTTTAAAGTCAATATTTCACAAAATCAAAATACTTTTCAAATTATATAAAAATACTTTTTCAAAGTCAATATTTCTTATAATCAAAATATCTTTCTAACTGAATATTTCACAAAGTTTGTTTATAGTTTACATTTTACAAAATATTAATGTCGTCAAAGACTGTTTTTTACAAAGTCAAGATAATTTGAAAGTTCAAAATCAATATAATCAACAAGTTCAACATATCTGTTAACGTGAACACTTATCAAATTGTACAAAGATCTTTCAAGTCAACAGAGCACAACGTAATCCTTATAACGCTATACTCATTGCCAAGCGATTTTATGTATGTTTTCTTCACTTTGACAAGTCCGTGGCGCACCCTCAATTATCCAGCCAGACGGCACACCAGTGACACACCCGTTGGTCACTGGTTGCTCACCAGTGAGCAACGAGTGGTCGCCCGTGGCTCACCAGTTGCCCACCGGTGGGTCACTGGTGGGCAACGCATGGCACACTCGTTCATGATATAGTTACTTATTCACACTACTGTATATCCCCCCGCATTATATGCCGGGGGGATAACAAATTCAACCATACACTGTGCATTCATTTGTTGTTTTGTTGCAAAATTTGAAGAAGTGTCTATAGTATGCTTAAACGTCTTCAAAACTGCGTTGGTAAAAAGTAAATAATACCCTTCTCCTAGCATATTCCTATAAGGTCCTCAAGCTTGTTTGTTCTAAGTGTTTTGCAATTTGTTGCCATCAGGAATGTTGCGTGACATGATAATTTAGGTTATACCTAAGATAAGTTTGCGGATAAGACAGAGTCTGAACGAGCGTGAATGGTTCCGAAACGAACCTTAAATTCTTGCCGTTTTAGTTTTCAACTATGTATTGTTTCGGTTACCAAGATACATGAACATTTGCATTATACTGATGTTAGATAAATTAAAAGGATGGTTTTACTTAATTCGTGCCTCTATCGATGCACAATGTAGAACATCAGTGGTATCAAGTATAAAAATTCAACTGTTCGTAGTAACGCAAACAGCGTCAGGTTTTCCTTACAAAGAAAACATTGTGATGACATGCTTCAAGCATGAATCAATCTGACTCGACTGAATTGCGGTAACTGAGAATCCAATTTGGCATTGGTGAATGAAACCAATAAAGGAATTGATTCTTTGGTGGCCGTGTCGCTGCATTGTTATCAAGCAGACGAAAATAGACTCTTGGTCCAATCAATGAAGGGTGTTTCAATGTTTACTTAAAGAGTTCCTCTTTCTGAAGCAGGAACATAAACTTACCTAATCCTATTGCCTATTCATGACTAAGGTATGAAAAAAATACAAATAACAATAACACAATTGGTGTTCGAAAACAAAGACCTTTCATAAACACTTTGGTTAAGGTTGATAACTATACTTCACACTCATAATAATAGAGATATTTGCTGCCTGGCAGGTCAAAGTATATCAGTTCATGTATATGTCATATTATTGTTGAAATACATTTTCAGATCTTGATAATAATTTGATGAAATTCTATGTCAAAGTGTTGCTTAAACTCAAAAGGTTCATAAACAAACATCAGCTTAAATTTTTAGTGACAATCAGTATGTGCTATTTCACGAAACCAACCTTGTTGAATCGTCAAACAAATCAATCAAATTTGTAGGTGAGAATACATCATTAGAATTGCAATCTTGTAAGAGTTGGCAAAGTTTATATCACAATGAGGTTTTAGTACATAAAGTCCAAATAAAATGGTTGGTTGTTTTAAGGATATTTTATTCAAAATTGTGGATACGCTC
Source organism: Steromphala cineraria (assembly GCA_916613615.1). Lineage (NCBI taxonomy): Eukaryota > Metazoa > Mollusca > Gastropoda > Trochida > Trochidae > Steromphala > Steromphala cineraria. The sequence goes on along the minus strand of OU744736.1, from coordinate 23,737,867 downwards.
TCAATCAAAAACAATGTTCGATAGTCGTCGCAGTTGTTGACAATATTGTTGAGATTATTTTATGCATCGATTGGTCTATTTCAGTGATGTACACAAATATGTACTTATGTGTCGTATTCTCATGGCTCTAAAGGGATAGCAGTGTATAGATCACTGAAGATTTTATTGTTATTTGTCAATTAGTATGAATATCCTATCAGAAATATATTCTGACAAGTTCTATAAAGCTTCAGATGAATAATACATTTAATGCCTTTTATGATGATATCATCAAAACTTGTATCACCTTATAACTGATTTTATTTAAATAATTGTAGTGGAAAAAACTTCAAATGCCTTACATTTGTTCATTTGTAGAATACATTACAACCTAACAGTTTATGTTAAATCTCTTTGTCTGGGTGTGAACTGTGTGAACTGTGTGAAGATATTTCTTTTTATTGTTATGGTTTTCTCACCAGTTCAATAAAGATATATTTGTATAAAACATGTAATTGAGATCTTGTCAACCAGTTTGAATGTGACAAGGAATGGAATCGGTTGCTGAAACTGCTTTAATTTCAATCTTAATAAAATTAATAAATCTGAAATAAAATAATTTTTGGATTTTCAAACTAGTTTAAAATTATCCTAAAAGAACCTAACAAAACAACGAGTTAATAAACAAATATCATGTTTTAAATTCAAAGCTTCTATGATTAATACGCTTAATGTAAATTAAAAACATTCAACACATTTTTGTATAGATTAATTAACCGCAACTATCAACACTTCAAATTTGTATTACTTTGAAAGGAATGAAGTCTATAAGTCACCGATGTTATAAAAATATTGACATATCAGCACAACTCAAACCCAGTTCACGCGAGATATTATTGCTTATATCAGTGACTGATTGATGGTTATGACAGATGACATTGACACTATTAATATTAATATGAAACCCAATGTGTCGCTGAATATCAAGAGGATAGTGTATCTCATGTTCTAAGTCAATTAGTATCTTTACATCAGGTTGCTGATCCACATTAGAACTACATGTTTGGTTGAACCTATGCGGAGTTAATTTGTGTAACCACAGAAAAATTATCATCATTTGAGGAAACAAATTATTGCTCTTTGTGTACAAGCATAATGGTTTAGATGACACAAAGTACACAGCACACCACATGAGACTTAATACGACTTGTATGGGGTTGTTATGGCTGTTACCAAACGACATTTTAAAGCCTGATCCCTTATTCCCTCACAAATCCATCAGGGAAAACATTCTTATCATTATTCTTCATAATTTAATTGAATTCGCAGATTTGCAATAGATCTACAGCTCAATATTTCTACAGCCGATTTGATATAGAAATCATAACACTGTAAACAGTTCATTCGTTAATGCATAATGCATGAATTTGGGTGTCCCAAATCGTCGATAATAGTATACAACAATGATAGCCTATTAAACTTAAATTATTTGTTGACAGATATAGGGAAAATCCCACAAAACTTAAAACGTTTTCAGTACTTTTAGCTCTTGTGGTATGATATGAGTTGTTTGCGGTTTTGTCTCGACAAGACTGTAGTGTATATGGAATTGAAGCTTCCTTTATCGTCGATCAAGCAGATTTAATGTTTTATGAAACTAGAGATTAATTCATTCCATAAACAATGTGTTGAACACAAACGTTCAAATATCTGATGTCAGCATTTATAAAGGTAGTCCAGATGTAAAATACGGAAATCTGTAAGTGATGCAAAATAACTATTACCTCAATTGACTGGATAAGTTAATGGGTCACAAATAAATGACGTCTGTATAATTGGCAATAGCTGACCAGTCAAAAGGCAACGCTAACGTTTTCGGGATATTGCTCTCATGCCAAGCTAGAGGTCACAGGGATAATATAACTGCAAGCTAATAGAACACGCATTCTTTTTACACATTTACAAAATAGTCCTAAGTAACCAAGGGTACAAGCTGTGTATTTTAACTATTTAAGTCATTTTCATTTTTACAAACATTTACACATAGATTGGACACTCCCGTGTACGTACTGGCTTATATATTACCATCATTCATTCAACAACAGTCGGTATTTGAATAAAATGACACCAGTCATAGTTTGACGGTAACAACTGAGGAATTTGTGCAGGTTATTAATTTGAATTATTGACACGTTTTAACCTAGAATCCAAGAAACAGAGTTACAGGAAAATATTTGTCGGCGTTTCAAACAGGCCAGTTTATGATAGGGTCTATTCTTATAAAACGAACAAGAAATCTGATAGCATATTGAGTAATTAGTATCATCATTCATATCAACTCAGTATACGATTTCTTCTTAGCATTAAATTTCCAAAGTCATAAATCATTTCGGTAGCATATCGTAAATAGAGTGAGCAATGAATACTCCTTGACATATATTTTTCTGTTTACTTAATATATGTTTTCATTCAGAATGATTACGGATTTGGATTAATTCTCAGATTAAATTTCTTTATTTTCTTAAAACCAAATATACACTACATAACAAACTGTCTTTTGTTGTGGCTGACATGTAAGCGGTTTAATCAAACATTTATGACAAAACATGATATCATTGTTCAACACAGAGTGAATTTAATATTGAATGAGACACAAATTTCGGCTTAAGCATGTTTCGCTGATTATTGATACAGATAAGATATATTCTGATACTCTGTATATTCTTTCTGGCTGTTCCCCGACCCTCTCGATCCCGTTTTTTACTGCTTTATCTACTACCATTTGGATGTCAACATCAACGTGTATAACAAATTAAATATTGGTGAAACACATGGAACCCCAAATCACTAACTCCCTAAATGAGCGTGTTTTTCAACCAATGAAAAAATACATAGCTCATTTTATCACATCTTCACATATGTACTTTTTGCACAGTAAAATGAGTTTCAAATTTTGCTCTAATGAAAAGTTTCTTTAGAAGAACGTTTCATGAGAACTAGTGAATATTCTCATAAATTGAATTGTTGAATGTTTACCTCCAAAAGAATGGACCTTAAACAAATAGAACCTATGTTTTACAGATGTACAGCTGTGCCTGGAGGTAACAACCTGGGGGAATTATTTACTAATTGTCTGTGCTATCATTGGTAGCACAGATGTCTTAAGACTTGAAATTGAATAACGTTGTTGAACACGTGGTTGGTCCTAGCTTGTTTAGCCAATTAGGTTCTGTGTTCAAACGCTCTTAGGGGCACCGATGACATCGGTAACAAGGACAAAAGGTGACATTTTGTTAGGCCAGGTTACGTTGGTTTTCATAGGAAAATAATTGAGATCTCGAGAACTAGACATTTAATGTCATCAATTGCAGGTCAATCTTTTAAAAATATACAATGATTTCTTAAACAAACATACATTAATTGTCTACCAAGTTTGACCAGTTTCTCCCAAACTAGATTGAATCTAGATGTTCACACTATGATAGCAGTTTAATCTACGACTAAGGGTATATCTACTTTGAAGAAACAGTGTACCATCAGAATATAAATATTATTTCGCATACATGAACATATAATTGATATATTTGAGCAAACCCTATTTGAAAATGTGCTACAGTGCATTTCAACTTAGAAATGCTCTTTCACATGTAAATCGATTATGTTGATGAAACAACTAATGATTTCATAAGCAAAGAAATACATTGTTGGAATTGATGTTACGACAAGTGTATTTTATCTTATCAGCAACTAATATTGGATACAACTGTCAAGTATAATGTTATCTAATTAAGGTTTACCACAGTCATCCCCAGCGGTTATAAAAGGCTGAGCGCATTATCACTAACTATCTAAATCGGATTTGGTGTATATCCTGATAAGTTATAGAAATCCATTAATTAACTGAAGGTAAATTGATAAGTTATGAAACTGTCTGCACGAATTCTAATTTTACATTTATGATCAGTGGTACCAAGATTCCAAGTTTCAAATGAAAATGTGACTTAGCAGAGACTAACGGTAATGGTAAGGTCGACCGTATTTATTTCTGTGCTTCTCATCTCCAGCTGAGTATGATGATTGTCTTACCTAAGTTGATTATTGCATTCTTACCAATCCAGTATCTGCTTAATGTTCAAATAAATCAGGATGAGTAAGAAATCATCATCATTCGAAAAATATAATACATGTCTGATATAGTTACTCGATTGTTTTAGTAATACGGGTGGCGTAAAATCACTTTAATATTCATACATCATATTGCATTTGGAGCATATTTTTGTTTTGGTGTTATCTATCTATTGCTACTTCCCTAAGAGAAATTATTTCGTATGATTAGTTGCTTGTTTTTTGGCATATACCACACAATCTAAAGTTAATGGTAAGGCCGACCGTATTTATTTCCGTGTTTCTCATCTCCCGCCAAGTATGACGATTGTCTTTCCTAAGTTGATTATTTTAGTCTTACTTATACACTATCTGCTCAATGTTCAAATAAATCAGGATAAGTAAGAAATCATCATCATTCAAAAAACTATTTAACATGTCTGATATAGTAACTTGATCCTTTTATTAATATGGGTGGCGTAAAATCACTTTAATAATCATAAATCATACTAGAATTGGAACATATATTTTCGTTTTTGTGTTATCAATCTATTGCTTCTTCCCCAACAGAAAATAATTTGTATGATTAGTTGCTTGTTTTTGTCATATACCACACAATCTTTACGCCAAAAAGCTGCACAATGCTTACAATTGTGGCCAATCTCTGGTATTTTATACTGCTGTTGGTAGTTCTTCCTTGCCACATTATTAGTGTTACTTGTGGTCAAATTCGTTACATTTTTAAGAACTCTTAAAGGATTGAAACTAGGTAGATGTTACGCTACTGGCCGTTATGGATAATAATGAAACGCATCAAAGTTACAAGGGTTTGTGGGTGGCGTAAAATCACTTTAATAATCATAAATCATACTAGAATTGGAACATATATTTTCGTTTTTGTGTTATCAATCTATTGCTTCTTCCCCAACAGAAATTAATTTGTATGATTAGTTGCTTGTTTTTTGTCATATACCACACAATCTTTACGCCAAAAAGCTGCACAAAGCTTACAATTGTGGCCAATCTCTGGTATTTTATACTGCTGTTGGTAGTTCTTCCTTGCCACATTATTAGTGTTACTTGTGGTCAAATTCGTTACATTTTTAAGAACTCTTAAAGGATTGAAACTAGGTAGATGTTACGCTACTGGCCGTTATGGATAATAATGAAACGCATCAAAGTTACAAGGGTTTGTGTCATACTGTGAGATTAAGTCATCGACCTGTTTGTCTGTCCATGCGTATTGACTTTGTTATCGGAGTGGAGTTAGTAGAGGAAGAAGCACCTTGATGGAACATAAATTGTGAATCAGTTAGTATGTACATACAGTCTAAGTAAACCTAGCCTCAATATTACCCATTTAACTCCGATATAAGGTCTAGAAAGGTCTAGTAGAGGGTCGTGTCGGCCCGCGTATCGAATTGACCAATCAGAACTCATCTTACCAAACCACAATAGTCTGCCATCGCACGTATAACGTTGGAGGGTCACAGGTCGCAGAAAGGTCTGCTGACGCAACCCTCTACTAGACCTTTCTAGACTCAATATCGGAGTGAAACGGGTAATATTGAGGCTGGGTTTACTTAGACTGTATGTGCATATTGTCTATAGGAATTTTCAACTGTATCTTACATTAGTGGTGTCTGTGTATGGTAACTGAACACTTGTAAGACAAAACTCAATGAAACTTGGTATTGTCTTGGTATCGGATCAGTCAGAATGTGAGAAATGTCTTTTGTGAACCACGAGAGCTTTCTATTTTGTGGTTGTTTCCATTGAAATGTAACCTAGAATTTCCTCGCAAGCGCAGAACTCTCAATCTTGAAAACATACATGTTACTCAATGAAATGTTTTTTGTTGGCAAATGGACATTCGTAGATGTTCCTTTTGGGGAATTGTAAATGGCTATTTTGTAGATAAGCGATTGTTTGGCCAACATGGTTACAATTGCAATTGCATGGATCATTGCAGCTGCTTACCAAACGTTTACTTAAATACTGAAAATGTGTATTTTATTGCAAAGAGTTGAAAATCTGAATCTAAATTTTCAAATTGACCCAATGCCTCTCCTGAAGAATGCCAGAAATGTATTTTGCCTTCCACAAATGATTAACAAAGTTTACTATTTGTTATGAATGCCATCGTCTTCTTTTTATTCATTTACCCACATTTTCTTAAAAATACAAAAACAATTCATGACACTTGATACCAACTGCTAAGAAATTAATCAGAAGAGATGACCAAGTTGGAAACTTCTTTTAGATTGATTTATTGGAAAAGGGCAAAATAACGCTCGTATCTCTCTAAGTAAATAGCATATCCATGTCAATACTGTAAATACGTGATGTGAGAGTCATCACGATTTCCGGACATAAACGTGAAACGTGACTAACATGGTCTTTATATTCTAGCAGGGAGATAATTTGACCCGATCATTGATACATGCTTTGCTTGGATTAGAAACAAGAAATTTGGCAAAAGAAAAGTTACTATCGTTTAGGTTTTGTATAACACATGTTCCTGAGACATAATATCTTTATGTATTTAATTTAAACTAAGTAAACTGTAATTTATATATTTTTCAAGAACTTCATGATAGTTTTGACTATTTCTGTTTAATATAGGTGTTCATGACCTTTACATGTGTCAGGAAGATGCATGCTCATGATCATCGACTTCAGGAGTTACTTAAAGTTTTTAGAAGACTATTTAAAATTTTGATAAACTCCTCACGAAGGAAAGTTCAATAACTGTGGGAATAGTTGGAAAAGAAATGAAAAAGAGGAGTGCTTAAAGGGGGTCTCCAACTTCTAATTTTTTACTTCCAGTGTTTTATTAGCGAGGCCCTCTCCGACCCTCTAGGAGCCTCGCTAATAAAACACTGGAAGTTAAAAATTAGAAGTTGGAAACCCCCTTTAATGTTAACATATTTTTGAGGCGTTGATCTCGTAAGACACTGAAAATGGTAATTTGGGCTCTCTACTGTATGTCAAGGGCCATAACTCCCAAAATTTTAATTAAATCTAGGGGGAAAAAAGGAGCACAGAATTCAACTGTGTCAACAATTAAAAACATCTAGTTTCTCAATACAAATCGTGACCTTAACCTTTGACAATTTGTACCAAAAACCATTTCAGAATCTGTTCTCCAAAGATAATATTAAAAAAATTACAGCTTTATAGCAGAAACAATTCAAGTTATTGTGTTTAAAAGGAATTTTTCAGCGATTATATATCTTGTGACCTTGACATTTGACATGAGTTCTGAAAAGCATTATTAACATTGCAATAACTCAAATCTCGTGACCTGGACCTCTGACATCCAAGGCCAAACAATCAAGGAACACTTTTTTAAAGTGCAACAAACATGCAATGATAAAAAGTGTTAATAGTTTTAAAAAAGCTTTTCGCTAAACCATTTTCAAAATCGTGAACTTGCTGTAACCTTGACCTTTGATGGAATGTAGCAAAAATCTTTTCAAAAGTGTTTACTTTTCCAAAATTTATATATACCAAGTAAGAGCTTCATAGAAAATTAGTTTCAAGTTGTTTTGTTTACAAGGAATGTTTTTGTGAAGGCTTTTTGACGAGAACCACCCTTTCCTTCTGGGAAATGGTATTTGGTGCAATTATTTTGGCCGCCATTGGAATCTGACAGAAACCAGGAATTTTGTCCTATTCGAACCCAGGTTGGATCAGCAGTTTATGACTTGAGTTAATGTAGGGAGAGAATTGTAATTTCTGGCGTTACTGTTTAATTTTTTACTTTCGGTTACTAATGTACTTGCATATTAGTGTATACAGTCTGTTTTCATTATACATTTGTGCAATGGTACATAAAGTTGGCATATATATGTGCTGATCCGATTGCTGTCTTGGCAACCTCCACTTAGATACGTCCAAAAGCGTATTGAAATGATATCGACTTGTTCATCCTCCCATGTAATTTGACTTTCATGGTTCGGGAGATAAATCTGGAGGGTCAAATTGTCGACTGTTTCAATACAATGCAGACAGCTACCATCTGTAATTAGTTCGATGTAATACAAAATCAGCTTGGTCATCAAGTACAGTTTCATACAGATCAATCACAGGAGTGATTCACTATATAGAAAGTACTTCAGCCTACTTGTTCGTGAGGACCTGGCGGTCCTTATATATTTCCGTCATGTAGATAGTGTACATCAAAATTTCTATATTATAATGTTATTAATCAAGTTTTTCCGTATTGGTCCAGTTACAGGCTAGGTCCAAGGTCTGCTGTATTGACCCGAGGCGAAGCCAAGGGCCAATACAGAAGACCGAGGATCTGTAACTCGGCCAATACGAAAAACTTGATTAATGACGTTTTTATTAAATAACTTCTTTGTAATTTACATGAACAACATTAGAGAGTTAATTTTTACCGAAATCAAAATTATCAATGAGATATAGATGAACTGTCATATATGTTGAAAGTTTTGAAGCGATATAGCTTGGGACTCGCGCCATTTGTGTGCATGCGCATGCTCAGACTTGTATTGGCCAAGTCTGCTCGTATTGGCCCTGTTTTGCTCGTATTGGCCCAGTTTTCCTGTATTGGCCCAGTTGTGGATTCGTATAGTGCAGGCCATATAAATTGTATAAGTGCCATATCATTGATAGTTAATTAATAATGTACACTAATCGACACTGTACATGCATTATTTGATTCTTATCTTGGATAAAACATTATTCCTTACACTTTCTTAGAATTAAAGAAGTTTTTAGGTTTCATCACACTTTCAAGTGAAATATTTAGAATACTGACTGAATAATTCCATATGCCAGATGATGACGTTGAAGGTAATTATGGTAATTATAACAAACTTGTATTGCCATACACAGGCTGAAAATTGCGAAAGTCGATCTCTTGATTATACTTGACTTAACTATTGAACTTCATTTCCTAATTATTTGCAATGGAAGAGACATTCGCATTTAGTTATCATGTGCGGTCCATCGAATACATGTGTCTCTGATATAAGTCATATTAATATATTCCAATTAGGATACTACTTAAAAAACGTGATAGGCACCCATCTCTGAGACAGAAAAGTGTGTGAATTTTCATTTTCGCGGATGCATGGAATTAAATCATCCATCATGTTGGAAGCAAATTTTATTAACAATTGTACAATCCACAAATTCCATTGTACAGATCTGGTCTCTTGATATTAAAACAGGAACAAATAAGATGTCATGATCATCCCTTCATTTGTAGGTTTTGATTGAATTTTTCCAATTAAGAACCTTACACGAACATGAACACACTCAGAATGCACTGTAAAATCATCTCAGAATTGACAAAATGACATTGTCAGACAGACAGATAGACACGTATGTATATAAAGGCCACGGGCTGATAATACAAAAACATAAAGTACATGCTTGTAATTATTTTACATATTTTTTTATTTCTCAATCGAGATATACATTGCATCATATAAATGTTTGTCATATCAATTGTTAGCAAGCTGCAAGCCACATTGTTGCTGTTATGCCTTTCGTATTGTGGCCTTATAATGGCAAGAAATGTATTGAATTTTGTTCGCTCTACAAATATGCTATCAATCCCTGAGTAGTTTGTGACGTGATGACATTTAGTCTTGGGAATGTTTGATAAGGTCACACTTTAAGGCTCTCATTCACCCAAAGACATAATGATTGCAATTTGAAATATCACAAGGAAAGTTGGTTTACTGAGACTCATAATAAGCAGCTAGTATATGCTATGACCTAGTGAGTAATCAGCTGTCAAACGTAGTTTTTAATACTGGTATCATTTCAGCGAGTCTTGGTTATTGGGTTTATCGGGTTTATTGGAGCATATTGATTTTTTTATCAAATGGATCTAACTCGAAAATAACATTCTATGATTTGACATTTTTAAATGACTGCTTTGTATATCAGTCTTTTGACTTCTGTTGTGGCAAATGCATTATGCACTTGTTTTGACGTCAGAATATTTTGAACCTATTTCAACAAGATATCTGAATTAATTTCTTTTGTGTGCGAAGAAACATGCCAGCCATAACAAATGTTGGACCCTTAAAGGGGCAGTAGCACGTTTTTTATAATGTTTTATTCTATATATTTCACTGATAATTGTAAGTTAATGCTAAATGCATTATTTTGACAGTGTCATTACAAAAACCAATCATCCACAGCCAGAGAACAAAGTATTAAGTTTCACATAAAATCCATTGGCGGCCATTTTGTGTGAACACCTTTAACTCATGTTGTGTAAGAAAAAGGAAACGCATGGCTAAACTTGACGTTATATATTTGAATTATCACTGCTCCATTTAGTTTAAATACATTGTCTTTCAATTGGAACCATTAGTTTTCATTTTCCTGATATCACCTTATATTCCCACTAATAACGTGCTACTGACCCTTAACCCCTTTGCAAGTAGTATATTTTGGATTACACTATCAGAGCTGAAATACGTTTGGTTTTTTTTTCGGAGCGTGTTCTTTCATGTGAATTTGAAGCCACCTCTTTAATAATAGGTAGTTTCTGTCGAATTATATTTCCAACTCAGTGGTTTGTATGTCCGTTCGTCCGTCCGTCGTCCGTAATCATTTCGTTTCCGGAGTTTCAGTCATAACTATATGACCTTACTCTAACTCTAACCTAATTTGGTATATGGTTCAGTCTCATGTGTAGATATGTCTTTTGGTTTGTTGTCAACTTCTTCAGAGTTGTAATTTTAACTGTTTCTATGAAAACATTACTTCGAATTTATTTTTCGGAACATAACGCTAAAACTATCAGACCTAGCTCGTTGAAACTTGTCATATGAATTTGTCATCTACTGATGTGTCTTTGACAATTGACTAAACACACCAACATCACAACTTGTTGCAATGTTCTTGGTTTCACATACCACATTCTATATCGAAATACACATGTCCGTTTATTCAGGTAGAGTTTTGCATCAAAGGACCCTTTAACACTAAAATACGTTATTCACTACTTACTTCTCTTTTACGATACTAATGAATAATGATAAGGACTGAATGAAGTTTTGTCAAGGTCGTCTTGATGTACTTGAAGGGAAACAAGGAACACAAATATATGTTCTTAGAACATTATAAACAACAGATTTGTCATACAGTTCATCCCATTAGGCTATCTTAAATTCTGCTTCCATAATGAAAACAAAGTATTTAAATTTTAGTAATTAGTTTTGTAGCGGATACTGCCAGAACATTTCAAAACAACCAAAACAAATATATCAACAAATCTTGCACATCATATGTACAAGAGAGAAACAACATGTAACAGGATATAAAGAGCAGCAAACAAATTATTCAACTACTTCGATTTATCAAACGAGTCCAAACATTCAACCTCGGATATCTGCTGAGTATGTAACTAAGTAAACCAGAAGAGGATGATTTGACAGAAACAGTCACTTTATATCTGAATAGTGATGCTGCGTTCAGATTCATTTAGAAGATATTTTGCAAACACGATTAATTTGACTAATTGCATTTTGGAAGTTACACTTAAATTTATATTTATATTATTGATAGGATGAAATAGGATGGGATGATCTTTGAGATTGATATCAATCCCAGTTGTTATATTTGTTGACATTTCGATTTTCTTGTTAAATTTTACTAATGGAAGTATTTACTATCAGTGCACTGCGAATGGCATGTTTATTTATTTCGTACATGTATAAGAAATCTGTTTAGCAAAACTTATTAACTTATTATTCTCATAAATAATTTGTTTTGTCTTTAGAGTGTTTCATTTATTGAAAAAATATTAAATTCATGTTATGAAACTATTTCCTAGTATGTCCATCAACTGATATTGCCATTCTTAATACATTATATACACATTAGAGCATATATATTGCATATATACAATTATGCAATGATAAGAAGAACCAAATGAACATTTAAAGATATGTTAACAATATTGTGGACGTTGAAGCTCTTACAATAATTTTTTACTACAAGATTGAACCGGACCCCCAAGCTACGGCTATAACTGTTATCGGTCAAGGTCTATCAAATTTTATTGGTATTTACCCCTCAGGGCTAGACCATGGTCAACTTCGTAGTAAATTCTGTACTCATAGTACCATATATAACCATAATGGGGCAATGAACCAACAGCCAGTTCATAAACAAGAATGGAATGAGAACGGGACAATTCTGATTCATAAAATTTCACGTCTGTCCCACGACGAAGTGGTTATCCCAGAGTTATCATCAGTGAGGCCACGTTGTTCAGTGATTTGTGTTTACAGTAAAGCATATCAATCATGTGTATGCGCTGCCCTTGTTTTATCTCTTAGACATGCCATGTGATGGCCTGAGAGATTCATAATAAAATCAGAGTAATGCTCTCAAAAACATTGCAACATGAGCTGTAAACACAACTAAACAGCGAATGTAAAGCAGTAATTAATTAACATCCATCTGGTATTGATCCTAAATGAAGAATAATTAGATTAAATGCGTAACTATTAAACATTAAAAGTTTAGTTGTGTGCATGAAATGTAAACCTCAACTTACTTCAATATTCAAATTCGACTCATCAAACCTTGATATTAACTATTCTGAATTTTTGGTCTAGTAAACGTTGAAAAGACTCACATGAGTTAATTACTACTATTGATATATGTTAGATACGGTATTCGGATATACAGATACATAAGACAAGTAAGATGATATGGTTTATAAGGTTTATAATGGTGTCTTATAAACTTAAGATTCTTTGGATATCCAACTTCTTTTTTCACAGAATCACAATTTTCCGGTATAGATCATTCTATCGTTAAAAATGCCTGTAAACGGTATAAAGATCTATACCTCGAGGAATCTTACCTCATAAAGGACACATATTAAACCATCGCAAGAGCATTCACATGTGCACACTCACACTATTGAGTCAGAACAATGAGGCCCAACAGGAAAGGGTGAGTTGGTTCAATTCATTAACGACAATATCGAAAGTTTTAGTCGTGATTTGACATCTGTATACATGATAAAACTTTGAATAAGCTTCTATAAAAGGGACTGCAAGCACTGAGCAGACACACACATGCTCTACGTACTAAGGTCAACACTACCCCGAGCCACAACTGGACTCATTACCTTTCCGTGGTGTGGTGGTTTGTGTTCTTCGGCAACCCCGAAAGCTATGCCAACGGGAGCTTGCATGCTCGTATGCATGGTAGGTCACCCAAGCTGGATGGGTAGAAGCCAGACGAAATTTGAGTCTTTCCAAAACCTGCTTTCTATCTCTCACCATGCCTTTCTTTCCGTCTTTCCCCTTATCCTTTCGACCCCTTTCTCCCTGATCTATCAAGTCTATTTTGGATCGCAACATCCACATGTTTAATAAAACTGAAATATTGTTTAAAACACTCTAAATACCAACTCACTCGCTCACTACCCCGAGCACGCACTCAGTTTGACCGGCATAAACATGTCATAAACAAACACAAACCAGATCTGCCAGTACTTTTGGAAAGCTTTTAAATGATTTTGTTTCTGTGGATAACGTTGAACAAAACATAACAGTTCATGAATGGTTTGATTATTTTAAAGAACTTCTCAATGATAAATGTCGATGACCGCTTTGGAGAATGGATCACAGATGACATTAACTTCCACAATTATCAAGAGTGTGAAGACTGCATTCAGATCATTTTTTGGGAAGTAGTGTAGATGATAGTGATATTAAAGTGTTATAAAAAGCTTAATAAATGGGAAATCGCCAGGCGGAGCTGTTATTCCTGTTTTTAAAGAAATAAGTTCATTGCTTTTGCCTTATATAAGTTGTTTTGTTAACAACGTTTTTGAGAATGGTGTGTTTTAAGATTCTTTGAATATTGTCTTCAGTATACCATCACATAAAACTGGTAATAAGAATGATCCAAATAATTACAGGGGGGTCGCTTTACTGAATACAACAAGATATATATTTACCACTGTTATAGACAATCAAATTAAATTGTGGATTTCTAGCCAACAGGTTCTATCAGAGCACTAAGCCGGTTTCAGGGAAACTTTCCTTAGCACAGCCTTGCAAATAAATACTTGCGAAAGAAGGGAGGCAAGTTCTGTTGTTTATTAGTGAAAATCCACAAAGTATTTGATTCTGTTAATAGTTAAACTCATCCAAGTCACATTAAGTGTCTGGCGGTATTCTAACCTCAGACCTCTTGATCAATTACCAAAACGCAATAACCACTTCCCCTAAGCTAATCTCATTTGACTTGTCTATATGATTTAGATTAAGCCAACTCATAGTTTGATATATTTTCTATGTTCCGCCTAACAATAGAGTGAAATGTCAGGTTTCTTTGAGATGAGCCATATCATATGTATGAATGTATTTGAGTGGGGAGATGTTTGACTCTCTGCAGATAATATGTTAAGAATGATGAACAATGTAATTACATCCCACTTGCAGTCTCAGAAACGGAACAACAGGTATACACTCTGCACATAGTATTCAACATAAGGAGGCTGTCAGTTTTGATTAGAATATGATATACGATCCAAAATAGCCACCATGCTTAGTTCGTGATTAACCTTCGGAATAAGTTGCATTAAATTCTCATCTTATTCACATAAATTGTTCGAGGATCATCATATTCAATTCACATAATCTATTTGGAGGACCAAGGTTTCGGTAGATCCAATTAATACTGAAAAGTCTTCATTTGATAAAAAAAAATTTGCTAAGGATAATGAGACATTTCAGAGCAATAAATCACGTTTAGTTCAATTTTAGTGAAGATTGATGTTTCTCCGACATAAGGTTGCAGGGAAAATAGATCTTGCTTTGGATGAATGTAATTGTATTAGTTATACCAAATGAATTGTTTCAATTTTTGAAAAACGTAATTTTCTGGGTACTTGCTTGTCGACCGTTGATACAGGTTTATGGAATAGAATTGACTGGTTACTTTAAATGTCAACTCGAGGGATTTCTCTCACCAATGAAAAAAACGTTTCTTCCTTTCTATCATGATTAGCATCGAGTGTCCAGAAAGTTACAGCCTTCTTTTATGGTTTCATCAATGATCAACATGAATATCGTCGGGGAAATAAACGTCTGCGTAATTTAAGTTATCTATAACTATATTTAACTAAAACCTTATAAGTTATTGAATATAAAGTGGTGGTGTAACCAAAGATATTGTAAAAACTTATTCACACTATTAAATCATTTCTTTCAGTATATTTCATTCTTTTCTGAATAGGAACTGCCGGAACATCTGAGCAAGAACAGTGAGTAATCTTTGCGACAGCTCCTAATGGTTTAAACATACTTATTTCAAAACATTAAAAGCTTATGTAAATGCAGCTCCGAGATACATTAGATATATTTCATTTCATTTGGATTTTGTACAATAAGAGAAGTTTATGTAAACATACAAGAATACTTTCATGATAGGCAGACCAATCCTGTTTCACTCATCTCCTAGTGATATGCTATACTGATGCAAAGTCACACGGCGTTACAGACAGACATTACATTTAATGGTGGTGAGGTGATTTGGGCTTTTCACCTCCTTCAATAGTACTTCACTTATATCACGCCTGCTAGTATCTTTGCAGGAAGAAAGAAAGCAACACTATTGTGGATTTGCATTGAAGTTAAACAGTTCTCTTCTGCAGACAAAGTTGGGGAGCCCCTGGGGAGATTCGAACCTCAGACCTCTTGTTCCGAAGCCAAACGTGTCAACTTATAGTTTGAGATTCGGTTTTTGTTTCGGCAAACAAAGGAGTAAAATGTGAAGTTGCTTGGATATGAGACATAGCAATTATAAGTACAATGTTATATATGTATGAATATGTTTATTTGGATACATATTATATTAGAATATAAGAAGAAAAAGAAATAAAATTAGCTTTAAGTAGCACAATGTCTTAAAATGTCAAAACAATATCACTCATGCTTTTTGATTGATTGATTGAATGGAATAATTGAATGAAATATGTAAACTGTAACAGGTTGTGCAATGTGAATCAAATGAAACGACATTTATGAGGTAACTCTTTTAGCTGAATTTCTGAAAAATAAATAAATGTCATTCAGTCCTACATGTTTATACACCAAATCTATATACTGAATATCTTATGTTCTGTAGAGTCTACAGGTTTGCACTGTAATTTAAAAAAAACCCACTTACATTTACCAATAAGGGTACAATATCAGAAGCCATATGATGGGACATGAATTAATCAACACATCTTATTAAAACCCTGTTGATCCTTATACCGTTTTCGAGTTACATGTCCATAAAATCTTGTATTTTGAGCATAACTAATTTGACTGACTGAGCGTTCCCTAGTTGACTGAGTTGATCGAGTAAGGCGTTGGCATTTGACGTTGAAATAACATGAAGTTCTCTCAAGAGTGATTATTGATAAGGGTGTCACAAGAGCGAATATCTTAGAAGAAAGTTAAGTCTAGAATGAAGTGACCCCCAGAATGTATCCATCACCAAACACGATTACCTTTCTGACCGTGTCTTTCAAATTATGGAGCTTGGAAGGTAAACTTGATCCAAATCCAAAGGAAAGTTTCCTCTTAGTTACAAATCTCAAACTAACGTTATGTTAATCATAAAATATCACTGTACATAAGCATGGACACTGATTTTTCAAATCAACATATCTTTATACATGTTTATTGTAATATAAAATATGATATGAAATATTATATCTTTCCTCATATGTGTATACAGATTACAATGAAAATGGTTAAGAAAACAAGTGTGTTACCATCAAATGAGCTATACCAAATTGCATGCTTGACCTGGAATACAATTCAATAAATACATGAATACTCAAATTAATATTTTCACAACAATATTGTTTTGCAAATCTCTCAGCTGAACAGGATGTACTGTTCAGGACATTTAAGCAATGACGTCATTCAGCCTGGAAAGTGACAAAGCAATTGATTGTTTGAAATATTTATTGTGACAAAGCTATGTTAATTACCAGGAGCATTTTTCACGTTCCTATATTTCTCCTCTGCACAATTTATGATTGGGCTTGCACACATCGATAGACACATGTCTTGCATTTTTTAAATTAAAAAAATATTCCGAGACATAACATACATGCTATTTAACCCTCAGCTGTTCATAAGTTGATTTTTAAAAACATCTGTCACCATAATTTTGACGCTTTTATAATTAAGGGGAACTATTTCAGTCTTATTATTGATTTATGTCACTTTTATACCACCTCAAGAGAATATTCCTTCAAATTGCCATACGTTGGCAAGCCTTCTGCAATATCACTCTTTTGAAAACATCTGTTACAAACATGTTGTTAAAGACCTCATCTTTATTGGTTTGTACCATTTGATTTCAACTTGCAATAGGTTTTGTGTTATTTTACCTGTAATAGACATAAGATTATCTCCGACTGCATTTGTCAGGTATTGATCAACCATAGATGTGATCACCTGAATACAAAGCATGGACTCGTGGAGACGGTTCTCGAAATTCAAATGGTTATTTATAAATCCGGCTTCCAACATGTGGGTCGAGTGTCTGGGACAAAATGTACACACGTCTTAATATGCTTATTTTTCTACAGTGAGAAGATGAGGATCAAGGTTTGAATGAATGGTTTAGTGAAGAAGTGACCCACATATTGGTTTGGATTCAATGTGAGTTTTAATAGTGTTGACTGTGAAGGCTGTTTCATCATTTCAGGCCTTTAAATTAATTTCTTGTTCTAGAGGGCATTATTCATACAATGATGTGGCATTATGCACGCATCAAGATTCATTTAAGAAAGACCACATATATGAAAATAACTTATATTGCCCCTGACGCCCCTTTCGTTTGCCATGCAAGAATAATACGTGTAAATCTCGATTTTCAGGAATTGTTTACATAAACTATAACCTGGCTTTGATTATAATGTATTGTTTTGTAATTTTGTTGAAGAATTTAGGGGGATTTTTTTAATTAATTTTTTTCAAAACATTTTGGGCTTCAAACCAATATCCAAGAAGAACATCATATCATTTAATTACAAATTATGCCTTTACCTCGACAAACGGCAATGAGTGAAATGAATGATTCATGCTATGTTTAGTTATGAATATATGTTTATATTTTGAGAATAACTTTACTTGTTAAAGTTAGTGGAATTGAGCATGTGATGAATTTGTAAATCTTACTAATTATTGGAATTATTAAATTTTCATTTGATGTATAACCTCAGTGTAATGTTTTATTATCAATTAATTGTAAAAAACTTGTTTTCGATAATTTGAAAGAATTAAAATACTTTTGTTCATATTTTCATCTATAAAACAATCCTTTCAAGCATTTCGTTTGGACCCTGTCCTAATCTTTGTCGTGTCCAGGATCTCCTAATGAAAAAACGAAAACAGAACCAAAATGATGTAAGGTGAATGGATTACACCTATAAGCAGCAACATCTGCACTATCTTATTGTGAGTTGCAACAATGGACCTCAAGCCAACAGGCTTTTAGAGCTTAACATATTGGACTGTTAGCTCTTTAAGCTTCAGTTGTGGAATGAGTTGATCCATTCAGGAGATGACATTAGGCGACATCAGCTGGTATACTTTACGTTAAGAGAACTTGAGTTCTCCTCCTAAGCGGTTATTGATAAATGTGTCTCAAGAGAAGAAAGTTAAGTGTAGGATTAAGTGACTCCTTGAATGTATCCATCACCAAACAAAATAACTCTCCTGGCCCTTTCTTTCATAGTATGGGGTTTTGAAGTTAACTCTGAACCAAATCGTTATAGAGAAAGTTGTTAGTTATAAATCTAATTATATGTAACAATCTTTTGATCATGAAATATCTGTACATCAGCATGGACACTGAATGTTCATACAACATATCATCAAATTTTCATATTTTTGTCTATGTATCTATAAACATGTTTTGTCAACCATGTTTATCGTAATAAAAATTATATGCTTCATTACATATATTTTCTGAATATGTGAAACGGTAAGAATTATCATAGCAACAAATATGTTTTAGAATACATAAGTGTGTTACCTTGTGTGATATTGTTGCTGCTTTTAACGGGCAACCTTTGTACTTGAAAAGACTGTGAGGATTGGCTTTGGCCTGTGAGGGTTTGTTTCGCAGATAATGGGCCTTAGTTGTACTCTGTAGATTATTAGATTGCAATCAGTATCTAGGATGCAACCAGTCTAAACTTTCATGAATCATTTTGTTAAGGTGATTTCGCTAGCGGCTCCCACCTCAGTATTAGCTGAAGAAGCACTTCTTGTCATTTCAACATGTAGTGCTTCAGTGCTCCAAGGTCGACTAAGTAGATCTAACGGATATACCCACTCCTCAAATTTAAGGTTCTTCGGTGCTCTATGGTTGTCTAAAGTCTAAAAGATCATCAACCTTAACGTATTTAAAGCTTAGAATAGTCTCCACACATTTGGAACAGCGCCTCATACCGATTCTTATTTGATGGAATTTAATATTTTATATGGATGAAAAATTTAGGTAATTGGGATACTTAACTTAAATGCAAACTTAAACCAAACGCAAATTGAAATTAGATGTCCTTACAGTTATTTTGCATTAATGTCTGTGATTGTGAAGTGATATAATAGTCTTAGAAACATATGGAATACAATCTAAAAGCATGATGTGCATTAAGTACAAAATAGTACATTATTTACTGTGTGCTAAACAAGGTATAACCATTTCAGGACAGTGAGTGAGAACTTATAGTATATATATTAAGTATATATTGTATGAAGATAGGACGAAACTTTTCCAAGTCTTGCTTGAACGCAAAAAGAACTGTAATTTCTTTATTGTCTTAATTTTCATATGAAGTATTTGTATGCAGATAGATATAGATTAGTGTTTGATAATTTGGAAGGATTATAATGTCTTTGTTCAGATTTATATTTAATATGCAATTTTAAGAATTACCGATTTGAGACATTGTCCTTACCTTTGTCGGGTCTAATTGACTTATTGGTTTATTGACGTCCTTTTCGTTATTGATTAGACGTGATCTTAGAGTGGTCATGATCTCAAGTTGTAAGCATTAAATGTCAAAACATGGTCCTATTGTTTGACAAAGGAGACAAATTTTACCCTATCGTTGAACTATGCTTCTTTCTCTTGTTAATAAGATGAATCAGTAATGATTTTGTGCTAAATTCCTTAGCTCTATTTCGCTATATTATTCTTTTTGAGGGTTGAAGTAATATTTTTAACATTAAAGTGTAAGTGTCTATCATTAAAGATCTTAGCGATACATTAACTGTACCTTTAAAAATTTGTGACCATTAGATTTGCAGAATTGGATAAAGAAAATTTCACTTGGTAAAACTCATAAAAATATTTAAAAATTATTACCTCTAAACTTAAAATACAACATTAGTAAGTTTGGTTTACTTTTTATGTTTGTATTTGTATACATTGTTGGCATCTAACCAGGGATTGACCCAAAGCATACATTTAACAGCCCTGGTTTGCATATTAAACTCTACAAAACCCATTAAATTCAAATATATTGTGGATATTCTTTTATTATATACTAGTCGTAAAAAGACTGGATGGAAATTGATGACAAACCATTGGTTTGTAGTTCAAGCAGAGTCTTGAAGACCTAAATATTGTTGCGGCAGTCCTAGTTTTAGCGTTATGACTTCTGTAGACCTAACCGTTGAAGATAGAAATACATGCACAGGGAGAAAAATGATCAGTTTTGAATTTCCAACACTGTTATTTATGATAAGTAAGTATTTAAGTGTTCAGAATATTTTTTAGAGCAAAATAAGTGAAAAAATTACTTTTTTTCACTTTTTTACCCCAAAAATGAGAAATATTAAAAATTTGCGAGAACTCTCGATCTGTATGTTATAAGACAGGTATAAACTACAATCATGCCAAATTTCATGCTTGCATCACGATGTGCACAATTCAGCTAAAAAATTGCACTTATCCGCTGTACTATAATGATAATCTAATATGTGATTCACTATAGGAACGACTCCAGATTAATCTGCTATGAGACATTGTAATTATTAATATGACACCAAGCGATTTCAATATTCATTTGAAACTTGAAAAATATGAGCAGTGAATTTATTGCAGGTTACGAATTATTTGAAACTATATAAGACATTTTTTAAACAATAGTAGTCTAAAGTCAAACCTTTTTAAATCATAAACTTTTAAGAAATGTATAACTTTGATTGTATATGTTACAGGTATATTCATAATATAATTGTTATTTCGTCAATTAAAATTGACATGTACAACATGGTCGTGTTTTATGTGCATGCGAATGGAAAAGAGTTAAAGAAATCAAGTCGATGTTATGCTTTGTGGAGACTCATCCTACGTGTACGTCGACACCTTATTTCTGCACGTATCACTCTTTGGATTAGAATAAGATATCCATTTAATTATATATGAACCTACAGGTGAGCTATATATGGGCTATATTTTCATGATACTTAGCATCGGTAAACTATATAGCTAGTGCTTTCCCTGTGTCTCGATTGCCAGACAAATTGCAATCCACGAACCACTTACCATTATCATGGGCTACTTTCCTCTCAATTGCTCTAATATTCTTCGCTTTGATCCAAGACAAGAATTTTATGATGTCTCAGAGAATGTATGATTTTTGTCTTCGAACAACAGTGTAAGGCTTTGCTCTGCTTTTGTTTAAAGAGTTAAACACCATGCTGAAATATAACTTTTAAATATATTTACAACAAAGAACCACAAAGAATCTCGGTCTCTAAGAATGAATTTAAAAAAAAACAAGATGTGTTTGTGAAACACGAATGCCCCCGGATGCATCCTGCTCGCTGTGTCAAGGTCAAATGTCATGGTGTCATCTGAAAGGTCTCATCACAAGGGATCCATATGTCAAGTATCAAAGAGCTAGCTCTGACCAATCAAAAGTTATGACCAAGGTTAAAGTTTAAAATGCTCGCTGTGTCAAGGTCAAGGTCACAAGGTCAAATGTCATGGTGTCATCTGAAAGGTCTCATCACAAGGGATCCATGTCAAGTATCAAAGAGCTAGCTCTGACAGTATAGAAACTATAACCAAGGTTAAAGTTTTCGGAAAAGGCTCGCTGTGTCAAGGTCAAGGTCACAAGGTCAAATGTCATGGTGTCATCTGAAAGGTCTCATCACAAGGGATCCATATGTCAAGTATCAAAGACCTAGCTCTGACCAATCAAAAGTTATGACCAAGGTTAAAGTTTTTGTGGACAAACGGACAGACGGACGGACAGACGGACAGGTGAAAAACAATATACCCCCGGAATCTCCGATTCGGGGGGCATAAACATTATGGTCCTACAGTGACTTTACTATGCCTTCAAGTGTCAAAACTGTAGACATACAAGCACATACTGTTTTTGGAGCAAAGCAGAAGATCATGTATAAAGAGACAAAAGGGTACACAGCACGTTAATAAAACGAAAAAGATTAGTTGTAAGAGCCTTTTATAGTTGAGATATTAACTAAAACAACAATTCGTGCAGTGTATACGTAAACTGTTTCAGTTTAATGTCCTTTCTGCGGCCGATTGGAACTTTATGTAACGAGTTGAGCATGTGCCTTAAAGAAAAAGTGGTACTATACTGATGGCATTCTCTCCCCACAGAGGCAGATCAAGTCATGTGTCTGTCAAGTCTGACGAGTTTGTCGGATAGGAAGGGAGATGCCTGATTGGAGGCAATCAAAATCAGTTGTGCAATCAGCGGCGCTGTTCTTAAATCATCATTTTGGCTACTGAAACAAGGCAAAGGCATTGTGACATGAACCACCCTTTCCATGCGAGAAGCTTTGTCATTTGATAAAGAAATTCAAATGTATTGAGATGAAAGTTTTTTCCGCCAGGGGAAACTGCCGGAACCCACGGATTTCGGCGTAATATAACAGAGGCTAAATCAACATGACTTGATCTGCCTTTGTGGGGAGAGAATGTACTGATGGAAACGAATAAGTGAACGCTTAATTACTGTTAACTTATGTCTGGCATGTTCCCTGTGTTCGAGGCGTGTGAACTTCATGCATGGCAACGTCCATTTAACCTTCAAGGAGTCAACGAATGTCAGTGTACCTTTACCATCAGAATCATGCCAAGAGCATACCTTTCTGATAGTGAGAAATGGCAGGCTAATGGGTGCATACACAGCGGTCAATCAATGGGAAACGCTTTAATGGATTTGTTTACAGAAATCAGGGGCTGTATTTAAATATTCAATGGTATACTTTCAGAATGTAAGCAATAATTAACAGTGTTGAACATTGAAAGTTAAGTATAATTTGAAACAAGTAAACACGTTTTTTTTAAACTATATAATCAAAAGTCTAACTGTTTGGAGATATAAGATATTGTAACTAAAACAATGTTTTCATCAATGCAAAGGAAAATAATCAAATAAAGTCAGTTCATCACAAAGAGTTATTTGCAGAAGAAATCGATAAATGTAGAGCTATCACCAGTTTATGACTGATGCCTATATTCTATGTTTTATATATAAAGATTGCTTTACCCCATATCATTTGTGGGTGACAGATCAGTCCTCATATAAGTATTTGTGTTATGATTTGACTTGAAGTTTGTTAGTTCTTTTTAAGTGCCGATGTTTTTTCAAGAACGTTGCGTAGGCCTTGATGGTTTGGTAAATGAGAATGTATAACCTTAAAATTCACTCTTATATTTTTAACAAATGATTGATTCAGTGTTTAATTGTTCTAAAGCAATAATATCACGTCAAACTTGTCATTAACTTTACGTATGATAATTACAAAGCTATGTGCAGGGTCATATAAGACATATTTTGAAAAATTACAACATTCCCCTTTAAAATAATCAAGTAGTGTTCATTTTCTTGTCGAAACTCATCCTACGTCAACACTTTATTTTAGACATGCCACTCTTTCATGAGATATAAATATCATTATATATATGATCCTGTAGGTGAGCTACATGTATGTATGTATGGGATGTATTTACATGTTGCTTAGCATCGGCAAACAATTGCTTTTCCCTGTAATGGCGATCTTGATTGTCAGACAAATTGCAATCAAGAAACCACTTACCACCTTCCTCCCAATTGTGCTCTACTATTCTTAGCATAGACCCCAGATAAGTGTTGTGTTGTTGTTAGTGTACAATTTTTGTCTTCAAACAAGGGTGTAATACTTTGCTTCGCTTTCATATAAAAAGTTAACCACTCCAAGCTTTACCCCCACTGTAGAACACCGCGCATATTTTTATATATATTATCTACATAAAAAAACGGCAAGCGCAGAATAATATTAAGTATATCCCTTTACTATCATTGAATGAAATAGTATACAGACAGCATTACTTATGTTACCAATGATTATTTTAAAGGATTTATGCAATGAAATGTTTTGAAAATGATGTTTTATTTGACAAAAGACAAATTCATAAAACTATACAGAAAATGTTTTTAAATACATGTACAACACTGTTTGTTTAAACTTATTTAAAGTACTTAACGTTTCGCAAGTATGTGTAATGAAAAATTAAACCTAATAGACAATTCCTCCATGATGTTATTATAACATTTTTTATGTTGACATTCTTCATTTCTCTTATGACTTATGCATAATTAAAGGTTAAGATTAAAGACAGAGATTTTAAGAATGAACCAAACATTTTGTATTAAAGTCTGCATCATGAAAAAAATGTTATTTCGTTAAAGAAATGAAGTATGAGGTACATTTGTTATGCATGAACGATCACTAAACCATCAAGTGACAAAACTGTAACAATCACATATTATTATATGAGCGTAATTTTACAGCAATCCGATTGGTCGAAAATCGGTCACGTGACAGTCGACAGAAAGTGATATTGACTTGACCCCCGTGACCCCGAGTCCGACCAAAAGTGATATACATATTCAAAAGTGACTTGAGTTACTAAAAATACAGACGATGACGTAAAAACGTTGTTTCATGACGTCATGCTATTGTTATCATGACGCCATGCTATTGTTATCATGAGGTCATGCTATTGTAATCATGACGTCATTGACCCGTCCTTGCCAACAATCGATCAGAAATGCCGATCATACCTGTAGACTGGTGAATTCGGTCAATACCTGTTTTTGTAGACCCGAGGAAACGAATATTTACCTCGGACTTTCTCCTCGCTCAATATTGTTATCATATTTACAAAATCACATGCTATCTTTCGTGCAAGTAAAAGGTGGTTATTTGATATACATCTCTCTCAGTGATAGCATTTTACAGTTGAGATATTAAATTTGCACAAAAAAATTTAGTTTTATAGGGAAACTGTTTTAAATTATTTTTCTTTTCGAGACCAAAAGTAAGTTGCCTTGCTAAGGTGCCTTGAACAAAAAGTGATATCATAATCCCCAATCTCTAAAAGGAGATAATCCATGAGCAAAATGTTAGAGAAAGCAAGCGTCTATATGTGTAATAACTCATAATGTTTCATTCTCATTTCAGTTATTAGAAGCGCAGAAAGAAGGACCAATTCCTTCACAGCTTTAACAATCTGACAGCTCAATTTACACATAAATCAATTGACTGGAATGAGAATCCATTTCAATATCAGTAGTGCATATATTGTTATCATGGCAGCAGATATAATGTGTTAATTTGCAGTTTCAAAGACAAGTGATTCACTTGGTTAATGATAGAAGTTTAAATCATACAATTGTCCAATCCTTTGGCTTATGAAGCAGATCTCATTCGAAGGTACTCCTTTTTCATTCCATTAGTCATCACGGGTTGTAAATTTATACTGTCAGATGACCAATTCAACATAGTTTAAGAACATCCATTTATGGGAAACATCATTATTCTTCACATGTGCCATTAGAAGTAGAACGAATCTACGTGACATCATTAACATATACTTATTTACAAGCACATACAATGTTCTAAGGAAAATGTTCAGAGATTCAGACATAACGTTTTCTTTGCCTAAGTAGAGGTTCCACGGGGGGGGGGGGGGATGTCATGGATAGCCACCTCATGATCATGTTGTTCACATACCAAGTGTCTTAAAGGATTCTTTCTCAAAAACAACTCTTTATTAAACTTAAAACAAATATGAAGTTACACTCTTTAAACTAATGCTTTTGTATTTGATGTACATTCATACCATATACCAATATTGCTTGACTTAATATTGAAAGATAATATGTAACATTTTAAATTGATATCTTTTGTAGGAATAATTGCAAATTTTATATTTCCACCATGTATTTGATATTTTAATCGTTTTATGTTTTTCAGGAGAAGCATTTATATAGTCATTTGCTGCCTGTTTGCTTATCCTTTTTCACTATTGTATATATATTATTCT
The DNA here is from genome assembly GCA_916613615.1 of Steromphala cineraria. Classification (NCBI taxonomy): domain Eukaryota; kingdom Metazoa; phylum Mollusca; class Gastropoda; order Trochida; family Trochidae; genus Steromphala; species Steromphala cineraria. Next base: position 23,711,386 of record OU744736.1, on the reverse strand, counting down.
GAATGTTGTTTGTTTTGTATATGTTTTATCGAAATAAAATACTGTTTAAATCATATCTTAAAACGTTTGTGTATCACAGAACACTTTACCATGATTAACACTCTATCAAATCCTCTATCGGTCATCAACTTTAGTCTAAAAGCTTAATTCGTGACTCTTAAGATTGGCTTCTTCTGACTGTCAATTTGATTGATGAGTTATTAAACTGAGGAAACACCCTCTGTTAGTTAAGAGATTAGAATAGTAGAACGAATACAGTATCACACTCACTAGTGTGGGCATGCACTCACAGCATGGTTTATCTTTATTCGAATTCTGTTGCTTATGTATAAATTTTTAAAACAAGGACATATTCACAGCATATAAATGCATTAAATGACTCTTTTTTTAAGGTGAATGTTATGATCAAAAAAGAATTTTTGAACTCAATGTCATTAAAACTTGTGGAATATATTTATATATATGTATCTAAATATCTCTTTCAATCTAACATTTCTCAATTGGCGCAATCATAACGGCTGTTTTCCTATTTCCATTACCTAAGCTTGAAGCAACTGTGCTAGAAATAGAGTCAATTACTGTCCCATCAATCATCATATTTTTTGATATTTTCGCCTCATTCAAAAACATATGTGACTTTGTGAATCCGTTTTTCCAGATTATTGAACTTTGTGAGACATGTTCTATACACCTAAAAATATCAACTCCCAAAATTTTACATCGCTTTGTTCTCTTTTCTGAATGATAGATAAGGAGAGCAATGTTACTTTTCACATCCTAATTTAAAATCGTATTGGAGTGTCCAAAAAGCTGCACCACTGTAAGATCTAAAATAAGGTTATGCCATACACTTCAGAAAAAAATCTTAATAAAAATGTTTATTTAAAGAATAGTCGTTGTCTAGATTACCAAAATTACCTATCATCATCGCCAAATGACAGAAGTCGTCCGTGTGTAAAGAAATATATATATATACATGTAGATATGCATACGTGAGAAACATGCATGTCAGAGTGTTCTTTGTTTACCATTGGAGACTGCAAAACATTTCTATAAATAACACACCACCCGAACCAGCGCAAGCAATATAGTGCAATAAAATTCAATGTTGTAATTGAAAAATATCATATCGAAATCACAATAGTTTGAGTTAATTATGAACGGCACATACATAAGATGCGCAGTAACAGTGTAAAGTACTGAATGTTTAAATTTTCTTGTATATACGTTAATGTGAATGATTTAAGACATTGTTCTTTCTCTCCTTGTAATCAAATGTTGGTTTACATAATAAAATAATTGAGTATGATGATATGCTTGCTGATTTAATAATAGTTTTCCAAATAACCACTTAAGCCAGAATAAATTCAATCAAAAGAATTGGCATCAATTCAAAGTGTTTGTGAACAATCATGATAACATTCTCACATTGAACCCTTTACATGTACATGTACCTACTTTTACTTTTGTGAGTAAACTAATTGTACACTGCTGTTGTTTTATACAACTGATATTTGCTATTATGTAATCAACCAGTGCATAATTGTGCCATAAAAAAATCATGGCCGAAAAACATGGGGCGAATCATAAACCAAACATTCTGATCGGACAAACTCTGAAAAATAACACTGACCTCTCTTGTTTTCTTTTCTTTAAGCGAGTGTAGTACTTAGCTTACCGGATTTATTTTTTTATTTTTTTTATTTTTTTTTACACCTCGCCTCCTTCTCATGTCCAAAACCTTATTTATTAAGCTCTTGTTTGATATTATTAATTTATTTCCTGCTTTTTGTTAAAAGGCACACAACTTTAGTTTATCAACGAAAGGGCAAATTTCCAGGGATTAGCAATCGTTCCACTTTTTTATTTTTACCTTCCTTCTCTCCTTTCCTCTTATTCTCTCTCTTACTATCTCCTATCAATTCCTTCTCACTATCTCTCTATTCTCTCTATCATTGTCTACTCTCTCACTCTCTCATGCACACCCACACTCAGATTTACATATACACTAAACTTAAACCATGAATAATGTAAGTATTTTATCTATGAATGCCAGGGGCCTCCAGTCAGATCCCGTGAAGCGTAGAGATGTATTTAATTTCCTTAGAAAAAGAAAATCATCCATTGTATTTCTTCAAGAAACACATAGTACTCCGGAAAATGAACAGCCATGGGCATCTGAATGGGGTTATAGATGTTTTTTCTCACATGGAACCAGTAACAGTGCGGGGACATTGATATTGATTAAAAACAATTTTGAGTATGAAGTTCATGAAATTATATCAGATGATAGTGGCCGCTTTGTTATATTAGATATCACAGTAGAAAACATGAGGTTCTCGATAACGAATATATATGGTCCAAACAAGGATTCGCCTGATTTTTTTCAACATCTCTTCTCGGAATTAGAACAATTACCCGGGAGTATCATTTGGGGTGGAGACTGGAACGTAGTACAAGATTATTATTTAGATACCTATAACATTAAACACAGGAATAATATTGGGGCATTTGAGAAAATTAAGGAAATAAAACATAAACTTGGGTTGGTTGATCCTTGGAGAATTTTTAACCCCGATAAGCAGCAATATACATGGCGACAAAGTAAGGACATTAAACAAAGTAGACTTGATTATTTCCTAGTCTCTGAAGAAGTTATGTCCCTTGTTAAACGTACTTCCATTGATATCAGCTACAGGTCGGATCATTCCATCATTTCACTCGAGCTTGCGCTAAGTCAAATTGAACGTGGACCAGGATATTGGAAGTTCAATTCGTCTCTACTCTATGACAGTGATTATGTTGATATAGTCAAACAAACTATACACGATACCGTATCTGAATATAGAATTTCAGGAGATGTAAACGATTCTGAAACTATTGAACTTTCTGTCAATGACCAATTATTTTTTGAAATACTCAAAATGAACATTAGAACCAAAACAATTAGCTATTCGACTCAACGTAAAAAAACAAACGGAAAAGGAGGAAAAAAACCTAGAACGGGAAATATATGAAATGGAAGCAAGATTTTCTACTCTAAGTAAGGCTGAAAATAATGATTTATGTTTGAAAAAAGACAAACTTGAACAAATCAGAACTACTAAGATAAAGGGCATAATTTTTCGTAGCAAGGCGAGATGGTACGAGGAAGGTGAAAAAAATACTGAATATTTTATGAACTTGGAAAAGAGAAATTACATCAATAAAAACATGAGTGAATTGATAACGCCAAACTCAGTTCTCATGAAAAAAGATGAAATATTAAAAGAATCTTCTGATTTTTATAGTAAACTGTATAGAAGTAAACATGACCGTGATTGGCAAAATGAATTGGATTTCTTTACCAATATTAATGTGAAGCTTACAAATGAGAAACGTGCATTCTGTGAAACTGAACTTACGCTTGATGAATGTGCAAGAGCTTTAAAAAATATGAAAAATAGAAAAAGTCCTGGTTCAGACGGGTTTACTGCAGAATTCTATAAATTTTTCTGGAAGGACCTTGGTAATTTTCTCTGGCGATCCATCACGTACTCATACGAAAATGGGATGTTGTCAGATTTTCAAAGACAGGGCATAATAACCTGTATACCAAAAGATTCTCGCGACAGACGATATTTAAAGAATTGGCGACCGATTAGTCTTTTGAACGTTGACTATAAAATTGTATCTGCCGCCATTGCTTCGCGACTTAAAGATGTTCTTCCTGATATAATAAACGAAACACAAACTGGTTTTCTAAAGAATAGATTTATTGGGGAAAACACCAGAATACTATATGATTTAATGCACTATTGCGAGGAAAATGAAATACCTGGACTTCTGGTCGCAATTGATTATGAGAAAGCGTTCGACACAGTTGAGTGGGACTTTATTGATAAGACTCTGGAAGCTTTTAACTTTGGCCCCGCTCTCAGAAATTGGGTAAAACTTTTTCAAAAGAATAGCTGCAGCTCTATTATTAATTCTGGTACATTATCAAGCTTTTTCGGTTTGGGACGTGGTTGTCGACAAGGCGACCCGGTAGCACCATACCTCTTTATCGCATGTGTTGAATTATTAGCTATTGCAATTAGATCCAACAAGGATATTAAGGGCATAAAGATAAAGGGTATGGACTATCTTATTTTCCAGTACGCTGATGATACCAATTTTACCCTTGATGGATCCGAAAAAGGATTATCAGAACTTATTTATGTTATCAAAAAGTTTGCCACTGTCTCTGGCTTAAATCTTAATACAGATAAAACCATAGCGATTTGGTTTGGCTCACGGCGCAACTCCAATGAACAACTTTGTCCACACATACCACTTCGCTGGTCAAAAGAACCATTCAAAATTCTTGGAATAACTTTCTCTACTAATTTAAATGAAATGATTTCACTAAACTTCGAACAACAACTTTCAAAAGTCAGAAAAGTACTTTTTTCATGGTCAAATAGATCCTTAACTCTTAGAGGAAGAATTATGATTATCAAGTCTCAGATTATCCCCCTTTTTACCCACCTTTTCATGGCGCTTCCCAACCCACCTAAACTCTTCTTTAAACGTTTGAATTCAATCCTCTTTAAGTTTGTTTGGGGAGGGAAACGCGATAAAATTAAACGCAACATGTTAATAAATGAGTATGCAAAAGGGGGGCTGAAAATGATAGATATCATATCCTTTTGTAATTATATGAAGATAAAATGGATAAAAAGACTATCCACTGGAAACGGACTATGCCACCACTTAGGCTTTATATCATTATCACCATTTGGAGACATTTATCTGTTTAATTTCCAAAGAGAAAGACTTCTATTATACGCCAAACATGTGAAAAACGCCTTGTACTGTACTTACAAGTTTCACGTGTTTAAACAGGAACGATATTTTAATTATTGAAGATTTTTCAATTCTACCAATTCTTAATTTCATTCCATTTGATGATATAACTTTGTTCGTCTCTTGGTACAAGAACGGAATGACATGTTTTCGGAATATCATCTCTAACACTGGTAATTTTAAAACTTTTGAAGTGCTAAAACAGGCGTTTAATCTTGATCACACCTACTTACTTTACTTTAGATTTATCAAATACATACCTAAAAACTACCTCGACTTAATTAAGGCTGCAACCCATATAGGTGAAGTAGTCAAAACACAAGAAACATTATTTACACAAATATGTAACTCGGCGGACTGTAAATTTGTCTATTCACAGCTGTGCGCAAATAAAACAGTACCATTAGACAACCTTCGTTTAAAGTGGGAATCAAAACTGAGTACTGCTTTATCAGATAATTATCTTCCTGACTGTTTTGCAATGATAAATGAAACAACATTAGAAACTAAAGCTAGAAATTTCCAGTACAAGCTATTGCACAGAATAATATCAACGAAATCTTTTCTTTGCAAAATAGGTGTAAATCAAGACAATCTTTGTGCATTATGTGGTAGAGAAATTGAAACACTTGAGCACTTATTCTTCCACTGTGAGAAAACTCAACTGCTTATCTATCAATTAGAAAATTGGTACAACCTCAAGATGGACACACACCTCACTATAGACATCAAAGCATTTCTACTGGGGGACCCAACGGCAAACATATTAATAAACCACATTTTTATTTTAACAAAAGAATATATAAATAAAACACGATTTGGCTCTACTGACTTAAATGTCAATCAGCTTATAGCTTTTATAAAATACCATTACCATTTGGAGAAACATATTTTCTCGGATGAAGACACTGACTTTCAAAGAAAATGGTCCGGACTATTTTAACGTAATAAACTGAGTACCCATCTTTATACACCCTCTCACATTGCACCACTATCCTTTCTTTTCCTATTCTTACCCCTTCTTTTTTTGTTTTTTTGTTTTGTTACATTTTGTAATAAAAAAAAAAAGAAATGTAAAAAAAAAAAAAAAAAAAAAAAAAAAAAAAAAAAAACATTCTGATCGATTCTCCTCTTTACCATAAGTACCAAAGGTCTTTTGAAGAACTGTCAGTGGTCCAAAGTTCGCAATCAAAGTTTTGGCTTAAATCACAGCTACATCGGACAAATATCAATCAATCTATCATGACATTATAGTGTAGTAATAAGTGTCGACTTATTTTTACAAAGGATGCAAGATTAAACCAAAACATTGATATGGATGACAATTTCTTCGTTGATTTCACATTACGTTTCTGGGCTAGCTCTTGCCCCTTCTTCAGATGCAAAACTTTCTTTGAAATTTACTATACAGTATAATTGTTTCCATATACTAGTACAAAGGATATACGTTTACATCAATTATATTTTTGCTTTCATTTTGTTTCTTTTGACCCTTTTTTTTAAAATAATAAGACCAATCTGTTCACATTCTCTCCCCACAGAGGCAGATCAAGCCATGTTGATTTAGCCTCTGTTCTATCAGGCCGTAATCCGAGGGTTCCAGCAGTTTCCCCTGGCGAAAAAAACTTTCATTTGAATTTCTTTATCAAATGACAAGGCTCATATCACAATGCCTTTGTCTTGTTTCAGTAGCCAAAATTATGATTTAAGAACAGCGTCGCTGATTGCTAAGTTTGATTGCCTCCAATCAGGCATCTCCCATTCAATCCCACATACTCGCCATAATATAACAGAGAATAAATCAACATGACTTGATCTGCCTCTGTGGGGAGAGAATGGTCTGTTCAATGCTATTTTAGGTACTTGAAGAACATAATGCACTCAGAGCATTCGTAAAGATTAGCTCTGTTCTTTGAACTACTAGTAAGTTGACTCAATGCTTCACAGATAATGGGCCCTGGTTCAAAGATGACTCCTCGGATTATCAGAGTGCGGTCAGTAGGATTTACAATGAAAGCAGCTTGAGCTAGCATAGATCATATTGTTAAGATATTTTCTCGCGAGGCCCATCTTTGGGATTATGTTAAGCAGCATTTCCTTTCTATTCAATTACCAGTGCTTCAATGTCACCATCAAATCGATTAACTCACTCAATAAGCCCATGTGTTTCTTGTTAGCCTTAGCATTGAATCTATATCAAGGCCAATAAAATCTTACATTTTGAAAATTTGATATGTTAGGTTATCAGACATAAGATATAATGACAATTGTCAGTGTGTTTTCAAACAAATGACTTTCAAAACTTCATGATGCTAGGTTTCGTGGTTCAAAATAGTGTTACATCATGCTTACTTGCTTTTACTCCACTGTCGAAAAATACAATCTTACTTTTGAACTATATTTTGTCTATATCACAATTCAATTTTAAGGAAAATTCCCAATCCTTTGTTCGATCATGCTTGTTAGTCTATGGATGCATTGCTGTAGATACTTGTAAACATCCCTTGATATTGACAAGTTCCCCCGCCTCAGATATCCCTTAGTGTTTGATATGCAGATATACTTTTGAATCTACGTATTTTCAACATTATAGCAGGGATGAAAATAACAGGATCACGAAAACTTGCTGTGGTGTAAAGAACATTCATTGATGATGTAATCAATACTCTTGTTTTAACACCCTGAAACGTTTATACAATAATAATTAAACATAACCAATATGCATACTTTCACCATTCACACATAAATACATACACATACATCGTTATGTTAGGAACATTTTCTTTTGGCGTTAGAGAAACCAATACTTCATCACAGATATAAGTGATATATGAATGATACGGCAAATCAAAAAGTTATGTATCACTGAATTAGTATGTCACACACGCAATATTCGCAGTATGTACTTGTATACAGAACATATATCTTAAAGTCTACAATGATAATTACATTAACAAAGTAATTATACTCAAAGGAAAAAATGAAGTAACAGTAATGATAAAACATAGCTTAAATCATATGATAACATAATACATTTTATACGCACTTTAACCAAATACTTACCCCTAGCGAGGATGTGTTCCTCAGGGGCTACACAACTTTGCCGGGACACTACGCCAATGTACACATATTCTTACCTATCTACAGAAAATAGTGAACAGTGAGAGATGTGAAATTTGTACTTATTATTATTTAAGAATATTCATCAAATACATTTACATACCAACACTTTAGATATAAGATAACATTTATGATATAAAGGATAAGACTTATGTAAAAAAATATTTAATGTAAGAAACTAACCTTTATACGTTTTCTGTCTTGTCAGTGTTGTGACTTAGTGATTTGTGAGGTGCAAGCTACATGAACTAATCATGCATGAGAAAATAGACAATAGAGACAATAGACAATAGAGAATAGACTGACTGAAGCAATACCCCTACTGGTGAAATAGACTAGTCCTTTTCACAGCTGCTACTAAGTGCTAATCGCGACCACGTAGGTCAGTACATTCAGTTTCCAGGTACGCATTTTAACAGCTGGGTGGACTGAGTGCAAAGTGGATGAAGTGCCTTGCCCAGGGACACAACCCAGGACGAAACCCAAGTCACAAATTTTTGGCGTCTCCACCGGGATTCGAACCCGGGCCTGGATTCGAACCCGGGCCTTAGAGGCCAGCATGCTAACCACTACACCACTGTGCTCCATTGATACATTGTCTGGTTAATACTAATCTATTTCAATATTACAATGGCTCATCTCAGTTTTAAAACGTAAAGAGAAGATAATAAAAGCGCAGACAAACTCAGTGTTCTTCTAACAGTGATAGAAACAGCCTTGTTTGTAATTAGTTTATCTAAAGACGCAATGACGGTCTAAACTGGGCAAAAAAAGAAACGCATCACTAAAATCAACTTTTCAAATTGCAATAATTTAGCAATTTATGTTTTAAATCGATTAAATTTGATTCATTATCATCAGTTCTAGTCAATACAACAATGTGATGCGCTCGAACGCATCTTATGATGTTTTGTCGCCAAAATTATGCACCTTGAGAAAAAAAGCGCCGAAATTTGCATGGAAAAAAATCTGTAAGCATGTTGCACGTAAAACTTCGGATATTACACCCTGGTAATAGTGGGTATAAAAGCAAATCAGTCCCATTGCGATTCAAACTCAGCTTTTTCCTTCATGCGACCTGCAAAATGCCACGACTTAACGAGGAAATCCGAAACCGAGCAATTGGTCGTTTGGAACGCAGAGAAAGCCATCGTTTAGTTTCAAGACACTTCAACGTGAGTCACAACACGATTTCAAGTCTATGGCAGCGCTACAGACTGTACAACTCCGCCCGAGACCGACCAAGATCAGGACGACTAAGCGTGACCACTCCTGCGCAGGACCACTACATCAGGATCTTCCATCTGCGTTATAGAACTGTAAGTGCTACTCACACCGCCGACAACGTTCTTGGACTTTGCAGAGTCTCGGCGGAGAAGATTAGAAATCGCCTACGAGAACAGAGATGAAATCCTCATTCGCCACCGACGTTAAAAGGGAAATATTTCAGCAAGGCAGCGCGAGACCACACGCAGCACGTCTTAATATTGACTATTGCGCAAACACCAATGTGACTGTTCTCCCATGGCCATCAAAATGCCCAGATCTCAATCCAATTGAGCATATGTGGGATCTGTTGGACCGACGTCTACGACGGCGTCAGCAGCAACCACGTACACGACAGCAGATGATGTATGCATTGTAGTATGAGTGGTGAAGGATTCCTCAACATCAGATTCGCTGCCTCATTCAGTCTATGCCACGGAGATGCAGAGCAGTGCTCCATGCTCGAGGGGGTAACACTAGGTACTGACTTTGACTACTACTATCACAGACGACGGCGTTCTATGAGGCAGTCGATTACACCAGTGTCTTCAGAATTCACATGTTAAACACTGTGCCAAATTTTGTCCATTTACAGGCATTCGTTATTCGGTAATTTTATGTTAAAGAATGTATAAATAAAACTGATAATTTCTGTGATGCGTTTCTTTTTTTGCCCAGTGTATAATACTTGCCATATGTGGAACTGGATGTCAATGTTATCACTGGAAGAACGTGATACAAGAGCCATCAGGATATCCGTCGTTAGCATAAGATGTGACAAAATGTGGTCCTTGTCTCCAGGAATTTGACCTTTTTGAAACATGCTCCAATTAAAATTCTTAGTTCTTGTGCACTACACACTAACTATAATTTTGTCAGCGTGACAAATGCGTCCATAATACCTACGAACTACAAAGATGTGATACAAATTGAAACATAAAAGAAAATTGTTTTTGTAACCTCTGTTATTTTCATCATCATCTTAAAGATATCTGCAAAACAGTGTCTTAGAAAATGTCCCATGAATAGGGAAAATTCTGTTTACTGTCTATTTGAGATCTTTCTCTTCGTTACAGAAATTACGTGCCATTGCATATCCGTAGTTCTAGGTTATTGAACTTCAAGTGACATGTACTGTATCCCAAGATTACTCCATTATCCTATAAATATCAATGTTCTTTTGGAAAATCAATAGTTTTTACTGAACTCTTTGTGGCTCAATATCTTCGATATTTTAATACATTTATGTAATAATTTCAATAAGAGAGCAGCATCACGTCATACATTAATTTTCCAAATTGTATTTGGGTTTCTGTTTTGCCAAATGTTGTCTGCACATCGATTAGAAGGTCGCGAATAATAGACACCAAGACAGAGAATTAATACTATAAATTATGCAAAAATGCATATTAACCTGTTATATTATAAATCCTTTGTACTCATTTCTTTGCCTGCTATTAAAACATGAAATAATTGAGTAGATATGTCTTTCAAAAATGAAAATAATTTTATACAACCAAAATATAATCATTATACTGATAATTTCTGATCAAGAGAAGTTTTTTTCCAAAATGATTCAGTAGACATATTGTTCTATAACTTCCTATCTGTCTTCATGTTCATGCTCTATCATCTTTGTAAAAATTGTAAATCATTCTTGTTCCTCGTCCTTTTCTTAATGAAAATGTGTTTAAATTTTAAAAAAACAGACAAACTGCTATTGGAAAGAGGTATCACATCTTTCTGTTAGGTGGCCCAATGACTGTACATTTAGGAACTGTAAGATACATTGTAGATAGATTGCACACGTAAGATACATACATACATACATACAGTGAGAGTTCTGGATGGCGGTACATGCAGGAGGTTATTCTGGGAGGATCTGAGGTTTCGGCTGGGTTGATAGGTTTGCATGAGGTCTTGGAGATATTCTGGAGCTTGATGGTTGAGCCATTTGAACACTAGAAGAAGACGTTTAAACTGTATTCTAAATCCGATACGAAACCAGTGTAGTTTCTGTAAAACAGGTGTGATGTGTTCATGACGCTTTGTGCCAGAGACTACACGAGCTAGTTCTGGACCCTCTGCAGGGATTGAATGCAGTGGGATGGCAAACCATACAAGAGGGCAATGCAATAGTCCATACATGATAGCACATATGCATGTACTAGGGTCAAAGCAACATCTACAGTGATGTATTTCCTGATGAGGCTGATATTGCGTATATGGAAATAGGCTCTCTTGCAGACCATCTTGATGTGTGATTCAAAGGACATTGTGGTATCAAAACAAGATTATCAGGACGACCTGTCATGGAGGTCAATATAAGATCCACAGTATGAACAGATATGGAACTGTTGATTTGATTCTTTTTAGATTGTTAGTACACAAACCCTCATTCCTTGCATCTAGTGAGATAAAACCGCAATGAAGTATGTGTCAACCTGAAACTAGTAGAAACATGATCTTTCTGTACAATGAATCTGATTTTATTAGCTCATCTGGCGTGTAAGGCCCGATGGGCTAATGGCATGGCATGGCCATCCGTCTGTCCGTCCGTAAACTTTGTGGAATTTCATCGTCTTCTCCAGAACCATAAGGCTTAGAAAGCTGAAACTTGTGTACAGACTCCTTGGCTAGTGAGGATTATAAATTGTAGCTTTGGGCGCCCTGTGACCCCTAATAAGGGCCACATATGTCACGCCCTAAAAACCTATTTTAATCTTCTTCTCCAGAACCATGAGGCCTAGAAAGCTGAAACTTTGTGTACAGACTCCTTGACTAGTGAGGATGATGAATTGTAGCTTTATAATACTAATAATATAGGCAACAGGAACGTCCTCCAAATCTATTTTCATCTTCTCAAGTAGAAGGCCTAGAAAACTGAAACTTGTTGCCTATCCTATATACAGTGTTTAAAATATTGTCTGTCAGCCAGTCCTTGAACTGGCTACTTTTTGGTCAGGACTGGTAACTTTTCAATTTTGTTTTTAAATTTTCAGGACAGGCTAGATTTCCAATCTATTTTATACACTGCTATATACTTAATTTTATTATTGGTGACCCTGTGGCCTCTACAAAGGGGGAATCACATTGGCCACAATCTACATCATAGTTGATGATGAAGCCTGATGAGCTACAGAGCCAATGTCTCTTTTTTTATGTTGAAGTTGCCTTTATCAAATAAAATGTTCACATTATGAAATACTGACTGATGGTAAAATTGTCGGTGTAGCAACAATGGTATAGTAGATTTAATCTCAACATGCCTTTACTAAACTAAAGTTTTTATTTTGGTTAGAGAAGTATATCAAGCTTGTATATGCGAAATACACCAGACTCATATTTTGATATATTAATGTAATTACCATTAGATGTTCGCGTCATACACTTGATGTCAACAATAGTTTTCATTCCAATTTGTTTTCACACATTTATTGTTTTATAAGAAAACATCTGCATAAATCAATTCTATTCATGTCGTTTGTTGACCATTTTGGCCATTAAGATACGTTAAACGTGATGCCTTAGTTGTTGTTTAAGGTACTTGAGACATTTTATGCACTTAAATTGTCTGTAGTGGTTAGCAGTATTCTTGGAAATGAATGTAATTTATATTAGTTTTTCATATATAATAGGTCAATTTATACATTTCGATTATCAGATTGTGGATCAGAAGGATCGACTTTGACACTTGATTACTTTGGTAACGTGGTAACGTGATAACTTAATACCTAGTGCTTCAGTGCTTCTATGTCATAGTAAGAGTTGACACATCACAAGACACGATAATCACAATCACTATTTCTCTCCAATCTCCAAACAATTTTCGATGATCTTGGATTGTGTATGTTTGGGAAATTTCAAATCTTTAAAAGCATCTTCTGGCTAAAATCAGTTGTTAAAAGTAAATGAAAAGATATCTTTCAGCAAACATGGATATCAACAATTGAATCCTCCTAGCAACTATTCATGTATTCTTTGTGATTTAGATGATATTTGTGATCAATTTCTTTTCTTATTTTCATGTCCGAAATTAGAATTAGAAAGAAATAAGTAAATTCACAAATATTTTTACACTAGATCAAAATGAACACTCGTTTTAATACCAACAAGCTAGGAACTAGAATGTTTTTTTTATCATTTTGTAAAATCATTATGTCCTATTTTAAGAAATAACATATTTAACCTTAAAATGGTACGTCAGCTTTTTATTGTATTGTAATGTATCATGTATCATTGTGTATATATTCTTGTACCTCTTGTGTTGCAGTCTGCAGCCTGAGTGTAATAAAGTTCAGTTCAGTTAAGCAACATGATACGTACATGTAAGAAACGTACATGTCATCAAACAATGCTTGTCAAAAATATTTTGATTTATATGTTACTCGATCTTAATCGGTAAAATGTTTCTCTGGGCCTATGTACATCGTATATATGTTCTTGTCAAGGAAGGTTATGTAGTAAATCTGGTAAAAGTAAACTTGCATTTAGTTGTTGCCTCGTTACATGGAATATATGCTCTTATTACGAAGGATTTGTAATAGATCCGGTATATTTACGTGTCATGACTTTTGAAATGTGACTGTACTAATGTTGGGACAGTAAATGCCTCCGTTGAAACTTCTTCTTTACCATTGCGCCTTATTAATGCTACTATTCCAATGAAAGTGATCTCAACAAGTCTTATAATTAGCAACATTTATGTAACATACTCCAATTCGTCAATGTATCGTATCGCTGTCTTGAAATACAACACATTATTTGGATTTTTAAGATTTTATTTGTATTTGGTTGTATTGAATGAGACAGACTATAGCTCACATGAAAATCAGTATACTTCAAATAACTTGGAACAAATTTGGAATTTCTGTTCAAATGTCTGCTAAAAAATGCATAGAATGTATTTCATAACATACCCAAAATCACTATGTGGATCACGTGAAATCAGAAACAAGTAAGTACCATAATTAATATAAATGCGGATATAGCTTCATTCAACGTAGTCGATTCCAAACGATCATACACCACTTGGGAAGATTGCTCTTAACTTGTGTTTAATGTCTAATAAGAAATAAGGAATTCCAATTTAATCGATTAATCACTATCTTCAACGTTAATTTTGTATTATCCTTGTTGTAGTTTCCACAAAATAGTGATAACAAAATGTGATACTTTCAAGAACCATGTAATATTTATGCAATCATTTGAAAATAAATTATAATAATAATGATAAAAGGCACCTATAAAATAAGTGACTTTCGTAAATGACAAAGTGGAGTCTGCAAAAACAGGTAGCTTGACATACAACATCTATGTATGGTTGATAATGAAATCAAACTGAAATTGTATTGTTTTCGCATACTATGATAAAAAACGAGAGGCTTACATTAATGCTATATAATTAGTCCCGACAGTCACAAATAAACATCACTGTTTGGTAAGCGCATTAACAATAACGAATGAAATCTTATTATATGTATATATATATATAACATACTTTACTGTTGCTATCATCAAACATGATATATAAGCTTAGTGACACACAAAGCTGTCACGAAGAGTCCCTTATGTAAGTCTTCCATCGAAAGTAAATAATCATCTTATGTCAATGTTATTTGTTCAAAATGTAGGAATTTCCGAAAAGCTTTTTTAGTGAGATGCACAAAGAGTATCTAGGGTGATTGACGATAGCTGTCAAATTACTCACGCCTACCAATTCTTCCTTACTTGGACAACAGAGAAGTGAATCTTGCTGCTCAGCTTTGAAAGAGAAGGCGAGGAGCCTCAGAGATGATGATTCAGATGAAGACTTGATTTGCAAAAGGTTATGTAAAGGTGACATGAAACAACAGCTTTGCTGTTAATACTGTCTTTGAATCGTGATTGATGGCTTTCATAGTTGTGGTGGCGTTTTATAACTGCCAGAAAGGTTAAGTGTCTTTAAACAATACTGTTTTAAAAATCTTAATCGTTAACAAAAGGAATTTTCTTTATGTTATTTCCCCTTTATTAGATATGAAACATAAATCGACTGAGACAACATACTGTATTTGTCTTGGATCAATCCGACCAGGCAGAATTATGCAGAAAGTCAAATAAAACATAATCAAAGGGTCTGTTTTAGACAATAGCTCTTAGAATCAGAATCTGCTCATAGATGTCAAGAATTGTCAGATCTTCAACTTTGCTTTGATAAAAGTGGTATTGAAAGAAAGATAATATTTCTTTAGAAATAATGCAACATTTAGTGAGAATTCAATAGTATCAATTGCACAACAAATTTGTTTTTTTTTTGTTTGTTCTATATATCCCTCATTCTCATGAAGAACTCATGAACTGAGACATCATACATATTTGTCTTGGATCAATTGAAAGATGATAACAGCAAAACCAAGAGGAAAGTTGCCAATATATAAGTAAATGGTGGGTTGATTGAAATTTGTCTTGATATCAAATATCCTTGCCCGGGAAGATCACTAAGCAGTATGAGAAATTGAACATGTTCATATATCACATATAATATACCTTAAAACAACCAGCGTCATAAGCGATTTCAAAATCTAACGACTCAAGAAAAACCTAGATATGACAAGTATTATATTTCAAAATGTCTTTGTCAAATCATTGTTCACTGTTTCACTGCACAAACGGACATTTGTTAATACACATCTAAAGTCTTTTACTGACATTGAATTAATAATAAACATTCTGTTGGATTTTCAAACTTTTAAAAGAAATGTGTAAACGATTTAAGAAACTCTGATTTTACCAAGAAGCATTTAGAATGGATTTATATTTTATCTTTTGGTTGAAATATATATTCAATGTTTTACTCTCCGGAAATCGTGATCACTTCAATACCATGTATTCTTTGGACACCCAATTCTATCGAATATAATCAGACAATATTAACATTTCATTTAGGGCAATCAGACTGAGGATTTTACAAAGTGTGTTCAAACTATCACACATAAATTATCTTAATGTATTACCAATATTCATACAAAGTATTGATTTTAAGCAATGACAAGAAAGATTTTATTTCAATTTCTTAACTCGCCCAAGGGTCGGGCACCATTGACCTAACTGAAGATAATACAACCAAATGCTCCTCAAGAATCCCCGATTGAACATGTTTATCATATGACTAATACTCTAAACACATGCGCAAAGACATTTAGCATTTCATAAAAAACTATTCTGCCTTTAATTGATTTTACAGTATATGTTCAGCTGGTAAATATTCCTAAACTGTTGTATGCTTCGTTATAGAATGATGAGTTTTAACCCTTATGATGCGGGGCGCGTGATATTTCCGGGCCAAATATAAAATGGCACGTAAGCCCTCTTGGCGAAATCCGGAGTCAGGACTCTAACTTTCACGATAAGGCAAAAATTGACTGCAAGCAGTTTTGGCGGCTCCCGGATGGCTCGTTATTATTTTCCGCGCCTCGCTAAACGCCGTTGTTTATGAAAATTGGTTTAACTGGCGCAGACAGCGAGCTCCATGAAAACAGGTATTTTCTCTGTTGAATTGTTGACAAAACACATGCTTTCGCGCTTGATATTTCACTAACCAAATGGCGCGCTCTAACACATGATATATCAATGGAAAGAGAATAAAATTGTCTTCAATTTGGTGTAAAATTTGTATACACGCAGTTGCAAATAATTGTACTATAAAGGCCGCAAAAGGCCGCAAAAGCAGACAAAATGTGTTCTTTTGCGCTTGATATTTCACTAACCAAGTGGCGCGCTCTACAACATAATATATTGATGGAAAGAGAATAAAATTGTCTTCAATTTGGTGTATAATTTGTATATATGCAGTTGCAAATAATTGTACTAAAAAATATTTAAAAGTTTTCGAATTTCGTGCATGATATTTCAATAACAAAGTGGCGCGCTTTAAAACATGATATATCGATGGAAAGAGAATAAAATTGCCTTCAATTTGGTGTATAATTTGTATATGCGCAGTTGCGAATAATTGTACTATAAAGGCCGCAAAAGGCAGCAAAGGCCACAAACGCAGACAAAATGTGTTCTTTTGCGCTTGATATTTCACTAACCAAGTGGCGCGCTCTACCACATGATATATCGATGGAACAAGGACCCTATATACGAGGACCAGCAACTTTAGTCAGCTTATTACTATTTCTACTAATTGACCTAATTTACCTAGGCCTCGTCATGGTCCAACGCACACGGGACTGGGTACAGTCCGAGCGCTTCAATTATCAGCGCACGGCTACCGAGTAACCAGTGATATCATACCGACTTTAGCCGGCATCGTTCGATAATCTCCGTAAGCCCGGAAATTGAGAAGAGTGACCTCCCTTGATTGATTTGTTGTAACAACATATACTTCCGACTCGGCGTCTTCACAGAGATGGGATTTCGTATGGAGAGATGGTGAAATGATGAATTTTAGTACCTGTATCGTTCACAAAATCAATGTAACTTATTTTGTTCATTAATCATTATATATTGTATCCCCAAGTTATGTTTATTAACAGAGTGTCCATTTTGGGACTATCATGTCTATAATAGAAAAGTATGGCTTTTGGTGCTTTTGTTTAACCGACTGCCCACATAGAATAGTAAAAAAAGCACATAAGATGTTGGTTAATTTAGATAACAATAGATCTTCAAATCATCAATATGTATGATGCTGTTTAGTCAGGGATTTGGTTAAGTATGGATCAGCCAGTTTTATTCCCACAAAGACTAAAAAATGTTGCTGTAAATATGTTTTATCTAACTTGGGAAGGTATCCTACAAAATATCTCAAGATACACATTACATAAGGAACATAGATATTTTCTAATTTGAAGAAGGTGAAGATCAAGTTTATTAAGATTGAAAACAAATGAAGGAAGGATGTTTAATATTGGTTATTGTTTAAAGGGGCAGTAGCACGTTTTTAGGGGGTATATAGGTTGATGTGACGAAAATGAAAATTAATGGTTCCAATTGAAAGACAATGCATTTAAACTAAATGGAGCAGTAATAATTCAAACATATAACGTAAAGTTAAGTCATGCGATTCCTTTTTCTTACACAAAATGAATTAAAGGTGTTCACACAAAAATGGCCGCCAATGGATTTTAGGTGAATCTTCATACTTTGTTCTCTGACTATGGATTCTTGACTTGTGTAATGAGATTTTTGACACTGTCAAAATGATACATTTAGCATTAACTAACAATTATCAGTGACAAATTCAAAATATAAAATTATCCAAAAACGTGCTACTGCCCCTTTTAAGATAATATGTCCTCTCTAATACCGACTATAGTTTAGACCTTGAAAAGGAGAGCCACTTCTATACTGTGGGAAAACTCTTTTTTCAATTTTTAAAATATCTTTTCAATAAATATCCTGAAAACAGAAATGAAGCAATGATGCTTAATTTATGTAAATATGTGATTAAAAACCTGAAAAGAAGGCAATCGTTTATCCAGTTATAATCTTTGTAAATATTGTATAAGTTTTGAAATGTACAATATAATATGATTAACACTATTAACTTGTCTATACATGTACATGAATGTCAATGAATGATATGAACTGAATAAAACATTAAGAAGGAAGTTATGCTTTTGTTTATTATTTTTACCAGAAAAAAGGAAAAATCATTTACACTGTGGCACTATCTCTATGGACTTTCATGCTAGGTCAGAGACAAAATGTAAGATGTATGTATTTCCCTGCTTCGGTATAGCTTTATAGGTTTCATAGATTTAACTTTCGTCATATAATCCTATTCAAATCTTGCCATTAGAAACAAGAACACTTTAAACTTCATGCAGCCATAATTTCTAAAACTTTGATCCTGGTGAGCTTCTTTTATCTATATAAATCTGGTGGTAAATTTGATAGAATTAGAAAATGGTTTTCAGCAACCTTAAATGGAAATATGTACTTAAAGCTGAAATGAGTTTTCTTAAAACTGCGAAATTTCAAACAAAAACCTTTTTATGACTCAATTATCATGTAACAGTTACAATTGCTCGTATATACATGTAAAAAAATCAAACTTTTTAACTTGCTTCTCTACACCCGAAAATCATTAAACCAATCATTTGCACATGTTGTAAAAAAAATTCCAAACTTGCTTCTCTACACCCATTATTCATTCAACTTTAATTTCATGTTATTGACATAATTGTTTATGCTTTAAATAAAAAAGTTTTAAGAGTTAAACTAACAGCATCCGGTCAGATCTCGATTTCATAGAATGCAGGCAAAATGGCTGACCCAGTAAATTTCAACTCCAGTAACAATCGCTCGTACATGTTGTAAAATTTTTTTTCAAACTTTCACTTGCTTCTCTACACCCATAATTCATTTAACTTCATTTGTTGTCCATCGAAAATATTTTAGATGCTAAAATTAAAAAGTTTTTAGAGTTAAACTAAAGACTTCCGGGCTGAAGCCAGTCTCGTCTCAACATAATTACCATACTTGTTTACAATGGTCAGCTGGTTCTCAATTCGCTTTACCAAGGCACTTATGCGCAATGACAGTGCCCAGTCGCCTTGTGCGTTGGACCGTGACGAGGGACAGCTCGGGCTCGACGGGCTCAAAGTTACGGGTCCTTCTGTATTTAGGGTCCTTGGATGGAAAGAGAATAAAATTGTCTTCAATTTGGTGTATAATTTGTATACACGCAGTTGCAAATAATTGTACTATAAAGGCAGCAAAAGGCCGCAAAAGCAGACAAAATGTGTTCTTTTGCGCTTGATATTTAACTAACCAAGTGGCGCGCTCTACCACGATATATCGATGGAAAGAGAATAAAATTGTCTCCAATTTGGTGTATAATTTGTATATACGCAGTTGCAAATAATTGTACTATAAAGATTGCAAAAGGCCGCAAAAGCAGACAAAATGTGTTCTTTTGCGCTTGATATTTCACTCACCAAGTGGCGCGCTCTACAACATGATATATCGATGGAAAGAGAATAAAATTGCCTTCAATTTGGTATATGATTTGTATATGCGAACATGCAAATAATTGTACTATAAAGGCCGCAAAAAAGGGTTTTGCGCTTGATATTTCACTAACAAAGTGGCGCGCTATAAAGCAAGATATATCGATGGAAAGAGAATAAAAATGCCTTCAATTTGGTATATGATATGTATATGCGCAAAGAGAAATAAAGATGCAAGAAGCCCCGCAAAATGTTTTTAAGGTCTTTTTGACATTAACAATTTTTTCCGGTTTTCGCCATGACGTAATGGGAAACTTGTCCCATTACCAAACTTATTTGATCGGGTTGCGATGACGTCAGAGGTTCCGGGCATTTACCCTTAGCGCCCAAACTATCACAATCAATATGAGGTTTAGTGAAATTCAAAAACTATTTCCGGTGTTATTCCGAAGTCTGGAACATTTTCCTTATATGTCGGGCGAGGGTGTTCCATTCGGGAACAACCAATTTCATGGGTAACGTTGCCCAGTACCTCGGGTTTCCAGAACACAAAGTCCGAGAGATTGCTTTCGGGCTTGATATTTCACTAACCAAGCGGCGCGCTCTAACACATGATATATCGATGGAAAGAGGATGAAGGTGCCTTCATTTTGGCATATCATTTGTATGTCCGCCCATGCAAATAAGTATACTATAAGGCCGCAAAAGTATGTACTTTCGCGCTAGATATTTCACTAACCAAGTGGCGAGCTCTAACACACGATATATCGATGAAAAGAGAATAAAATTTCCATCATTTTGGTATATCATATGTATATGCGCAAAGAGAAATAAAGATGCAAGAAGCCCCGCAAAATGTGTTGATGTCTTTTTTTGACATCGGCAATTTTGTTCGGGTTTCGCCGTGACGTTGTGGCGGTTAGGTCCGTGGAACCTATCAAAAGTTGCAAAACTTTTGTAATCCACAACTGACAATCAGAGCTTCCCTGACGTAGATGGTTGTTACGTTCGCGACTTGCCAACTCTTCGCCTAGGAAGTCAGAAGAAAGTCCAGATTTTCAACCTTGGGGGAGTCGTATGGAAAAAGAATCGGGGTAAGCCGGGACAGTCATAAAACGTCCAAATATGTGAATTTTACCATTGCCTTTGGTGCCGTTGGCGCTGATGGTGTGATAGTTTCAAATACTTTTGAATGACGGCAAAAGTATGCCCATGAAGCTCACACTGGTTTTCTCTGTAAAATGCTCCTGAGTTGTTCTTTCTTGCACATGTCTAAATCTGTTTCAATCTATTACGGATGATATAGAAGAAGACGAGATTTAGAGGAAGGAGGCCGAGGACTCGGAATTATGGGGGGCCGTATGCTTCAGATGACGAGTTCTCTTCCAAAGTCCATGCTGATGAAACTTCTGATATTGAAACTACTGATAATAACTTTCACGATAAGGCAAAAATTGACTGCAAGCAGTTTTTGCGGCTCCCGGATTGCTCGTTATTATTTTCCGCGCCTCGCTAAACGCCGTTGTTTATGAAAATTGGTTTAACTGGCGCAGACAGCGAGCTCCATGAAAACAGGTATTTTCTCTGTTGAATTGTTGACAAAACACATGCTTTCGCGCTTGATATTTCACTAACCAAATGGCGCGCTCTAACACATGATATATCAATGGAAAGAGAATAAAATTGTCTTCAATTTGGTGTAAAATTTGTATACACGCAGTTGCAAATAATTGTACTATAAAGGCCGCAAAAGGCCGCAAAAGCAGACAAAATGTGTTCTTTTGCGCTTGATATTTCACTAACCAAGTGGCGCGCTCTACAACATAATATATTGATGGAAAGAGAATAAAATTGTCTTCAATTTGGTGTATAATTTGTATATATGCAGTTGCAAATAATTGTACTAAAAAATATTTAAAAGTTTTCGAATTTCGTGCATGATATTTCAATAACAAAGTGGCGCGCTTTAAAACATGATATATCGATGGAAAGAGAATAAAATTGCCTTCAATTTGGTGTATAATTTGTATATGCGCAGTTGCGAATAATTGTACTATAAAAACCGCAAAAGGCAGCAAAGGCCACAAACGCAGACAAAATGTGTTCTTTTGCGCTTGATATTTCACTAACCAAGTGGCGCGCTCTACCACATGATATATCGATGGAACAAGGACCCTATATACGAGGACCAGCAACTTTAGTCAGCTTATTACTATTTCTACTAATTGACCTAATTTACCTAGGCCTCGTCATGGTCCAACGCACACGGGACTGGGTACAGTCCGAGCGCTTCAATTATCAGCGCACGGCTACCGAGTAACCAGTGATATCATACCGACTTTAGCCGGCATCGTTCGATAATCTCCGTAAGCCCGGAAATTGAGAAGAGTGACCTCCCTTGATTGATTTGTTGTAACAACATATACTTCCGACTCGGCGTTTTCACAGAGATGGGATTTCGTATGGAGAGATGGTGAAATGATGAATTTTAGTACCTGTATCGTTCACAAAATCAATGTAACTTATTTTGTTCATTAATCATTATATATTGTATCCCCAAGTTATGTTTATTAACAGAGTGTCCATTTTGGGACTATCATGTCTATAATAGAAAAGTATGGCTTTTGGTGCTTTTGTTTAACCGACTGCCCACATAGAATAGTAAAAAAAGCACATAAGATGTTGGTTAATTTAGATAACAATAGATCTTCAAATCATCAATATGTATGATGCTGTTTAGTCAGGGATTTGGTTAAGTATGGATCAGCCAGTTTTATTCCCACAAAGACTCAAAAATGTTGCTGTAAATATGTTTTATCTAACTTGGGAAGGTATCCTACAAAATATCTCAAGATACACATTACATAAGGAACATAGATATTTTCTAATTTGAAGAAGGTGAAGATCAAGTTTATTAAGATTGAAAACAAATGAAGGAAGGATGTTTAATATTGGTTATTGTTTAAAGGGGCAGTAGCACGTTTTTAGGGGGTATATAGGTTGATGTGACGAAAATGAAAATTAATGGTTCCAATTGAAAGACAATGCATTTAAACTAAATGGAGCAGTAATAATTCAAACATATAACGTAAAGTTAAGTCATGCGATTCCTTTTTCTTACACAAAATGAATTAAAGGTGTTCACACAAAAATGGCCGCCAATGGATTTTAGGTGAATCTTCATACTTTGTTCTCTGACTATGGATTCTTGACTTGTGTAATGAGATTTTTGACACTGTCAAAATGATACATTTAGCATTAACTAACAATTATCAGTGACAAATTCAAAATATAAAATTATCCAAAAACGTGCTACTGCCCCTTTTAAGATAATATGTCCTCTCTAATACCGACTATAGTTTAGACCTTGAAAAGGAGAGCCACTTCTATACTGTGGGAAAACTCTTTTTTCAATTTTTTAAATATCTTTTCAATAAATATCCTGAAAACAGAAATGAAGCAATGATGCTTAATTTATGTAAATATGTGATTAAAAACCTGAAAAGAAGGCAATCGTTTATCCAGTTATAATCTTTGTAAATATTGTATAAGTTTTGAAATGTACAATATAATATGATTAACACTATTAACTTGTCTATACATGTACATGAATGTCAATGAATGATATGAACTGAATAAAACATTAAGAAGAAAGTTATGCTTTTGTTTATTATTTTTACCAGAAAAAAGGAAAAATCATTTACACTGTGGCACTATCTCTATGGACTTTCATGCTAGGTCAGAGACAAAATGTAAGATGTATGTATTTCCCTGCTTCGGTATAGCTTTATAGGTTTCATAGATTTAACTTTCGTCATATAATCCTATTCAAATCTTGCCATTAGAAACAAGAACACTTTAAACATCATGCAGCCATAATTTCTAAAACTTTGATCCTGGTGAGCTTCTTTTATCTATATAAATCTGGTGGTAAATTTGATAGAATTAGAAAATGGTTTTCAGCAACCTTAAATGGAAATATGTACTTAAAGCTGAAATGAGTTTTCTTAAAACTGCGAAATTTCAAACAAAAACCTTTTTATGACTCAATTATCATGTAACAGTTACAATTGCTCGTATATACATGTAAAAAAATCAAACTTTTTAACTTGCTTCTCTACACCCGAAAATCATTAAACCAATCATTTGCACATGTTGTAAAAAAAATTCCAAACTTGCTTCTCTACACCCATTATTCATTCAACTTTAATTTCATGTTATTGACATAATTGTTTATGCTTTAAATAAAAAAGTTTTAAGAGTTAAACTAACAGCATCCGGTCAGATCTCGATTTCATAGAATGCAGGCAAAATGGCTGACCCAGTAAATTTCAACTCCAGTTACAATCGCTCGTACATGTTGTAAAAAAAATTTTCAAACTTTTAACTTGCTTCTCTACACCCATTATTCATTCAACTTTAATTGCATGTTATTGACATAATTGTTTATGCTTTAAATAAAAAGTTTTTAGAGTTAAACTAACGGCATCCGGTCATATCTCGATATTATAGATTGCAGGCAAAATGGCTGACCCGGTAAATTTCAACTCCAGTTACAATCGCTCGTACATGTTGTAAACAAAATTTTCAAACTTTTAACTTGCTTCTCTACACCCATTATTCATTCAACTTTAATTGCATGTTATTGACATAATTGTTTATGCTTTAAATAAAAAGTTTTTAGAGTTAAACTAACGGCATCCAGTCACATCTCGCTCGATATTATAGATTGCAGGCAAAATGGCTGACCCGGTAAATTTCGACTCCAGTTACAATCGCTCGTACATGTTGTAAAATTTTTTTTCAAACTTTTAACTTGCTTCTCTACACCCATTATTTATTCAACTTTAATTGCATGTTATTGACATAATTGTTTATGCTTTAAATAAAAAGTTTTTAAAGTTAAACTAACGGCATCCGGTCACATCTCGCTCGATATTATAGATTGCAGGCAAAATGGCAGACCCGGTAAATTTCAACTCCAGTAACAATCGCTCGTACATGTTGTAAAATTTTTTTTCAAACTTTCACTTGCTTATCTACACCCATAATTCATTTAACTTCATTTGTTGTCCATCGAAAATATTTTAGATGCTAAAATTAAAAAGTTTTTAGAGTTAAACTAAAGACTTCCGGGCTGAAGCCAGTCTCGTCTCAACATAATTACCATACTTGTTTACAATGGTCAGCTGGTTCTCAATTCGCTTTACCAAGGCACTTATGCGCAATGACAGTGCCCAGTCGCCTTGTGCGTTGGACCGTGACGAGGGACAGCTCGGGCTCGACGGGCTCAAAGTTACGGGTCCTTCTGTATTTAGGGTCCTTGGATGGAAAGAGAATAAAATTGTCTTCAATTTGGTGTATAATTTGTATACACGCAGTTGCAAATAATTGTACTATAAAGGCAGCAAAAGGCCGCAAAAGCAGACAAAATGTGTTCTTTTGCGCTTGATATTTAACTAACCAAGTGGCGCGCTCTACCACGATATATCGATGGAAAGAGAATAAAATTGTCTCCAATTTGGTGTATAATTTGTATATACGCAGTTGCAAATAATTGTACTATAAAGATCGCAAAAGGCCGCAAAAGCAGACAAAATGTGTTCTTTTGCGCTTGATATTTCACTCACCAAGTGGCGCGCTCTACAACATGATATATCGATGGAAAGAGAATAAAATTGCCTTCAATTTGGTATATGATTTGTATATGCGAACATGCAAATAATTGTACTATAAAGGCCGCAAAAAAAGGGTTTTGCGCTTGATATTTCACTAACAAAGTGGCGCGCTATAAAGCAAGATATATCGATGGAAAGAGAATAAAAATGCCTTCAATTTGGTATATGATATGTATATGCGCAAAGAGAAATAAAGATGCAAGAAGCCCCGCAAAATGTTTTTAAGGTCTTTTTGACATTAACAATTTTTTCCGGTTTTCGCCATGACGTAATGGGAAACTTGTCCCATTACCAAACTTACTTGATCGGGTTGCGATGACGTCAGAGGTTCCGGGCATTTACCCTTAGCGCCCAAACTATCACAATCAATATGAGGTTTAGTGAAATTCAAAAACTATTTCCGGTGTTATTCCGAAGTCTGGAACATTTTCCTTATATGTCGGGCGAGGGTGTTCCATTCGGGAACAACCAATTTCATGGGTAACGTTGCCCAGTACCTCGGGTTTCCAGAACACAAAGTCCGAGAGATTGCTTTCGGGCTTGATATTTCACTAACCAAGCGGCGCGCTCTAACACATGATATATCGATGGAAAGAGGATGAAGGTGCCTTCATTTTGGCATATCATTTGTATGTCCGCCCATGCAAATAAGTATACTATAAGGCCGCAAAAGTATGTACTTTCGCGCTAGATATTTCACTAACCAAGTGGCGAGCTCTAACACACGATATATCGATGAAAAGAGAATAAAATTTCCATCATTTTGGTATATCATATGTATATGCGCAAAGAGAAATAAAGATGCAAGAAGCCCCGCAAAATGTGTTGATGTCTTTTTTGGACATCGGCAATTTTGTTCGGGTTTCGCCGTGACGTTGTGGCGGTTAGGTCCGTGGAACCTATCAAAAGTTGCAAAACTTTTGTAATCCACAACTGACAATCAGAGCTTCCCTGACGTAGATGGTTGTTACGTTCGCGACTTGCCAACTCTTCGCCTAGGAAGTCAGAAGAAAGTCCAGATTTTCAACCTTGGGGGAGTCGTATGGAAAAAGAATCGGGGTAAGCCGGGACAGTCATAAAACGTCCAAATATGTGAATTTTACCATTGCCTTTGGTGCCGTTGGCGCCGATGGTGTGATAGTTTCAAATACTTTTGAATGACAGCAAAAGAATGCCCATGAAGCTCACACTGGTTTTCTCTGTAAAATGCTCCTGAGTTGTTCTTTCTTGCACATGTCTAAATCTGTTTCAATCTATTACAGATGATATAGAAGAAGACGAGATTTAGAGGAAGGAGGCCGAGGACTCGGAATTATGGGGGGCCGTATGCTTCAGATGACGAGTTCTCTTCCAAAGTCCATGCTGATGAAACTTCTGATATTGAAACTACTGATAATAGTGACGGGGATAGTGATAGTGATGGATTGGTATCGGACATGGACAGTGATCCAGATATAAGAGACATTGCAAGACGTAAACTAGCTGCTACTGCTGGTGGTCCTTCCACAGATGAGTTCGTTGACTTGGATGATCAAGACAGTGACACAGAAACATCTGATACAGCGGAGGGGGATTTCACGGCAAACTGGAAGGACGGGCCGAGGCCAGGTGGACGTGTTGATATGCCTTTTACGGGAAAGACTGGGCTGGGACAGTTCAAAGAATTGCCTGAGCAACCAAAACCTATTGACTATTTCGAAATGTTCTTTCAAGAAGATGATTACGGATTGATGGCAACGGAAACCAATAGATACTTTCACCAAGAATGCGACAACGAGGTCCTCCCGCCCCGGTCGAGAATGCGCCATACGAATGCTGAGGAAATGAAAGTATTTGTAGCGTTGACTATTGCCATGTCCTTAGTTGTACAGAAGAACTTTTCAGAGTATTGGTCGACCAGTGATGTTACCTCGACGCCTTTCTTCCCAAAGTGTATGCCTAGAGACAGGTTTTGGTTGTTGCTCACGTTCCTTCAGCACAATGCCAGGACGAAACACACCTCAGTTTTCCCCACTCAATAAACTTGGCATATTGTATAACCGCATCATACATCGGTTCTCAAGAGTTTACATACCGCATCAACATATCTCTATTGATGAGGGATTGGTGCCTTGGAAAGGCAACCTCAGCTTCAAGGTTTACAAACCGAAGAAGTATGGGATAAAGGCTTACATGTTGTGCGACTCGCAAAATGGATATGTCTGTAAATTCAAACTCTACACTGGAAGAACCAACGAAGTTTCTATAGGTGGGAAAACGTATGATTTGGTCATGGATTTGGTCAAAGATTACTCTTGCAAAGCATATCATGTTTACATGGACAATTTTTATTCGTCAGTGACATTGTACATAAATCTGTGGAAGTGTGGTTTCGGTGCGACGGGGACGTTGAGAGGTAATAGGAGCGGAATCCCAGTAAAACTGAAGACGAAAGCGAAGAAAGCAGTGAAAGGTTCTATGTTGCAGCAACACAACAAAGAACTTCTGATCGTCAGGTATGAGGACAGAAAATCAGTCTTGCTTATGTCCACTGTTGAGGACACGGAAGATGTCGAGTCGGGAAGGAAGAACAGGGTGACTGGAGAACCAAATACAAAACCTCGAGCTCGTATCATGCATGAATACAACAAGTACATGGGAGGCGTCGACCGCGCCGGTCAGATGTTGTCGTTCACACCGTTCAAAATGAAAACTCTAAAGTGGTGGAAGCGTGTGTGGTTTCATATCCTCAACGTTGCTCTTTTGAATGCCTACGTTCTGTACAAAGAACTCTCCAAAGATAGAAGTTTGAAGACTAACTGAGAATTCAGAAAAGAAATAGTTCAACACATTATAACCTTTGCGGACACAGAGAAGGTTGCAAGTCTCGGCAGACGTCCCCGGGGTCGGCGATGTACGACCGACGATAGTATTGTACGCCTTCATGGTCGTCACTTTCTGTCAAAGAACGAGCCTGTAGGAAGAAAGAAGAATTTGTCACGTACCTGTGTTATATGTTCTAAAGCCAGACGTGAAATCATCCGACGTGGAGCGGAAGCTGCCAACCAGCCAGTTTGAAAGAAGAAAAGAGTAGGAAGAAAATCTTCTTTCGAGTGTCTAGACTGCAATGTTGCTCTGTGTGTAGAACCACGTTTCCGACTATACCATACATCACAAGATTACTGTAAAGCCTACATCAGTCTGTTAGAGAAGGAAGACGACGATGGGGATGAAGATAATTGAAGAAAGAAAAAAGAAGTAGAAGTGTGGATTGTACTCTAGACCTAGTTAGGTCCTAAAAGGCAGTTATTCGCACCTTTGAAGGTGATTATTGTTATATTTATATTTTTGTTGAATATATTGTACAAGTATTTCTAAAAATAATTTTTTCTCTTTTTTATTTCGTAAAAGAGACAGAGAAAGTCAATGTGAGCTGTCCGTGGAAGTTCAACTGAAGCCGCATCATGAACCCCCACCCCTTCTTTGGCACTATATAATTTTGGAAGGGGGTGGGGAATTTTCAAATCATTTACATCATTGTAAAGAGCGAAGAACGAGCTTCAATCCAATGTGTCATTTGTAAATGCGCACGAAAAACTAAAGAAACTGCAAGCGCTGCGACATCTGTCGGAAATATCAAACCTTTTCTCAAAATTGATTGGGGTTACCCACCTTGCGGCATTCATATCTCACGAAACGTTGGAGATAATTTTTTTTGTTTTTCACCATTTTGTAGAGGAGAAAATTGTCTTCATTTCAATGTATCATTTGTCTATGCGCGCACAATGATAAAGAAGCGGCAGCGATGCGCGGAATAAATGACATCGTCCACCCGCGCTACTTGTGCGCCGGTGTTCGCTAATTGAACTTGTATTTAACTCGCGCACCTTGCGGCACTCATACCTCACGAACCATTAGATATAATTTTATGATTTTTATATCAACTTGTAGAGAAAAGAATGGTCTTTATTTCCATGTATCAAATGTCTATGCGCGGACAGGAATAAAGAAGCGGCAAGCGAAATATAAGACATCGTTCACACGCGCTAGTTGCGCTCCGTCTATCGCTAATATAACTTGCATTTACCTCGCGCACCTTGCGGCATTCATATCTCACGAACCATTGGAGATAATTTTATAATTTTTATATCAACTTGTAGAGAAAAGAATTGTTTTTATTTCCATGTATCATTTGTCTATGCGCGCACAGAAATGAAGAAGCGGCGTTTGCTAATTGAACTTGTATTTAACTCGCGCACCTTGCGGCATTCATATCTCACGAACCATTTGAGATAATTCTATCATTTTCACATCATTGTGTAGTGAAAAGAATTGTCTTTATTTCCATGTATCATATGTCTATGCGCGCACAAAAATAAAGAAGCGGCAAGCGGAAATAAAGACTTTCTTTTGATGACTGTGGGAAAAAAAATATGAGGCGCATCGTAAGGTTTTTTTATACATTTATAAAGAGGCACAGTGTATCTAGAAGTCCATATAAAATGAATTATTGTGTGTGCATAAATAAACATTTTACAAGGCTCTAAATAAAAATCTGGGATCCGCGAAATAGATACACCAATTGTTGTAAAAGGCACGGGACTTGCTACATTAAATTATTCAGTGAGCGGTGCAATCAGGATATAACGGTGGCTGGCACCGGACAAAACAATGTTGCCAAGTGGGCTAGTAGAGCAAAAATATATGGCCGCTTCGTAAGGGTTAACTAAGGGTTAAAAGGATAACTAATGTTTAAACTGTGAACGAAACACCTACCTTTTTTATCTGCAATTTCAGGTGTTTATGTTAGTTAATTAAAAGTATAAATAAAATCTTCTGCAATGCAGGTGTGGAAAATTTTTCCAGTTATCAGTATCAAATATCGAATGTCATCGCCATTTAAAATCTGACAGCTGGACAGATTTGGTGCAAACAATATGTACGAAATTATATGTTCCTTGCTCATGATGCTGAGGATAATTTTATATATCATGAATTCGGGTGAATTCATCCCCTTCACAACCTTAGAGCAATGTAGAGCTACATGTTGATTTACAAGAAGTGGTCCTTAACTTAAACTTGACGAGAGGGCCTCGAGAGAAAAACATCTTAATGGAATGATCCATGTGGGCTCAAGCTGTAGAGGCTACTGATCGCAGTCTGATATTCTCTGAGTCGCCTTGTACCAATGGGCCAGTTATCTTGATGGAATAATCTTGCTAACTGGTATTTCAAAGCACAAGGCTAATCTTTGCGGTCGCTTTGTGTTCCTAAGTTATAATTTAACCCTTACGATGCGGGTATATATTTTTATGCCCCCGAATCGGAGATTCCGTGGGTATATTGTTTTTCACCTGTCCGTCTGTCCGTCCGTCTGTCTGTCCGTTTGTCCACAAAAACTTTAACCTTGGTCATAACTTTTGATTGGTCAGAGCTAGGTCTTTGATACTTGACATATGGATCCCTTGTGATGAGACCTTTCAGATGACACCATGACATTTGACCTTGTGACCTTGACCTTGACACAGCGAGCCTTTTCCGAAAACTTTAACCTTGGCTATAGTTTCTATACTGTCAGTGCTAGGTCTTTGATACTTGACATGTGTATCCCTTGTGATGAGACCTTTCAGATGACACCATGATATTTGACCTTTTCCGTCCGTCCGTCCGTCTGTCCGTTTGTCCACAAAAACTTTAACCTTGGTCATAACTTTTCATTGGTCAGAGCTAGCTCTTTGATACTTGACATATGGATCCCTTGTGATGAGAACTTTCAGATGACACCATGAAATTTGACCTTGTGACCTTGACCTTGACACAGCGAACATTTTAAATTTTAACCTTGGTCATAACTTTTGATTGGTCAGAGCTAGGTCTTTGATACTTGACATCTGGATCCCTTGTGATGAGACCTTTCAGATGACACCATGACATCTGACCTTGTGACCTTGACCTTGACACAGCGAGCCTTTTCCGAAAACTTTAACCTTGGCTATAGTTTCTATACTGTCAGTGCTAGGTCTTTGATACTTGACATGTGTATCCCTTGTGATGAGACCTTTCAGATGACACCATGATATTTGACCTTTTCCGTCCGTCCGTCCGTCTGTCCGTTTGTCCACAAAAACTTTAACCTTGGTCATAACTTTTGATTGGTCAGAGCTAGCTCTTTGATACTTGACATATGGATCTCTTGTGATGAGACCTTTCAGATGACACCATGAAATTTGACCTTGTGACCTTGACCTTGACACAGCGAGCATTTTAAACTTTAACCTTGGTCATAACTTTTGATTGGTCAGAGCTAGCTCTTTGATACTTGACATATGGATCCCTTGTGATGAGACCTTTCAGATGACACCATGACATTTGACCTTGTGACCTTGACCTTGACACAGCGAGCAGGATGCATCCGGGGGCATTCGTGTTTCACAAACACATCTTGTTGCTCTTCAAGCCCACGTGGCGGAATTGTTTTGTCCGGTGCCAGCCACCGTTATATCCTGATTGGCCGCTTCTTTATTTTTGTGCGCGGATATACATATGATACATGGAAATAAAGACAATTCTCTTCTCTACAGGATGATGTAAAAATTAAAGAATTATCTCTAATGGTTCGTGAGATATGAATGCAGCAAGGTGGGTACCCTCAATCATTTTTGAGAAAAGGTTTGATGTTTTATATCCGGGAGCAGCCATGACTGCTTGCAGTCGATTATAGCCTTATCCTGAAAGATACGGATTTCGCCAAGAGGGCTTACGTGCCATTTTATATTTGGCCCGTAAATATCACGCGCCCCGCATCGTAGGGGTTAAAGATCACTTCCGTTGTTCTCACAACAAACTGTTTTGCTTCGATACGAACGAAAATTACAAAATTGCATATACATTCAAAATATCTCGCATATTCATCCTAAATGCGAATCATATGACACGCTTCAATGTCCGGTTGTCTGTTGTCACGATACGACGTCGGATAGCTTTAAAATGATAATTTCCTTCAACAATCGATACATCTTGATCAGATTGTTATTATTGCAGATATATATGACCCCTGACAACTCACGGAGTGGCTCTTTAAAAATTAGAACCTTATTCGGATATACGTTCCACATGTTGTATGTTCTCAAAGTGAAATGGTAACTACATATTCATTTATTTAACATATATATGATCTTGGAGAATTAATTATGAAAACATGCAAACGTTGTTCTCTAATTACAAAATTGTGAAAAGAACCACATTAAATTGTTTGTCCACAATCTATTCTAATCTAAGTTAATGCATATGTACCTAGAACGCTATTTAATTACAAGGTTATGATATCTTTGCTAGATTTTTGTTACTCAAATATTTGGCGACCACAAGAGATAGATAAGATAAACTACATTCTATGATATCATGTTGGTAGCCTGTCATATTTGAAAATCAGGGTTTCTCAACAAATCTTGTCCTACGAAATATTAACATTCATTCTATATTCGTTTAGGATAATGAAACGAATATAAGGGTATAATACACATCCTGCCATTGGTTATGTTTCTTGTCAGTGTTTGATATAAATACAAATAAAAGCACTACAAAACATTTCAACCCATCACTTCTGATGATTTCAGTAAAGTGTTACTTTCTTCATCTTCTCTCTTATACCGACACAATTAATATCTTTAGAACTACACAATAACCCTTCTACCATAATTTTCAACTTATAATCTTATAATCTAAATCTTCAATATTAAAAAAACACTAAATTCAAATGGAAATAAAATACAAATACCAATTAAACACGTACTTGACCAATGTTTACACGTACATGACAATTTTCTTACCCAATTGCAAAAATGTTTAAAATTTATCGTCCATAAGACTGGGGATTATTAGAGTCAATTTGATCGACTGGTCTATTTGGATTATTCTAGATTTTACATGTTAGTAAACTTAAGCCCAGGAGGTAACATTGGTTATACCTCTAGCATTCTGTAACGAATCTTGTACACACGTAAAGTGCCCAAACATATTTTGGTCTGTGAGCATTTTAACACACAATCGATGTTTCAGGCCTGACCAGTGAAAGAGTTCTTGACATCCTTCACATCAGTCTTGAGTCAACACTAGTCATACTCACAAAGACTCCCAAAACAATATTAGCGACAGTTCTTCACTACACCATTTATTCAAACCTAGATCCTCTTCTTCTCACTTTAGAATGGTAAGTCAATCTAAACCTATGTACATTTTGTCCCAGACACTCAACCAACATGGCGAGAACCGGAATTAACTACGATCTGTTGGAACTCTAAGAAACTTCATCACGAGTGGAGGGCTTAGATTCAGGTCGTCACTTCGCTTTAGGATCAATCACAGATATATACACATTTTCTAGCACTATGCGATTTCTGTAGTTACAGGACTTACTCTAACAAACTAAAAACTCCCCCTAAAAAATTCTGGTAAGGGAGCATGAACCCCTATTGTTAACGGGTATGAAATAACAGCAGGGAAGCCTTTTCAAAATACTAATAAAACTCATGAACTACATATACATATGGTACCATTGCACAAACATGCTCAAGTTTATATGTATGAGTATTTACTAGGAAATGCAATAAAGATTCGTCGATTATTCTATGATACTTAAATGTTCAGCATTCACCAAATATTCATCTAGCATACGGTATCGCCTGCATCAATTAGGATGGTAATGAAATGCTCAAGCAGGGCAAATCCAGTATACAATATCACCTTCATCGTTCATGATATTAATAAAATGCTCAAGCAGGGAAAATATCACACGATATCACCTGCATCAATGATGATAATGAGATGCTCAAGCAGGAAAAAACAGTCATCTTGATAGTCATCATGTTATATCAAACGAATTTAAATCATTTAATATGGTAAAGGCGTTGATTAAAAAAAGCAATTCGCCAAAAATATGCACTCAAGATAACATGAGACCAGCTTCAATTAATGATAACAGAAATGTTTTCTCTTTACATGAGAATGTATTAAGATTATGATAGATGTTTCTTTGAATCTACAAATAGCTCTGGTTAGTATATTTCACGTCCATTCAAATAATGTCATGTCAACAATACATGCATAAAACGGATTATCATGTTTGGTTATGAAAGGTTCTTATCCTTGGTACATGTAGTCACATTGTAAGGGTTTCACGGTTACATTCTCTCTTTTGAAACATTTGTCATTAAACGCTGAAGAGGAGAATTTATGTTTATACAATCCTCAAAAATGTGTATAGGTGTTCTTTGATATGCACTTAACATATGCAACTTTGAGTAACATTGTTTTTAAATAAGATAAAAATGTACATACGCTTGGTGTATGTTAGGGACCAATTTCTTTTCTATACTTGGTTTCATGAGTAGATTTGTAAAGACACCAGTTAATTACACAGTAAATTAACACTACACCCACATGTATTAACCTAGTCAAGCAGATCACACATCAACAAGTAGATAAACAAGAATGACTTCAATTACTACAATGATTTAATTTGGTATTCATTTGCTAGTAATCTACTAAATAGGAAAGTGTCATTCCTGATTGTATCTAGGAAGGTACCCACTTGATGTACTTATTAGGTCTTCAAGACAAAGTCTGGAAGACCTATTGTTATTACACTTATTCTTCAAGTTCTTATTATTATTTGTACATTTTTTGTGACCGATCAACAAGTAGATAAACAAGAATGACTTCAATTACCACAATGATTTAATTTGGTATTGATTTGCTAGTAATCTACTAAATAGGAAAGTGTCATTCCTGATTGTATCATACTGGAAAAATCATTTTTATACATCTATCAGTACATGTGAAATAGGCCCCAGCTGATACATCAATCATGTATCGATACACCAATCATCAATACATCTAGCTTGACTGACTCAGGTACTGAAACCAATCTTCACTATAATTGAACTTCACGTGATAAAAGTGAGTTTGCTCCAAACTTCTTATAAGCGTTGACACATATCATTGTAAGCCTTTTTGCTCTTAATTGGATCTAGCAAGACCCTCTGCCTAATTACTTCTTGGTTAATTAACCGGCAATCTAATTTAATTGATTTCAGAGGATGACCATGAATCAGGCATTATCGTGAATGAATGTTTTAACAATATTGCAATTACACAATAATTTAAAGTTCGCCTTTAACTGATTTGTTAAAAATTGTGTTGTTAATTTGGTCTCATACTGGGAGTGTTTCAAAGGCGAGACATTCATTCGACACATAGCATTCCATCAATTATGTGAATGGGAACTTTAATTAATTAATTAATTAATTAATTGGGCCTACCAAAACTTTGTGCCTAGGTTAACGTGGAATTTAAGTGGGAGGTAAAAGCTTGAAGTAGTATCAAATGAATACACAGAAAGACTTATGTTTGTTCATAAAATACTAATGAAATATTTTATGAACAAGCAAGTATTCCATTTCATATCAATGCAAGCTAACTATGTCTTAACAATACTATTCAGTTAAAGCTTAAAGAAAGTCCCTACCTCCGAACAAAATTGTCCTCAATCTATCCCCGAAACTGTGTTAACATAGAAAACAGAGATATTCAAAAATAAGGTCTTTTTACTAGATTTGGGTGACTATTTTAGTCTTATTTAAGGAGGTTCAATTGTTTTCTCTGCTTGGTACATGTAGTCACATTGATCGTGTGAGGGTTTCACGATTACATTCACTCTTTTCAAACATTTGTCACTAATCGCCGAAGAGGAGAATTTATGTTTTTACAATCCTCAAAAAGTTGTATAGGTGTTCTTTGATATGCATTAAACATATACAACTTTTAGTAAAAAATTTCGAAAATAAGATAAAAATGTACATACGCTTAGTGTATGTTAGGGACCAATTTCTTTTCTATACTTGGTTACATGAGTAGATTTGTAAAGACACCAGTTAATTACACAGTAAATTAACACTACACCCACATGTATTAACAGAGTCAAGCAGATAACACATCAACAAGTAGATTAACAAGAATGACTTCAATTACTACAATGATTTAATTTGGTATTCATTTGCTAGTAATCTACTAAATAGGAAGTGTAATTCCTGATTGTATCATACTGGAAAAATCATTCTTAAACATCTATCAGTGCATGTGAATTAGGCCCCAGCTGATACATCAATCATGTATCGATACACCAATCATCAATACATCTTGCTTGACTGACTCAGGTACTGAAATCTATTTAAAGTCAAAGGAACATCAATCTTCACTAAAATTGAACTTCACGTGATTAAAGTGATTTATTGCTCCAAACTTCTTATAAGCGTTGACACATATCATTGTAAGCCTTTTTGCTCTTAATTCTATCTACAAATATCCTCTACCTAATCACTTCTTGGTTAATTAACCGGCAATCTAATTTAATTAATTTCAGAGGATGATCATGAATCAGGCATTATCGTGAATGAATGTTTAAACACTATTGCAATTACAAAAAAATCTAAAGTTTGCCTTTAACTTATTTGTTAAGTGAAATTTTCTCAAAAGTTTTTGTTGTGAATTTCGTCTCATACTGGGTGAGTTTCAAAGATGAGACATTCATTAACATAGTATTCCATCAAATGTTTGAATGAGAACTTCATCAATTAATTAATTAATTGGGCCTACCAAAACCTTGTGTCTAGGTTAAAGTTAAAGTTAAGTGGGAGTTAAAAGCTTGAAGTAGTATCAAATGAATACCCAGGAAGACGAATGTTTGTTCATAAAATTCTAATAAAATATTTTATAAAACAAGCAAGTTTTCCATTTCATATCAATACAAGCTAACTATGACTTAACATTACTATTCAGTTTTACTAGATTTTGGTGACTATTTTGATTCTTATTCAAGGAGGTCCAATTGTTTTCAGATTCAAACAGGTTTGCTAAAATCTCATCTTTAATACAAATGTTAAAGATAAAGACCATGCGATGTTCAGACATAAAGTCTCTGAATTTACTACAAAAATTGTTTATCATGTTCAACCTAACAATTTGGTGACATTGGTGAGATATGCTTAATAGTTAAAATTACAAAGGTGGCCATTAACATAATTGGCCTAAGTCATGCTTTAAAGGCAAGTTGATGTACATGTTCCTCTGAAAAGGAAAAATATTATGTTTATACAAATCCTTAATTAAATAAGGATAATGTATTTAGATATAGTCTTACTAAAAATAATTTAAAATAATTTGTTTCTATGTCCATTACTTTCCATAAATAGATAATTATTTGGAAACCAATCCAAAATGCTGAAATGTTGTTGCCTGTATCACAATAATATTCATTTCACCATGCAGTGTCATCGTGTATGCCGAATAAAACATTCATTTTAAAGGGGCAGTAGCACGTTTTTAGGGGGAATATAAGGTGATGTCAGGAAAATGAAAATTAATGGTTCCAATTGAAAGACAATGTATTTAAACTAAATGGAGCAGTAATAATTCAAATATTTAACATAAAGTTTAGCCATGCGATTCCTTTTTCTTACAGAAAATGAATTAAAGGTGTTCACACAAAAATGGCCACCTATGTATTTTATGTGAATCTTCATACTTTGTCCTCCGACTATGGATGATTGACTTGTGTAATGACATTTTTGACACTGTCAAAATAATACATTTAACATTAACTTACAATTATGACCGAAAATTTTAAAATATAAAATTGTCAAAAAACGTGCTACTGCCCCTTTAAGGAAAATGGGTTTCATTACTTTCAAAACATTCAATTACATAAAAAAATACATCAAATGTACCTTTATCGTCATAGTTTGAAAACAACAGACCCTTTATAAGTTCTTATTACAATGTGTTAAGAATTACCTTGGAATCTGACAACATTCAGCAACAAAGGAAACGTCACCACCTAAAATATAAAATGATTTAATCCATAGGACAACTAGTACATAGATTCGAAAATATTTTGTTCACTTATCTTAAAAAAACGACTTTGAAACATCTACGTTTTTTATGTTCAAGGCGATTGTGAAAATTGGTTCATCTGCTTTAAGAGATTTGTATTTCTAGATTCAAAATGAAAATAAGTATATGTAGAATAATAGTTCAGTCTAGAGCAAAATGTTCATGTTAGACCTGGACGATTACCAAAATTATGATTACGTTTAGTACAATTTCTGTTCCAGGAACTAACCTGGATGTAGATTTTTGAGGTTTGTAGTAACTTCTTAGGCCGTCATTTATGACTTTCTATTAGGTTAGTTTCGAAACGATCGTAATAAAATCGTAGAGATCAGATCGCCTTAACTTCCTGTCCTAGTTACGTAGAAAATCAGGTCCTGGAAAATAGCACGTCTTGTGTTATTTTATCCTTGATTGCCAATTTTGATGATATTTTCATATGATACAAAAACTCTATAAAAGACATCGAAACCAAAATAAATCAGAACAAGCAAACTTTACATAACTTGATTTTGAAAACAAATTGAAGAAACGTTAACCATAATTAATGAACTTCAATGCATGGTTAAAATAATTCCGTTGCAAGTTGAAGATATTTTAAAAAGTTATGATAAAGTATCATTTATAGCTAACTCTAAACATTGTGGACTCCGATGTGAATGTTATGTAGAAAATAAATTTACATCCAACGTTTTGAAGAATTTTTTTTTTTATCACAGGACATTTGTTTCAGACGAAAGAAAATATGCTTTTGGTAGATTATGTACAATGTATTTATATAGAGAGAGAAATTTTGCAAGTCTAGCTACAATCAAGTGAATCTGATCTGATCAAATGATCTGGAAATATAAGTATTTTTAAATGCATAAGTGAACTTTCTGTTCACTTAATTCGATCCAGATAGATTGAATGTTGAAAGAAATACAGAATTTTCATTGTCAAGATGAATGTCTGGCCCAAAGAACAAAGGTTTATGGTCCAATTGTTGCTTCATTCCATCTTTTCAGGAAATTTAGTACATCATGAACAGACTTAAATGTGGTTAATTATCATTTGCGTTATGGAAGTGCCTTGTAAGAATACTTAACAAATATAATTGAATACAAATTCAAAATATATGATATTTTATATTTAAAGCTCCAAAGTTAAAGGACTTTTGAAGTATTTCAACAGTAATAGATATTTTATTGATTTGAAACAATTCAAAGTTAAATCTGAGAATGTTATATGAATTCAATGTAAAAAATACATTCTAACATTATTGCAGAAGACTATTTCAGTCAAACTATAGAGGAAATGATATTTTTTTACAATTTAGTTGTTGAATTTTTTTTTTAAATTTAAATGACTTAAGTAACTTAGCTTATTTTGTTTGGCGTGTGTGAAACCCTATAAAACACTGCTAAAACTTTTTGTAAACACGATAACGTGAAAAGTGCTATAAAACTTTAACTTATAGAAATTGTCCCTTGTGGGAAATGAGTATAGAAGAATTAACTTGGCATGATGTTATACTTCCCAAAGAAATGACGTTAAACATTGTATCCACCAAATATGTACACGTAGGGATAGTAATGGAAGAGATATAACACATTGTTAATCTACTTAGAACATTAAAATGCATGAGGGATTGTATCTTTAAGAAAAAATCATAGCTCATTCAAAATATCAGACAGACAGAGTATTTCTTGACATTCAATGATAATTTAATTTTGGTTATCGTGACATGTACTTGTAAGTGGGTAGATTAGTTTTTTAAAAGGGAATATCAGATTTAATGTTCAAGTGTAAGTTTTAATAAATATGATACAATATTAAATAGATAATGATAGAAATTAAATTTGGTGGAATTAAATGTCAAAATTAGCTCCTTAGTTGCGTTCAAGTATCCAAATATGATGCTTTAATAAACATCATCAGTTTTAAGTGAACAATATCATACAGGTACATGATAGTTTCATCCTTAACAACTTGTACTGTTAAATGACATGTGTACATGTAAGTATTCAATTTGGTTGAGTGAGTGAG
Source organism: Steromphala cineraria (assembly GCA_916613615.1). Classification (NCBI taxonomy): domain Eukaryota; kingdom Metazoa; phylum Mollusca; class Gastropoda; order Trochida; family Trochidae; genus Steromphala; species Steromphala cineraria. The sequence goes on along the minus strand of OU744736.1, from coordinate 23,670,600 downwards.
TTGGGGTTCAACGTATAAGTAATTTGTCCTCTATTTAACACCTTGATGTCTCCGTTCAAAAGAGAGTGGTATGAATCAAATGGACTCGGCCGAAATAAGGTAAATGAGAACTTAACAAAATTTAACATTGAAGAGCAAACCAATAAAAAGTGATCTTCTTTTGGCTCTGCTTCCCTCTTGTTATCCTCCTATTAAATAGTCTAGGGAAATAAATCCATGAAGTGTGTTTTTTTTAAAGTTCGTGTACAGAGTTTTGCATTATGAAATAGGAACTGATAACGTTACTCCCTTTAACACCTACTCATCATATGTTTAAAAACTTTAATAAACGTATAGAACCTTTTTTTACTAAAGTTAGTATATTTCTTTATATGTCATTCGTGACGTTTACGATAGGAAAATTATACTATATTGTTAAGTGTCAATTGTACTCAGCTAAAATCAGGTTCAATTTAATAACTATTCTTATTTCCCAGACGTATGAAAGTAGAATTAGGAGGAAATTTGTATTTTCTTGATAAAAAGCATGCTTTTGTCAGCTATTGAAGTAAAGATGTTCTATAACCGCACATTGCACAGTCACAAATGGCAAAATTGAAGTTCCTTACTAGATCTGACGAGTATTTGAGTTGAATTCCTTCCATTTCCTTCTACTACTTTCTTCTATTTCTACTACTGCGACATGATCTTCCTTTTAGAATATCAAATATTACAGACGCGATTTTATACAATGCGTTGCTGTTATACATCGATAGAGGCACAAAACATGTAAAACAATCCTTAAATAAAATTAAACTTGACGTTCATGTTTCCAGTTCAGTACAGAATTTTCAATGGTTTTCTGGTTGAAGATTTGGACTTTTACCTTATCACTCACACCATATTGTCAGCGTTACAATTTTCCTGTTAAGAGCGGTAGTATGAACGCCTTTATCTTACAAATAATTTGACCTCTTCAATGAAGTGTAACCTTTGTATGAGCATGTCCTTTGAATTAATTGTGGGGCCATCCCATTGTTATATGCAATGCTAGAAGAGCCTTCGGGCAATCATTTTCTCAGGCTTGTGCTGCAAACCAATACGAGTGATATATCATTTTGGAAAATTGACAATTTGTCACCATTTCGCCGTTTTTTGTTACACTTACTTCGGCAATTCCGATTGTTCTAAATCTTTCAAAAACCTGCAACCATATCAAATGAAAACAAGAGCCATCAGAAGAGATGGCTTATCCCCCCCGGCCCCACCGAAGATGAATGATCAGTTTAAGCTTTTTTTAAATAACCTTATTGTGTGAATAATGCTGTATGCATACATGCAGCTAGATTGGTTTGACTTTTAATAATCAACATAATACTATGATAAACCACAGCTAGGTCTTATTAATAAGTAAATGCTTATGTAATGCCATCGTCAACTTCCTCATGTGAATCTGAAGAGAGAGGAAAACAACTCTCTTGTACAATTGAATATGCTGTTTGATTAAAACATCTTCATTCCTTGGTGAGACACAGTTAAGAAATTAATTGTAATGTTTGAATAAAGAATGTCATTAAAGCCACTGTCACAACCCGTCGTACGTGCAGCTGCATGCTGTCTACCGACAAAAACGTGGGGTAAATTGGGGAATTTGTGCGTCCTCGGTACCGACGCCGTAGCGATTTTGGAAAAATTTGGAGCACGCAGACTCGTCGTAGAACTTTTAGTGCATGCAGAACTTTCGCTGCGTGCAGTCTATGAACGGGCTGCGAATTTTCCTCCGTACGATCGACGTGCGTGCCCTGTACGACAAGCGCACACACAACGCACCGACATCGTGCGTTTTTTTCAAGCTTACCCACTCACACTTTCTCTACGAACGACGTGCGTTGTACGTGCGTTGTACGTGCGTAGTTCGTGCTTACTCGGCACGTCCAAAGTTTAACTAGCAAATAATTAAAGAAAACTCACGTCGATCGTACCGAGTAAGCACGTACAACGTACCGAGTAAGCACGTACAACGTTTTGTGCACCTTTTTAGGTTATAAGCCGAGCAGACGGACAATTGCCATCATTTGAAGAGAACATGCCGCCATGCTGTCTCTCCCTCTCCCGTATCAAAGCAAGTAATGCCACGTCGAACTCCTGTGCTGCCATCTGAAGTTGCTCTTGCAGCATCAGGACCCGGAGCGGTGGAATGGGCGGCATCTTGTGGCGCCAGCACATGTGACAATGTGTACCAAGCACCTGTCAATCGGGCGGGAAAAACCTCATTGCACTCGCACGCACTTACAACGTGCGTGGTGTAAGGACACTGTACGTGAGACGCACGGCCCCCGTACGACAATGTGACAATCGCACATCACACGCACGTTGTACGCAAGCCACACGCACGTACCACGTGCGCATCGTACGATGCACGAAGCTCCTCACTGCCAGACGTGTCGACGGGCCACGTACGTACGACGTGCGTTTGACGTGCTTACAACGTGAGTTTGACGTGCTTACAACGTGCGTGTGACGTGCGTTGACAAACTCCCTCTCTGTTCTTGATAAGTCCACCCTACGTTTTCAGAAAAACGTAGCGACCGTGGCCTCCCCAAAAAACGTACGAACATTTGCACGCACGATGGGTTGTGACAGGGGCTTAAGTTAAAACTCCCTGCAATTTGAAAACAGCAAAAGGCACATTTGTAAACAGTTTCATTGAATAATTTTCAAATTCTGCTTCGAAACGCATTTCTAAATTGTGTTTCCATGGAAACCAGGAAAATAGAAAATTCCAGAAATTTGAAAATCTCAAAAGGCACAACTACGTTTACATGTCATGATTAGCCAATATACTAAGTTTCATTGAGCTAGCTCTAATAATTTTCAAATTCTGCTCCTTAAACAACATTTTTAGTTGCGTTTCCGGTTAAACCGCTAAAGTAAAAAATTCCAGAAAGTTGAAAACCCCAAAAGGCACAACTACATGTGATGATGAGTCAATATATCAAGTTTCATTGAGCTAGCTGTAACGGTTTTCAAATTTTGCTCCGGAAACAATCTGATCACAGACAAACGGGCAGACAGATTGAGCTAACGACTATATCCCCCCGCATTATATGCCGGGGGGATAACAAATTCAACCATACACTGTGCATTCATTTGTTGTTTTGTTGCAAGATTTGAAGAAGTGTCTATAGTATGCTTAAACGTCTTCAAAACTGTGTTGGTAAAAAGTAAATAATACCCTTCTCCTAGCATATTCCTATAAGGTCCTCAAGCTTGTTTGTTCTAAGTGTTTTGCAATTTGTGGCCATCAGGAATGTTGCGTGACATGATAATTTAGGTTATACCTAAGATAAGTTTGCGGATTAGACAGAGTCTGAACGAGCGTGAATGGTTCCGAAACGAACCTTAAATTCTTGCCGTTTTAGTTTTCAACTATGTATTGTTTCGGTTACCAAGATACATGAACATTTGCATTATACTGATGTTAGATAAATTAAAAGGATGGTTTTACTTAATTCGTGCCTCTATCGATGCACAATGTAGAACATCAGTGGTATCAAATATAAAAATTCAACTGTTCGTAGGAACGCAAACAGCGTCAGGTTTTCCTTACAAAGAAAACATTGTGATGACATGCTTCAAGCATGAATCAATCTGACTCGACTGAATTGCGGTAACTGAGAATCCAATTCGGCATTGGTGAACGAAACCAATAAAGGAATTGATTCTTTGGTGGCCGTGTCGCTGCATTGTTATCAAGCGGACGAAAATAGACTCTTGGTCCAATCAATGAAGGGTGTTTCAATGTTTACTTAAAGAGTTCCTCTTTCTAAAGCAGGAACATTAACTTACCTAATCATATTGCCTATTCATGACTAAGGTATGAAAAAAATACAAATAACAATAACACAATTGGTGTTCGAAAACAAAGACCTTTCATAAACACTTTGGTTAAGGTTGATAACTATACTTCACATTCATAATAATAGAGATATTTGCTGCCTGGCAGGTCAAAGTATATCAGTTCATGTATATGTCATATTATTGTTGAAATACATTTTAAGATCTTGATAATAATTTGATGAAATTCTATGTCAAAGTGTTGCTTAAACTCAAAAGGTTCATAAACAAACATCAGCTTAAATTTTTAGTGACAATCAATATGTGCTATTTCACGAAACCAACCTTGTTGAATCGTCAAACCAGTGGCAAATCAATCAAATTTGTAGGTGAGAATACATCATTAGAATTGCAATCTTGTAAGAGTTGGCAAAGTTTATATCACATTGAGGTTTTATTACATAAAGTCCAAATAAAATGGTTGGTTGTTTTAAGGATATTTTATTCAAAATTGTGGATACGCTCTCAATCAAAAACAATGTTCGATAGTCGTCGCAGTTGTTGACAATATTGTTGAGATTATTTTATGCATCGATTGGTCTATTTCAGTGATGTACACAAATATGTACTTATGTGTCGTATTCTCATGGCTCTAAAGGGATAGCAGTGTATAGATCACTGAAGACTTTATTGTTATTTGTCAATTAGTATGAATATCCTATCAGAAATATATTCTGACAAGTTCTATAAAGCTTCAGATGAATAATACATTTAATGCCTTTTATGATGATATCATCAAAACTTGTATCACCTTATAACTGATTTTATTTAAATAATTGTAGTGGAAAAAACTTCAAATGCCTTTCATTTGTTCATTTGTAGAATACATTACAACCTAACAGTTTATGTTAAATCTCTTTGTCTGGGTGTGAACTGTGTGAACTGTGTGAAGATATTTCTTTTTATTGTTATGGTTTTCTCACCAGTTCAATAAAGATATATTTGTATAAAACATGTAATTGAGATCTTGTCAACCAGTTTGAATGTGACAAGGAATGGAATCGGTTGCTGAAACTGCTTTAATTTCAATCTTAATTAAATTAATAAATCTGAAATATAATAGTTTTTGGATTTTCAAACTAGTTTAAAAATGTCCTAAAAGAACCTAACAAAACAACGAGTTAAATAAACAAATATCATGTTTTAAATTCAAAGCTTCTATGATTAATACGCTTAATGTAAATTTAAACATTCAACACATTTTTGTATAGATTAATTAACCGCAACTATCAACACTTCAAATTTGTATTACTTTGAAAGGAATGAAGTCTATAAGTCACAGATGTTAGAAAATATTGACATATCAGCACAACTCAAACCCAGTTCACGCGAGATATTATTGCTTATATCAGTGACTGATTGATTGTTATGACAGATGACATTGACACTATTAATATTAATATGAAACCCAATGTGTCGCTGAATATCAAGAGGATAGTGTATCTCATGTTCTAAGTCAATTAGAATCTTTACATCAGGTTGCTGATCCACATTAGAACTACATGTTTGGTTGAACCTATGCGGAGTTAATTTGTGTAACCACAGAAAAATTATCATCAATTGAGGAAACAAATTATTGCTTTTTGTGTACAAGCATAATGGTTTAGATGACACAAAGTACACAGCACACCACATGAGACTTAATACGACTTGTATGGGGTTGTTATGGCTGTTACCAAACGACATTGTAAAGCCTGATCCCTTATTCCCTCACAAATCCATCAGGGAAAACATTCTTATCATTATTCTTCATAATTTAATTGAATTCGCAGATTTGCAATAGATCTACAGCTCAATATTTCTACAGCCGATTTGATATAGAAATCATAACACTGTAAACAGTTCATTCGTTAATGCATAATGCATGAACTTGGGTGTCCCAAATCGTCGATAATAGTATACAACAATGATAGCCTATTAAACTTGAATTATTTGTTGACAGATATAGGGAAAATCCCACAAAACTTAAAACGTTTTCAGTACTTTTAGCTCTTGTGGTATGATATGAGTTGTTTGCAGTTTTTGTCTCGACAAGACTGTAGTGTATATGGAATTGAAGCTTCCTTTATCGTCGATCAAGCAGATTTAATGTTTTATGAAACTAGAGATTAATTCATTCCATAAACAATGTGTTGAACACAAACGTTCAATTATCTGATGTCAGCATTTATAAAGGTAGTCCAGATGTAAAATACGGAAATCTGTAAGTGATGCAAAATAACTATTACCTCAATTGACTGGATAAGTTAATGGGTCACAAATAATTACGTCTGTATAATTGGCAATAGCTGACCAGTCAAAAGGCAACGCTAACGTTTTCGGGATATTGCTCTCATGCCAAGCTAGAGGTCACAGGGGTAATATAACTGCAATCTAATAGAACACGCATTCTTTTTACACATTTACAAAATAGTCCTAAGTAACCAAGGGTACAAGCTGTGTAATTTAACTATTTAAGTCATTTTCATTTTTACAAACATTTACACATAGATTGGACACTCCCGTGTACGTACTGGCTTATATATTACCATCATTCATTCAACAACAGTCGGTATTTGAATAAAATGACACCAGTCATAGTTTGACGGTAACAACTGAAGAATTTGTGCAGGTTATTAATTTGAATTATTGACACGTTTTAACCTAGAATCCAAGAAACAGAGTTTCAAACAGGCCAGTTTATGATAGGGTCTATTCTTATAAAACGAACAAGAAATCTGATAGCATATTGAGTAATAAGTATCATCATTCATATCAACTCAGTATACGTTTTCTTCTTAGCATTAAATTTCCAAAGTCATAAATCATTTCGGTAGCATATCGTAAATAGAGTGAGCAATGAATACTCCTTGACATATATTTTTCTGTTTACTTAATATATGTTTTCATTCAGAATGATTAAATTTCTTTATTTTCTTAAAACCAAATATACACTACATAACAAATTGTCTTTTGTTGTGGCTGACATGTAAGCGGTTTAATCAAACATTTATGACAAAACATGATATCAATGTTCAACACAGAGTGAATTTAATATTGAATGAGATAACAACACAAATTTCGGCTTTAGCATGTTTCGCTGATTATTGATACAGATAAGATATATTCTGATACTCTGTATATTCTTTCTGGCTGTTCCCCGACCCTCTCGATCCCGTTTTTTACTGCTTTATCTACTACCATTTGGATGTCAACATCAACGTGTATAACAAATTAAATATTGGTGAAACACATGGAACCCCAAATCACTAACTCCCTAAATGAGCGTGTTTTTTCAACCAATGAAAAAATACATAGCTCATTTTATCACATCTTCACATATGTACTTTTTGCACAGTAAAATGAGTTTCAAATTTTGCGCAAATGAAAAGTTTCTTTAGAAGAACGTTTCATGAGAACTAGTGAATATTCTAATAAATTGAATTGTTGAATGTTTACCTCCAAAAGAATGGACCTTAAACAAATAAAACCTATGTTTTACAGATGTACAGCTGTGCCTGGAAGTAACAACCTGGGGGAATTATTTACTAATTGTCTGTGCTATCATTGGTAGCACAGATGTCTTAAGACTTGAAATTGAATAACGTTGTTGAACACGTGGTTAGTCCTAGCTTGTTAAGCCAATTAGGTTCTGTGTTCAAACGCTCTTAGGGGCACCGATGACATCGGTAACAAGGACAAAAGGTGACATTTTGTTAGGCCAGGTTACGTTGTTTTTCTTAGGAAAATAAATGAGATCTCGAGAACTAGACATTTAATGTCATCAATTGCAGGTCAATCTTTTAAAAATATACAATGATTTCTTAAACAAACATACCTTAATTGTCTACCAAGTTTGACCAGTTTCTCCCAAACTAGATTGAATCTAGATGTTCACACTATGATAGCAGTTTAATCTACGACTAAGGGTATATCTACTTTGAAGAAATAGTGTACCATCAGAATATAAATATTATTTCGCATACATGAACATATAATTGATATATTTGAGCAAACCCTTTTTGAAAATGTGCTACAGTGCATTTCAACTTAGAAATGCTCTTTCACATGTAAATCGATTATGTTGATGAAACAACTAATGATTTCATAAGCAAAGAAATAAATTGTTTGAAATGATGTTACGACAAGTGTAGTTAATCTTATCAGCAACTAATATTGGATACAACTGTCAAGAATAATGCTATCTAATTAAGGTTTACCACAGTCATCCCCAGCGGTTATAACGGCTGAGCGCATTATCACTAACTATCTAAATCGGATTTGGTGTAAATCCTGATAAGTTATAAAATCCATTTATTAACTGAAGGTAAATTGATAAGTTATGAAACTGTCTGCACGAATCCTTATTTTACATTTATGATCAGTGGTACCAAGATTCCAAGTTTCAAATGAAAATGTGACTCAGCAGAGACTAAAGTTAATGCTAAGGCCGACCGTATTTATTTCCGTGTTTCTCATCTCCCGCCAAGTATGACAATTGTCTTTCCTAAGTTGATTATTTTAGTCTTACTTATACACTATCTGCTCAATGTTCAAATAAATCAGGATAAGTAAGAAATCATCATCATTCGAAAAACTATTTAACATGTCTGATATAGTAACTTGATCCTTTTATTAATATGGGTGGCGTAAAATCACTTTAATAATCATAAATCATACTAGAATTGGAACATATATTTTCGTTTTTGTGTTATCAATCTATTGCTTCTTCCCCAACAGAAATTAATTTGTATGATTAGTTGCTTGTTTTTGTCATATACCACACAATCTTTACGCCAAAAAGCTGCACAATGCTTACAATTGTGGCCAATCTCTGGTATTTTATACTGCTGTTGGTAGTTCTTCCTTGCCACATTATTAGTGTTACTTGTGGTCAAATTCGTTACATTTTTAAGAACTCTTAAAGGATTGAAACTAGGTAGATGTTACGCTACTGGCCGTTATGGATAATAATGAAACGCATCAAAGTTACAAGGGTTTGTGGGTGGCGTAAAATCACTTTAATAATCATAAATCATACTAGAATTGGAACATATATTTTCGTTTTTGTGTTATCAATGTATTGCTTCTTCCCCAACAGAAATTAATTTGTATGATTAGTTGCTTGTTTTTTGTCATATACCACACAATCTTTACGCCAAAAAGCTGCACAAAGCTTACAATTGTGGCCAATCTCTGGTATTTTATACTGCTGTTGGTAGTTCTTCCTTGCCACATTATTAGTGTTACTTGTGGTCAAATTCGTTACATTTTTAAGAACTCTTAAAGGATTGAAACTAGGTAGATGTTACGCTACTGGCCGTTATGGATAATAATGAAACGCATCAAAGTTACAAGGGTTTGTGGGTGGCGTAAAATCACTTTAATAATCATAAATCATACTAGAATTGGAACATATATTTTCGTTTTTGTGTTATCAATGTATTGCTTCTTCCCCAACAGAAATTAATTTGTATGATTAGTTGCTTGTTTTTTGTCATATACCACACAATCTTTACGCCAAAAAGCTGCACAAAGCTTACAATTGTGGCCAATCTCTGGTATTTTATACTGCTGTTGGTAGTTCTTCCTTGCCACATTATTAGTGTTACTTGTGGTCAAATTCGTTACATTTTTAAGAACTCTTAAAGGATTGAAACTAGGTAGATGTTACGCTACTGGCCGTTATGGATAATAATGAAACGCATCAAAGTTACAAGGGTTTGTGTCATACTGTGTGTAGTGTTTGCTATCCTATTACCAGGTATGGTCCGGTTAATGTATTTCTCCGGTTGTTAACCGACGGAAATGAAAAGAATGATGTATCTGCGCATGGGCAGAAATGAGGTGAATTATGGAAGTAAATGCGGGAGCGTTGAAACGTGTTTTTGTTGTCTCTGCATGCGAGGTAGTATCAATGGTCACTTTAGTGGTTGCATGGTTTGAATACGGCTTGTGACACTACAATTGGCGACGAGGATAGTTGGAAAGCATGTCGTCGGTGAAGATAGGAGATATTGGGCATCTTCAGATGTTCGACTGCACCGACCCATCGAGTTTGGGACCACGTTGGCGGAGATGGATACGTGCATTCGAGTTGTATGCGGATGGACGCGGTATCAAGAACATGGACCAACGGAAGGCTTTACTTCTACATACGGCCGGTATGCAAGTACAGGACATTTTCTTCACCCTCACGTTAGCAGGAGATCCCAACAATAATGCATATGACAGAGCTGTTTCAACTTTAAATGAATATTTCCTACCCCGGATGAATGTGCCCTTCGAAAGACACGTGTTCCGCTCAATGTCACAGTTGAGTAGCGAGACAGTTGTTCAATTCATAACACGTTTGAGACAGCAAGCCGAGAGTTGTGAGTTTGGGGACATGGGCCAAATAGATGAAAGAATAAGGGACCAGGTTATAGAGAAGTGTATTTCTCAAAACTTGAGGAGGAAATTGTTGGAGAAAAGTGGTTTGACTTTGACTCAGTTGATAGAAACTGCACAGGTGTTTGAGGATTCAGACATGCAGGCTAGGTCTTATGCTGGGACTTTAGCAGGTGAAGTTAACGTCATGGAAACGAAACAGTCATGGAGTCATCAACCAGGAAAGTATTCAGGGAAAAGGGAGGTGATATGTTACCGTTGTGGTAGGACTGGCCACATGTCAAGGGACAGTCAGTGTCCAGCCAGAGGAAAGACCTGTCGTCGGTGCAAGACTGTTGGACATTTCGAGAAGGCTTGTAAATCAAGAGCGTTTCGGAAACCCAGAAGAGGTAAGCAAACCAAAGAATCAGTGAGACAAGTTTCACAAGAATCATCACAGAGAGCTGAGGATAAGGATAATGACTATGCATTTGTGATTAATGAAGAGGATTTACATGATGGTAAAATTCAGATCGAAGTTGGTCAAGTGAGAGTGTCAATGCTGATAGACTCTGGTTCTTCATGTAATGTTATCGGAATGTCAACGTGGGAAGAAATGAAGGCAAATCACATTGTTTGTGAATCAAAGAACGAATCTAAACCAGTGTTTCCATATGGTGTAGAGAAACCACTACCAGTGGCGGGAATATTCAGTGCTGATGTAAGGGTCGGTGAAGAGACACTGAAGGAAGTTGAATTTGTGGTTATGAAGAGTAATGGGCCATCGCTTTTGGGAAGACATACATCACAGAAGCTTGGTGTTTTGAGACTTGGTTATAACATTAATGCTGTGCAGGAAGGTCGTGACTTTGTGAAGGAATTTCCAGAGTGCTTTGATGGATTTGGAAAGTTGAAAGATTACCAATTGAACATTCCTATTGACAAGTCAGTTCAGCCGGTGATTCAGAATTTGAGAAGTGTGCCATATCATCTCAGAGAAAAGTTAGCAGAGAAGTTGGAAGAACTTGAGAATAGAGACATTATTGAGAAAGTGAATGAGCCAAGTGATTGGGTCTCGCCCATAGTGATTGTTCCCAAACCAGGCAAAGACATACGTGTCTGTGTGGACATGAGGATTGCTAATCAAGCAGTGAAAAGAGTTTGACACAAAATGCCGACTATAGATGACGTCTTGCAGGATCTGAACAAGAGTACCGTGTTCAGTAAACTGGATATCAAGTGGGCGTATCACCAAATCGAACTAGCACCTGAATCTCGTCAGATTACGACGTTCTGTACTCACCAAGGATTGTATCGCTACAAGAGACTCATGTTCGGAGTTTCATGTGCCCCTGAACTGTATCAGAAGATTTTGCAACAAATCTTGCAGAGATGTGACGGAGTCCACAATATCATGGATGACATTATTGTACATGCTACAAGTGTGGAGGAGCATGACAGAAGAATGGCTCATGTTCTACAAGTTCTCAGAGACAAGGGACTTACCTTAAATCCAAACAAGTGTCAGTTCAGAATGAAGAATCTTCAATTCCTTGGTCACGTGTTGTCAGAACAAGGTTTGAGTCCGGCGGAATCGAAGGTGTCAGCGGTCAAGGAAGCAAGAGCACCAACTACCGCTCAGGAAGTGCGAAGTTTTCTGGGGTTGGTAAACTTCAATGCAAGGTTTCTAGAGAACATGGCTACTCTCTCTGAACCCTTGCGCAAACTGACCAGAAAGAACATTCCTTTTGTGTGGGAAACTGAGCAGCAAAAGGCATTTGACTCGCTGAAAGACCGCCTAGCAAGTGCAGAAGTACTTGCATATTTCGACAAGGATTCAACAACACAAGTTATTGCAGATGCGAGTCCAGTGGGGCTGGGAGCAGTGCTTGTGCAGCAGCAGAATGGAGTACACCGTGTCATATGCTATGCCAGCAAGAGTCTGACTGATGTGGAGAAACGATACTCGCAAACCGAGAAAGAAGCTCTAGCCTTGGTATGGGCTTGTGAACGTTTTCATTGTTACCTGTATGGGGCCCATTTTGAATTGGTAACTGACCACAAACCGCTGCAGTTCATACATGCTATCAGATCACGACCATGTGCCAGAATCGAACGCTGGGTGTTGCGTATGCAGGCATATGACTATTCCGTCAAGTATATAAAGGGAGAAAACAACATTGCGGACTGTCTCTCTAGACTCTTGAATCCAGGGAAAGCAAGTGACAGTACAAGAGGGTCAGTGGAAGCTGAGGAGTACGTGAGATTCATCGCTTCGGAATCTACGCCGTCAGCGCTGACAACCAGAGATGTGGAAAAAGCCTCTGATTCGGACCAGGAACTGAAGGACATCAGAGACTGTTTACTGTCTGGAAGATGGCATGAGATGAAGAATGTGAAATACTTACCAGTACGGCAGGAACTATCGGCGATAGGCAAGGTAGTCATCAGGGGAACGAGGCTAGTAATTCCGACAAGTCTCCGCGAAAAAGTGCTGTGTTTGGCTCACGAAGGTCACCCAGGGGTGGTGAAAATGAAGCAACGATTGAGGTCAAAGGTATGGTGGCCAGGGATAGATTCACAAGTGGAATACTATTGCCGAGCTTGTCATGGATGTCAAGTGGTATCAAGTCAGAACTCTCCCCCTCCGCTGTTTCGTACATCACTACCTTCGTTGCCATGGTTACACTTGGCAACAGATCTACTGGGACCATTGCCATCAGGTGATAGCATACTTGTGCTCGTGGACTATTACAGTAGATACTTTGAAGTGTACACCCTGAAGTCAACGTCAACAAGTGCTATTATTGACTGTTTGACTAAAGCATTTCTTACTCATGGCCTACCCTGTTCATTGAAGACTGACAATGGACCACAATTTGTTAGTCAAGTTTTTGAGAACTATATGAGACATCAGGGCATAGTTCACAACACATCGACACCTTATTGGCCGCAGGCGAATGGGGAAGTGGAGCGGCAAAACAGGTCACTCCTCAAAGTATTGAGAATCACACAAGTTGAGGGAAAAGATTGGAGAAAGGAGTTGCAGCATTTCCTCATCATGTACCGAAGTACTGCCCATTCATCAACCGGAAAATCTCCAGCCGAGATGCTTTTCGGGAGACGAATCAGGACCAAGTTACCAGAACTTACCAATTTTGGACTGGATGATAGTGTCAGGGACTATGACACTGAACAAAAGATGAAAGGGAAGGATTATGCGGATCAGAAACGACGTGCTCAGCAGTCTCCAATTGTGTCAGGTGATAGTGTGATTGTGAGGCAATCTCGTGATAATAAGTTGGCTAGTAATTTTGATCCGAGACCGTGTAGGGTTGTGAGCAGATTCGGGAATTCAGTCGACATACAGGCTGATACAGGAGGTGTGTATAGGCGACATATTACGCATGTGAAAAAGTATGTCTCTAAACCAGTTGTGAATGTGAATGATAATGCTGATTGTAAAGTGTTCAATCAGAATGCTGGTGTATCTGATAACCAGAATCATGAGAATGTGTTGGATCCAAATGTGTCTGATCCAAATATGTCCGATACTTGTGTGTCTGACAGGCCAGAGATGACAGTTCCGGTCAGCAAGCCGAGTGCAGTAGCTGAGAGACCTCGACGAAACAGAGACACTCCTAAAAGATTCCAGGACTTTTTGCTAGGGTTCATTTATTGACTCTTAAAAGTATAAAGTATGATCTAGGAGGAATGATTCTCTATGGACACAAGTGCAAGAAGAATTTTGAGTTTATTCATTTAAAGAAAATACATGTTTTGGATTTTCATAGTAATGTGAAAAGAAATGAAACATTTTCTGTTTGGTAGAATTCATAGTAAATACAATTTGGTTCGTTTATTTTGAAAGTGGGTATTATTTTGGTTAATATTCAAAAAGATTGTGAAAACACCATTTATTTGAAAAATATTTATTGAAGAATATTCTGAGAGAAATGTTTATTTTCTGAGTTTTTGGCAATTTACAAAACCTAATTGTTTTTTGGGGAAAAAAAAGGGATGTAGTGTTTTCTATCCTATTACCAGGTATGGTCCGGTTAATGTATTTCTCCGGTTGTTAACCGACGGAAATGAAAAGAATGATGTATCTGCGCATGGGCAGAAATGAGGTGAATTATGGAAGTAAATGCGGGAGCGTTGAAACGTGTTTTTGTTGTCTCTGCATGCGAGGTAGTATCGATGGTCACTTTAGTGGTTGCATGGTTTGAATACGGCTTGTGACACTACACTGTGAGATTAAGTCATCGACCTGTTTGTCTGTCCGTCCGTATTGACTTTGTTATCGGAGTGGCGTTAGTAGAAGAAGAAGCACCTTGATGGAACATAAATTGTGAATCAGTTAGTATGTACATACAGTCTAAGTAAACCTAGCCTCAATATTACCCATTTAACTCCGATATAAGGTCTAGAAAGGTCTAGTAGGGGGTCGTGTCACCCTGCGTATCGAATTGACCAATCAGAACTCATCTTACCAAACCACAATAGTCTGCCATCGCACGTATAACGTTGGAGGGTCACAGGTCGCAGAAAGGTCTGCTGACGCAACCCTCTACTAGACCTTTCTAGACTCAATATCGGAGTGAAACGGATCAGTCAGAATGTGTGAAATGTCTTTTGTGAACCACGAGAGCTTTCTATTTTGTGGTTGTTTCCATGGAAATGTAACCTAGAATTTCCTCGCAAGCGCAGAACTCTCAATCTTGAAAACCTACATGTTACTCAATGAAATGTTTTTTTTGTTGGCAAATGGACATTCGTAGATGTTCCTTTTGTTATTTTAACTTTTTGGTAATTGTAAATGGCTATTTTGTAGATTATTGTTTGGCCAACATGGTTACAATTGCAATTGCATGGATCATTGCAGCTGCTTACCAAACGTTTACTTTAATACTGAAAATGTGTATTTAAAAACATATTGCAAAGAGTTGAAAATCTTAATCTAAATTTTCAAATTGACCCAATGCCTCTCCTGAAGAATGCCAGAAATGTATCTTGCCTTCCACAAATGATTAACAAAGTTTACTATTTGTTATGAATGCCATCGTCTTCTTTTTATTCATTTACTCACATTTTCTTCAAAACACAAAAACAATTCATGACACTTGATACCAACTGCTAAGAAATTAATCAGAAGAGATGACCAAGTTGGAAACTTCTTTTAGATTGATTTATTGGAAAAGGGCAAAATAACGCTCGTATCTCTCTTAAGTAAATAGCATATCCATGTCAATACTGTAAATACGTGATGTGAGAGTCATCACGATTTCCGGACATAAACGTGAAACGTGACTAACATGGTCTTTATATTCTAGCAGGGAGATAATTTGACCCGATCATTGATACATGCTTTGCTTGGATTAGAAACAAGAAATTTGGCAAAAGAAAAGTTACTATCGTTTAGGTTTTGTATAACACATGTTCCTGAGACATAATATCTTTATGTATTTAATCAAAACTAAGTAAACTGTAATTTATATATTTTTCAAGAACTTCATGATAGTTTTGACTATTTCTGTTTAATATAGGTGTTCATTCCCTTTACATGTGTCAGAGAGATGCATGCTCATGATCTTCGACTTCTAAAAAGAAGTTACTTAAAGTTTTTAGAAGACTATTTAAAATTTTGATAAACTCCTCACGAAGGAAAGTTCAATAACTGTGGGAATAGTTGGAAAAGAAATGAAAAAGAGGAGTGCTTAGAGGGGGTCTTCAACTTCTAATTGTTAACTTCCAGTGTTTTATTAGCGAGGCCCTCTCCGACCCTCTCGGGGCCTCGCTAATAAAACACTGGAAGTTAAAAATTAGAAGTTGGACACCCCCTTTAATGTTAACATATTTTTGAGGCGTTGATCTCGTAAGACACTGAAAATGGTAAGTTGGGCTCTCTACTGTATGTCAAGGGCCATAACTCCCAATTTTTTTATTAAATCTGGGGGAAAAAGGGAGCACAGAATTATTCATCAACAAGTGTGTCAACAATTACAATAATCTATTTTCTCAATACAAATCGTGACCTTAACCCTCGACAATTTGTACCAAAAACATTTCAAAATCTGTACTTCTCCAAAGATAATATATAAAAAATTAGAGCTTCATAGCATAAACAATTTAAGTTATTGTGTTTAAAAGAAATTTTTCAGCGATTATATATCTTGAACTGACGAAGTGGCCCGGCTCAGATGATACCTAATGGAGACTCGAACTCAACTGAACACAACCTCACATTCATGTCATGGAACGTTTGTGGACTATATCACAAATTATTTGATAATTATTTTATAAACTTTTGTACAAAATATTGTCTGTTTGGATTTGTCGAAGTATGGAATAACTGTTCAAAATGTGACATTGAAAAGACTTTTATTGACTACAAAGTTTTTACAAATTATCGAAAATTCAACAATAGAGGTGGTGTAGCATTATGTATTAATCATGCATTTGTTTCAGGTGTTAAAAAGATTTATTTAGAATTTGTGGATTGTATATTTGTCGTGATGGACAAAATCGTGTTGGGCACTTCACAGGACATCTTGTTTGGATTGATTTATATACATCCAATAAACTCTTCGCTTAAAAGTGACACTAGAACGGAGAAGGGTATCGATTATCTAGAAACATGTGTTACAGAAATTATGTGTGATGAAAAAATATCTAATGATGTGATGATCGTCATTATGGGAGACATAAATGCTAGAACAGGTAATCTACAGGACGTGATCATCGATGATAACTCACGACATATTCCATCTCTTGAAGATATGCCATACACTGCTGATTCATTTCAAATCCCAAGGAACAGCAAGGATGATACTGTTAATCGATACGGCATAGATCTAATCGAATTGTGTACTACACTGGGACTGCATATTCTAAATGGAAGGAGTGAAAGCGATCCACAAGGTGATTTCACATGCTACGTTGGAGATGGAGCTAGTCTTGTAGATTATTGCTTATGTTCATCACCCATCTTCGATCTAGATATTGATTTGGAGGTTGTATCAAGATGTGAATCTGATCACTTACCGTTAAAACTTACAGTGAAAACTCATTTTGTAAACTCTCATACTGTTATAGAACCAAAAGTAACTGTTATCGTCAGAAATGCCGAGAAAAGAAGAGATCACATGATCAACAACAGATTAACGATTTAATCACATCAACGAATAGTTCTAAAACGTTTTGGAATAAGCTAAAGAATATGAACAAGAAACAAGAAGTCAAACCAAGAATATCTACCGACGATTGGACAGCATACTTCGAAAAAATCTTGAATTTAACGGAAGTCGAAATAGATCAGGATAATCTACGGTTCTGTGAACAATTTGTCAATAACCATAAAGAACTATATTGTGCAACATGTGAAGAGGATGATATGAATAACATTCTGAATATAAACTTTACAGAGGAAGAAGTTTTAAGTGCATTGAACCATCTTAAAGACGGCAAAGCAGCTGGTTTGGATGGAATCCTACCAGAAATGATAAAAGTGTGTCAAAATGTACTGCTAAAATATATAACAGAATTATTAAATTATATTTTTCAATCTGGTGTTTATCCAAAATCCTGGTCGACTGGACTCATTAAACCATTACACAAGAAGGGAAACGTCAATGACGTTAACAATTACAGGGGAATTGCATTAATGGACGTTTTCGGAAAACTATTTACTTATATCTTGAACTGTTGCCTGCAACATTTCTGTGAAGTATTTAAAGGGGCAGTAGCACGTTTTTCGGGGGAGTATAAGGTGATGTCAGGAAAATGAAAATTAATGGTTCCAATTGAAAGACAATGTATTTAAACTAAATGGAGCAGTAATAATTCCAATATATAACGTAAAGTTTAGCCATGCGATTCCTTTTTCTTACAAAAATGAATTAAAGGTGTTCACACAAAAATGGCCGCCAATGGATTTTATGTAAATCTTCATACTTTGTCCTCTGACTATGGATGATTGACTTGTGTAATGAGATTTTTGACACTGTCAAAGTAATACATTTAACATTAACTTACAATTATCAGTGAAAATTGTTAAATATAAAATTATCAAAAAACGTGCTACTGCCCCTTTAAGGAGCTACCGGAGTCTCAAGCTTGATTCAGGGCCGGATATGCCACCACAGATAATATATTCACGCTGCAAGGACTCGCACAGAAATACCTATCAAAAAGAAATGGAAGATTCTATTGCTTATTCGTAGATTTCCGCAAGGCATTTGATGGTATAAACCGTAATTTACTCTGGTACGTTATTATGCAAAAGAACATTCATGGAAAATTTCTTAACATTTTACAAGCAATCTATTCAAAGGTGAGAGCTGCTGTCAAGATATCCAACACATCGATTACTAATTTCTTTGACACAAATACTGGTGTTCGACAGGGGTGCCCACTCAGCCCTCTACTGTTCTCACTATTCATAGTGGATTTCGAAGAAATGATACAACAAGCCCAATTGAGAGGGATTTTTGTCGGACAAGAATTTTTGGATATCCTCATGCTTCTCTACGCAGATGATCTGTGTCTGTTCGACGATAGCGTTATAGGCCTTCAGAGAAAGATAAACTTGCTTCAAAAGTTCTGCATCAAATGGGGACTCGAGGTCAACCTTGACAAGACAGAAATAATAGTTTTCAGAAGAGGAGGCATTATTAAACAAGTAGAGAAATGGAAGTTTGGGCACGAAAAGATAAATACTGCAACATATTACAACTACTTAGGATTATAATTCTCTTCACGGCTGTCATGGAGTAAAGCAGTAAGCACATTGACTATTAAGGCAAACAAGGCTCTATTTAGTATCAAGACTCTCCAACAACGATTGACGAATGTACCACCTCAATTATTATTCAAGTTGTTTGACACCCTGATTAAACCAATTCTTCTGTACGATCCGAAATTTGGGGTTTCGGAAGACGACCAACAATTGAACAATTCCATGTCAAGTTTTGCAAATTCACTCTCGGAGTCGGGCGACATGTTTCGAGTGCAGCGGCATTAGGAGACTGTGGACGTCACGACATCGCCGTAGATTATCATTCAAGAAGCATTAAGTTCTGGCTCAAGTTGATAACAATGCCACGTCACAGATATCCGAAACAAGTATATATCAACCTAAGACTCTTGACGACCAAAACAGAAGAACATGGGCGACAGAAATTCGAGAACTATTATTTATGTACGGTTTTGGTACAGTTTGGCTACATCAAGAAGTGGGCGATGTCAATAACTTTGTAAACGTTTTTAAACAGAGACTTAAAGACTGCAACCTTCAGTATTGGCATACACAGATTACAGAGTCGAAGAAACTTCAATCTTATCAATATGTTAAATCTTTGCTAAACATCGAAACTTACTTGTCAGCTTTAAATAAAAGAGAACACAGACGACTTCTTTTCCTGTTGAGATCTTCAGAACTACCATTGAGAATCAATACGGGACGATGGGAAGGATTACCATACGAAGAAAGAATATGCCAATTCTGCGATAATTACAGCATCGTAGATGAATATCATTTCTGCCTTGTTTGCCCAGTATACCATACTTTAAGAACTATATATCTACCAAATCAATGTCTTGTGAATATCAACATTTCTGTTTACCATAAACTATTATCATGTACAAATAATACAATTCTTTATCGCCTGGCACAATATGTAAAACAGGCACTTTTAAAAAGAAAGGCAACCCTTGATGTTTAATCTCGCCATAGTATGTATATATTTATGTACATGGGCCAATGGCCTTTAAACTGAAATAAACAATTGAAATTGACCTTGACATTATATTTTACATGAGTTCTGAAAAGCATTGTTAACATTGCAATAACTCAAATCTCGTGACCTGGGCCAAACAATCAATGAACACTTTTTTTAAGTGCAACAAACATGCAATGATAAAAAGTGTTAATAGTTTTAAAAAAGCATTTTCGCTAAACCATTTGTAAATCGTGAACTTGCTGTAACCTTGACCTTTGATGGAATGAAGCGGAAACCTTTTCAAAAGGCTAACTTTTCCAAAGATTCCAAAGTAAGAGCTTCATAGCACAAAATTAGTTTCAAGTTGTTATGTTTACAAGGAATGTTTTTGTGAAGGCTTTTTGACGAGAACCCCTCTTTCCTTTCGGGAAATTGTGATTGGTGCAACGTTTTTGCCGCTATCGTAATCCGAAAGAAACCAGGAATTTTGTCCTATTCGAACACAGGTTTGATCAGCAGTTTATGACTTGAGTTAATGTAGGGAGAGAATTGAAATTTCTAGTGGTACTGTTTAAGTTTTTACTTTTGGTAACTAATGTGCTGGCATATTAGTGTATACAGTCTGTTCGCATTATAAATTTGTGTAATGTTACATAAAATTGACATATATATGTGCTTATCCTATTGCTGTCTAGGCAACCTCCACTTAGATACGTCCAAAAGCGTATTGAAATGATATCGACTTATTCATCCTCCCATGTAATTTGACTTTCATGGTTCAGGAGATAAATGTGGAGGGCCAAATTGTCGACTGTTTCAATACAAAGCAGACAGCTTCCATCTGTAATTAGTTCGATGTAATACAAAATCAGCTTGGTCATCAAGTACAGTTTCATACAGATCAATCACAGGAGTGATTCACTATATAGAAAGTATTTCTATCCTAACGGTTTGAATGTCCGTCCGTCCGTCTATCAGATCTAGCTCGTTGAAACTTGGATTATGGATTTGTGACTTAAAACTCCAAGATCAGAACTTGTTGCAGTGTTCATGGTTTCACATACCACATTCTTTATTTGAAATACACATGTCCGTTTATTCAGGTAGAGTTTAGCATCAACAGACCCTTTAACACTAAAGTACGTTATTCACTACTTACTGCTCTTTGACGATACTAATGATTAATGTTAAGGACTGAATGAAATTTTCTCTGAATGTACTTGAAGGGAAACATGGAACACAAATTTGCGTTCTTAGAACATAACAAACAACAGCTTTGTCATACAGTTTATCACATTAGGCAATCGTAAAATCTGCTTCCATAATGAAACCAAAGTATTGACATTTTATTACTTAGATTTGTCGAGGATACTGCCATATCATTTCCAAACATCCAAATCAAATAAGTCAAAACATCATGCACATAATTTGAACAGGAAAGAAACAACATGTAACAGGATATAAAGAGCAGCAAACAATTTTATTCAACTGTTTCGATGAATCAAACGAGTCCAAACATTCAACCTCGGATATCTGCAGAGTATATAACTAAGTAAACCAGAAGAGGATGATTTGACAGAAACAGTCACTTTATATCTGAATTGTGATGCTGCGTTCAGATTCATTTAGAAGATATTATGCAAACACGATTAATTTGACTAATTGCATTTTGGAAGTTACACTTAAATTGATATTTATATTATTGATAGGATGATATAGGATGGGATGATCTTTGAGATTGATATCAATCCCAGTTGTTATATTTGTTGACATTTCGATTTTCTTGTTCAATTTTACTGATGGAAGTATTTACTATCAGTGCACTGCGAATGGCATGTTTATTTATTTCGTACATGTATAAGAAATCTGCTTAGCAAAACTTATTAACTTATTTTTCTCATAAATAATTTTTTTTGTCTTTAGAGTGTTTCATTTATTGAAAAAATATTAAATTCATGTTATGAAACTATTTCCTAGTATGTCCATCAACTGATATTGCCATTCTTAATACATTATATACACATTAGAGCATATATATTGCATATATACAATTATGCAATGATAAGAAGAACCAAATGAACATTTAAAGATATGTTAACAATATTGTGGACGTTGAAGCTCTTACAATAATTTTTTACTACAAGATTGAACCGGACCCCCAAGCTACGGCTATAACTGTTATCGGTCAAGGTCTATCAAATTTTATTGGTATTTACCCCTCAGGGCTAGACCACGGTCAACTTCGTAGTAAATTCTGTACTCATAGTACCCATAACCATAATGGGACAATGAACCAACAGCCAGTTCATAAACATGTATGGAATGAGAACGGGACAATTCTGATTCATAAAATTTCACGTCTGTCCCACGACGAAGTGGTTATCCCAGAGTTATCATCAGTGAGGCCACGTTGTTCAGTGATTTGTGTTTACAGTAAAGCATATCAATCATGTGTATGCGCTGCCCTTGTTTTATCTCTTAGACATGCCATGTGATGGCCTGAGAGATTCATAATAAAATCAGAGTAATGCTCTCAAAAACATTGCAACATGAGCTGTAAACACAACTAAACAGCGAATGTAAAGCAGTAATTAATTAACATCCATCTGGTATTGATCCTAAATGAAGAATATTTAGATTAAATGCGTAACTATTAAACATTAAAAGTTTAGTTGTGTGCATGAAATGTAAACCTCAACTTACTTCAATATTCAAATTCGACTCATCAAACCTTGATATTTACTATTCTGATTTTTTGGTCTAGTAAACGTTGAAAAGACTCACATGAGTTAATTACTACTATTGATATATGTTAGATACGGTATTCGGATATACAGATACATAAGACAAGTAAGATGATATGGTTTATTAGGTTTATAATGGTGTCTTATAAACTTAAGATTGTTTGGATATCCAACTTCTTTTTTCACAGAATCACAATTTTCCGGTATAGATCATTCTATCGTTAAAAATGCCTGTAAACGGTATAAAGATCTATACCTCGAGGAATCTTACCTCATAAAGGACACATATTAAACCATCGCAAGAGCATTCACATGTGCACACTCACACTATTGAGTCAGAACAATGAGGCCCAACAGGAAAGGGTGAGTTGGTTCAATTCATTAACGACAATATCGAAAGTTTTAGTCGTGATTTGACATCTGTATACATGATAAAACTTTGAATAAGCTTCTATAAAAGGGACTGCAAGCACTGAGCGGACACACACATGCTCTACGTACTAAGGTCAACACTACCCCGAGCCACAACTGGACTCATTACCTTTCCGTGGTGTGGTGGTTTGTGTTCTTCGGCAACCCCGAAAGCTATGCCAACGGGAGCTTGCATGCTCGTATGCATGGTAGGTCACCCAAGCTGGATGGGTAGAAGCCAGACGAAATTTGAGTCTTTCCAAAACCTGCTTTCTATCTCTCACCATGCCTTTCTTTCCGTCTTTCCCCTTATCCTTTCGACCCCTTTCTCCCTGATCTATCAAGTCTATTTTGGATCGCAACATCCACATGTTTAATAAAACTGAAATATTGTTTAAAACACGTTAAATACCAACTCACTCGCTCACTACCCCGAGCACGCACTCAGTTTGACCGGCATAAACATGTCATAAACAAACACAAACCAGAACTGCCAGTACTTTTGGAAAGCTTTTAAATGATTTTGTCGGTGGATAACGTTGAACAAAACATAACAGTTCATGAATTGTTTGATTATTTTAAAGAACTTCTCAATGATAAATGTCGATGACCGCTTTGGAGAACGGATCACAGATGACATTAACTTCCACAATTACCAAGAGTGTGAAGACTGCATTCAGATCATTTTTTGGGAAGTAGTGTAGATGATAGTGATATTAAAGTGTTATAAAAAGCTTAATAAATGGGAAATCGCCAGGCGGAGCTGTTATTCCTGTTTTTAAAGAAATAAGTTCATTGCTTTTGCCTTATATAAGTTGTTTTGTTAACAACGTTTTTGAGAATGGTGTGTTTTAAGATTCTTTGAATATTGGCTTCAGTATACCATCACATAAAACTGGTAATAAGAATGATCCAACTAATTACAGGGGGGTCGCTTTACTGAATACAACAAGATATATATTTACCACTGTTATAGACAATCAAATTAAATTGTGGATTTCTAGCCAACAGGTTCTATCAGAGCACTAAGCCGGTTTCAGGGAAACTTTCCTTAGCACAGCCTTGCAAATAAATACTTGCGAAAGAAGAGAGGCAAGTTCTGTTGTTTATTAGTGAAATTCCACAAAGTATTTGATTCTGTTAATAGTTAAACTCATCCAAGTCACATTAAGTGTCTGGCGGTATTCTAACCTCAGACCTCTTGATCAATTACCAAAACGCAATAACCACTTCCCCTAAGCTAATCTCATTTGACTTGTCTATATGATTTAGATTAAGCCAACTCATAGTTTGATATATTTTCTATGTTCCGCCTAACAATAGAGTGAAATGTCAGGTTTCTTTGAGATGAGCCATATCATATGTATGAATGTATTTGAGTGGGGAGATATTTGACTCTCTGCAGATAATATGTTAAGAATGATGAACAATGTAATTACATCCCACTTGCAGTCTCAGAAACGGAACAACAGGTATACACTCTGCACATAGTATTCAACATAAGGAGGCTGTCAGTTTTGATTAGAATATGATATACGATCCAAAATAGCCACCATGCTTAGTTCGTGATTAACCTTCGGAATAAGTTGCATTAAATTCTCATCTTATTCACATAAATTGTTCGAGGATCATCATATTCAATTCACATAATCTATTTGGAGGACCATGGTTTCGGTAGATCCAATTAATACTGAAAAGTCTTCATTTGATAAAAAAAAATTTGCTAAGGATAATGAGACATTTCAGAGCAATAAATTACGTTTAGTTCAATTTTAGTGAAGATTGATGTTTCTCCGACATAAGGTTGCAGGGAAAATAGATCTTGCTTTGGATGAATGTAATTGTATTAGTTATACCAAATGAATTGTTTCAGTTTTTGAAAAACGTAATTTTCTGGGTACTTGCTTGTCGACCGTTGATACAGGTTTATGGAATAGAATTGACTGGTTACTTTAAATGTCAACTCGAGTGATTTCTCTCACCAATGAAAAAACGTTTCTTCCTTTCTATCATGATTAGCATCGAGTGTCCAGAAAGTTTCAGCCTTCTTTTATGGTTTCATCAATCATCAACATGAATATCGTCGGGGAAATAAACGTCTGCGTAATTTAAGTTATCTATAACTATATTTAACTAAATCCTTATAAGTTATTGAATATAAAGTGGTGGTGTAACCAAAGATATTGTTTATTAACTTATTCACACTATTAAATCATTTCTTTCAGTATATTTCATTCTTTTCTGAATAGGAACTGCCGGAACATCTGAGCAAAAACAGTGAGTAATCTTTGCGACAGCTCCTAATGGTTTAAACATACTTATTTCAAAACATTAAAAGCTTATGTTAATGCAGCTCCGAGATACATTAGATATATTTCATTTCATTGGGATTTTGTACAATAAGAGAAGTTTATGTAAACATACAAGAATACTTTCATGATAGGCAGACCAATCCTGATTCACTCATCTCCTAGTGATATGCTATACTGATGCAAAGTCACACGGCGTTACAGACAGACATTACATTTAATGGTGGTGAGGTGATTTGGGCTTTTCACCTCCTTCAATAGTACTTCACTTATATCACTTATATAGGAAAATGTGAAGTTGCTTGGATATGAGACATAGCAATTATAAGTACAATGTAATATATGTATGAATATGTTTATTTGGATACATATTATATTAGAATATAAGAAGAAAAAGAAATAAAATTAGCTTTAAGTAGCACAATGTCTTCAAATGTCAAAACAATATCACTCATGCTTTTTGATTGATTGAATGGAATAATTGAATGAAATATGTAAACTGTAACAGGTTGTTCAATGTGAATCAAATGAAACGACATTTATGAGGTTACTCTTTTAGCTGAATTTCTGAAAAATAAATAAATGTCATTCAGTCCTACATGTTTATACACC
Source organism: Steromphala cineraria (assembly GCA_916613615.1). Lineage (NCBI taxonomy): Eukaryota > Metazoa > Mollusca > Gastropoda > Trochida > Trochidae > Steromphala > Steromphala cineraria. Next base: position 23,644,581 of record OU744736.1, on the reverse strand, counting down.
AAATCGATATACACTGAATATCTTATGTTCTGTAGAGTCTACAGGTTGGCACTGTAATTTAAAAAAAACCCACTTACATTTACCAATAAGGGTACAATATCAGAAGCCATATGATGGGACATGAATTAATCAACACATCTTATAATCTCATTCTGATTTGAAACAAAAACAATTAAAACCCTGTTGATCCTTATACCGTTTTCGAGTTACATGTCCATAAAATCTTGTATTTTGAGCATAACTAATTTGACTGATAGCCCTCTGAGCGTTCCCTAGTTGACTGAGTTGATCGAGTAAGGAGTTGGCATTTGACGTTAAAATAACATGAAGATCTCTCAAGAGTGATTATTGATAAGGGTGTCACAAGAGCGAATATCTTAGAAGAAAGTTAAGTCTAGTATGAAGTGACTCCCAGAATGTATCCATCACCAAACACGATTACCCTTCTGACCGTGTCTTTCAAATTATGGAGCTTGGAAGGTAAACTTGATCCAAATCCAAAGGAAAGTTTCCTCTTAGTTACAAATCTCAAACTAACGTTATGTTAATCATAAGATATCACTGTACATAAGCATGGACACTGATTTTTCAAATCAAAATATCTTTATACATGTTTATTGTAATATAAAATATGATATGAAATATTATATCTTTCCTCATATGTGTATAAAGACTACAATGAAAATGGTTAAGAAAACAAGTGTGTTACCATCAAATGAGCTATACCAAATTGCATGCTAGACCTGGAATACAATTCAATAAATACATGAATATTCAAATTAATATTTTCACAACAATATTGTTTTACCAATCTCTCAGCTGAACAGGATGTACTGTTCAGGACATTTAAGCAATTACGTCATTTAGCCTGGAAAGTGACAAAGCAATTGATTGTTTGAAATATTTATTGTGACAAAGCTATGTTAATTACCAGGAGCATGTTGCACGTTCCTATATTTCTCCTCTGCACAATTTATGATTGGGCTTGCACACATCGATAGACACATGTTTTGCATTTTTTAAATTAAAAAATATACCGAGACATAACATACATGCTATTTAACCTTCAGCTGTTCATAAGTTGATTTTTAAAAACATCTGTCACAATAATTTTGACGCTTTTATAATTAAGGGGAACTATTTCAGTCTTATTATTGATTTTTGTCACTTTTATACCACCTCAAGAGAATATTCCTTCAAATTGCCATACGTTGGCAAGCCTTCTGCAATATCACTCTTTTGAAAACATCTGTTACAAACATGTTGTTAAAGACCTCATCTTTATTGGTTTGTACCATTTGATTTCAACTTGCAATAGGTTTTGTGTTATTTTACCTGTAATAGACATAAGATTTTCTCCGACTGCATTTGTCAGGTATTGATCAACCATAGATGTGATCACCTGAATACAAAGCATAGACTCGTGGAGACGGTTCTCGAAATTCAAATGGTTATTTATAAATCCGGCTTTCAACATGTGGGTCGAGTGTCTGGGACAAAATGTACACACGTCTTAATATGCTTACTTTTCTACAGTGAGAAGATGAGGATCAAGGTTTAAATGAATGGTTTAGTGAAGAAGTGACCCACATATTGGTTTGGATTCAATGTGAGTTTTAATAGTGTTGATTGTGAAGGCTGTTTCATCATTTCAGGCCTTTAAATTAATTTCTTGTTCTAAAGGGCATTATTCATACTATGATGTGGCATTATGCACGCATCAAGATTCATTTAAAAAAGACCACATTTATGAAAATAACTTATATTGCCCCTGACGCCCCTTTCGTTTGCCATGCAAGAATAATACGTGTAAATCTCGATTTTCAGGAATTGTTTACATAAACTATAACCTGGCTTTGATTATAATGTATTGTTTTGTAATTTTGTTGAAGAATTTAGGGGGATTTTTTTAATTAATTTTTTTCAAAACATTTTGGGCTTCAAACCAATATCCAAGAAGAACATCATATCATTTAATTACAAATTATGCCTTTACCACGACAAACGGCAATGAGTGAAATGAATGATTCATGATATGTTTAGTTATGAATATATGTTTTTATTTTGAGAATAACTTTACTTGTTAAAGTTAGTGGAATTGAGCATGTGATGAATTTGTAAAACTTACTAATTATTGGAATTATTAGATTTTCATTTGATGTATAACCTCAGTGTAATGTTTTATTAACAATTAATTGTAAAAAACTTGTTTTCGATAATTTGAAAGAATTAAAATACTTTTGTTCATATTTTCATCTATAAAACAATCCTTTCAAGCATTTCGTTTGGACCCTGTCCTAATCTTTGTCGTGTCCAGGATCTCCTAATGAAAAAATGAAAACAGAACCAAAATGATGTAAGGTGAATGGATTACACCTATAAGCAGCAACATCTGCACTATCTTATTTTGAGTTGTAACAAAATGACCTCAAGCCAACAGGCTTTTAGAGCTTAACATATTGGACTGTTAGCTCTTTAAGCTTCAGTTGTGGAATGAGTTGATCCATTCAGGAGATGACATTAGGCGACATCAGCTGTTATACTTTACGTTAAGAGAACTTGAGTTCTCCTCCTAAGCGGTTATTGATAAATGTGTCTCAAGAGAAGAAAGTTAAGTGTAGGATTAAGTGACTCCTTGAATGTATCCATCACCAAACAAAATAACTCTCCTGGCCCTTTTGGACACTGAATGTTCATACAACATATCATCACATTTTCATATTTCTGTCTATGTATCTATAAACATGTTTTGTCAACCATGTTTATCGTAATAAAAATTATATGCTACATTACATATATTTTCTGAATATGTGAAACGGTAAGAATTATCATAGCAACAAATATGTTTTAGAATACATAAGTGTGTTACCTTGTGTGATATTGTTGCTGCTTTTAACGGGCAACCTTTGTACTTGAAAAGACTGTGAGGATTGGCTTTGGCCTGTGAGGGTTTGTTTCGCAGATAATGGGCCTTAGTTGTACTCTGCAGACTATTAGTTTGCAATCAGTATCTAGGATGCAACCAGTCTAAACTTTCATGAATCATTTGTTTAGGTGATTTCGTTAGCGGCTCCCACCTCAGTATTAGCTGAAGAAGCACTTCTTGTCATTTCAACATGTAGTGCTTCAGTGCTCTAAGGTCGACTTAGTAGATCTAACGGATATACCCACTCCTCAAATTTAAGGTTCTTCGGTGCTCTATGGTTGTCTAAAGTCTAAAAGATCATCAACCTTAACGTATTTAAAGCTTAGAATAGTCTCCACACATTTGGAACAGCGCCTCATACCGATTCTTATTTGATGGTATTTAATATTTTATATGGATGAAAAATTTAGGTAATTGGGATACTTAACTTAAATCAATCATTGACATGCAAACTTAAACCAAACGCAAATTGAAATTAGATTTCCTTACAGTTATTTTGCATTAATGTCTGTGATTGTGAAGTGATATAATAGTCTTAGAAACATATGGAATACAATCTAAAAGCATGATGTGCATTAAGAACAAAATAGTACATTTTTAGGAATTACATTATTTACTGTGTGCTAAACAAGGTATAACCATTTCAGAACAGTGAGTGAGAACTTATAGTATATATATTAAGTATATATTGTATGAAGATAGGATGAAACTTTTCCAAGTCTTGCTTGAACGCAAAAAGAACTGTAATTTCTTGATTGTCTTAATTTTCATATGAAGTATTTGTATGCAGATAGAAATAGATTAGTGTTTGATAATTTGGAAGGATTATAATGTCTTTGTTCAGATTTATATTTAATATGCAATTTTAAGAATTACCGATTTGAGACATTGTCCTAACCTTTGTCGGGTCTAATTGACTTATTGGTTTATTGACGTCCTTTTCGTTATTGATTAGACGTGATCTTAGAGAGGTCATGATCTCCAGTTGTAAGCATTAAATGTCAAAACATGGTCCTATTGTTCGACAAAGGAGACAAATTTTACCCTATCGTTGAACTATGCTTCTTTCTCTTGTTAATAAGATGAATCAGTAATGATTTTGTGCTAAATTCCTTAGCTCTATTTCGCTATATTATTCTTTTTGAGGGTTGGAGTAATATTTTTAACATTAAAGTGTAAATGTCTATCATTAAAGATCTTTGCGATACATTAACTGTACCTTTAAAATTTTGTGACCATTAGATTTGCAGGAACGGATAACGAAAATTTCACTTGGTAAAACTCATAAAAATATTTAAAAATTATTACCTCTAAACTTAAAATACAACATTAGTAAGTTTGGTTTACTTTTTGTGTTTGTATTTGTATACATTATAGCCCAGCGGATAAGTGAAATAATTGTGCACATCGTGATGCAAGCATGAAATTTGAGAGAAAAATGGTCAAATAAGCAACTTATCATCCGTTATTTAAGAAATAAGATTTATGAGAGATGCCAGATTTCTTATAATTTTGAGATTTGGAAATATTCTTGGGCATAAGTTTCTGGATGTTTTTTTTTTTAAGTAAAAAGGTTTTTAGGGCATGGTCACTGTGTTCTTTATCAAGAATCATGCCATGACAATTGCCAAAATATATTGTTCCTGAAAAGGAAATATTCACTGTCTTTTATATTCATAAAGTGCTAGACCATTTGGTACCTTGTAATTTGGTTCTGACCCCAGACAACACCTATCCTAACCCCTTTTAAAAATTGGCGTGAAAGGGTGTCCACCTTCTTTTGATTTATCTCAAGAAACAAGAAGCACTAGCAAACTCGAGATAAACAGATATTTTTTATTGGAGGCTTGGATTTGAATTCTTATCATCTTACTCCTAAACCTGAGTGTACAATTGAAACGGGTACAATAGAATATTTGAGGTAGTTGATCATATCTGTCTGTTTGTCTGCATTCAAATTTCGTGTCTGTGGCACCAACTAGTCTTTGAGTCAGCTTATTTAATATCTGCCTTAACTAAGTACACCTGCCAGTGATCATTGGCAAACAGATGGTAAAGTAAATAAAAGGGTTCAACTCATGAAGATTTAGATAGACATGCAGATGACTTGAGTCTCACTTCAACATATTACAATTACATGTACAACATACAGTCATACATGATCAAATAAAATCATTTTCTTCTAATTGAAATCTTGTGCTGCAGAAAAGTGAAAATCTAATAAGTTTTCACGTCCAGCACAATTCAACCAGACCGGTCGACCTCCGTGTTGTACCTTTTGGACTTATGAAAAAAAGCATGTAGGAATGCTTTTGACCTCACTAGCAGAATATTGATGCTTGATTGATGGTGATCCTTTATATCTTAATATATAGTTTTATTTGTAAAGTTTATCTTCTGATGACAAATCCTAGAGAGATGATCAGCTACAGAGTCGGTGTCTGGTTTTTTTCTTCAAAATAACATACTACCGGTAATCTATTTTCATGGCGTAATTCCTCTATGGTTTAAATCAAAGAATACAACTATTTCTGACATGCATAAATTTTAATAAATGTTTATGTTACAGTTTGTTTACATGCAATCTTCTGTGTTAGTTATAAGCGCAACTTCAAGGGGATATAATTCAAGAAAATGTATCTGGCTCATTATTTATGAGAGGAGATCATACATTGAACTATTGTCCTTTCATTTTGACATAGCCTGTTCAGATGTTGAATCAAAAAGTGTAAAAAAAAAGGGCAAAGTTACTTAAATTAGAAAGAAAAAATATTTTCGAAATGGTCGTCAGACTATTTAAAGTAATACCCAATCATCTTACACACACCATTTTTCACTGAAAGTTGATTCAGCAATGCATCATCACATGAACTTGCATGTAGCAGTCTCTTTCACATTTGCAAAGACTTAAAAGACTTGCTTTTACATACTTGTATCATCATCTTAAAGCTGCATTTCATCAATTGCTGCCAACTCTTGTTCAAGCTCTCCAGCAGAGTTATCGCAAACCCTATTTGGAAGGTACTCAAATATGAATTCAACTGTTCTGGTTTGTTTTTTCAAACTTAAAACATAATGATATGCTTGTTTTAAAAAGATGCCTCTTTGAGAATGCCCCAGCTTTCAAGTTAAACGTCCATGCCAGACCCAATTAGCGCTATTTAGTTGTTGGCATCTAACCAGGGATTGACCCAAAACATTTATTTAACAGCCCTGGTTTGCATATTAAACTCTATAAAACCCATTAAATTCAAATATATTGTGGATATTCTTTTATTATATACTAGTCGTAAAAAGACTGGATGGAAATTGATGACAAACCATTGGTTTGTAGTTCAAGCAGAGTCTTGAAGACCTAAATATTGTTGCAGCAGTCCTAGTTTTAGCGTTATGACTTCTGTAGACCTAACCGTTGAAGATAGAAATACATGCACAGAGAGAAAAATGATCAGTTTTGAATTTCCAACACTGTTATTTATGATAAGTAAGTATTTAAGTGTTCAGAATATTTTTTAGAGCAAAATAAGTGAAAAAATTACTTTTTTTCACTTTTTTACCCCAAAAATGAGAAATATTAAAAATTTGCGAGGTCTCTCGATCTGTATGTTATAAGACAGGTATAAACTACAATCATGCCAAATTTCATGCTTGCATCACAATGTGCACAATTCAGCTAAAAAATTGCACTTATCCGCTGTACTATAATGATAATCTAATAAGTGATTCACTATAGGAACGACTCCAGGTTAATCTGCTATGAGACATTGTAATTAATATGACACCAAGCGCTTTCAATATTCATTTGAAACTTGAAAAATATGAGCAGTGAATTTATTGCAGGTTACGAATTATTTGAAACTATATAAACTTTGATTGTATATGTTAGAGGTATATTCATAAATGTAATTGTTATTTCGTCAATTTAAATTGACATGTACAACATGGTCGTGTTTTATGTGCATGCGAATGGAAAAGAGTTAAAGAAATCAAGTCGATGTTATGCTTTGTGGAGATTCATCCTACATGTACGTCGACACCTTATTTCTGCACGTATCACTCTTTGGATAAGAATAAGATATCCATTTAATTATATATGAACCTACAGGTGAGCTATATATGGGCTATATTTACATGATACTTAGCATCGGTAAACTAGTGCTTTCCCTGTGTCTCGATTGCCAGACAAATTGCAATCCACGAACCACTTACCATTATCATGGGCTACTTTCCTCTCAATATTTCTCTAATATTCTTCGCTTTGATCCAAGACAATAATTTTATGATGTCTCAGAGAATGTATGATTTTTGTCTTCAAACAACAGTGTAAGGCTTTGCTCTGCTTTTATTTAATGAGTTAATCTTTCCAGGCTTTACTCGTCTGGTAAAACACCATGCTGGAATATAACATATATAAAATATATTTACAACAAAGAACCACAAAGAATCTCGGTCTCTAAGAATGAATTTTAAAAAAAAACAAGATGTGTTTGTGAAACACGAATGCCCCCGGATGCATCCTGCTCGCTGTGTCAAGGTCAAATGTCATGGTGTCATCTGAAAGGTCTCATCACAAGGGATCCATATGTCAAGTATCAAAGAGCTAGCTCTGACCAATCAAAAGTTATGACCAAGGTTAAAGTTTAAAATGCTCGCTGTGTCAAGGTCAAGGTCACAAGGTCAAATGTCATGGTGTAATCTGAAAGGTCTCATCACAAGGGATCCATGTCAAGTATCAAAGAGCTAGCTCTGACAGTATAGAAACTAAAGCCAAGGTTAAAGTTTTCGGAAAAGGCTCGCTGTGTCAAGGTCAAGGTCACAAGGTCAAATGTCATGGTGTCATCTGAAAGGTCTCATCACAAGGGATCCATATGTCAAGTATCAAAGACCTAGCTCTGACCAAGGTTAAAGTTTTTGTGGACAAACGGACAGACGGACGGACAGACGGACAGGTGAAAAACAATACACCCCCGGAATCTCCGATTCGGGGGGCATAAAAATTATGGTCCTACAGTGACTTTACTATGCCTTCAAGTGTCAAAACTGTAGACATACAAGCACATACTGTTTTTGGAGCAAAGCAGAAGATCACGTATAAAGAGACAAAAGGGTACACAGCACGTTAATAAAACGAAAAAGATTAGTTGTAAGAGCCTTTTATAGTTGAGATATTAACTAAAACAACAATTCGTGCAGTGTATAAGAAAACTGTTTCAGTTTAATGTCCTTTCTGCGGCCGATTGGAACTTTATGTAACGAGTTGAGCATGTGCCTTAAAGAAAAAGTGGTAATATACTGATGGCATTCTCTCCCCACAGAGGCAGATCAAGTCATGTGTCTGTCAAGTCTGACGAGTTTGACGGATAGGAAGGGAGATGCCTGATTGGAGGCAATCAAAATCAGTTGTGCAATCAGCGGCGCTGTTCTTAAATGATCATTTTGGCTACTGAAACAAGGCAAAGGCATTGTGACATGAACCACCCTTTCCATGCGAGAAGCCTTGTTATTTTGATAAAGAAATTCAAATGTATTGAGATGAAAGTTTTTTCCGCCAGGGGAAACTGCCGGAACCCACGGATTTCGGCGTAATATAACAGAGGCTAAATCAACATGACTTGATCTGCCTTTGTGGGGAGAGAATGTACTGATGGAAACGAATAAGTGAACACTTCATTACTGTTAACTTATGTCTGGCATGTTCCCTGTGTTCGAGGCGTGTGAACTTCATGCATGGCAACGTCCATTTAACCTTCAAGGAGTCAACGAATGTCAGTGTACCTTTACCATCAGAATCATGCCAAGAGCATACCTTTCTGATAATGAGAAATGGCAGGCTATCGGGTGCATAAACAGCGGTCAATCAATATCCCAGACAGCCAGACAATTTAACAAGTCTTAACGTGTGATTTCGCGACTGTGGAACCGGTACCGTCAGATAGGGAACGTAAAGATTAGACCAGGTCGTGGTCCAAAACGTAAGACAACGCCCCCGAAACGACCGGCAGCTGATTTAAACCAGCATCGAAAATAAACTCTAGAGATCAGGGCAGTAACGAGACTTTCCGCCGTAGAGTGGGTGTAAACTTTGAGTTTCAACATGACAATGCTCGACCCCACACGGCTCACGTCAGCAGGGATTTTCTGACGCAGAACAACGTCAGAGTGTTGCCATGGCCGTCCAAGAGCCCTAACATTAATCCCATTGAACACCTCTGGGACGTTCCCGGACGTCGGGTGAGGTATTGTGATGTTCTACCCCAGACACTTGATGCCATGTTCCAGGCTCTCCAAGAAGAGTGGCGCGCAGTTGCTCGGGCTGTCATCCGGAAGTTGATCCAAAGTGTTCCACGACGGTGTGAAGAAGTGATCAGGAAACAGGGAGGACACACAAGATACTGAAATTTCACCTGTGGTGTAATAATAATAAATAATAAATAATTAGGGTATTTATATAGCGCACATATCCACACCGAATGCATGCTCAAGGCGCTCCCTGAATTATTACCCTGAATTATAACCTAAGCTGCCGATTAAGCGCTTGATGGGTTACCTCCAACACAACTTTCACCAGGTACCCATTTCCTGCTGGGTGAACAGAGGCACATTTCGAATAAAGTCTCTTGCCTAAGGCGACACCACAAGTTATACAACTCGTGTCTCAGTGTGGGGCAGGGAATTACCCTTCAAACTCTCAGTTCATTCAGCTTTGAATCGGGTAACCCACCCATCCGGCGAGCCACGCCAGATGTTGCTGAACTACACTGATAGCGGTCAACTGAGCTTCGCACAGGACCACGTGCAACCACTTAATGAACATAAGTGTACATAGTTAATGAAATATACTTGATCAAAAACCCATGACAATAAAACAAATTTCACCATCAATACATGCGTTCCTTTATTCATTTCCATCAGTATATTATCTCCGATCTAAGTGTGAAACATTAATATGTTAAGGATAACATACAAGTAACCGTCCATTCGTGAAAAAGAATGTACGAGCCGCGTATGTTATCTGACTTAAAATACAGCCTTGGTTCATAACATTCAACATTGGCTCTATGTGATAAATACTCAAATTTAACAGAAATTCAAACAAGAGGCATGGTTCAATAAAAACATTTCTTAAAAACCTTTGAGATGCCCAAATCTGATAAACCAGTACATTCTTAATGCACGTGTAAACTGTTCAAAACGTACGCGTCATAACCACCGTGCCAGAACATTCTTGCACGTGCGACCCAACTTTATAGCCAGTACATTCTTAATGCACGTTCAAATGGTTCTTGACGAGAGTAATCGTTTCGGTTTGGTATAAAAGGGACGTTGTAATTGTTACACCTTGACATTATATGTGCGGTAATTTGGTGTTTCTGGTGAATTCGAAGGAAGCAACGGGCGGTTTGCTGTGCCAAAGAGTGAAACCAAAATGACCTGTTGAAGGCGGTAAGTTTTATTTCTATCTACTATACTGATGATTAACGTTAGTGTTATGTTTTATTTGATAAACGTGAATATTTCTCTTTACAAGAAAGTGATTCTAGATTATTTTTTATTTTAATGCTCAATATTATCCAAATTCTAAGTTTTTAACATATATTTAATATAATTTAAAGGGAATGAACAACAGGAATGCTGTTACTCTCCTTTTTTTAAATTTTCAACCAAACTCAACAAGGTTACTGCAGAGTTCAAACATTTTCTGAACAAGAGTTGATAATAATTTTGTTTGTTTTCCAGATTTTCCAAGAGAACTAAGACGGGAACAATGGGCTGTATAAACATTCAAAACTGGAACGAAGTAGGAAAACCTACCAATGCCATGAAAATAGACGTTCTTTCAAGAGAACATTAAAACACATAACTGCAGAGGAGAAGAATGTGATTCTCAGGAGATTCATCCGAAAAGTGAACGATAGTAGTACTCGGAATTTTGACATTGATAACTGTGTGAAATGTTGTTAGATTGGTTATCTCTAAGATATTCTACATAGAGAAGGAAACTATTATTTGGACCAGGAATATACTTGTGAGAGAGAATCATCAGAAGATACTGAAAATACTGCTGAATCTTCTTGGAATCAATTTAGTCCTAACAACGGCAGACTAACACAAAACACCACGATTGAGGCTGACGACGGATACCAGAGGTACTGCGATATACATAAGATGTATATTGACAAGGTTTCATTTTCAATGAAAATTGTCCACGTTGTGTCAAACATGAGTTCAATAAAATTGCTTAATCTCAACGTGTTATTTTGTTTTTGATGAAAATGGAATGAAATCTTACGTAATCAAATTAAGCCAACTAATAATGAGAACGTCGAAGGGACCGTCTCACCAATCTTTACTTCCCATTTAGTTGCAGTAGATTCCTGAAGGATAATGTACGATGGACACAATGGAGTGACGTCACTGCTGTATTTTAACATCTGTGAGCAAATGTTACAGAAAAGCAATATGTATGCGTGTAACAGATCATTCTATTCATCATACATGTAGCTGCAATGACTTATGAGTTCTTAGAAATGCAGAAAGCAGGACCAATTCCTTCACAACAATAACAATCTGACAGACCAATTCACACATAAATCAATTTGACTGGAATGAGAGTCCATTTCATTATCACTAGTGCATATATTGTTATCATGGCAGGAGTTATAATGAGTTAGTTTGCAGTTTCCATGACAAGTGATTCACTTGTTTATTGAAAGAAATTTAAAGACTGGGTTATGAAGCGGATCTGAGCCGAATGTTCTTCTTTGTCATTCCATCAGTCATCTAGAATATGGTCAAGTTATACTGTCAGATGACCAATTTAGCATTTTGTAAGAGCATCCATTTATTGGAAACATATTAATTTCATTCCCTTCTCATACACGTATGCTATTAGAAGTACAGCGTATATTTATGAAATCATGAACTTATTACATAGAAATGTTGAAAGAAATATTATTAGATACCACTTTTGACATTTGGTCACATTCTATATATTCAATATAAGTTGGTCAGTGCCTATGTAGATATTTAACGGAAAATATCTAAAAAGGGTTCATCCAAACGAGTAGGCAAGAATGTTTTATCATAATATATCGTTATGGACATAATATTAAAAATATTTATTTGATAATATGAAACTGATACCTTGAAACATACACATAACAGAGAATTATTGTAAGAAAAAATTAGATACAACTTTGACATTTGTTCACGTTCATATATTTATTAAAAATATTTATGATTTCAAACTACTGACATGTGTGAACGTGAAGTTTCTTGAAATGTTAGATATGTATTTTTTGTAATAAATTTGATAATATATAATATAACATTTTGTTGTATTGTTTCACTTAACAATGAAGAAAAAGCATGAGAAAAAAAATAAAATCCAACTTTTTTGTGTAAATATGAGTGAAACTTCATCCAAGAGCGACAGTCCATTTGTATGAATTGTTGTAAGGAAAAAAAATTAGATACAACGTTTGACATTTGGTCACATTCATAAATTCATTAAACTTGATGATTTATGATTTCAAACTACTGACATGTGTGAACGTGAAGTTTCTTGAAATGTTAGATATGTATTTTTTGTAATAAATTTGATAATATATAATATAACATTTTGTTGTATTGTTTCAATTAACAATTAAGAAAAAGCCTAAGAAAAAAATTCAAAAAATAAAATCCAACTTTTTGGTGTAAATATAAATGGAACTTTATCCAAGGTGACAGTACATTTGTATTTCTTTTTAATTTGCTTCTCGCTACATATTCCACACATTATTATTTTGCCAAGAACTTACATCTATAAAAACACGTTCCTGTATTAATAAGATTAAATCATTTATCTCAAGGTACTTTCAATGAAGGAATAGAATATTGTCTTGAGTTTGAGAATACATACTTCAATGTGTTTCTTTTTTGTCTTTTGACACTTTTACATGCAATGGGATAAATTCTTATTGGTATTTTGATAAATTGTAATAACAATTTAAAGATTATTGTATTTTCTTTAATATAGTGTTGCTTTCAGGTATACTCTGCACACCTTGTAAACATGTACACAAAAAGGTATGATATTGTCGCTGCTCAAAGCAACCTTTGTAATTGAAACGACTGTAAGGATTGGCTTTGTTCTTTGAAATGCCAGCCAGCTGTAGAAAGGGTTTCAAAGACAATGAGCCTTCGCCCAAAGCGTATTCTATTGATTATAAGATTTCAGTCGGTAGTATCCATGATGATACAAGCTTAAGCTTACATGGATCATTTATTTCAGATGATTTCTCTTGCGGCTCTCTCGTCAGTAGATAAGCACTTCTTGTCATTTCAATATGTAGTGCTTCAGTGTTTTAAGGTCGTCAAAGAGATGTACTCACTCAACAAACTTAAATGCTAATGTATACTAAGTATCGTGTCCATTCTAAGAACAGCGTCTGGTACACATTCTTACATAATGATGATATTCAATGTTTTACTAGGATGACTTATTAAGGAAATTAACATACTAAACTGAAATTATCCAATAACCATGCACACTTTTTGTAAAAGCAAATTGTAATTTTATGTTATTTTAACAGCCATTTTGCATGAATGCCTATGATTCTGAATAAATAGTCTAAAAAATACAGAATACCCATCACATTCAGAACGTTCAGAACAAAGTAGTACGTATTTCTGAATTACATATGTAATGTGATAAAGTGACTACAGTACGTACTGTGTTTAACACTGAATATACATTTGAGAACAGTGAGTGAAAACAGTGGGTATTGTATTTCCAAACCTTCGGCGAATTAACGTACAAACAAAGTATTTGTATGCAGACAGAAACAGATTGTCACATTTAGATCTAATATGCAATCTTTATATAGAATTCCAGATTTGACACATTGTCCTATACTTTGTCGGGTCTAATAGACTGATTGATGTATTGATTCCTTTTCATTTCTGATAAGATGTGAACTATTAGTGATTATCCAGTTGTAGGCATTAATGTTTTTCCACGAAATAAAGAGATACATTTGACCCTATCGTTGACACATGCTTCTAAATAGTGTTAATAAGATGAATCAGTAAGCATTTTGAGCTAAACTTTTTAACTATATTATATCATTTTTTAGAGGGCTAAGTGTTAATGTTATACATCAATCATTAAAAATCTTTGCGATACATTAATTACACATTTAATATTTTTGTATCGAATACATGCACTTTTCACTTGGTAAACTCATACAGAATCTTTAAAAATTCACATACTTAACCTTGCAATACAACATTAATAAGCTTAGTGTATTGTTATGGTGATGTTTGCATATATTAATGAAAATCTAATATCATATATTTGTCACTATGGGAAACGCCTTAATGGATTTGTTTACAGAAAATCAGGGGCTGTATTTAAATTTTCAATGGGATACTTTCAGAATGTAAGCAATACTTAACAGTGTTGAACATTGAAAGTTAAGTATAATTTGAAACAAGTAAACACGTTTTTTTTAAAACTATATAATCTAAAGTCTAACTGTTTGGAGATATAAGATATTGTAACTAAAACAATGTTCGTTTGTGGTTTTCATCAATGCAAAGGAAAATAATCAAATAAAATCAGTTTATCACAAAGAGTTATTTGCAATAGAAATCGATAAATGTAGAGCTATCACCAGTTTGTGACTGATGCCTATATTCTATGTTTTATATGTAAAGATTGCTTTACCTCATATCATTTGTGGGTGACAGGTCAGTTCTCATTTAAGTATTTGTGTAATGATTTGACTTGAAGTTTGTTAGTTCTTTTTAAGTGCTGATGTTTTTTCAAGAACGTTGCGTAGGCCTTGATGGTTTGGTAAATGAGAATGTATAACCTTAAAATTCATTCTTATGTTTTTAACAAATGATTGATTCAGTGTTTAATGGTTCTAAAGCAATAATATCACGTCAAACTTGTCATTAACTTTACGTATGATAATTACAAAGCTATGTGCAGGGTCATATAAGACATATTTTGACAAATTACAACATTCCCCTTTAAAATAATCAAGTAGTGTTCATTTTTTGTCGAGACTCATCCTACGACAACACTTTATTTTAGACGTGCCACTCTTTGATGAGATATAAATATCATTATATATATGATCCTGTAGGTGAGCTACATGTATGTATGTATGGGATGTATTTACATGTTGCTTAGCATCGGCAAACAATTGCTTTTCCCTGTAATGGCGATCTTGATTGTCAGAAAATTTGCAATCAAGAAACCACTTACCACCTTCCTCCCAATTGTGCTCTACTATTCTTAGCATAGACCCCAGATAAGTGTTGTGTTGTTGTTAGTGTACAATTTTTGTCTTCAAACACGGGTGTAATACTTTGCTTCGCTTTCATTCAAAAAGTTAACCACTCCAAGCTTTACCCCCACTGTACCCCCACACCGCGCATATTTTTATATATATTATCTACATAAAAAAACGGCAAGCGCAGAATAATATTAAGAATATCCCTTTTCTATCATTGAATGAAATAGTATACAGACAGCATTACTTATGTTACCAATGATTATTTTAAAGGATTTTTGCAATGAAATGTTTTGAAAATGATGTTTTATTTGACAAAAGACAAATTCATAAAACTATACAGAAAATGTTTTTAAATACATGTACAACACTGTTTGTTTAAACTTATTTAAAGTACTTAACGTTTCGCAAGTATGTGTAATGAAACATTAAACCTAATAGACAATTCCTCCATGATGTTATTATAACATTTTTTATGTTGACATTCTTCATTTCTCTTATGACCTATGCATAATTAAAGGTTAAGATTAAAGACAGAGATTTTAAGAATGAACCAAACATTTTGTATTAAAGTCTGCATCATGAAAAAAATGTTATTTCGTTAAAGAAATGAAGTATGAGGTACATTTGTTATGTATGAACGATCACTAAACCATCAAGTGACAAAACTGTAACAATCACATATTATTATATGAGCGTAATTTTACGGCAATCCGATTGGTCGAAAATCGGTCACGTGACAGTCGACAGAAATTGATATTGACTTGACCCCCGTGACCCTGAGTCCGACCAAAAGTGATATACATATTCAAAAGTGACTTGAGTTACTAAAAATACAGCCGATGACGTAAAAACGTTGTTTCATGACGTCATGCTATTGTTATCATGACGCCATGCTATTGTTATCATGAGGTCATGCTATTGTTATCATGACGTCATTGACCCGTCCTTGCCAACAATAGATCCGAAATGCCGATCATACCTGTAGACTGGTGAATTCGGTCAATACCTGTTTTTGTAGACCCGAGGAAACGAATATTTACCTCGGACTTCCTCCTCGCTCAATATTGTTATCATATTTACAAAATCACATGCTATCTTTCGTGCAAGTAAAAGGTGGTTATTTGATATACATCTATCTCTCTCTCAGTGATAGCATTTTACAGTTGAGATATTAAATTTGCACAAAAAAATTGAGTTTTATAGGGAAACTGTTTTAAATTATGTTTCTTTTCGAGACCAAAAGTAAGTTGCCTTGCTAAGGTGCCTTGAACAAAAAGTGATATCATAATCCCCAATCTCTAAAAGGAGATAATCCATGAGCAAATGTTAGAGAAAGCAAGCGTCTATATGTGTAATAACTCATTCTGTTCATCATAGCTGTCATAACTTTTCAGTTATTAGAAGCGCAGAAAGAAGGACCAATTCCTTCACAGCTTTAACAATCTGACAGCTCAATTTACACATAAATCAATTGACTGGAATGTAATTGAGTTAGTGAGAATCCATTTCAATATCAGTAGTGCATATATTGTTATCATGGCAGCAGATATAATGTGTTAATTTGCAGTTTCAAAGACAAGTTATTCACTTGGTTAATGATAGAAGTTTAAATCATACAATTGTCCAATCCTTTGGCTTATGAAGCAGATCTCATTCGAAGGTACTCCTTTTTCATTCCATTAGTCATCACCGGTTGTAAATTTATACTGTCAGATGACCAATTCAACATAGTTTAAGAACATACATTTATGGGAAACATAATTATTCTTCACATGTGCCATTAGAAGTAGAACGAATCTACGTGACATCATTAACATATACTTATTTACAAGCACATACAGACGTAACGTTTTCTTTGCCTAAGTAGAGGTTCCACGGGGGGGGGGGGGGGGATGTCATGGATAGCCACTTCATGATCATGTTGTTCACATACCAAGTGTCTTAAAGGATTCTTTCTCAAAAACAACTCTTTATTAAACTTAAAACAAATATGAAGTTACACTCTTTAAACTAATGCTTTTGTATTTGATGTACATTCATACCATATACCAATATTGCTTGACTTCATATTGAAAGATAATATGTAACATTTAAAATTGATATCTTTTGTAGGAATAATTGCAAATTTTATATTTCCACCATGTATTTGTTATTTTAATCGTTTTATGTTTTTCAGGAGAAGCATTTATATAGTCATTTGCTGCCTGTTTGCTTATCCTTTTTCACTATTGTATATATATTATTCTGAATGTTGTTTGTTTTGTATATGTTTTATCGAAATAAAATACTGTTTAAATCATATCTTAAAACGTTTGTGTATCACAGAACACTGTACCATGATTAACACTCTATCAAATCCTCTATCGGTCATCAACTTTAGTCTAAAAGCTTAATTCGTGACTCTTAAGATTGGCTTCTTCTGACTGTCAATTTGATTGATGAGTTCTTAAACTGAGGAAACACCCTCTGTTAGTTAAGAGATTAGAATAGTAGAACGAATACAGTATCACACTCACTAGTGTGAGCATGCACTCACAGCATGGTTTATCTTTATTCGAATTCTATTGCTTATGTATACATTTTTAAAACAAGGACATATTCACAGCATATAAATGCATTAAATGACTCTTTTTTTAAGGTGAATGTTATGATCAAAAAAGAATTTTTGAACTCAATGTCATTAAAACTTGTGGAATATATTTATATATATGTATCTAAATATCTCTTTCAATCTAACATTTCTCAATTGGCGCAATCATAACGGCTGTTTTCCTATTTCCATTACCTAAGCTTGAAGCAACTGTGCTAGAAATAGAGTCAATTACTGTCCCATCAATCATCATATTTTTGATATTTTCGCCTCATTCAAAAACATATGTGACTTTGTGAATCCGTTTTTCCAGATTATTGAACTTTGTGAGACATGTTCTATACACCTAAAAATATCAACTCCCAAAATTTTACATCGCTTTGTTCTCTTTTCTGAATGATAGATAAGGAGAGCAATGTTACTTTTCACATCCTAATTTCAAATCGTAATGGAGTGTCCAAAAAGGTGCACCACTGTAAGATCTAAAATAAGGTTATGCCATACACTTCAGAAAAAAATCTTTATAAAAATGTTTATTTTAAGAATAGTCGTTGTCTAGATTACCAAAATTACCTATCATCATCGCCAAATGACAGAAGTCGTCCGTGTGTAAGAAATATATATATATACATGTAGATATGCATACGTGAGAAACATGCATGTCAGAGTGTTCTTTGTTTACCATTGGAGACTGCAAAACATTTCTATAAATAACACACCACCCGAACCAGCGCAAGCAATATAGTGCAATAAAATTCAATGTTGTAATTGAAAAATATCATATCGAAATCACAATAGTTTGAGTTAATTATGAACGGCACATACATAAGATGCGCAGTAACAGTGTAAAGTACTGAATGTTTCAATTTTCTTGTATATACGTTAATGTGAATGATTTAAGACATTGTTCTTTCTCTCCTTGTAATCAAATGTTGGTTTACATAATAAAATAATTGAGTATGATGATATGCTTGCTGATTTAATAATAGTTTTCCAAATAACCACTTAAGCCAGAATAAATTCAATCAAAAGAATTGGCATCAATTCAAAGTGTTTGTGAACAATCATGATAACATTCTCATATTGAACCCTTTACATGTACATGTACCTACTTTTACTTTTGTGAGTAAACTAATTGTACAATGCTGTTGTTTTATACAACTGATATTTGCTATTATGTAATCAACCATTGCATAATTGTGCCATAAAAAAATCATGGCCGAAAAACATGGGGCGAATCATAAACCAAACATTCTGATCGATTCTCCTCTTTACCATAAGTACCAAAGGTCTTTTGAAGAACTGTCAGTGGTCCAAAGTTCGCAATCAAAGTTTTGGCTTAAATCACAGCTACATCGGACAAATATCAATCAATCCATCATGACATTATAGTGTAGTAATAAGTGTCGACTTATTTTTACAAAGGATGCAAGATTAAACCAAAACATTGATATGGATGACAATTTCTTCGTTGATTTCACATTACGTTCCTGGGCTACCTCTTGCCCCTTCTTCAGATGCAAAACTTTCTTTGAAATTTACAATACAGTATAATTGTTTCCATATACTAAACTGAATACCAAAAGAAACTTTGCACCATTTTGTAATGATTCTGATTGAAGAATGAAAAACGATAGAAATTTAAAACAAAGTACCTCTTAATAATCAATCATTTGTTTAAACAACCAGCGAATCCTAATTAAAGGTGGGAAACCCAGTTTTGCACTTATTTGATCTGAAGTGGGCAGGGGTCAAAATTTTGGTTGTTCAGACGTTCGTTGAAATGATGTTTTCGCAATAATTTCGTTAAAGTACTAAAATGTGCTACTTAAGTACCAGATATGAGCAGCCCGAGTGTTATAAGTTCCAAATCTGCCATGAGTAACCAAAAAGGTCAAACGTCAAAATACGTTTGCTGCCAGCAGGTTCAACTTCACATTTCGTCTGCATCGAAGCTTTTCCATAAATGGGAATGTGTGGACACAAGTCTTACTTGTCATATTGACACATCTTTGAGTCGTACAAATGGTAACTAGCCTTTAGAGCTCAACAATCGCAATTAAATCATGTTATTGCATGCCAATTCTGACAACATGCCGACCTTTGATGTTTGCTATCTCTGACGTCACTAAGAGAAAATGTTGGCGGTGGTCTAACGTCACAGATATCGGCTCTCATGCAGTGAAAAAACAACTGTTTTTTGTGTTTCAGGGTTGTCAGCAATCCTCACAACATGTCTGTATAGCCGGATCAAGTTACCATTAGAAATGAAGGAACACTACCGATTCTTGTAAAAAGGGCTGTTTTTGATCAATTTTGTAAATTTCAGAGGGGATTTGCGATATTTTTGCTTTACCGTTTACTGCTTTTAAGGTGTTTTTTTCACTTTTGGAGTGACAAACATTCATTATGAACAGTTATCAAACTTTTTCGTCACGTCAATTGGTTTCAGCAGAAACCTCACATGATTATGACATTTTTGCCATTTCTGCAAAAATGCATGAATATTGCTCAATTAAAAGTTTTCAACTTGAAAGTGTGGGTTTCAACTATTTCATTGCCACCTTAAATGAAAATGTAAATATGAGATCGTTTTCGAAATTTCAGTTTTAAAATTGCAAAGTTTCTTTTGGTATTCAGTTAGTACAAAGGATATACGCTTACATCAATTATATTTTTGCTTTCATTTTGTTTCTTTTGACACTTTTTTTAAAAATAATAAGACCAATCTGTTCACATTCTCTCCCCACAGAGGCAGATCAAGCCATGTTGATTTAGCCTCTGTTCTATCACGCCGTAATCCGAGGGTTCCAGCAGTTTCCCCTGGCGAAAAAAAACTTTCATTTGAATTTCTTTATCAAATGACAAGGCTCATATCACAATGCCTTTGTCTTGTTTCAGTAGCCAAAATTATGATTTAAGAACAGCGTCGCTGATTGCTAAGTTTGATTGCCTCCAATCAGGCATCTCCCATTCAATCCCACATACTCGTCATAATATAACAGAGAATGAATCAACATGACTTGATCTGCCTCTGTGGGGAGAGAATGGTCTGTTCAATGCTATTTTAGGTACTTGAAGAACATAATGCACTCAGAGCATTCGTAAAGATTAGCTCTGTTCTTTGAACTACTAGTAAGTTGACTCAATGCTTCACAGATAATGGGCCCTGGTTCAAAGATGACTCCTCGGATTATCAGAGTGCGGTCAGTAGGATTTACAATGAAAGCAGCTTGAGCTAGCATAGATCATATTGTTAAGATATTTTCTCGCGAGGCCCATCTTTGGGATTATGTTAAGCAGCACTTCCTTTCCATTCAATTACCAGTGCTTCAATGTCACCATCAAATCGATTAACTCACTCCATAAGCCCATGTGTTTCTTGTTAGCCTTAGCATTGAATCTATATCAAGGCCAGTAAAACCTTACATTTTGAAAATTTGATATGTTAGGTTATCAGACATAAGATATAATGACAATTGTCAGTGTGTTTTCAAACAAATGACTTTCAAAACTTCATGATGCTAGGTTTCGTGGTTCAAAATAGTGTTACATCATGCTTACTTGCTTTTACTCCACTGTCGAAAAATACAATCTTACTTTTGAACTATATTTTGTCTATATCATAATTCAATTTTAAGGAAAATTCCCAATCCTTTGTTCGATGGATGCATTGCTGTAGATACTTGTAAACATCCCTTGATATTGACAAGTTCCCCCGCCTCAGATATCCCTTAGTGTTTGATATGCAGATATACTTTTGAATCTACGTATTTTCAACAATATAGCAGGGATGAACATAACAGGATCACGAAAACTTGCTGTGGTGTAAAGAACATTCATTGATGATGTAATCAATACTCTTGTTTTAACACCCTGAAACGTTTATACAATAATAATTAAACATAACCAATATGCATACTTTCACCATTCACACATAAATACATACACATACATCGTTATGTTAGGAACATTTTCTTTAGGCGTTAGAGAAACCAATACTTCATCACAGATATAAGTGATATATGAATGATACGGCAAATCAAAAAGTTATGTATCACTGAATTAGTATGTCACACACGCAATATTCGCAGTATGTACTTGTATACAGAACATATCTTAAAGTCTACAATGATAATTACATTAACAAAGTAATTATACTCAAAGGAAAAAATGAAGCAACAGTAATGATAAAACATAGCTTAAATCATATGATAACATAATACATTTTATACGCACTTTAACCAAATACTTACCCCTAGCGAGGATGTGTTCCTCAGGGGCTACACAACTTTGCCGGGACACTACGCCAATGTACACATATTCTTACCTATCTACAGAAAATAGTGAACAGTGAGAGATGTGAAATTTGTACTTATTATTATTTAAGAATATTCATCAAATACATTTACATACCAACACTTTAGATATAAGATAACATTTATGATATAAAAGATAAGACTTATGTAAAAAAATATTTAATGTAAGAAACTAACCTTTATACGTTTTCTGTCTTGTCAGTGTTGTGACTTAGTGATTTGTGAGGTGCAAGCTACATGAACTAATCATGCATGAGAAAATAGACAATAGAGACAATAGACAATAGAGAATAGACTGACCGAAGCAATACCCCTACTGGTGAAATAGACTAGTCCTTTTCACAGCTGCTACTAAGTGCTAATCGCGACCACGTAGGTCAGTACATTCAGTTTCCAGGTACGCATTTTAACAGCTGGGTGGACTGAGTGCAAAGTGGATGAAGTGCCTTGCCAAGGGACACAACCCAGGACGAAACCCAAGTCACAAATTTTTGGCGTCTCCACCGGGATTCGAACCCGGGCCTGGATTCGAACCCGGGCCTTTGGCGTGAGAGGCCAGCATGCTAACCACTACACCACTGTGCTCCATTGATACATTGTCTGGTTAATACTAATCTATTTCAATATTACAATGGCTCATCTGAGTTTTAAAACGTAAAGAGAAGATAATAAAAGCGCAGACAAACTCAGTGTTCTTCTAACAGTGATAGAAACAGGCTTGTTTGTAATTAGTTTATCTAAAGACGCAATGACGGTCTATAATACTTGCCATATGTGGAACTGGATGTCAATGTTATCACTGGAAGAACGTGATACAAGAGCCATCAGGATATCCGTCGTTAGCATAAGATGTGACAAAATGTGGTCCTTGTCTCCAGGAATTTGACCTCTTTGAAACATGCTCCAATTAAAATTCTTAGTTCTTGTGCACTACACACTAACTATAATTTTGTCAGCGTGACAAATGCGTCCATAATACCTACGAACTACAAAGATGTGATACAAATTGAAACATAAAAGAAAATTGTTTTTGTAACCTCTGTTATTTTCATCATCATCTTAAAGATATCTGCAAAACAGTGTCTTAGAAACAGTCCTCAAAATGCAACCAATTAATGTCCCATGAATAGGGAAAATTCTGTTTACTGTCTATTTGAGATCTATCTCTTCGTTACAGAAATTACGTGCCATTGCATATCCGTAGTTCTAGGTTATTGAACTTCAAGTGACATGTACTGTATCCCAAGATTACTCCATTATCCTATAAATATCAATGTTCTTTTGGAAAATCAATAGTTTTTACTGAACTCTTTGTGGCTCAATATCTTCGATATTTTAATACATTTATGTAATAATTTCAATAAGAGAGCAGCATCACGTCATACATTAACTTTCCAAATTGTATTTGGGTTTCTGTTTTGCCAAATGTTGTCTGCACATCGATTAGAAGGTCGCGAATAATATACACCAAGACAGAGAATTAATACTATAAATTATGCAAAAATGCATATTAACCTGTTATATTATAAATCCTTTGTACTCATTTCTTTGCCTTCTATTAAAACATGAAATAATTGAGTAGATATGTCTTTCAAAAATGAAAATAATTTTATACAACCAAAATATAATCATTATACTGATAATTTCTGATCAAGAGAAGTTTTTTTTCAAAATGATTCAGTAGATATATTGTTCTATAACTTCCTATCTGTCTTCATGTTCATGCTCTATCATCTTTGTAAAAATTGTAAATCATTCTTGTTCCTCGTCCTTTTCTTAATGAAAATGTGTTTAAATTTTTAAAAAACAGACAAACTGCTATTGGAAAGAGGTATCACATCTTTCTGTTAGGTGGCCCAATGACTGTACATTTAGGAACTGTAAGATACATTGTAGATAGATTGCACACGTAAGATACATACATACATACATACATACATACATATATACATACATACATACATACATACATACATACATACATAAAACATTTGTAAATCGCTAAAACCAGTACACTGCTCTGAAGCGCTATATTGAGCACATGAAAATGCAGGAAAATCAATCAATGGCATTTGAAAAAAGATGAGTGTTTAGTGCAGATTTGAAATTAGAAAGTTCATGAAGGTCTCTGAGGTTTTGGGGAAGTTGGTTCGACAGTATCGTGCCGGCAACTTGGAAGGCACGGTCACCAAAAGTGAGAGTTCTGGATGGCGGTACATGCAGGAGGTTATTCTGGGAGGATCTGAGGTTTCGGCTGGGTTGATAGGTTTGCATGAGGTCTTGGAGATATTCTGGAGCTTGATGGTTGAGCCATTTGAACACTAGAAGAAGACGTTTAAACTGTATTCTAAATCTGATACGAAACCAGTGTAGTTTCTGTAAAACAGGTGTGATGTGTTCATGACGCTTTGTGCCAGAGACTACACGAGCTAGTTCTGGACCCTCTGCAGGGATTGAATGCAGTGGGATGGCAAACCATACAAGAGGGCAATGCAATAGTCCATACATGATAGCACATATGCATGTACTAGGGTGAAAAGTAACATCTTCAGTGATGTATTCCCTGATGAGGCTGATATTGCGTATATGGAAATAGGCTCTCTTGCAGACCATCTTGATGTGTGATTCAAAGGACATTGTGGTATCAAAACAAGATTATCAGGACGACCTGTCATGGAGGTCAATATAAGATCCACAGTATGAACAGATATGGAACTGTTGATTTGAATCTTTTTAGATTGTTAGTACACAAACCCTCATTCCTTGCATCTAGTGAGATAAAACCGCAATGAAGTATGTGTCAACCTGAAACTAGTAGAAACATGATCTTTCTGTACAATGAATCTGATTTTATTAGCTCATCTGGCGTGTAAGGCCCGATGGGCTAATGGCATGGCATGGCCATCCGTCTGTCCGTCTGTAAACTTTGTGGAATTTCATCGTCTTCTCCAGAACCATAAGGCTTAGAAAGCTGAAACTTGTGTACAGACTCCTTGGCTAGTGAGGATTATAAATATAATAAGGGCCACATATGCCACGCCCTAAAAACCTATTTTAATCTTCTTCTCCAGAACCATGAGGCCTAGAAAGCTGAAACTTTGTGTACAGACTCCTTGACTAGTGAGGATGATGAATTGTAGCTTTATAATACTAATAATATAGGCAACAGGAACGTCCTCCAAATCTATTTTCATCTTCTCAAGTAGAAGGCCTAGAAAACTGAAACTTGTTGCCTATCCTATATACAGTGTTTAAAATATTGTCTGTCAGCCAGTCCTTGAACTGGCTACTTTTTGGTCAGGACTGGTAACTTTTCAATTTTTTTCTTAAATTTCCCAAAGGAAATGACCAATGAATTTTCAGGACAGGCTAGATTTCCAATCTATTTTATACACTGCTATATACTTAATTTTATTATTGGTGACCATGTGGCCTCTACAAAGGGGGAATCACATTGGCCACAATCTACATCATAGTTGATGATGAAGCCTGATGAGCTACAGAGCCAATGTCTCTTTTTTTATGTTGAAGTTGCCTTTATCAAATAAAATGTTCACATTATGAAATACTGACTGATGGTAAAATTGTCGGTGATGTGAACGCATGATTTCTAGCAACAATGGTATAGTAGATTTAATCTCAACATGCCTTTACTAAACTAAAGTTTTTATTTTGGTTAGAGAAGTATATCAAGCTTGTATATGCGAAATACACCAGACTCATATTTTGATATATTAATGTAATTACCATTAGATGTTCGCGCCATACACTTGATGTCAACAATAGTTTTCATTCCAATTTGTTTTCACACATTTATTGTTTTATAAGAAAACATCTGCATAAATCAATTCTATTCATGTCGTTTGTTGACCATTTTGGCCATTAAGATACGTTAAACGTGATGCCTTAGTTGTTGTCTAAGGTACTTGAGACATTTTATGCACTTAAATTGTCTGTAGTGGTTAGCAGTATTCTTGGAAATGAATGTAATTTATGTTAGTTTTTCATATATAATAGGTCAATTTGTAAATTTCGATTATCAGATTGTGGATCAGAAGTATCGACTTTGACACTTGATTACTTTGGTAACGTGATAACTTAATACCTAGTGCTTCAATGTCATAGTAAGAGTTGACACATCACAAGACACGATAATCACAATCACTATTTCTCTCCAATCTCCAAACAATTTTCGATGATCTTGGATTGAGTATGTTTGGGAAATTTCAAATCTTTAAAAGCATCTTCTGGCTAAAATCAGTTGTTAAAAGTAAATGAAAAGATATCTTTCAGCAAACATGGATATCAACAATTGAATCCTCCTAGCAAGTATTCATGTATTCTTTGTGATTTAGATGATATTTGTGATGAATTTCTTTTCTTATTTTCATGTCCGAAATTAGAATTAGAAAGAAATAAGTATATTCACAAATATTTTTACACTAGATCAAAATGAACACTCGTTTTAATACCAACAAGCTAGGAACTAGAATGTTTTTTTTATTATTTTGTAAAATCATTATGTCCTATTTTAAGAAATAACATATTTAACCTTAAAATGGTACGTCAGCTTTTTATTGTATTGTAATGTATCATGTATCATTGTGTATATATTCTTGTACCTCTTGTGTTGCAGTCTGCAGCCTGAGTGTAATAAAGTTCAGTTCAGTTAAGCAACATGATACGTACATGTAAGAAACGTACATGTCATCAACCAATGCTTGTCAAAAATATTTTGATTTATATGTTACTCGATCTTAATCGGTAAAATGTTTCTCTGGGCCTATGTACATCGTATATATGTTCTTGTCAAGGAAGGTTATGTAGTAAATCTGGTAAAAGTAAACTTGCATTTAGTTGTTGCCTCGTTACATGGAATATATGCTCTTATTACGAAGGATTTGATTAATAGATCCGGTATATTTACGTGTCATGACTTTTGAGATGTGACTGTACTAATGTTGGGACAGTAAATGCCTCCGTTGAAACATCTTCTTTACCATTGCGCCTTATTAATGCTACTATTCCAATGAAAGTGATCTCAACAAGTCTTATAATTAGCAACATTTATGTAACATACTCCAATTCGTCAATGTATCGTATCGTATCGCTGTCTTGAAATACAACACATTATTTGGATTTTTAAGATTTTATTTGTATTTGGTTGTACTGAATGAGACAGACTATAGCTCACATGAAAATCAGTATACTTCAAATAACTTGGAACAAATTTGGAATTTCTGTTCAAATGTCTGCTAAAAAATGCATAGAATGTATTTCATAACATACATAAATGGATCACGTGAAATCAGAAACAAATAAGTACCATAATTAATATAAATGCGGATATAGCTTCATTCAACGTAGTCGATTCCAAACGATCATACACCACTTGGGAAGATTGCTCTTAACTTGTGTATAATGTCTAATAAGAAATAAGGAATTCCAATTTAATTGATTAATCACTATCTTCAACGTTAATTTTGTATTATCCTTGTTGTAGTTTCCACAAAATAGTGATAACAAAATGTGATACTTTCAAGAACCATGTAATATTTACGCAATCATTTGAAAATAAATTATAATAATAATGATAAAAGGCACCTATAAAATAAGTGACTTTCGTAAATGACAAAGTGGAGTCTGCAAAAACAGGTAGCTTGACATACAACATCTATGTATGGTTGATAATGAAATCAAACTGAAATTGTATTGTTTTCGCATACTTTGATAAAAAACGAGAGGCTTACATTAATGCTATATAATTAGTCCCGACAGTCACAAATAAACATCACTGTTTGGTAAGCGCATTAACAATAACGAATGAAATCTTATTATATGTATATATATATATAACATACTTTACTGTTGCTATCATCAAACATGATATATAAGCTTAGTGACACACAAAGCTGTCACGATGAGTCCCTTATGTAAGTCTTCCATCGAAAGTAAATAATCATCTTATGTCAATGTTATTTGTGACATTGTCACATAAGGTGACATGAAACAACAGCTTTAATGTTAATACTGTCTTTGAATCGTGATTGATGGCTTTCATAGTTGTGGTGGCGTTTTATAACTGCCAGAAAGGTTAAGTGTCTTTAAACAATACTGTTTTTAAAATCTTAATCGTTAACAAAAAGAATTTTCTTTATGTTATTTCCCCTTTATTAGATATGAAACATAAATCGACTGAGACAACATACTGTATTTGTCTTGGATCAATCCGACCAGGACAGAATTATGCAGAAAGTCAAATAAAACATAATCAAAGGGTCTGTTTTAGACAATAGCTCTTAGAATCAGAATCTGCTCATAGATGTCAAGAATTGTCAGATCTTCAACTTTGCTTTGATAAAAGTGGTATTGAAAGAAAGATAATATTTCTTTAGAAATAATGCAACATTTAGTGAGAATTCAATAGTATCAATTGCACAACAAATTTGGGTCTTTTTTGTTTGTTCAATATATCCCTCATTCTCATGAAGAACTCATGAACTGAGACATCATACATATTTGTCTTGGATCAATTGAAAGATGATAACAGCAAAACCAAGAGGAAAGTTGCCAATATGGAGTGCCTCAAGGGTCTGTGCTTGGCCCCCTTCTCTTTACAATATACACATCACCACTAGGAAATATTGTCAGATCTTTCGGACTGGACCTTCATCTATATGCTGATGATACACAGATCTACTTAGCCTTCCGACCACACGATAGCTCATCTGTGGCAACGGCTTTTCTAAAGTTGGAGATGTGTGTTGATTCGATCAAAAGCTGGATGTCTACAAATTTTCTCAAATTAAATGACGACAAAACTGAATTGCTTGTTTTCTCATCAAATCGAATGCGTAATGGATTTTCTGTCCCAGAATTCATGATCGGCAAGCATACAATTTCACAAAGTTCATCTGCACGGAATCTAGGAGTGATATTTGATTCTACATTGTCATTGGAACTTCACGTTAACAGCATATGCAGAAAGGCATACTTTCACATCCGCAACATCAGCTTGATAAGGAGATACTTGGACCGCACATCAACAATATCCTTAGTTCAGGCATACATTACCTCCAGATTGGACTATTGTAACGCCCTCCTGGCTGGACTTCCCCAACATCTTGTTCACAAGTTACAGAAGGTTCAAAACACGGCTGCAAGGGTAATAACTCGTGGCAAAAGGACTGATCACATCACCCCTGATCTGATTGAGCTTCATTGGTTGCCGGTCAAGTACAGGATTGATTATAAGATCATTCTCCTTGTATTCAAGTGCCTCCATGGTCTTGCTCCACCCTACCTTGCCTCCCTTCTCAGGGTATACAAGCCAACAAGATCTCTGCGCTCACAGGACAAGTCTTTATTGTGTGTACCCAATTGCAGGACAAAAACCTTTGGAGGTAGAGCATTTGAGATATCCGGTCCAATGCTTTGGAACAGTCTGCCAGTTCAACTCAGATGTCAGCAAGAACTGACAACATTTAAGTCACGACTTAAAACCCACTTATTCCACGCTGCATTCAGCTCAGACTAAGACTTTTAGAGAAGTTCGGCGATATTGTGTGGCTCATTAAGCGCTTATGAGCAGTTCACTGGTGTCAGCGCTATATAAATTCTTGTATAGATAGATAGATAGAATATATAAGTAAATGGTGGGTTGATTGAAATTTGTCTTGATATCAGATATCCTTGACCGGGAAGATCACTAAGCAGTATGAGAAATTGAACATGTTCATATATCACATATAATATACCTTAAAACAACCAGCGTCATAAGCGATTTCAAAATCTAACGACTCAAGAAAAACCTAGATATGACAAGTATTATATTTCAAAATGTCTTTGTCAAATCATTGTTCACTGTTTCACTGCACAAACGGACATTTGTTAATACACATCTAAAGTCTTTTACTGACATTGAATTAATAATAAACATTCTATTGGATTTCCAAACTTTTAAAAGAAATGTGTATACGATTTAAGAAACTCTGATTTTACCAAGAAGCATTTAGAATGGATTTATATTTTATCTTTTGGTTGAAATATATATTCAACGTTTTACTCTCCTGAAATCGTGATCACTTCAATACCATGTATTCTTTGGACACCCAATTCTATCGAATATAATCAGACAATATTAACATTTCATTTAGGGCAATCAGACTGAGGATTTTACAAAGTGTGTTCAAACTATCACACATAAATTATCTTAATTTATTACCAATATTCATACAAAGTATTGATTTTAAGCAATGACAAGAAAGATTTTATTTCAATTTCTTAACTCGCCCAAGGGTCGGGCACCATTGACCTAACTGAAGATAATACAACCAAATGCTCCTCAAGAATCCCCGATTGAACATGTTTATCATATGACTAATACTCTAAACACATGCGCAAAGACATTTAGCATTTCATAAAATACTATTCTGCCTTTAATTGATTTTACAGTATATGTTCAGCTGGTAAATATTCCTAAACTGTTGTATGCTTCGTTATAGAATGATGATGTTTAACCCTTATGATGCGGGGCGCGTGATATTTCCGGGCCAAATATAAAATGGCACGTAAGCCCTCTTGGCGAAATCCGGAGTCAGGACTCTAACTTTCACGATAAGGCAAAAATTGACTGCAAGCAGTTTTTGCGGCTCCCGGATTGCTCTAATTATTTTCCGCGCCTCGCTAAACGCCGTTGTTTATGAAAATTGGTTTAACTGGCGCAGACAGCGAGCTCCGTGAAAACAGGTATTTTCTCTGTTGAATTGTTTTCGCGCTTGATATTTCACTAACCAAATGGCGCGCTCTAACACATGATATATCGATGGAAAGAGAATAAAATTGTCTTCAATTTGGTGTATAATTTGTATACACGCAGTTGCAAATAATTGTACTATAAAGGCCACAAAAGGCCGCAAAAGCAGACAAAATGTGTTCTTTTGCGCTTGATATTTCACTAACCAAGTGGCGCGCTCTACAACATAATATATCGATGGAAAGAGAATAAAATTGTCTTCAATTTGGTTTATAATTTGTATATATGCAATTGCAAATAATTGTACTAAAAAATATTTAAAAGTTTTCGAATTTCGTGCATGATATTTCAATAACAAAGTGGCGCGCTTTAAAACATGATATATCGATGGCAAGAGAATAAAATTGCCTTCAATTTGGTGTATAATTTGTATATGCGCAGTTGCGAATAATTGTACTATAAAGGCCGCAAAAGGCAGCAAACGCAGACAAAATGTGTTCTTTTGCGCTTGATATTTCACTAACCAAGTGGCTCGCTCTACCACATGATATATTGATGGAAAGAGAATAAAATTGTCTCCAATTTGGTGTATAATTTGTATATACGCAGTTGCAAATAATTGTACTATAAAGGTCGCAAAAGGCTGCAAAAGCAGACAAAATGTGTTCTTTTGCGCTTGATATTTCACTCACCAAGTGGCGCGCTCTACAACATGATATATCGATGGAAAGAGAATAAAATTGCCTTCAATTTGGTATATGATTTGTATATGCGAACATGCAAATAATTGTACTATAAAGGCCGCAAAAAAAGGGTTTTGCGCTTGATATTTCACTAACAAAGTGGCGCGCTATAAAGCAAGATATATCGATGGAAAGAGAATAAAAATGCCTTCAATTTGGTATATGATATGTATATGCGCAAAGAGAAATAAAGATGCAAGAAGCCCCGCAAAATGTTTTTAGGTCTTTTTGACATTAACAATTTTTTCCGGTTTTCGCCATGACGTAATGGGAAACTTGTCCCATTACCAAACTTACATGATCGGGTTGCGATGACGTCAGAGGTTTCGGGCATTTACCCTTAGCGCCCAAACTATCACAATCAATATCAGGTTTAGTGAAATTCAAAAACTATTTTCGGTGTTATTCCGAGGTCTTGAACATTTTCCTTATATGTCGGGCGAGGGTGTTCAATTCGAGAACAACCAATTTCATGGGTAACGTTGCCCAGTACCTCAGGTTTCCAGAACACAAAGTCCGAGAGATTGCTTTCAGGCTTGATATTTCACTAACCAAGCGGCGCGCTCTAACACATGATATATCGATGGAAAGAGGATGAAGGTGCCTTCATTTTGGCATATCATTTGTATGTCCGCCCATGCAAATAAGTATACTATAAGGCCGCAAAAGTATGTACTTTCGCGCTAGATATTTAACTAACCAAGTGGCGAGCTCTAACACACGATATATCGATGAAAAGAGAATAAAATTTCCATAATTTTGGTATATCATATGTATATGCGCAAAGAGAAATAAAGATGCAAGAAGCCCCGCAAAATGTGTTGATGTCTTTTTTTGACATCGGCAATTTTGTTCGGGTTTGCCGTGACGTTGTGGCGGTTAGGTCCGTGGAACCTATCAAAAGTTACAAAACTTTTGTAATCCACAACTGACAATCAGAGCTTCCCTGACGTAGATGGTTGTTACGTTCGCGACTTGCCAACTCTTTGCCTAGGAAGTCAGAAGAAAGTCCAGATTTTCAACTTTGGGGAGTCGTATGGAAAAAGAACCGGGGTAAGCCGGGACAGTCATAAAACGTCCAAATATGTGAATTTTACCATTGCCTTTGGTGCCGTTGGCGCCGATGGTGTGATAGTTTCAAATACTTTTGAATGACGGCAAAAGAATACCCATGAAGCTCACACTGGTTTTCTCTGTAAAATGCTCTTGAGTTGTTCTTTCTTGCACATGTCTAAATCTGTTCCAATCTATTACAGATGATATAGAAGATGACGAGATTTAGAGGAAGGAGGCCGAGGACTCGGAATTATGGGGGGCGGTATGCTTCAGATGACGAGTTCTCTTCCGAAGTCCATGCTGATGAAACTTCTGATATTGAAACTACTGATAATAGTGACAGGGATAGTGATAGTGATGGATTGGTATCGGACATGGACAGTGATCCAGATATAAGAGACATTGCAAGACGTAAACTAGCTGCTACTGCTGGTGGTACTTCCACAGATGAGTTCGTTGACTTGGATGATCAAAACAGTGACACAGAAACATCTGATACAGCGGAGGGGGATTTCACGGCAAACTGGAAGGACGGGCCGAGGCCAGGTGGACGTGTTGATATGCCTTTTACGGGAAAGACTGGGCTGGGACAGTTCAAAGAATTGCCTGAGCAACCAAAACCTATTGACTATTTCGAAATGTTCTTTCAAGAAGATGATTACGGATTGATGGCAACGGAAACCAATAGATACTTTCACCAAGAATGCGACAACGAGGTCCTCCCGCCCCGGTCGAGAATGCGCCATACGAATGCTGAGGAAATGAAAGTATTCGTAGCGATGACTATCGCCATGTCCTTAGTTGTACAGAAGAACTTTTCAGAGTATTGGTCGACCAGTGATGTTACCTCGACGCCTTTCTTCCCAAAATGTATGCCTAGAGACAGGTTTTGGTTGTTGCTCACGTTCCTTCGGCACAATGCCAGGACGAAACACACCTCAGTTTTCCCCACTCAATAAACTTGGCATATTGTATAACCGCATCATACATCGGTTCTCAAGAGTTTACATACCGCATCAACATATCTCTGTTGATGAGGGATTGGTGCCTTGGAAAGGCAACCTCAGCTTCAAGGTTTACAAACCGAAGAAGTATGGGATCAAGGCTTACATGTTGTGCGACTCGCACAATGGATATGTCTGTAAATTCAAACTCTACACTGGAAGAACCAACGAAGTTTCTATAGGTGGGAAAACGTATGATTTGGTCATGGATTTGGTCAAAGATTACTCTTGCAAAGCATATCATGTTTACATGGACAATTTTTATTCGTCGGTGACATTGTACATAAATCTGTGGAAGTGTGGTTTCAGTGCGACAGGGACGTTGAAAGGTAATAGGAGCGGAATCCCAGTAAAACTGAAGAGGAAAGCGAAGAAAGCAGTGAAAGGTTCTATGTTGCAGCAACACAACAAAGAACTTCTGATCGTCAGGTATGAGGACAGAAAATCAGTCTTGCTTATGTCCACTGTTGAGGACACGGAAGATGTCGAGTCGGAATGGAAGAACAGGGTGACTGGAGAACCAAATACAAAACCTCGTATCATGCATGAATACAACAAGTACATGGGAGGCGTCGACCACGCTGGTCAGATGTTGTCGTTCACACCGTTCAAAATGAAAACTCTAAAGTGGTGGAAGCGTGTGTGGTTTCATATCCTCAACGTGGCTCTTTTGAATGCCTATGTTCTGTACAAAGAACTCTCCAAAGATAGAAGTTTGAAGACAAACTGAGAATTCAGAAAAGAAATAGTTCAACACATTATAACCTTTGCGGACACAGAGAAGGTTGCAAGTCTCGGCAGACGTCCCCGGGGTCGGCGATGTACGACCGACGATAGTATTGTACGCCTTCATGGTCGTCACTTTCTGTCAAAGAACGAGCCTGTAGGAAGAAAGAAGAATTTGTCACGTACCTGTGTTATATGTTCTAAAGCCAGACGTGAAATCATGCAACGTGGAGCGGAAGCTGCCAACCAGCCAGTTTGAAAGAAGAAAAGAGTAGGAAGAGAATCTTCTTTCGAGTGTGTAGACTGCAATGTTGCTCTGTGTGTAGAACCATGTTTCCGACTATACCATACATCACAAGATTACTGTAAAGCCTACATCAGTCTGTTAGAGAAGGAAGACGACGATGGGGATGAAGATAATTGAAGAAAGAAAAAAGAAGTAGAAGTGTGGACTGTACTCTAGACCTTGTTAGGTCCTAAAAGGCAGTTATTCGCACCTTTGAAGGTGATTATTGTTATATTTATATTTTTGTTGAATATATTGTACAAGTATTTCTAAAAATAATTTTTTCTCTTTTTTATTTCGTAAAAGAGACAGAGAAAGTCAATGTGAGCTGTCCGTGGAAGTTCAACTGAAGCCGCATCATGAACCCCCACCCCTTCTTTGGCACTATATAATTTTGGAAGGGGGTAGGGAATTTTCAAATCATTTACATCATTGTAAAGAGCGAAGAACGAGCTTCAATCCAATGTGTCATTTGAAAATGCGCACGAAAAACTAAAGAAACTGCAAGCGCTGCGACATCTGTCGGAAATGTCAAACCTTTTCTCAAAATTGATTGGGGTTACCAACCTTGCGGCATTCATATCTCACGAAACGTTGGAGATAATTTTTTTTGTTTTTCACCATTTTGTAGAGGAGAAAAATTGTCTTCATTTCAATGTATCATTTGTCTATGCGCGCACAATGATAAAGAAGCGGCAGCGATGTGCGGAATAAATGACATCGTCCACCCGCGCTACTTGTGCGCCGGCGTTCGCTAATTGAACTTGTATTTAACTCGCGCACCTTGCGGCACTCATACCTCACGAACCTTTAGAGATAATGTTATGATTTGTATATCAACTTGTAAAGAAAAGAATTGTCTTTATTTCCATGTATCATATATCTATGCGCGGACAGGAATAAAGAAGCGGCAAGCGAAATATAAGACATCGTTCACACGCGCTAGTTGCGCTCCGTCTATCGCTAATATAACTTGCATTTACCTCGCGCACCTTGCGGCATTCATATCTCACGAACCATTGGAGATAATTTTATAATTTTTATATCAACTTGTAGAGAAACGAATTGTCTTTATTTCCATGTATCATTTGTCTATGCGCGCACAGAAATGAAGAAGCGGCGTTCGCTAATTGAACTTGTATTTAACTCGCGCACCTTGCGGCATTCATATCTCACGAACCATTTGAGATAATTCTATAATATTCACATTATTGTGTAGTGAAAAGAATTGTCTTTATTTCCATGTATCATATGTCTATGCGCGCACAAAAATAAAGAAGCGGCAAGCGGAAATAAAGACTTTCTTTTGATGACTGTGGGAAAAAAAATATGAGGCGCATCGTAATGTTTTTTTATATATTTATAAAGAGGCACAGTGTATCTAGAAGTCCATATAAAATGAATTATTGTGTGTGCATAAATAAACATTTTACAAGGCTCTAAATAAAAATCTGGGATCCGCGAAATAGATACACCAATTATTGTAAAAGGCACGGGACTCGCTACATTAAAATATTCAGTGAGCGGTGCAATCAGGATATAACGGTGGCTGGCACCGGACAAAACAATGTCGCCACGTGGGCTAGTAGAGCAAAAATATATGGCCGCTTCGTAAGGGTAAACTAAGGGTTAAAAGGATAACTAATGTTTAAACTGTGAACGAAACACACACACACACACCTACCTTTTTTATCTGCAATTTCAGTTGTTTGTTAGTTAATTAAAAGTATAAATAAAATCCAGTTATCAGTATCAAATATCGAATGTCATCGCCATTTAAAATCTGACAGCTGGACAGATTTGGTGCAAACAATATGTACGAAATTATATGTTCCTTGCTCATGATGCTGAGGATAATTTTATATATCATGAATTCGGGTGAATTCATCCCCTTCACAACCTTAGAGCAATGTAGAGCTACATGTTGATTTACAAGAAGTGGTCCTTAACTTAAACTTGACGAGAGGGCCTCGAGAGAAAAACATCTTAATGGAATGATCCATGTGGGCTCAAGCTGTAGAGGCTACTGATCGCAGTCTGATATTCTCTGAGTCGCCTTGTACCAATTGGCCAGTTATCTTGATGGAATAATCTTGCTAACTGGTATTTCAAAGCACAAGGCTAATCTTTGCGGTCGCTTTGTGTTCCTAAGTTATAATTTAACCCTTACGATGCGGGTATATATTTTTGCTCTACAAGCCCACGTGGCGGAATTGTTTTGTCCGGTGCCAGCCACCGTTATATCCTGATTGGCCGCTTCTTTATTTTTGTGCGCGGATATACATATGATACATGGAAATAAAGACAATTCTCTTCTATACGGGATGATGTAAAAATTAAAGAATTATCTCTAATGGTTCGTGAGATATGAATGCAGCGAGGTGGGTACCCTCAATCATTTTTGAGAAAAGGTTTGATGTTTTATATCCGGGAGCAGCCAAGACTGCTTGCAGTCGATTATAGCCTTATCCTGAAAGATACGGATTTCGCCAAGAGGGCTTACTTGCCATTTTATATTTGGCCCGTAAATATCACGCGCCCCGCATCGTAAGGGTTAAAGATCTCTACGTTGTTCTCACAACAAACTGTTTTGCTTCGATACGAACGAAAATTGCAAAATTGCATATACATTCAAAATATCTTGCATATTCATCCTAAATGCGAATCATATGATAAGAACTTGTTTTCAATGAAATTCTTAAAACAGTCTTATATATTCGAAAAAGCCGAATTCACACCTCCTACTTACATGAATACTAGTTATTAAATCTATTAAACATGATCAACTTGTAATTTTTATTCTGGCTGCTAAAGGTGAGTTTCCAAAATGACTGATTGACACGCTTCAATGTCCGGTTGTCTGTTGTCACGATACGATGTCGGATAGCTTTAAAATGATAATTTCCTTCAACAATCGATACATCTTGATCAGATTGTTATTATTGCAGATATATATGACCCCTGACAACTCACGGAGTGGCTCTTTAAGAATTAGAACCTTATTCGGATATACGTTCCACATGTTGTATGTTCTCAAAGTGAAATGGTAACTACATATTCATTTATTTAACATATATATGATCTTGGAGAATTAATTATGAAAACATGCAAACGTTGTTCTCTAATTACAAAATTGTGAAAAGAACCACATTAAATTGTTTGTCCACAATCTATTCTAATCTAATTTAATGCATATGTACCTAGAACGCTATTTAATTACAAGGTTATGATATCTTTGCTAGATTTTTGTTACTCAAATATTTGGCGACCACAAGAGATAGATAAGTTAAACTACATTCTATGATGTCATGTTGGTAGCCTGTCATATTTGAAAATCAGGGTTTCTCAACAAATCTTGTCCTACGAAATATTAACATTCATTCTATATTCGTTTAGGATAATGAAACGAATATAAGGGTATAATACACACCCTGCCATTGGTTATGTTTCTTGTCAGTGTTTGATATAAATACAAATAAAAGCACTACAAAACATTTCAACCCATCACTTCTGATGATTTCAGTAAAGTGTTACTTTCTTCATCTTCTCTCTTATACCGACACAATTAATATCTTTAGAACTACACAATAACCCTTCTACCATAATTCTCAACTTATAATCTTATAATCTAAATCCTCAATATTAAAAAAACACTGAATTCAAATGGAAATAAAATACAAACACCAATTAAACACGTACTTGACCAATGTTTACACGTACATGACAATTTTCTTACCCAATTGCAAATTTTTTTTAAATTTATCGTCCATAAGACTGGGGATTATTAGAGTCAATTTGTTCGACTGGTCTATTTGGATTATTCTAGATTTTACATGTTAGTAAACTTAAGCCCAGGAGGTAACATTGGTTATACCTCTAGCATTCTGTAACGAATCTTGTACACACATAAAGTGCCCAAACATATTTTGGTCTGTGAGCATTTTAACACACAATCGATGTTTCAGGCCTGACCAGTGAAAGAGTTCTTGACATCCTTCACATCAGTCTTGAGTCAACACTAGTCATACTCACAAAGACTCCCAAAACAATATTAGCGACAGTTCTTCACTAAACCATTCATTCAAACCTAGATCCTCTTCTTCTCACTTTAGAATGGTAAGTCAATCTAAACCTATGTACATTTTGTCCCAGACACTCAACCAACATGGCGAGAACCTGAATTAACTACGATCTGTTGGAACTCTCAGAAACTTCATCACGAGTGGAGGGCTTAGATTCAGGTCGTCACTTCGCTTTAGGATCAATCACAGATATATACACATTTTCTAGCACTCTGCGATTTCTGTAGTTACAGGACTTACTCTAACAAACTAAAAACTCCCCCTAAAAAAATTCTGGTAAGGGAGCATGAACCCCTATTGTTAACGGGTATGAAATAACAGCAGGGAAGCCTTTTCAAAATACTAATAAAACTCATGAACTACATATACATATGGTACCATTGCACAAACATGCTCAAGTTTATATGTATGAGTATTTACTAGGAAATGCAATAAAGATTCGCCGATTATTCTATGATACTGAAATGTTCAGCATTCACCAAATATTCATCTAGCAAACGGTATCGCCTGCATCAATTAGGATGGTAATGAAATGCTCAAGCAGGGCAAATCCAGTATACAATATCACCTGCATCGTTCATGATATTAATAAAATGCTCAAGCAGGGAAAATATCACACGATATCACCTGCATCAATGATGATAATGAGATGCTCAAGCAGGAAAAAACAGTCATCTTGATAGTCATCATGATATATCAAACGAATTTAAATCATTTAATATGGTAAAGGCGTTGATTAAAAAAAGCAATTCGCCAAAAATATGCACTCAAGATAACATGAAACCGGCTTCAATTAATGATAACAGAAATGTTTTCTCTTTACATGAGAATGTGTTAAGATTATGATAGATGTGTCTTTGAATCTACAAATAGCTCTGGTTAGTACATTTCACGTCCATTCAAATAATGTCATGTCAACAATACATGCATAAAACGGATTATCATGTTTGGTTATGAAAGGTTCTTATCCTTGGTACATGTAGTCACATTGTAAGGGTTTCACGGTTACATTCTCTCTTTTGAAACATTTGTCATTAAACGCTGAAGAGGAGAATTTATGTTTATACAATCCTCAAAAATGTGAATAGGTGTTCTTTGATATGCACTTAACATATGCAACTTTGAGTAACATTTTTTTTAAATAAGATAAAAATGTACATACGCTTGGTGTATGTTAGGGACCAATTTCTTTTCTATACTTGGTTTCATGAGTAGATTTGTAAAGACACCAGTTAATTACACAGTAAATTAACACTACACCTGGGACGACGAAAGACCCAAAATAAAAAGAAGAATGCATCTTGAAGAAACAAATTTTATACAATTCTCATATTTACAATACTATATACAAAACTTGCCTACAAATTACATACTGTTCTGTAAATGCTTTAAAAAGCCTCGAAGTCAAAATCTATAATGTATAATTCATTGAGTAGTGTAAAGACTGTCAAATATCAGGCAGGAGACGACTCGCGTCCTCTCCCTGCCAGCTGTCAAATCTATTTTTCTGTAAAAGCCCTAACATGCTGTCGATTGGCAAAAGATATAAGTTTCACGTGCAACACGAAAAAACACACACATAAAGAGATATTCCGCGAAGCCATGTGCGTTCGGGCGTTAAGTTTCACATGCCACAAACCACTTACAAATTCGATTCAAACCATGCCCCTCTCCTTGACATAACAATGTCAACAATATCCTGAAATAAACATTATTCCATTCATACATACAAACCAAAGTCATTGCTGAAAGAAATAAACTGAAAAATATCCAAATGAAAGCTGAAAAATCCCAAAAATTAATCAATCCAAAGTTATTCACGTCCCAGCTGAAAAAGAAACAATAAATTTCTTAATCACAGTCAACAGTCAAGCTGAAAAAGGAATTGTCCACAAATCGCTGCTATGAATGTCCACAACAGTCATCTGTCAATTGCAAAATTATCAATGTTTGAAAGAAACAACTGTCAGCAGTCAAAATTCAATCAGTCAAACATGTAAACAAATATGTCAATGATCAACTGGCATGTCAAATGTCGAAAAAATGTCCACAAAAAGTCCACAATTGTCCGCAAAACTGTCAAATGTCACGTCCACAAAAAGATATCCTGGAATTCAAATGTCCACAAAACTGTCTGTCAAATGTCCACAACTGTAGAATGTCCACCATTGTCTACAGCGTCAAACGTCCACAGCGTCAAACGTCCACCATTGTCCACAGCGTCAAACGTCCACCATTGTCCACACTGTGTAGGCGCACTTTCAGTGCGAATCTGGAAGCCACATCTGTTTCACTCTGTATCCTCTGTACTGCTGTCTGTAGCCTCGGTGTCTCTGTCTGTTGTCTCCTTGTCCGTCGCCTCAGTAGTCGACCACTCCAGTGGGCAGATCTTGCTTGCAGTTCTCTTGAAGATGGAGTTTCCAACCACGACATCTACAACGCGGATATGTCCATCCCGCCCTGGGTAAGTATGAACAACTTTTCCAAGTTTCCATTGTCCACGGGGAGTGTCTGGGGATATGACTAGCACTATGTCATTTCTGCATAAGTCTTTCCCAGTCACTTGCCACTTTCTCCTTGTATTCAGTGTCGGCAGCCATTCACGCATCCAACGTTTCCAGACGTGACGTACCAACTCCTGGATGCGTCGCCAACGCTTTCTAGGATTAAAGTCTGTTTCATCGACACTGTCTGGAGCAAACAGACCACCAACTTTGCCATGAAGAAAGTGATTTGGAGTCAATGGTGTAAGATCTAGAGGATGATCACTCTGGTATGTCAATGGCCTAGAATTTATGAGTGCTTCTGCTCCTGTAAATGCTGTGAGCAGTTCCTCATCGGAAACATCACTGTTGCTCAAAATAGCATATATGGCACGTTTGGCTGCTTGAATCATAGTTTCAAAGACGCCTCCAAAGTGTGGAGCGCTTTGGGGATTAAAATGCCACTTAATTCCTCTGTTTGCAAGAGATCTTTGAATACTGTCTGTATCAAGAAAATCAAGACGTTGTTTAAGTTCTTTAACAGCGCCAACGAAATTTGTGCCATTATCAGATATGACATCATGTGGAAGACCCCTTCTGTTAACCATCCTGAAGAATGCATTTAGAAATGTATCTGTGTCTAGACTGTATGACATCTCCAAATGTACAGCACGTGTTGTTAAACAAGTGAAGAGACAAAGACAGCGTTTGCGTTTAGCCTTTCCTCGACCCTGGACTGTAAGAAATGGACCAGCATAATCTACTCCAATGTGACTAAATGCACGCATTGAGGCTTTTACCCTGAGACTTGGTAATGGAGCCATGACTTGAACAACTGGTTTTGCTTTGAGCTTTCTACATTTTGAACATTCACTTTCCCATTCCTTGATGGCCTCTCGAGCTGAAATGATCCAATACTTAGTTGACAAACATGAGAGTGTATGGTTTGTGCCTTGAACATGATTTCCTTCTTCGTGATAATGTTTAACTATCAGTTTTGTAACCTGGTGTTTTCGAGGAAGAATGATTGGAAATCGTGTCTCATGAGGAAGACAATCTGCTTGAACCAAACGGCCACTCATCCTGATTAGACCACTCTCGTCTAAAGTAGGTTGAAGAGGAAGAAGCTTGGAGGTAGAGGGTAGCTTAGAGGATACAGGGATACCACTGAGTATTTTGTACTCTACTGGAAATGCTTCCTTCTGTGCCTGTACTATCATTCTTGCTTCAGATTCTTCAAGTTCTTCTGAAGTAAGTTCACCAACTGTTCTGAACTTCTTAGCTGTGGAACAGTTATGCACAAAGCGAATAACCCAAGCATGGATACGTGTGAGGCTTCTCCAGTTTGAAAATCTGGAAGGATCAAGTCTCCAAGACCAATCAGTGTCATCAGATACAACAGCTGTTGAATACGTTCTACTTGATACTTTTGTATCGTTTTTGTCAATAGAAGAATCATCAAAAGTATTTTCTGGCCATTCACTTGTATCTTTCACCAGAAAAACTGGCCCTGACCACCAACTGGTAGACTCTTCAAGCTTTGAAACTGATATGCCTCTACTGATAACATCTGCTGGATTTTGAGACGTGGGGATGTGTCTCCACTGAGACGGATTGGAGCTACTTTGGATTTCACCAACTCTGTTGGCAACAAATGGTTTAAAAGTTCTACTGCTGTTCTTTATCCAATATAGAACATTCATGCTATCTGTCCAAAATGTTACCCTGTCTATTTCTATTTTCAGAGCCTCGATTACAGCATGTGCAAGATGAAGACCAAGGACAGCTGCCATCAACTCTAGTCTTGGAATGCTGCAAGCTTTCAGAGGAGCAACTCTACTCTTTGCAGCAACTATTCTGCAGGATTTGTCTCTATTCAGGTAAGTATGAACAGCATAAACAACTGCATCATATGCATCTTCGGATGCATCTACAAAGGTATGTATTTCTATTGATGAAACTTCATCTTCAAATCTCAAACATCTTGGTATTTGAATTCTATACAGTTCTTGCCATTGTTCTAACCAATGAAAAACTTTGTCTTTCAGGTACTGCGGAAGTTCCTCATCCCAATCATGTCCTTTCAACCACATTTCTTGCAACAAGATCTTTGCAGAAATGATGTAAGGTCCCAATAATCCAAGTGGATCAAACAACTTTGCAACCTGTTTTAGGACATTTCTTTTTGTTGTAATCCCTGTGGGTGCTGATTCTGTTTTGAAACAGAAAATATCTTCAGAAGCAACCCATGCCATTCCAAGAGTTTTAATGGTGGGTAACTGACCTTTACTGATATCAATTTCAGCAGCTCTATCTTTCTCTGGAATGTTGTCAAGAACCTCGATCTTATTTGAAAGCCATTTGCGAGCATGCATGGATGCACCAGACCAAAGCTGAGTAAGCTGTTCGTAAAGTTCAATTCCATCATCAACTGTGTCCACAGAGTCCATACTGTCATCCATGTATGTGGATTCAAGAACAGTTTCTGCAGCTTTTGGAAGAACTGTCTGATGTTTCTTGGCATGCTCCTGTGTCACATACTGTGCCAGAAATGGCGAAGAAGTGTTGCCAAATACTACTCTACTGAACTCATACACTTCTGGAGGTGAATCAGTGTTCATTGATCTCCAAAGAAATCTATGAAATGGCCTATCATCTGATTTGATGTGTATTTGCAAGAACATCTCGGATATATCGCAAACGAGAGCAACTGGCTTCTCTCTAAAACGAAGGAGAACATCAAACAACTCACTGTGGAGTTTTGGCCCGGAATGTATAGCATCATTCAGTGAAGTGTTTTTACACTTTGCAGACGCGTCAAATACTATGCGTACCTTGGTAGTAGCTCTATCAGGACGAACGATTGGGAAATGTGGCAAATACCAGACTTTCTTAGACGATTCAAGTGGATCCACTTTCCTAACATAACCCTTCTGCATGTACTTTGATATCACATCGTCATAAGCATGTGCCAGGTTTTGAGCTTTGGCAAGCTTTTTCTCAGTGCTAATCAACCTTTGAAAAGCCATGTCATAATTGTTTGGCAAGGAAGAAGGATCTCCCTTCCAAGGTATGCCAATTTCGTAATGACCATCTTCATAGACAAGTGTTTGCTTTGCTGTAGCTAAAGCCTCTTCATCAACTGGCTTTATGTTTTGAAAAGGACTGTTGA
Source organism: Steromphala cineraria (assembly GCA_916613615.1). NCBI lineage: Eukaryota > Metazoa > Mollusca > Gastropoda > Trochida > Trochidae > Steromphala > Steromphala cineraria. The sequence continues at coordinate 23,600,146 of OU744736.1, read as the reverse complement.
TTTGCTCTACTTCCCAGAATTGCCTAACTAAAGAGTTGAGCTCGTCATCTTTGTTGTTTGTGAAATATGCAAAATGTGCATTCTGAGATATTGGACTACCACTGACATTGCCTATGCAGGTCCAACCAAGAGGTGTTCTTCTTGCTATAGGATCCCCTAGTTTCCCACAAACATCTTCATAAGATCTATGTAGAGCCAACTGATCTATGCCAATCAAAAGATCTACGATAGGACGTCGTCCTAGATCGGGAAATTTGATTTTTTGCAAGTGTTTCCATTTGTGTTGAACTTCAGCCCAGTCAATGACCTGTAGATTCCCTGTAACCCTGTCTGTTGTCAAAGCCGAGACTTCAATTCTAACTTTACCATCAATGCTTTCTAACTCAAATGAAACCTGTTCTGTCATAAATGTTTCACTTTTGCCATTTAAGACATTGACAGTGATTGGCTGTGATGAACCACCTAGACTTAACTCAGAAGCAACATCACTATTGATGTATGATCTGGTACTGGCATCATCCAACAAGGCATTAACACACATTCTTTTATTGCCGTTCTTGACAATAACAGGAACTGTATTAACATGTATTAACCTAGTCAAGCAGATAACACATCAACAAGTAGATAAACAAGAATGACTTCAATTACTACAATGATTTAATTTGGTATTCATTTGCTAGTAATCTACTAAATAGGAAAGTGTCATTCCTGATTGTATCATACTGGAAAAATCATTTTTTATACAGCATTCAGTACATGTGAAATAGGCCCCAGCTGATACATCAATCATGTATCGATACACCAATCATCAATACATCTAGCTTGACTGACTCAGGTACTGAAACCAATCTTCACTATAATTGAACTTCACGTGATTAAAGTGAGTTTGCTCCAAACTTCTTATAAGCGTTGACACATATCATTGTAAGCCTTTTTGCTCTTAATTGGATCTAGCAAGACCCTCTGCCTAATTACTTCTTGGTTAATTAACCGGCAATCTAATTTAATTGATTTCAGAGGATGACCATGAATCAGGCATTATCATGAATGAATGTTTTAACAATATTGCAATTACACAATAATTTAAAGTTCACCTTTAACTGATTTGTTAAAAATTGTGTTGTTAATTTGGTCTCATACTGGGAGTGTTTCAAAGGCGAGACATTCATTCGAGACATAGCATTCCATCAAATGTGTGAATGGGAACTTTAATTAATTAATTAATTGGGCCTACCAAAACATTGTGCCTAGGTTAACGTGGAATTTAAGCCGGAGGTAAAAGCTTGAAGTGGTATCAAATGAATACACAGAAAGACTTATGTTTGTTAATAAAATACTAATGAAATATTTTATGAATAAGCAAGTATTCCATTTCATATCAATGCAAGCTAACTATGTCTTAACAATACTATTCAGTTAAAGCTTAAAGAAAGTCCCTACCTCCGAACAAAATTGCCCTCAATCTATCCCCGAAACTGTGTTAACATAGAAAACAGAGATATTCCAAAATAAGGACTTTTTACTAGATTTGGGTGACTATTTTAGTCTTATTTAAGGAGGTTCAATTGTTTTCTCTGCTTGGTTCATGTAGTCACATTGATCGTGTGAGGGTTTCACGATTACATTCACTCTTTTCAAACATTTGTCACTAATCGCCGAAGAGGAGAATTTATGTTTTTACAATCCTCAAAAAGTTGTATAGGTGTTCTTTGATATGCATTAAACATATACAACTTTTAGTAAAAATTTTCGAAAATAAGATAAAAATGTACATACGCTTAGTGTATGTTAGGGACCAATTTCTTTTCTATACTTGGTTACATGAGTAGATTTGTAAAGACACCAGTTAATTACACAGTAAATTAACACTACACCCACATGTATTAACCTAGTCAAGCAGATAACACATCAACAAGTAGATTAACAAGAATGACTTCAATTACTACAATGATTTAATTTGGTATTCATTTGCTAGTAATCTACTAAATAGGAAGTGTAATTCCTGATTGTATCATACTGGAAAAATCATTCTTATACATCTATCAGTGCATGTGAATTAGGCCCCAGCTGATACATCAATCATGTATCGATACACCAATCATCAATACATCTTGCTTGACTGACTCAGGTACTGAAATCTATTTAAAGTCAAAGGAACATCAATCTTCACTAAAATTGAACTTCACGTGATTAAAGTGATTTATTGCTCCAAACTTCTTATAAGCGTTGACATATATCATTGTAAGCCTTTTTGCTCTTAATTCTATCTACAAATATCCTCTACCTAATTACTTCTTGGTTAATTAACCGGCAATCTAATTTAATTAATTTCAGAGGATGATCATGAATCAGGCATTATCGTGAATGAATGTTTAAACACTATTGCAATTACAAAAAAATCTAAAGTTTGCCTTTAACTTATTATTAAGTGAAATTTTCTCAAAAGTTTTTGTTGTGAATTTGGTCTCATACTGGGTGAGTTTCAAAGATGAGACATTCATTAACATAGTATTCCATCAAATGTTTGAATGAGAACTTCATCAATTAATTAATTAATTGGGCCTACCAAAACCTTGTGTCTAGGTTAAAGTTAAAGTTAAGTGGGAGTTAAAAGCTTGAAGTAGTATCAAATGAATACCCAGGAAGACGAATGTTTGTTCATAAAATTCTAATAAAATATTTTATAAAACAAGCAAGTTTTCCATTTCATATCAATACAAGCTAACTATGACTTAACATTACTATTCAGTTTTACTAGATTTTGGTGACTATTTTGAGTCTTATTCAAGGAGGTCCAATTGTTTTCAGATTCAAACAGGTTTGCTAAAATCTCATCTTTAATACAAATGTTAAAGATAAAGACCATGCGATGTTCAGACATAAAGTCTCTGAATTTACTACAAACATTGTTTATCATGTTCAACCTAACAATTTGGTGACATTGGTGAGATATGCTTAATAGTTAAAATTACAAAGGTGGCCATTAACATAATTGGCCTAAGTCATGCTTTAAAGGCAAGTTGATGTACATGTTCCTCTGAAAAGGAAACATATTATGTTTATACAAATTCTTAATTAAATAAGGATAATGTATTTAGATATAGTCTTACTAAAAATAATTTAAAATAATTTGTTTCTATGTCCATTACTTTCCATAAATAGATAATTATTTGGAAACCAATCCCAAATGCTGAAATGTTGTTGCCTGTATCACAATAATATTCATTTCACCATGCAGTTTCATCGTGTATGCCGAATAAAACATTTATTTTAAGGAAAATGGGTTTCATTACTTTCAAAAGATTCAATTACATAAAAAAATACATCAAATGTACCTTTATCGTCATAGTTTGAAAACAACAGACCCTTTAACATGTACAACTAGTACATAGATTCGAAAATATTTTGTTCACTTATCTTAAAAACACGACTTTGAAACATCTACGTTTTTTATGTTCAAGGCGATTGTGAAAATTGGTTTATCTGCTTTAAGAGATTTGTATTTCTAGATTCAAAATGAAAATAAGTATATGTAGAATAATAGTTCAGTCTAGAGCAAAATGTTCATGTTAGACCTGGACGATTACAAAAATTATGATTACGTTTAGTACAATTTCTGTTCCAGGAACTAACCTGGATGTAGATTTTTGAGGTTTGTAGTAACTTCTTAGGCCGTCATTTATGACTTTCTATTAGGTTTGTTTCGAAACGATCGTAATAAAATCGTAGAGATCAGATCGCCTTAACTTTGTCCATAACTTCCTGTCCTAGTTACGTAGAAAATCAGGTCCTGGAAAATAGCACTTCTTGTGTTATTTTATCCTTGATTGCCAATTTTGATGATATTTTCATATGATACAAAAACTCTATAAAAGACATCGAAACCAAAATAAATCAGAACAAGCCAACTTTACATAACTTGATTTTGAAAACAAATTGAAGAAACGTTAACCATAATTAATGAACTTCAATGCATGGTTAAAATACATCCGTTGCAAGTTGAAGATATTTTAAAAAGTTATGATAAAGTATCATTTAAAGCTAACTCTAAACATTGTGGACTCCGATGTGAATGTTATGTAGAAAATAAATTTACATCCAACGTTTTGAAGAAATTTTTTTTTTTATCACAGGACATTTGTTTCAGACGAAAGAAAATATGCTTTTGGTAGATTATGTACAATGTATTTATATAGAGAGAGAAATTTTGCAAGTCTAGCTACAATCAAGTGAATCTGATCTGATCAAATGATCTGGAAATATAAGTATTTTTAAATGCAAAAGTAAACTTTCTGTTCACTTAATTCGATTCAGATAGATTGAATGTTGAAAGAAATACGGTATTTTCATTGTCAAGATGATTGTCTGGCCCAAAGAACAAAGGTTTATGGTCCAATTGTTGCTTCATTCCATCTTTTCAGGAAATTTAGTACATCATGAACAGACTTAAATGTGGTTAATTATCATTTGCGTTATGGTAGCTTCTTGTAAGAATACTTAACAAATATTATTGAATACAAATTCAAAATATATGATATTTTATATTTAAAGCTCCAAAGTTAAAGGACTTTTGAAGTATTTCAACAGTAATAGATATTTTATTGATTTGAAACAATTCAAAGTTAAATCTGAGAATGTTATATGAATTCAATGTAAAAAATACATTCTAACATTATTGCAGAAGACTATTTCAGTCAAACTATAGAGGAAATGATATTTTTTTACAATTTAGTTGTTGAATTTTTTTTTTAAATTTAAATGACTTAAGTAACTTAGCTTATTTCGTTTGGCGTGTGTGAAACCCTATAAAACACTGCTAAAACTTTTTGTAAACACGATAACGTGAAAAGTGCTATAAAACTTTAACTTATAGAAATTGTCCCTTGTGGGAAATGAGTATAGAAGAATTAACTTGGCATGATGTTATACTTCCCAAAGAAATGACGTTAAACATTGTATCCACCAAATATGTACACGTAGGGATAGTAATGGAAGAGATATAACACATTGTTAATCTACTTAGAACATTCAAATGCATGAGGGATTGTATCTTTAAGAAAAAATCATAGCTCATTCAAAATATCAGACAGACAGAGTATTTCTTGACATTCAATGATAATTTAATTTTGGTTATCGTGACATGTACTTGTAAGTGGGTAGATTAGTTTTTTAAAAGGGAATATCAGATTTAATGTTCAAGTGTAAGTTTTAATAAATATGATACAATATTAAATAGATAATGTTAGAAATTAAATTTGGTGGAATTAAATGTCAAAATTAGCTCCTTAGTTGCATTCAAGTATCCAAATATGATGCTTTAATAAACATCATCAGTTTTAAGTGAACAATATCATACAGGTACATGATAGTTTCATCCTTAACAACTTGTACTGTTAAATGACATGTGTACATGTAAGTATTCAATTTGGTTGAGTGAGTGAGTTGGGGTTCAACGTATAAGTAATATGTCCTCTATTTAACACCTTGATGTCCCCGTCCAAAAGAGAGTGGTATGAATCAGATGGACTCGGCCGAAATAAGGTAAATGAGAACTTAACAAAATTTAACATTGAAGAGCAAACCAATAAAAAGTGATCTTCTTTTGGCTCTGCTTCCCTCTTGTTATCCTCCTATTAAATAGTCTAGAGAAATAAATCCATGAAGTGTGTTTTTTTTAAAGTTCGTGTACAGAGTTTTGCATTATAAAATAGGAACTGATAACGTTACTCCCTTTAACACCTACTCATCATATGTTTAAAAACTTTAATAAACGTATATAACTTTTTTTTACTAAAGTTAGTATATTTCTTTATATGTCATTCGTGACGTTTACGATAGGAAAATTATACTATATTGTTAAGTGTCAATGGTACTCAGCTAAAATCAGGTTCAATTTAATAACTATTCTTATTTCCCAGACGTATGAATATAGAATTAGGAGGAAATTTGTATTTTCTTGTTAAAAAGCATGCTTTTGTCAGCTATTGAAGTAAAGATGTTCTATAAACGCACATTGCACAGTCACAAATGGCAAAATTGAAGTTCCTCACTAGATCTGACGAGTATTTGACTTGAATTCCTTCTATTTCCTTCTACTACTTTCTTCTATTTCTACTACTGCGACATGATCTTCCTTTTAGAATATCAAATATTACAGACGCGATTTTATACAATTCGTTGCTGTTATACATCGATAGAGGCACAAAACATGTAAAACAATCCTTAAATAAAATTAAACTTGACGTTCATGTTTCCAAATTCAGTACAGAATTTTCAATGGTTTTCTGGTTGAAGATTTGGACTTTTACCTTATCACTCACACCATATTGTCAGCGTTACAATTTTCCTGTTAAGAGCAGTAATATAACCGCCTTTATCTTACAAATAATTTGACCTCTTCAATGAAGTGTAACCTTTGTATGATCATGTCCTTTGAATTAATTGTGGGGCCATCCCATTGTTATATGCAATGCTAGAAGAGCCTTCGGGCAATCATTTTCTCAGGCTTGTGCTGCAAACCAATACGAGTGATATATCATTTTGGAAAATTGACAATTTGTCACCATTTCCCCGTTTTTTGTTACACTTACTTCGGCAATTCCGATTGTTCTAAATCTTTCAAAAACCTGCAACCATATCAAATGAAAACAAGAGCCATCAGAAGAGATGGCTTATCCCCCCTGGCCCCACCGAAGATGAATGATCAGTTTAAGCTTTTTTTAAATAAACTTATTGTGTGAATAATGCTGTATGCATACATGCAGCTAGATTGGTTTGACTTTTAATAATCAACATAATACTATGATAAACCACAGCTAGGTCTTATTAATAAGTAAATGCTTATGTAATGCCATCGTCAACTTCCTCATGTGAATCTGAAGAGAGAGGAAAACAACTCTCTTGTACAATTGAATATGCTGTTTGATTAAAACATCTTCATTCCTTGGTGAGACACAGTTAAGAAATTAATTGTAATGTTTGAATAAAGAATGTCATTAAAGCCACTGTCACAACCCGTCGTACGTGCAGCTGCGTGCTGTCTACCGACAAAAACGTGGGGTAAATTGGGGAATTTGTGCGTCCTCGGTACCGACGCCGTACCTATTTTGGACAAATTTGGAGCACGCAGACTCGTCGTAGAACTTTTAGTGCATGCAGAACTTTCGCTGCGTGCAGTCTACGAACGGGCTGCGAATTTTCCTCCGTACGATCGACGTGCGTGCCCTGTATGACAAGCGCACGCACAACGCACCGACATCGTGCGTTTTTTTCAAGCTTACCCACTCACACTTTCTCTACGAACGACGTGCCTAGTTCGTGCTTACTCGGCACGTCCAAAGTTTAACTAGCAAATAATTAAAGAAAACTCACGTCGATCGTACCGAGTAAGCACGTACAACGTACCGAGTAAGCACGTACAACGTACAGAGTAAGCACGTACAACGTTTTGTGCACCTTTTTTAGGTTATAAGCCGAGCCGACGGACAATTGCCATCATTTGAAGAGAACATGCCGCCATGCTGTCTCTCCCTCTCCCGTATCAAAGCAAGTAATGCCACGTCGAACTCCTGTGCTGCCATCTGAAGTTGCTCTTGCAGCATCAGGACCCGGAGCGGTGGAATGGGCGGCATCTTGTGGCGCCAGCACATATGACAATGTGTACCAAGCACCTGTCAATCGGGCGGGAAAAACCTCATTGCACTCGCACGCACTTACAACGTGCGTGGTGTAAGGACACTGTACGTGAGACGCACGGCCCCCGTACGACAATGTGACAATCGCACATCACACGCACGTTGTACGCACGCCACACGCACGTACCACGTGCGCATCGTACGATGCACGAAGCTCCTCACTGCCAGACGTGTCGACGGGCCACGTACGTACGACGTGCGTTTGACGTGCTTACAGCGTGCGTTTGACGTGCTTACAACGTGCGTGTGACGTGCGTTGACAAACTCCCTCTCTGTTCTTGATAAGTCCACCCTATGTTTTCAGAAAAACGTAGCGACCGTGGCCTCCCCAAAAAACGTACGAACATTTGCACGCACGATGGGTTGTGACAGGGGCTTAAGTTAAAACTCCCTGCAATTTGAAAACAGCAAAAGGCACATTTGTAAACAGTTTCATTGAATGATTTTCAAATTCTGCTTCGAAACGCATTTCTAAATTGTGTTTCCATGGAAACCAGAAAAATAGAAAATTCCAGAAATTTGAAAATCTCAAAAGGCACAACTACAGTAGTGTGCAAAAGTAAGTGGTCGAAAAACGCGTTTCTCACGCGTAGCTCACGCGTTAGTCACGAGTGAGCAACGCGTGAGCAACGGGTAGCCACGCGTCGGCCACCCGTTGCTCACGTGTGGCTGACGGGTGGCCAACGCGTGTCATACATGGCTGGATAATCGAGGTTGCATAAGTGCCAAAAGCGTTCATAAAATCATATTTACCGATCTTTTACTTTTTGTCATATGACAAAAGTTGAAAATGAATTTGAAACTTATTTTTTTCTTTATAAATTTTACTTATTCAGGATTACATATTCCATATGTTTGCACCTTAATCCCAATACTATTCATTTCCTCAAGACAATCTATAATGGAAATGCTAGCATAAAGGGTTTGAAGTTAAGAATTACGTAATTAAATGAATTTAATTTCAACCCAACACTTTAATCTTTTTCATTGGCCAACAAGCTTCAAGCTGCTCATTGATTAGTTGCCCCAGTATACTTGCATTAGTAGATATATACAAAAGAGTGATTGCAAGTTTTTACTTTCGGGTATATTTTACAGTCATTTATGTAACTATTGGTGAAACGTAAATTCCATTATATTTATTGATGTTGTTATGAAATAACAAAATTTCTTTTGATTTACTAGTCAGACTGTTTATGAAAACAACCTAATTTTTTCTTTCAGTGGTCTAAAAAAACAAAAGCTCTATGTTAGAGTAAGATATTTTATGGGAATTACATAACTGCAGCAATTTCATTCATTACTCTTTTATGCATAACATTTGTTATGCATAACAAGCACGTTGTGATTTGTTTGGGGTCACATACACCACAACATTATTAATACTATCTCTATCGGGAAGTATCGACTGATGTATGAAAGAATCATTTAGAGCTAAAATATAGTAACAGTAAGAAGGCTTTAAAGTCGTGACTATGATCGAAAACCGGACAATGGTGCGCTTCAATCACCCAAACGTTATTTAAGTGACTTATCTAAAGCAGTCAGAATGACAGATATGAGTTTAAAATGTCGCTAGCCTAAAGTACTATTGTTCGTGTCAATTTCACGTGTGTAACAAGAGTTTGATGACAACGGGATTATCATATATTCAGCATTTAAGGGTGAGTATGTGAGATGTTTTGAATTCCTATCATTATTTGTCCAATCATGTTCTTTCAAAACGAAACAACATTTGCTGAAAATCACAAGGCTTTGTAAAGAGCCAATGTTTTGAAGATTAAGAATATAACATAGTTCACACTTTGAGTTGAAGAGGAAACTTATGGTCAAACATGTTATTTCCTACGTCTTAAGTGACCAAGTGAGAAGATTATTGAGTATTGCTATTATTTGCGGATGATATCATCTTGTTCTCAATTAAAGGGTTACAAATAGAGATAGATGAATTAGAGAGGAACTGTGATAATTGGAAACTGACTGTTCACCAGACTAAAACAAAAATAATTGTTTTCAAAAATGGAGGGAAGTTAGCCAATCGCGAAAATGATTCTATAAAGGAAATAGATTGGAGACTACAACCTCGTATAAATACTTAAGTGTACATTTTACGAATCATCTTTCCTGGTCAATACACACATCACAGGCATCTATGCAAGCAAAACAAATATTGATAGGTATCATAAAATACACATATATTTTGGTTGATTTGTCATACAATTCGTTTTTCAAAATATTTGACACAAAAATAAACACAATATTTTGTTATATGGTGCATAAGTCTGGGGCCTTAAATCATTTGATGTTTCGAAAAAGTTCATTTGTATAGAGACTTTTAGGTGTAAAAAATTACACATCTAGTTGTATGGTTTATGGAGAATGTGGGATATACCCATTGTAAATTGAATCAAACATTAAAATCATTAAGTACTGGTTAAGACTGTTAACAATGCTTTCATGCAGATTACAAAGAAAATGTTACAATATGATGCTAATTTATGATAGCCACGGAAAACATAACTGGGTAACACACTATAAAAAAATTATTTTCCATCGGCTTCGGTAATGCTTGGTATAAACAATTAGTAGAATCGCACTCCCGTTTTATTTGCCTAGTTAAGCAAATACTTAAAGATATATTATTTCAAAACTGGTCAGCTAGTCTCTCACTATCAAATAAATGTTTCTACTACAAAATGGTCTAAGATTTTATCTATGCAGAACATTACCTCTCGGTCTTCTCTGTAAGAAAATACAAATCTTCACTCCGTTGCTCTTCGCATGATTTAAACATTGAAACTGGGAGATACCAAGGAATCAACAGAAAACAGAATCTGTCAAATGTGTGATCTAAATAAAGTCGAGGATGAATACCATTTTTTATGTTTGCCCAGCATACAATTCTTTGAGAATTATGTACATAGAAATATTTTCATAAGCACCCTGATATTAATAAGTTTATTTCTCTTATGAAGAGCAAAAGAAAATCTTATCTAGAAAATTTTTCCATTTATATACACAAAGCATTTATGTTTAGAAAGAATGTGTTACTATCTAACCTAAAACTATGTACTACAGGCCTGTGGCCTTTCAGTATGGAAATAAACTATCCAAGAGTAGTGCATAATATGCATCAATGTTTTCTTGTTCAAGTATTAACCCTGGGGGAGTAACATAAAGTTCTTATTGCTGTAGAGTTTCGTGGAGATCAAACAGTTATTTATATTTGCTGTATAAAGAGGTAATTTGTGGCGATATTTATTTGAGCTGTATAGATATTAAGATATTTCGTATTGCTCTTGCACAGAAAGCTGCAGCTCACATCAATTAAATATTGAAACTGATATATATATATACTTTAATAAGCCAATACATCTTATGTTTTGTACATCTGTACGGATGATTTTATTCAAGATGAATATGTTTTTCTTCTAAATATATTCTGCATATGACCACGCTCGTATATCATGTAATCCTATTACACATATCCTTCATTGTATAACTAAAATGTATTGAGGTCTGTCGACAACTGGACTCTATTAACTCATTACCGCCGATTAGGGCGATTCTCCTCGCGAGAGTCACATATAAGCGTCAGTCAGTTAGCAGCTTCTCACAGCGAGAGCCACATATATGCATCGCTTGAAAGCACCTCTTATTCAGCGAGAGCCGCATATGTGCGTCGCTTCTACTTGTATTGAAATAAAGTCATTTGTATACATAATTTGGCAAATATCAACATGAATGTGTATATTCTATGTACGATAATGTCATTTAGTGTTTATAACAGACAGTGATTAAAGTGCTTTGATAGAAATGACTTGTCGATTTTGAAGAATGATACTCCGTTTGGTGAATAAACAATTCTTTAATATAGCGGGTTGTTAGAAGTTTACACATGTATGTTATAACATACACCTGGCTCATATTTAACAAGGTACTCATGTCACTTAACAGTAATGTCCTGTTACTTTCGAATCAGTGATGTAATTATCACATCATCATCAGATGAATTCTGTCTCTTTTGACAATCATCAAGTTAAGCCGAATCTAGATTTTACAGTTTGAAGCCACAAGCGAATAAACATTTAATCGGTCTCTAGAAATCATTATCAAACAGATTGACTTTGAAATAACACGTAGCGTAGCAACAAACGCATGCAAATGCTTTCATTGGACAATATTCATCATGTACAGAACAGAATGTTATTCTCATTAATCATGCAAAATTATATAGAGAAAACATACAACATTTAGCCACACCCTTCTTCGTCAACTATTGAAACACCGACTATTCCATGCCCCTCGCTTGCGTTTTTTGTATAATATTTGTAATTTTTGCACAATATCATCTTTGTATGTGTTCTTCATGTCATATGAAGTTTGAATGCTGTTCAGACTTTTCCTTTCTAAAATCAGTATTCAAAGTAGAGATTACGTAAGTAATCATGGTTAACGTTAAACTTGCGTATTTAATAATGTCTACATAAATGACATATTAACTGTTTAGTTTTAAATAGGGTCGATTTACTTGGTAAAACAATGTTTGTGTGTTGAACTGGTCAAAGAGAGTTACATTTTGTTTTTTCGTTTTGTTTAATGCCTCATACTGTCTGAGAACTGACAGTACCATTACGAAATACATATTTTACATCATATTCAGAATTAGTACAGGGTCAACATGAATTAGATTAAACTACAATAAGTCAATCTAAATTAAGCTATGAAGTTACGGGACTTGCTCACCAAAAATGTAGACCACGCCCATCACGTAGGCACAGATTTAAGATCTATTTACTAGTGAATGTTTATTCAGACGTCAATTTAATATAGAAGAAGAAGAAGAAGAAGAAAGAAGAAATTTTTTTTATTTAAGTGTCACACGCTGAAATATACATTAAAATACCATTGGGTATAAATCACATTTTTAAAACAGCGTCCGGCCATGTGGCCTACGAGACACAATATAACTTTTAAAATCTTTGTAAAAACATATAGATGAACAAGTCACATTCAGTTAACAACATCAATGGTGCAAATTACTCGATGATGTCTCTGTTCTCTGTTTAATATCCTTATTCACACCTGTTTGTTTCCCGACTGATCTCTATGAAACAATAAAACAATCAGATTTTATGGTATAGACTAGACAGCTTCCTTTCATCCAGTCTCGGGAGATGAGGGGGGAGGGGGGCGGGTTGGTACTGTGAGCTAATTAGCGTTGCTAGAGCGGGCAGTTACGTTGACAAGGGGCCCAGGCGTAGAGCCGTGAAGCATGTCTCCCTATATTTTTTATTTAAGTCAAGTCAAGTTTATTTCTCATAAGTCTTGAAATTATGACATAGAGTGAACAAATAATAAAACAGTAGTATTACATACATATTAATGGAGCATACGCGATCCATATTTGATATAAAGAGCAATTTTAACAAGTATTGGTTTATATGTGATGGACACCAGTGAGATGAATTTCTCTATGGATGAATGTTTACAATAATGCGCAGGAAGATATTTGTGTCTCAATTCGTTAAACATATTACAATCTAACATAAAATGAAGCTCGTCATCGATCTTACACTTACATGAAGGGAATAATCTATGTTCTTTATCAATTTTATACCATCTGCCGGTTTCAATTGAAAGTCTGTGATTACATGTTCTAAGTTTTGTGATATATATACGTAAGTTCAAAGGAAGTTGCAGTAAATAGTTTTCAATGTACAAAGTATCTTTAAACTTATTATAATAAAAGCCTTTTGATGACTGTAGTTTACTTTCTCTCCATCTTTGCAAAATTTGATCGATACGTACAGTTTTGACATTATTTACAAGCCACTGGGTATTTTTAAAAACTCTTGCATTTACCAAATGTAACTATAACCTGTACTCTCTAGTATAGACTTAATTTCCGTTACTAACGGGAATTTAACATTAACATTAAACCGAGAATTTTGTAAGTTAAGCATTAATTTGTACACAATACTAGATAACTTATCTTTGGATATCAATAGCTTCGTTACACCAGTTTGATAACATTCTCAATTTGATGGAAATTCTAAGTGGGTATCTTCCAAGTTCCCCGTAAACCATGAAATCGGGAGTTGACGATTTAACCTTCAATATTTATTTACAGAATTTCAAATGAATACGCTCTAACTGAGCAGTGTTTTCAAAATCCCAGGGGGTCGAGGGGTTAATGAGTTAGAAACTTGGCTATGTATGTGTATCATGCTAATAAGCTCTGAAGTATCCCCTTGATTACTGTATGTACATCAATTGTATCATAGGCCGGTGGCCTAAATACACCCGAATATAGTTAATGAGGCTGAGATTGTACCATAAATTGCTATTTCAAGTCCGACCGATTCTTGATATACCCTGATTAAATGTGCATTCGCAAATTCATCAGAAAATTATTGATAATTGAGACATTTCGTCGATACAGACAACTTACACTGGAGATAACCATAATAATTTTTTCCTATAGTAATTAATCATAATACGACGTAAAATAATTTAAAACTTGCTTTGACTTTTTCAACGTAACAACAACCATACCACCTTGCACATCAACGTCCAAGTTGTTATCTACAGGTCCTAGGGGACGTTACACAGATAATATACTTTCGACAAATTTATTATATAAATCCAAACTTTAGTAAGATATTATTGTTACTAGGAACTCTTTCAAAATGAGATATTCCGAAAAAAGGAAATGAACATTTCAATTATATCTCATACTTTCAAAACTTGATTATCAATATCTCTATTATGTACATTAGTATACTATCCACAGCTTATATGTCATAAATATTATGTGTAATCTTCCATGTACCACGGTGAGTGGTTGTAATGAAATAAAGTAGATTGATTGGTTTAATAACTGCCTTGCTATCTTCCTCCACGATGTCATTTATCCTGTAATAACAATGCAATCACCATGTCCATAAAGCATTTTTATTGTTTAAAAATCCTCCCTATTTATGTACAGCTGCGTACCTTAAGTTTGTTCACTTGCTTGTGTGTCTTAGTACAAATATCATGAAATGTGGGATTAGTTTTGACGTCCATAACTCCACTGGCAATTACAAAGGATCACCAACTTTCAATGTATAAAACTATTCCCAAATCATATTTCGGGATTGTCTCGTCACCATATTAATAGACAGGTGGGGTTATATCTGTGAAATTCAGATTTTCTTAAATTTCGATGAAAATAATCACTATAAACTTTGTAAGCAAACAATCAGTACAATTACATTGTCTTAGTGCAAAGGATTAAAGCAGTTGATGAGGTATGAAAGATTTTGTAGATAAATAAAAAATAGTGTTTTCGAAATTTTGACCAATGGTCACTTCAGTGCCCTACTTAATTTGTTAGGGTTATGTTTTAGGCATGACATACGAATATGTTAGCGCAAACTGCATATTTACTTATGTAGTGAAATTTCAACATTATCCGTTTCGTTTTTGCAATGCTAGGATGCATCAAAGGCTTTCAGAATTACAAATCAATCAATAGTTTATTTACGTCTCATTTGTGTACATACTTATATCCATATTCAAAACAGTATAAACAATATAAATCATTTAAAATGTACACAACCAATCGCCCAGCGATTTATGAGAGATACAGGCTACTTGCACCAGAATAGGAAGGTAAGTGAACAAAAGTAAGCTCCGCAGCTGAATATATAATCAACTACTAATCATGCCTTGTATAAGGCTTAATTACCGTTTACAATGTCGCATTCCCTATAAAAATCAAATAAAACTCTTCCTCATCTATCTAGAAAATTTCTGAATGCACCTAAAGAAGTCAATCCAATCGGTTACGGATAAACATTTAGATATGGGGGAATGAAAAAGGAATAAATATTGAAAGATTACATTTGAATTATTGCAAAAGATTGCTTGAAGTTAAGAAATGAACATGTAATTGTATGGTATATTCTGAGTTAGGCTGTTGTCCGCCTCTATTTAAAAAGCAGTATAATATGATTAAATATTGGTGTAAGCTTCTTGTGTTTGACAATAATATTTTACGAGGTTGTTACGACGAGCTGGGAACACGTGGTGTTAAGAATTGGGCGTATCAGGTCAAATGTATTCTCTCAAACATTGGGATGACTGAAATATGACTGCGGCAGGAACTATCTGTAGATTATCTCTTATTTGTGAAACAAAGAATAAAATCAAGCTATTCAGTTTAATTCTAGCCAGTTATCCAGCTCATCAAAATGTTTTAGTATAGAAATATTATCAATAAGTGTAAGCCTATCCCAATTTTATATAGGAAGTATATATCTAAATTTAGACTCAGTTCTCATAACCTAGCGGTTGAAAGTGATATCAAAATATACAGTATGTAAATAGTAAATGTCCAACGTGTAAAGGCGATATTGAAAATGAATTTCCCTTTATATTAAATTGTCAGTAATATCACACTTACACATCACACTTATAGATATCCATCAGTATTTAAACTTATTCAATTACTTAACGTTGATAGTGTCAAAGTGCTTCGTAACTTAGGTAAATATTTATATAAGGCTAATCTATTAAGAAATGAATTTAATCATGCAGTAACAGTAATATTTCATAACTGCACATCCTCCTGTGTCGATACTTCGATGAAACCATGTTTATAACAAACCTGTACCAATACCAGAATCGAATCGACTACACACCACATCTCGGTATGAGCGTAACCTAAAGTTAGACCTTTGATGTTTGGAGACGAGACAGAGGGCGGGGCGGCGGCTTTGATCAACTCGCTGCCACACTCCGGCGAGTAATGGTCACTGAGCACCCATACAACCAATATACTCCCTTGTTCACTAATTTAGAAAAATAATGATGTAAGTTATAACAATAGATAGATACACAACCAAATCTTCATTCAAGTCTCTCCTAAGCATTTTACATCACGTGACGTCACTCAAAAACTATACTTTATTGCGGAATAAAGGGTTGGCGGCGCCTTTGATCTTTACGGGAACAATACTAGAAATATTATTAATTGTGATCGTTTGTAACTGTATTACATACGAATTGATGTTCACCTTCCTCTCCGCAAAAAAAATAATAAAATGCAACGTAACTCATGATGTAATTATCGGTACAGGTTCATTTGTGTATTTATTTGTTTTCCACACTTGTTGATTCAATAGATAAATGAGTACTTAGTCTTATCGTGATCTGGATTTATTGGTAGATTGATTTATTAAAATGACGACAGTAATATGCCTTTAATAGGGTTCTTTTCTATGATTATATAAGATATTTTCCATATATATACGTGAAGTTGCTCGAAGAAAGGGTAAATAAAACGTATTATTATATGATTGGCGGTGAAATACCGAGATCTATCAATAAAAATATACCGTGTTATCAGTCACTAGTGACAATAACAATGGAACGTGTTATCAGTCACTATTGACTGATAACAACAATGACCTGACGTCATCGAACAATACTCTGACGCAATGACACGCTCATGACGTCATGTTGTTGCTTTGGCGACGGGCTCTCTTTGCAGCCGACTCAACGAAAATGCACTTCAATTTTGTTAGAAATACAACGTTTAAATAATAAAAACAAATATAATCTCGTGAAGCAGAAAAGTTATATATTTTCACTCGTGGCTGCACCACTCGTGACAATATAAACTTTCTTCCTCGCTCGATGAGATAAACATGGTATTTGTCAAGAAAACACAAATATCCTCTAACTAAATGTATTTTCTTAAGGTAAATACGGTAGCATGGATGTTCTAACCCAGGCAGGTGCATAGAATGCACGTGGAGTTCGGGCGTGTTTAGTCACGCGACAGAGGTTATAAGTAAGGGTGAGAAAGTTGTGTCTTCATTCGAGTCTTCGCTTGTCTCCAGCGAGCAGGGTTGCTGATTTTATTTCGGCGTATTGTATCCTAACGTTATACTTTTCATGGGCATTTAGGCCCTTTGAATCTTTCAAGTTGTCTAGGAAGTTTTTCTAGGGGTGTTTCAAAGGAGTTTTGCAGACGGTAAGAACAAACATGATTTTCATGCATATTGAACCAGTTCGGCAGAAAGCCACTTAAGCGTGAATGGTTATTGGTGTTTGTTTGTCCCTAAACATGTACAGCTCTATGCAGGTGACGATACAGTTTTCACTCGGAAAGGTTTCAGCAAATTTCTTGATTTCATGGTAACATTTCTCTTCTTCCCTTATGTAAGTTACTAATTTGGACAGAGGAAATTGCCTTAATTTGTTGACGTGCTGGCAAGCAATCTTTTTCGGATACTAAAGTTCAGTGTTTTGCATATGAATATGAAATATGGATTGTTTTGCATGAACGGACGAGCTGATTTTATTTCAGGTTTGAAATTAGGAGTGACATTTCCTCATTCATTTGGCCCGTTCTTTTATTTCGAGCCTGGGTATATATTACCCATGATATGAGTGTTTTTAGTTAGAAAATATTTTATGTTCGTTTGAGTAAACGAATTAGAACATAAATGTATTTTCTTAAGGTAAATACGGTAGCATGGATGTTCTAACCCAGGCAGGTGCATAGAATGCACGTGGAGTTCGGGCGTGTTTAGTCACGCGACAGAGGTTATAAGTAAGGGTGAGAAAGTTGTGTCTTCATTCGAGTCTTCGCTTGTCTCCAGCGAGCAGGGTTGCTGATTTTATTTTTCACAATTATGATTTCATTTGAACATTAAACATGACTATAATATTCATGTTAACACATTGATAACTTTCATTCTTTTCTTCCAGTGGATGTATGGGTATTGCGAAGTTGTTTTTATTGTTGTATATACCTTTTATTCCTGCGTCACGTGTAATGCGTTGTGGAAAGCTTTGTGGAAGGTTTCTAGTTTTGGTATTATATTTCATGTGCAACTATAACGCTCCTTTTGAATGAAAGTGTTTGAAGTCAGCTGATTTCGAGTGCGTCGTGAGCGGCTTCAGATCCTCCCTTGTGTTGGTAAACGTTTGAATGTTTTATCAGTGCTTTTGGAAATTGTTCGAAAATGTGGCTACATGTTTGCTTTTTGTAATATATATATATATTTTTATATTACGTGTGATATATTATGTCTCTAAGCCATACATGTAAATACTTTGTATTGGTGTATATCTGATTAAGGGTCGCCATGTTTAACGATAAAGATGAATGGCAATGCAAGTATATGCAGTTTGTTTTGTGGCATGACTCATGATGATCAAATAAGCTGTTTGCAAACACGAATGCATGTTTTGTAAAGTTTCATCGATAAAGTGTGTATATGGTGTCCTTTGGCAAAGTATAATTCCGAGTGGCAATGTGGTGGGCCGAAAGGAAAGGTTTTCAGGTTAGTGAGTGCTCGATTATGAGTGGCAATGTGATTGTGTCGAGTGACAATGCGATTGTGCCGAGTGGCAATGTGTTTGTGTCGAGTGACAATGCCATTCTGTCGAGTGACAATGTGATTGTGTGGAGTGATTGTGTGGAGTGACAATGTGATTGCGTCTATCTGTCTATTGACAATGTGGTTGTGTTGAGTGGCAATACGATTTTGTCGAGTGACAGTGCCGAGTGGCAATGTGATTGTGCCGAGTGGCAATGTGATTGTGCCGAGTGGCAGTGATTGTGCCGAGTGGCAATGTGATTGTGCCGAGTGGCAATGTGATTGTGCCAAGTGGCAATGTGATTCTGTCTAGTGGCAATGTGGTTGTGCCGAGCGGCAATGTGGTTGTGCCGAGCGGCAATGTGGTTGTGCCGAGTGGTAATGTGGTTGTGCCGAGTGGCAATGTGATTGTGCCGAGTGGCAATGTGATTCTGTCTAGTGACAATGTGATTGTGCCGAGTGGCAATGTGATTCTGTCTAGTGGCAATGTGGTTGTGCCGAGTGGCAATGTGGTTGTGCCGAGTGACAATGTGATTGTGACGAGTGACAATGTGATTGTGCCGAGTGACAATGTGATTGCGCCGAGTGGCAATGTGATTGTGTCGAGGGGCAATGATTTTGTTGAGTGACAGTACAAGTGGCAATGTGGTTGTGCCGAGTGACAGTTTAATTGTGCCGAGTGGCAATGGGTTTGTGCCATGTTGCAATGTGATTCTTTCGAGTGGCAATGTGAGTGCCGAGCGGCAATGTGAGTGTGCCGAGTGGCAATGTGGTTGTGCCTAATGGCAATGTGATTGTGTCGAGTGGCAATGTGAGGTGATGCCGAATGGCAAAGAGGTGATGCCGAGTGGCAATGCAATGGTGCCGAGTGGCAATGCAATGGTGCCGAGCGGCAATGCAATGGTGCCGAGCGGCAATGCAACGGTGCCGAGTGGCAATGCAACGGTGCCGAGTGGCAATGCAATGGTGCCGAGTGGCAATGCAATGGTGCCGAGTGGCAGTGACATGATGCCAATTGTCAATGTGGTGATGCAAATATGAAGCCGAAAAGGTATCTTTGAGTTTGCTGTTGAAGTCTCCACGACAATATTGCTGTACAGAGTTGATGGATGGACTACTGACAGACGACTGAAACGAGGGATCAATTTTGTTTTAAAGATGAGTATTTTTATATTCTATATATTTATATTCTAGAAACAAGATTCATTGACATACATATTTACAGACAATTCAAAACATTCAGCAAGCATTTTAATATATTAAAGTAAACCTTTAAGATATTGATAACGCTAAAACTGTTCCCAATGTCTATGATAGAATTACAAATGTCTGTTGCAGAAATATTGGTCTCAAGACTGGACGTTTTGCCTGTTTCAGCTAAGGAGGTGCTGAATTCTTTATCTTCTGAGGCTGGAACTTCACAACGACTCGCAGACTACGGCTGCGTCAAGCCTGACCACTGGGTTAATCATTCTCAAGTTTAGGCACGGGATGTCTGTTCCCGAGTTCCGGATCCTGAGTCGCTATGTACGGTGCCGTATGGCAATGTATTATGAGGTATATATGCCGTTTTGTGTGTAAAGCTGTTTATCAGTGAGTGAGTCCATTTGGTAGCTACAAGGTCGTTATGCAGTGTGCTTTGCCGTTTGGCGGTGTGTAATCTCGTTTGGCATTATATGCGTTGCCGGTTGGCAGGACGTCAAGCCGTTTGGCATTATATGGAGCCGGTTGGCAGGACATAATACCTTTTGGCAGTTATCAATTCTTTGGGCAGTGTGTGAGGCCGTTGGTCAGTGTGTAAAGCTGTTTGACAGTTTATGATGGTATGTTTATGTAGTGAAAGATACGATGTCATTTTCCAATGTTTGATTTATTGTTCAGTTTATGGTGTCGTGTGACAGCGTATGTTGTGTGCAATGTTATATCCCTTGGTGCCATTTGGCAATGCAGGTTGCCATTTATAATGTATTTACTTTTCATTTAAGTTTGCCGTATAACTTTGTATGATGCTGGGTGAATGATATGGTGCCGGGAGGCATCGGTGATGTGATGTGGCAGCTTATATATGATGCCATTTATGTCTTGTGGCAGGTATTTTGTATGTTGTATTGTGTGATGCGGATTATACTTTATGATCCATGTGGTAATATGTAATGCGGTGTGACATTTAACGAGACATATTTTGCCAGTCAAGGATGGCGTGTGGCAATAAATGATTCCCTATTTTAGTGTATGATGTAATGTGGCGTAATGGTGCCGTTTGACGGTATACAAGAGTTCCGATATGGGTTACAATTGGTTGAATGTATTTTGTTGCTGGCGTATATGCCTGATTCAGACATCACTGATCAGAATGTATGAGTGATTCATATAAGCGTATGATGCAATGTGCAGTGCGTAATGTGACTTTATGGTATCATTGTATGCGGTTTGGTACGGTGTGACACGAGATGATCCAGACGGCCTGATGTGCTTATACAGAGTGGCAGTAAAGGGAATTTCAACAAGGCCCCTAAACTGGACATAAACTTGGGGCTATGCTTCCAGTACTGTGGAAACTGACAGAACTTGGATTATTTTTCGAAGATGAGTATATCCTTTATTATGAATAATTAAAGATCAGTTACTTGTGACTTTCATGATGAACATTGAATAAGATATTTACATTCAGAATGAAGGATCGGCTTAAAAATGTATGTATGTCAGTATTTAGTACAGTGCGTATGATCTGATGAGTATTTAGGAAATTCTGTGTTACAGGAACATCCCTCTTCAACAAGATCGTTGACTTCATCTGGGCCAGCAAGATGATCCTGAAGAGTGACCACAGCAAACCCCCCTTTTCCTCCCAGATCCACTGGCGGATTCCCAATCTTGCCGCTCTCCACGGGCATCTGTACAGCCTGTCCCTTGCACATGAACTTTCATCTTATATCGGCTACGAAATATGGATCCTCAACTGAGCTCAAGTCGCACATACTACCATGTTCATTTATTTAAAGAAATAAACCTGCTCGCCTAAGCCTGCGGTAGACAGCCTGGGTAGATATTACCCATGATATGAGTGTTTTTAGTTAGAAAATATCAGAGTGTTTTTTACCTATCAGCATAAATAATCCAATGTAAACGTAACAAATTCACGACGTATTTAGGGTCGTATGGTCATTTGAGCTTTCTTTATTTGCTCTAAAAAGGCGAAAATTGCGCAAAGGTTTAAACGTCATTTGCATGGATGCACTCATGTATGCATGTAGTTTGCCTAAATAAACATTTACTATTTCGATTAACCTCATCCGATAGCCGGATAAGGAAAAGTGTATATGCGAACAATCCTAAGGATTGACTGAAGATGACATCCAGATACACGCATAGTGTTCAATTATTCAATCAGTCTTCATTTCATAATAAACACTTATTACGCATTGTACGTGAAATATAACACACTACTTTCTTGACGTAACTGTGAAAAGTGTACATTTGACAGTTCAGGTTTTGAAAGTATTACAAATGAATGAAATATTCTCTGCTTCAACTTATACGGAAAAATTACATATAGAGAATATTTTCTCGTTGAATATTTTATCATATAACAGACATTCGTTTCGTTGATATTGGTGAGAAGGTTAGACCTGTATTTAATCATTCGAATTTTGAGATCATATATGTATAAATGTATGAAATCCCATGGAGCAAGAAAGAAGATGTACCTTGGTTAGTTTCAGAACTAATTTCATAAAAATCTTTGAACATTTTCAATAAATTAATCAATATTAGTAACACCCAAAACCTCATGTATATCGATAGGAATAATAAACTGTAGGAGTGTGGACATTTCCGGCACATGCTGGTCATTGCCTGAATGAATGAATGAATGTTAGGTTAATCACGTCACATTTACCGCCATTTTTGATATTCCGTGGTGCTTGTCAACTTGTTTATGACTCAATATTCTTATTAGTTCAAACACGTAACGCACACACACAAGAAGAAGAAGAAGAAATGTTTATTTTTGCGTCACGCCACAATCCACATAAAATTACATTATAAAACATGATATGGTTAGGATTGAAGGCCTAGCCAGTAAATGACTTATAATAACAATAACATAAATAACCAGCTTATGCCTTCAGCAGTGTTTCCTTCACTCAATGATTCGACTGATAATCACTCAAGCGTGGCGTTTGGATATTTCGCCGGATTAGGTCGTAATCTGAACAATCAACATAATCTTGTGATCAGTTAATCAGCTTCCTCATTAGTGTATCTTTAGCAATTAACAGACAGTCCGGTTACCGTGCGATGGTATCTTTATTGCCTTAGTATAGCCAGTCACAAATATCCGTTCTCTTCGTTTTCACTGTATAGGATAATTAAGTTACAGTAGCAACAATACAGAACCTTAAAATATAAGACTTATATTCAATATTTAAAGCGCATAGTTAGTGGTTAAATGGACATGTCACAGTTTCAAAGCAGGATAGCAGGTTTTCGCTTTATGAAATAACACTTGTCGATTACTTTATGAATGAAATATATCGAATTCCATTTACCTTGTATTTTTCATTAGTTATTAACAATTGCAGTATGGACATGTCTTTTGAAGTTGTGCTTTGGTTTCGATTTCACATATATGAATAGTAACTGATTTGTTAAAACACACATGACTTACAACGTTTTCCGGGATGAAATATATGACAATGTCAGTTATTGAACGAAAAAACAACTTATATGAACTATGATAAACACAAAACTCTGATCTAAGAGCTGATAATTTAAATGCAGAGGGAGGAGGTATATAATATATATGCTAACAACGTGCTACGTGTCGTTTTATTTGGGAACGGGATACAACGTGTATAGGGATTTACTGTCTTGATACAATCTTCAAAGATCACTAGAGTGCACTTCCGAAATTCCGATGTGGAGTGACCCCAATGAGAAGAGACGGGAAGATATGAGAACGTGCTATGTAAGGAAAGTTATTGTTTTAACTAAGTGTTAGACGAAATGCATGTTTTATTTTATGGTCCCATTTATACAATCACTTTTAGAGAAATGTCAAAGCTTACTGCCGAACTTTAAGGAATCTATCTTCTAAAGATATGTTTTCTTATATTTTTAGTACAAATGCTCCATTCTTCTCGACACCACTAATGGCTAAAATATTGCCCAAGCGGCGTAAAACATTAATTCACCCACTCACTCTTAAGTTTTAGCGCCTGCCATGATATTCTTACAATACGCTGTAATATTTTTTTATGAAGAAAAAAACAAAGGAAGAAAGAAAAATATTGTATTCAAGTGTCTAGCAATTGGTACAAGTCAAATATACATGTAGATACATAATGTCATCGCCCTGCCAACTTGGGCCTATTAGACACTAATGTATGGTTAGCTTTTGCTTTTGAACTAGCTTTTAGTAATATATATTTTTGCTGACTTGATGTTCAGTGAATACACTTTTAGCATATAGTATGTACATTTTAAAAGTAATATAGTCTCTCATAAGTCACAAATACTGGTCGTAGTTTTACCTAATCTGTATTTATTTCATAAATGTACATTTGTATCTACGAGTGAGACATGAATAAAATCTTCTGTTTGCTGTCTGTCTACAAGTGACTTATTTCACCAACGGCGAGAGATGCACATATGCGAAAACTATAGGTGCCCCTCCGGCCTGACCTCATTTCGCCTACACCTCATTTCGCCTACAGTGTTATCAAAACACAGTTATCGGTGGATGCACAAGACAGATACACCCTGACCCCTTAAAAATAATGAACTCTTCCATCAAGATAATAAAGATAACAAAGAAATTTATAGCTGTGGTAACCTCCTCATGAGAGCTGCATATTAGCGTAAGTGAATTTGCAGCTTCATACAGCTAGCCTCGCGTATGTTCGTCATTTGAAATAACTGTTACTCGGCACATTTCCTTTTGTATTGCAATAAAGTCGAATTTAACAACATAGCAAAAACTCAACAAAGAAGATATGATATAAAAAGATGTATTTTTTAAATAGAAATATGCTTTGCTAGATGTGTCCCTTTGTGTTGCTGACAGGTAGTAATCAAAGTGATTTGATATCAATAACTTGTACCTTCAAAGACTGCTACAACGGTTGCTAAATAAACACATTCTGAAGAAAACGGATTGCTAGAAGTTTACACAGAAATAAGCCTATGTAGGAACATACCCCTCGCTTTTATTAGCAATACTCATGTCTTTTAAAGTAATATACTGTTAATTGGATGCAGTGATGTATTTCAATGTAACTATCAAATCAACTCCAAATGAATTCAGTCTCTCTTGACACCACATTGATAAATTGGGAATATAGAATTAACTAAGGTATAAATCCTCATACAAATAAACATTCAATCTGACTCTATAAATGTGATCAATAAGAAATTGCATTGACCTTGAAATAACACTCTCGCCATGATTCTCATATTCCTACCAATTGAAGCGTAGCAATTGTAGAACAAACATGGATCCGCGCCCATGTTTGTATTTTGTGTAGTTTGTGTTCGTAACCGCGCTGGTAAAAGTGCATGGGTGTATGTATGTAAGTAAGTATGTACATCATAACCACAATAAACAAATCCAGAATTGACAACGGGAGAAGACATTATATCAATTGAATTTCAATAAATAAATCTACACCAGTAGTAATTGATATTTGATGTATGTAAAATTGAAAACGCATGTATTTATTATCGAAATGATTATCAAAAACCTATGCATTTCTTCAGTATTTCTTTTCATATAAGCAATATTACTATCTAGTATTGTCATTGAAATGTTTTAAATTTCTATTATTGTACTCTTCATTCTATTTAACATTTAAAAATAAGGAAACTCAAACAGATTTATAGATACATCTAAGTAAGTGATGTTTATGGTTATGTTAATAAACAAGTGACATGCATGAAATCAAAACCTCAATAATGCCAATCACCAGACCTGTATACTATCATACTATCCTTAGCACACCTGCCTGTTGCATGCCTTCATGGAACAATAAAACAATCAGAACTTTATGTTGCTTTTCAAGACTAGACAGACCCCCCCCCTCCGTTAACCCTCCCTCCTACACAAACACCTTGAGGAGGTGAGCGGTGTTTAGTTGTTAATAGTGCCGCCAGAGCGGGCAGTTACGCTGAGAGGTGGTCAAGGCGTTGAGCCGTTAAGCATGTCTAAGTTAATGAGGTAACATTACACAATCACCAGGCGCGCGATTCACTCATCCAGTCACAGCATACATTTAACAGACAGATAGACAGACAGATAGTTTATTATAGTCTCACCTCATCAATTACATCAAACACATATACATAATATTTACTAATACAAAAAATTAAAATGATGAGCCACCCTGTATAGGGTTATGAGAGATTTTATATATGGTTAAAGTGCATAAAAGAATGGTTCATATCTTAAAATATGCATATTAAAAAAAATAAAAGGAAGTGAACAATTTATAGATATATGAATATTATAAGGTACACGAGATATAAACTATAAAAACAGTCGATTTGATTGGCAAGTTGTCTTCACACGGTGATTTATAACGAAGTCATTATCCTTTGAATACATCTATTCCAAATTCCAAATTATTTCTTTTTTCCACTTTAGAACTTGTATTAACTTTTTTTACTTGGGTGTCTATGCCCCAATTGTTTTTAGAAATAACTATGGCATAGCCCCTACGCCGGAGACATCACCCAATGGTAAAAGAAGACGTTAAACTCCAACCCAACAACATTTGAATAACATATTGTAATAACATTGTAGTTTCATAAAACGATCAAAAGATAGCAATTTCAATGGTTTTCCGAAAAAAATTAAATCCCGCCAGTTCTGTGTGTAAAGATTGTCCAACTGTGGAGCTATGGTCTTAACTATCGATCCCTTTAAATCAAAAACCTTTCAAAGTCAACTTTTAGAAAACTGATAACGTCAATATTTCACAAGATATCTGTCAAAGTAATCTTTTCTTACAATAATATAACCTTCAAAGTGAATATTTCTCAAAAGTATCTTACAAACTCAAGATTTCATCCTTTAAAATCAAAATATCTTTCAAAGTCAATATCTTACCAAATTAAAAACCCTTTCAATGTCAATATTTCTCAAAAATAGATATCTTTTGAAATCGATATTTCACATAATAAAAAGATTGTATAAAGTTTTATCCCTTAAATAAAAAATTCTTTTAAAGTCAATATGTCACAAAATAAAGGATTTCTCTAAAAGCACATTTCTGAAATCTGAATATTTCAAAGTTATTGTGTCCTAACATAAAAACTCTTTGAAAGCCAATATGTCACAAAACCAAAATTTCTTTCAAAATCAATATTTTACAAAATCAAAATATATTTCAAAGTCAATATTTAAAAAAAAATCTTTTAAATTCAATATTTCACATAATAAAAAAACATTTTAACTATTATTTCTGAAATCATTTTTTTTTCAAATTCAATATGGCACAAATTCAAAATACCTTTCAAAGTCAATATTTCTACATTAATAACATATTTATTAATAAGCATATAAGTCCTGTTATTGCAGACAAAAATATTTTTCACTTAATTATGTTCATAATAATTTATTTTCCTTATTTAACATTCTCATGTTTAAACTATCGTTCAAACGCATTCGTTTCAATAATTTTAAAGCCAAGGGAGATAATCTTGGTCAAGAGACTCGTTTATCCGTTAAGCTTGTACACGCGTTAACCACCCGTGAGCAACCCGTGAGCAACGCGTGAGTCACTGGTGGGCCACGGCTAGCCACGAGTGACCAACGCGTTGCTCACGCGTTAGCCACCCGTGAGGCAACGCGTTGCCTGACCACTTACTTTTGCACACTACTGTACGTATACATGTCATGATTAGTCAATATACTAAGTTTCATTGAGCTAGCTCTAATAGTTTTCAAATTCTGCTCCTTAAACGCCATTTTTAGTTGTGTTTCCGGTTAAACCGCTAAAGTAAAAAATTCCAGAAAGTTGAAAACCCCAAAAGGCACAACTACATGTGATGATGAGTCAATATATCAAGTTTCATTGAGCTAGCTGTAACGGTTTTCAAATTTTGCTCCGGAAACAATCTGATCACAGACAAACGGGCGGACAGATTGAGCTAACGACTATATCCCCCCGCATTATATGCCGGGGGGATAACAAATTCAACCATACACTGTGCATTCATTTGTTGTTTTGTTGCAAGATTTGAAGAAGTGTCTATAGTATGCTTAAACGTCTTCAAAACTGCGTTGGTAAAAAGTAAATAATACCCTTCTCCTAGCATATTCCTATAAGGTCCTCAAGCTTGTTTGTTCTAAGTGTTTTGCAATTTGTGGCCATCAGGAATGTTGCGTGACATGATAATTTAGGTTATACCTAAGATAAGTTTGCGGATAAGACAGAGTCTGAACGAGCGTGAATGGTTCCGAAACGAACCTTAAATTCTTGCCGTTTTAGTTTTCAACTATGTATTGTTTCGGTTACCAAGATACATGAACATTTGCATTATACTGATGTTAGATAAATTAAAAGGATGGTTTTACTTAATTCGTGCCTCTATCGATGCACAATGTAGAACATCAGTGGTATCAAATATAAAAATTCAACTGTTCGTAGGAACGCAAACAGCGTCAGGTTTTCCTTACAAAGAAAACATTGTGATGACATGCTTCAAGCATGAATCAATCTGACTCGACTGAATTGCGGTAACTGAGAATCCAATTTGGCATTGGTGAACGAAACCAATAAAGGAATTGATTCTTTGGTGGCCGTGTCGCTGCATTGTTATCAAGCGGACGAAAATAGACTCTTGGTCCAATCAATGAAGGGTGTTTCAATGTTTACTTAAAGAGTTCCTCTTTCTAAAGCAGGAACATAAACTTACCTAATCCTATTGCCTATTCATGACTAAGGTATGAAAAAAATACAAATAACAATAACACAATTGGTGTTCGAAAACAAAGACCTTTCATAAACACTTTGGTTAAGGTTGATAACTATACTTCACACTCATAATAATAGAGATATTTGCTGCCTGGCAAGTCAAAGTATATCAGTTCATGTATATGTCATATTATTGTTGAAATACATTTTCAGATCTTGATAATAATTTGATGAAATTCTATGTCAAAGTGTTGCTTAAACTCAAAAGGTTCATAAACAAACATCAGCTTAAATTTTTAGTGACAATCAATATGTGCTATTTCACGAAACCAACCTTGTTGAATCGTCAAACCAGTGGCAAATCAATCAAATTTGTAGGTGAGAATACATCATTAGAATTGCAATCTTGTAAGAGTTGGCAAAGTTTATATCACATTGAGGTTTTAGTACATAAAGTCCAAATAAAATGCTTAGTTGTTTTAAGGATATTTTATTCAAAATTGTGGATACGCTCTCAATCAAAAACAATGTTCGATAGTCGTCGCAGTTGTTGACAATATTGTTGAGATTATTTTATGCTTGATTGGTCTATTTCAGTGATGTACACAAATATGTACTTATGTGTCGTATTCTCATGGCTCTAAAGGGATAGCAGTGTATAGATCACTGAAGATTTTATTGTTATTTGTCAATTAGTATGAATATCCTATCAGAAATATATTCTGACAAGTTCTATAAAGCTTCAGATGAATAATACATTTAATGCCTTTTATGATGATATCATCAAAACTTGTATCACCTTATAACTGATTTTATTTAAATAATTGTAGTGGAAAAAACTTCAAATGCCTTACATTTGTTCATTTGTAGAATACATTACAACCTAACAGTTTATGTTAAATCTCTTTGTCTGGGTGTGAACTGTGTGAACTGTGTGAAGATATTTCTTTTTATTGTTATGGTTTTCTCACCAGTTCAATAAAGATATATTTGTATAAAACATGTAATTGAGATCTTGTCAACCAGTTTTAATGTGACAAGGAATGGAATCGGTTGCTGAAACTGCTTTAATTTCAATCTTAATTAAATTAATAAATCTGAAATAAAATAATTTTTGGATTTTCAAACTAGTTTAAAATTATCCTAAAAGAACCTAACAAAACAACGAGTTAAATAAACAAATATCATGTTTTAAATTCAAAGCTTCTATGATTAATACGCTTAATGTAAATTTAAACATTCAACACATTTTTGTATAGATTAATTAACCGCAACTATCAACACTTCAAATTTGTATTACTTTGAAAGGAATGAAGTCTATAAGTCACCGATGTTAGAAAATATTGACATATCAGCACAACTCAAACCCAGTTCACGCGAGATATTATTGCTTATATCAGTGACTGATTGATGGTTATGACAGATGACATTGACACTATTAATATTAATATGAAACCCAATGTGTCGCTGAATATCAAGAGGATAGTGTATCTCATGTTCTAAGTCAATTAGTATCTTTACATCAGGTTGCTGATCCACATTAGAACTACATGTTTGGTTGAACCTATGCAGAGTTAATTTGTGTAACCACAGAAAAATTATCATCATTTGAGGAAACAAATTATTGCTCTTTGTGTACAAGCATAATGGTTTAGATGACACAAAGTACACAGCACACCACATGAGACTTAATACGACTTGTATGGGGTTGTTATGGCTGTTACCAAACGACATTTTAAAGCCTGATCCCTTATTCCCTCACAAATCCATCAGGGAAAACATTCTTATCATTATTCTTCATAATTTAATTGAATTCGCAGATTTGCAATAGATCTACAGCTCAATATTTCTACAGCCGATTTGATATAGAAATCATAACACTGTAAACAGTTCATTCGTTAATGCATAATGCATGAACTTGGGTGTCCCAAATCGTCAATAATAGTATACAGCAATGATAGCCTATTAAACTTGAATTATTTGTTGCGTATATAGGGAAAATCCCACAAAACTTAAAACGTTTTCAGTACTTTTAGCTCTTGTGGTATGATATGAATTGTTTGCGGTTTTGTCTCGACAAGACTGTAGTGTATATGGAATTGAAGCTTCCTTTATTGTCGATCAAGCAGATTTAATGTTTTATGAAACTAGAGATTAATTCATTCCATAAACAATGTGTTGAACACAACATTCAAATATCTGATGTCAGCATTTATAAAGGTAGTCCAGATGTAAAATAAGGAAATCTGTAAGTGATGCAAAATAACTATTACCTCAATTGACTGGATAAGTTAATGGGTCACAAATAAATGACGTCTGTATAATTGGCAATAGCTGACCAGTCAAAAGGCAACGCTAACGTTTTCGGGATATTGCTCTCATGCCAAGCTAGAGGTCACAGGGATAATATAACTGCAAGCTAATAGAACACGCATTCTTTTTACACATTTACAAAATAGTCCTAAGTTACCAAGGGTACAAGCTGTGTATTTTAACTATTTAAGTCATTTTCATTTTTACAAACATTTACACATAGATTGGACACTCCCGTATACGTACTGGCTTATATATTACCATCATTCATTCAACAACAGTCGGTATTTGAATAAAATGACACCAGTCATAGTTTGACGGTAACAACTGAGGAATTTGTGCAGGTTATTAATTTGAATTATTGACACGTTTTAACCTAGAATCCAAGAAACAGAGTTACAGGAAAATATTTGTCGGCGTTTCAAACAGGCCAGTTTATGATAGGGTCTATTCTTATAAAACGAACAAGAAATCTGATAGCATATTGAGTAATTAGTATCATCATTCATATCAACTCAGTATACGATTTCTTCTTAGCATTAAATTTCCAAAGTCATAAATCATTTCGGTAGCATATCGTAAATAGAGTGAGCAATGAATACTCCTTGACATATATTTTTCTGTTTACTTAATATATGTTTTCATTCAGAATGATAACGGATTTGGATTAATTCTCAGATTAAATTTCTTTATTTTCTTAAAACCAAATATACACTACATAACAAACTGTCTTTTGTTGTGGCTGACATGTAAGCGGTTTAATCAAACATTTATGACAAAACATGATATCATTGTTCAACACAGAGTGAATTTAATATTGAATGAGATAACAACACAAATTTCGGCTTAAGCATGTTTCGCTGATTATTGATACAGATAAGATATATTCTGATACTCTGTATATTCTTTCTGGCTGTTCCCCGACCCTCTCGATCCCGTTTTTTACTGCTTTATCTACTACCATTTGGATGTCAACATCAACGTGTATAACAAATTAAATATTGGTGAAACACATGGAACCCCAAATCACTAACTCCCTAAATGAGCGTGTTTTTTCAACCAATGAAAAAATACATAGCTCATTTTATCACATCTTCACATATGTACTTTTTGCACAGTAAAATGAGTTTCAAATTTTGCTCTAATGAAAAGTTTCTTTAGAAGAACGTTTCATGAGAACTAGTGAATATTCTCATAAATTGAATTGTTGAATGTTTACCTCCAAAAGAATGGACCTTAAACAAATAAAACCTATGTTTTACAGATGTACAGCTGTGCCTGGAAGTAACAATTGTAATTGTCTGTGCTATCATTGGTAGCACAGATGTCTTAAGACTTGAAATTGAATAACGTTGTTGAACACGTGGTTGGTCCTAGCTTGTTAAGCCAATTAGGTTCTGTGTTTAAATCGTCTTAGGGGCACCGATGACATCGGTAACAAGGACAAAAGGTGACATTTTGTTAGGCCAGGTTACGTTGTTTTTCTTAGGAAAATAAATGAGATCTCGAGAACTAGACATTTAATGTCATCAATTGAAGGTCAATCTTTTAAAAATATACAATGATTTCTTAAACAAACATACCTTAATTGTCTACCAAGTTTGACCAGTTTCTCCCAAACTAGATTGAATCTAGATGTTCACACTATGATAGCAGTTTAATCTACGACTAAGGGTATATCTACTTTGAAGAAATAGTGTACCATCAGAATATAAATATTATTTCGCATACATGAACATATAATTGATATATTTGAGCAAACCCTATTTGAAAATGTGCTACAGTGCATTTCAACTTAGAAATGCTCTTTCACATGTAAATCGATTATGTTGATGAAACAACTAATGATTTCATAAGCAACGAAATAAATTGTTGGAAATGATGTTACGACAAGTGTAGTTAATCTTATCAGCAACTAATATTGGATACAACTGTCAAGAATAATGCTATCTAATTAAGGTTTACCACAGTCATCCCCAGCGGTTATAACAGCTGAGTGCATTATCACTAACTATCTAAATCGGATTTGGTGTATATCCTGATAAGTTATAAAATCCATTAATTAACTGAAGGTAAATTGATAAGTTATGAAACTGTCTGCACGAATCCTAATTTTACATTTATGATCAGTGGTACCAAGATTCCAAGTTTCAAATGAAAATGTGACTCAGCAGAGACTAAAGTTAATGGTAAGGCCGACCGTATTTATTTCCGTGTTTCTCATCTCCCGCCAAGTATGACGATTGTCTTTCTTAAGTTGATTATTTTAGTCTTACTTACACACTATCTGCTCAATGTTCAAATAAATCAGGATAAGTAAGAAATCATCATCATTCGAAAAACTATTTAACATGTCTGATATAGTAACTTGATCCTTTTATTAATATGGGTGGCGTAAAATCACTTTAATAATCATAAATCATACTAGAATTGGAACATATATTTTCGTTTTTGTGTTATCAATCTATTGCTTCTTCCCCAACAGAAATTAATTTGTATGATTAGTTGCTTGTTTTTGTCATATACCACACAATCTTTACGCCAAAAAGCTGCACAATGCTTACAATTGTGGCCAATCTCTGGTATTTTATACTGCTGTTGGTAGTTCTTCCTTGCCACATTATTAGTGTTACTTGTGGTCAAATTCGTTACATTTTTAAGAACTCTTAAAGGATTGAAACTAGGTAGATGTTACGCTACTGGCCGTTATGGATAATAATGAAACGCATCAAAGTTACAAGGGTTTGTGGGTGGCGTAAAATCACTTTAATAATCATAAATCATACTAGAATTGGAACATATATTTTCGTTTTTGTGTTATCAATCTATTGCTTCTTCCCCAACAGAAATTAATTTGTATGATTAGTTGCTTGTTTTTTGTCATATACCACACAATCTTTACGCCAAAAAGCTGCACAAAGCTTACAATTGTGGCCAATCTCTGGTATTTTATACTGCTGTTGGTAGTTCTTCCTTGCCACATTATTAGTGTTACTTGTGGTCAAATTCGTTACATTTTTAAGAACTCTTAAAGGATTGAAACTAGGTAGATGTTACGCTACTGGCCGTTATGGATAATAATGAAACGCATCAAAGTTACAAGGGTTTGTGTCATACTGTGAGATTAAGTCATCGACCTGTTTGTCTGTCCGTCCGTATTGACTTTGTTATCGGAGTGGAGTTAGTAGAGGAAGAAGCACCTTGATGGAACATACATTGTGAATCAGTTAGTATGTACATACAGTCTAAGTAAACCTAGCCTCAATATTACCCATTTAACTCCGATATAAGGTCTAGAAAGGTCTAGTAGAGGGTCGTGTCACCCCGCGTATCGAATTGACCAATCAGAACTCATCTTACCAAACCACAATAGTCTGCCATCGCACGTATAACGTTGGAGGGTCACAGGTCGCAGAAAGGTCTGCTGACGCAACCCTCTACTAGACCTTTCTAGACTCAATATCGGAGTGAAACGGGTAATATTGAGGCTGGGTTTACTTAGACTTTATGTGCATATTGTCTATAGGAATTTTCAACTGTATCTTACATTGGTGGTGTCTGTGTATGGTAACTGAACACTTGTAAGACAAAACTCAATGAAACTTGGTATTGTCTTGGTATCGGATCAGTCAGAATGTGAGAAATGTCTTTTGTGAACCACGAGAGCTTTCTATTTTGTGGTTGTTTCCATTGAAATGTAACCTAGAATTTCCTCGCAAGCGCAGAACTCTCAATCTTGAAAACATACATGTTACTCAATGAAATGTTTTTTGTTGGCAAATGGACATTCGTAGATGTTCCTTTTTGGGAATTGTAAGTGGCTATTTTGTAGATAAGCGATTGTTTGGCCAACATGGTTACAATTGCAATTGCATGGATCATTGCAGCTGCTTACCAAACGTTTACTTAAATACTGAAAATGTGTATTTTATTGCAAAGAGTTGAAAATCTTAATCTAAATTTTCAAATTGACCCAATGCCTCTCCTGAAGAATGCCAGAAATGTATTTTGCCTTCCACAAATGATTAACAAAGTTTACTATTTGTTATGAATGCCATCGTCTTCTTTTTATTCATTTACCCACATTTTCTTAAAAACACAAAAACAATTCATGACACTTGATACCAACTGCTAAGAAATTAATCAGAAGAGATGACCAAGTTGGAAACTTCTTTTAGATTGATTTATTGGAAAAGGGCAAAATAACGCTCGTATCTCTCTAAGTAAATAGCATATCCATGTCAATACTGTAAATACGTGATGTGAGAGTCATCACGATTTCCGGACATAAACGTGAAACGTGACTAACATGGTCTTTATATTCTAGCAGGGAGATAATTTGACCCGATCATTGATACATGCTTTGCTTGGATTAGAAACAAGAAATTTGGCAAAAGAAAAGTTATTATCGTTTAGGTTTTGTATAACACATGTTCCTGAGACATAATATCTTTATGTATTTAATTTAAACTAAGTAAACTGTAATTTATATATTTTTCAAGAACTTCATGATAGTTTTGACTATTTCTGTTTAATATAGGTGTTCATTACCTTTACATGTGTCAGGAAGATGCATGCTCATGATCATCGACTTCTAAAAAGTTCTGAAAAGCATTATTAACATTGCAATAACTCAAATCTCGTGACCTGGACCTCTGACATCCAAGGCCAAACAATCAAGGAACACTTTTTTAAAGTGCAACAAACATGCAATGATAAAAAGTGTTAATAGTTTTAAAAAAGCTTTTCGCTGAACCATTTTCAAAATCGTGAACTTGCTGTAACCTTGACCTTTGATGGAATGTAGCGAAAATCTTTTCAAAAGTGTTTACTTTTCCAAAATTTATATATACCAAGTAAGAGCTTCATAGAAAATTAGTTTCAAGTTGTTTTGTTTACAAGGAATGTTTTTGTGAAGGCTTTTTGACGAGAACCACCCTTTCCTTCTGGGAAATGGTATTTGGTGCAATTATTTTGGCCGCCATTGGAATCTGACAGAAACCAGGAATTTTGTCCTATTCGAACCCAGGTTGGATCAGCAGTTTATGACTTGAGTTAATGTAGGGAGAGAAATGAAATTTCTGGCGTTACTGTTTAATTTTTTACTTTCGGTAACTAATGTACTTGCATATTAGTGTATACAGTCTGTTCTCATTATACATTTGTGCAATGGTACATAAAGTTGGCATATATATGTGCTGATCCGATTGCTGTCTTGGCAACCTCCACTTAGATACGTCCAAAAGGGTATTGAAATGATATCGTATTGTTCATCCTCCCATGTAATTTGACTTTCATGGTTCGGGAGATAAATCTGGAGGGTCAAATTGTCGACTGTTTTAATACAAAGCAGACAGCTACCATCTGTAATTAGTTCGATGTAATACAAAATCAGCTTGGTCATCAAGTACAGTTTCATACAGATCAATCACAGGAGTGATTCACTATATAGAGAGTACTTCAGCCTACTTGTTCGTGAGGACCTGGCGGTCCTTATATATTTCCGCGTGTAGATAGTGTACATCCAAATTTCTATATTATAATGTTATTAATCAAGTTTTTCCGTATTGGTCCAGTTACAGGCTAGGTCCAAGGTCTGCTGTATTGACCCGAGGCGAAGCCAAGGGCCAATACAGAAGACCGAGGATCTGTAACTCGGTCAATACGAAAAACTTGATTAATGACGTTTTTATTAAATAACTTCTTTGTAATTTACATGCACAACATTAGAGAGTTAATTTTTACCGAAATCAAAATTATCAATGAGATATAGATGAACTGTCATATATGTTGAAAGTTTTGAAGCGATATAGCTTGGGACTCGCGCCATTTGTGTGCATGCGCATGCTCAGACTTGTATTGGCCAAGTCTGCTCGTATTGGCCCTGTTTTGCTCGTATTGGCCCAGTTTTCCTGTATTGGCCCAGTTGTGGATTCGTATAGTGCAGGCCATATAAATTGTATAAGTGCCATATCATTGATAGTTAATTAATAATGTACACTAATCGACACTGTACATGCATTATTTGATTCTTATCTTGGATAAAACATTATTCCTTACACTTTCTTAGAATTAAAGAAGTTTTTAGGTTTCATCACACTTTCAAGTGAAATATTTAGAATACTGACTGAATCATTCCATATGCCAGATGATGACGTTGAAGGTAATTATGGTAATTATAACAAACTTGTATTGCCATACACAGGCTGAAAAATGCGAAAGTCGATCTCTTGATTATACTTGACTTAACTATTGAACTTCATTTCCTAATTATTTGCAATGGAAGAGACATTCGCATTTAGTTATCATGTGCGGTCCATCGAATACATGTGTCTCTGATATAAGTCATATTAATATATACACATCATATATACCAATTAGGATACTATTTAAAAAACGTGATAGGCACCCATCTCTGAGACAGAAAAGTGTGTGAACTTTCATTTTCGCGGATGCATGGAATTAAATCATCCATCATGTTGGAAGCAAACTTTATTAACAATTGTACAATCCACAAATTCCATTGTACAGATCTGGTCTCTTGATATTAAAACAGGAACAAATAAAATGTCATGATCATCCCTTCATTTGTAGGTTTTGATTGAATTTTTCCCATTAAGAACCTTACACGAACATGAACACACTCAGAATGCACTGTAAAATCATCTCAGAATTGACAAAATGACATTGTCAGACAGACAGATAGACACGTATGTATATAAAGGCCACGGGCTGATAATACAAAAACATAAAGTACATGCTTGTAATTATTTTACATATTTTTTTATTTCTCAATCGAGATATACATTGCATCATATAAATGTTTATCATATCAATTGTTAGCAAGCTGCAAGCCACATTGTTGCTGTTATGCCTTTCGTATTGTGGCCTTATAATGGCAAGAAATGTATTGAATTTTGTTCGCTCTACAAATATGCTATCAATCCTTTAGTAGTTTGTGACGTGATGACATTTAGTCTTGGGAATGTTTGATAAGGTCACACTTTAAGGCTCTCATTCACCCAAAGACATAATGATTGCAATTTGAAATATCACAAGGAAAGTGGTTTACTGAGACTCATAATAAGCAGCTAGTATATGCTATGACCTAGTGAGTAATCAGCTGTCAAACGTAGTTTTTAATACTGGCATCATTTCAGCGAGTCTTGGTTATTGGGTTTATCGGGTTTATTGGAGCATATTGATTTTTTTATCAAATGGATCTAACTCGAAAATAACATTCTATGATTTGACATTTTTAAATGACTGCTTTGTATATCAGTCTTTTGACTTCTGTTGTGGCAAATGCATTATGCACTTGTTTTGACGTCAGAATATTTTGAACCTATTTCAACAAGATATCTGAATTAATTTCTTTTGTGTGCGAAGAAACATGCCAGCCATAACAAATGTTGGACCCTTAAAGGGGCAGTAGCACGTTTTTTATAATGTTTTATTCTATATATTTCACTGATAATTGTAAGTTAATGCTAAATGCATTATTTTGACAGTGTCATTAGTCTCATTACAAAAACCAATCATCCACAGCCAGAGAACAAAGTATTAAGTTTCACATAAAATCCATTGGCGGCCATTTTGTGTGAACACCTTTAACTCATGTTGTGTAAGAAAAAGGAAACGCATGGCTAAACTTGACGTTATATATTTGAATTATCACTGCTCCATTTAGTTTAAATACATTGTCTTTCAATTGGAACCATTAGTTTTCATTTTCCTGATATCACCTTATATTCCCACTAATAACGTGGACCCTTAACCCCTTTGCAAGTAGTATATTTTGGATTACACTATCAGAGCTGAAATACGTTTGGTTTTTTTTTCGGAGCGTGTTCTTTCATGTGAATTTGAAGCCACCTCTTTAATAATAGGTAGTTTCTGTCGAATTATATTTCTATCTCAGTGGTTTGTATGTCCGTTCGTCCGTCCGTCGTCCGTAATCATTTCGTTTCCGGAGTTTCAGTCATAACTATATGACCTTACTCTAACTCTAACCTAATTTGGTATATGGTTCAGTCTCATGTGTAGATATGTCTTTTGGTTTGTTGTCAACTTCTTCAGAGTTGTAATTTTAACTGTTTCTATGAAAACATTACTTCGAATTTATTTTTCGGAACATAACGCTAAAACTATCAGATCTAGCTCGTTGAAACTTGTATTATGAATTTGTCATCTACTCATGTGTCTTTGACAATTGACTAAACACTCCAACATCACAACTTGTTGCAATGTTCTTGGTTTCACATACCACATTCAATATCGAAATACACATGTCCGTTTATTCAGGTAGAGTTTTGCATCAAAGGACCCTTTAGCACTAAAATACGTTATTCACTACTTACTGCTCTTTGACGATACTAATGATTGATGTTAAGGACTGAATGAAGTTTTGTCAAGGTCGTCTTGATGTACTTGAAGGGAAACAAGGAACACAAATATATGTTCTTAGAACATTATAAACAACAGATTTGTCATACAGTTCATCCCATTAGGTTATCTTAAATTCTGCTTCCATAATGAAAACAAAGTATTTAAATTTTAGTAATTAGATTTGTAGCGGATACTGCCAGAACATTTCAAAACAACCAAAACAAATATATCAACAAATCTTGCACATCATATGTACAAGAGAGAAACAACATGTAACAGGATATAAAGAGCAGCAAACAAATTATTCAACTACTTCGATTTATCAAACGAGTCCAAACATTCAACCTCGGATATCTGCTGAGTATGTAACTAAGTAAACCAGAAGAGGATGATTTGACAGAAACAGTCACTTTATATCTGAATAGTGATGCTGCATTCAGATTCATTTAGAAGATATTTTGCAAACACGATTAATTTGACTAATTGCATTTTGGAAGTTACACTTAAATTGATATTTATATTATTGATAGGATGGGATGATCTTTGAGATTGATATCAATCCCAGTTGTTATATTTGTTGACATTTCGATTTTCTTGTTAAATTTTACTAATTGAAGTATTTACTATCAGTGCACTGCGAATGGCATGTTTATTTATTTCGTACATGTATAAGAAATCTGCTTAGCAAAACTTATTAACTTATTATTCTCATAAATAATTTGTTTTGTCTTTAGAGTGTTTCATTTATTGAAAAAATATTAAATTCATGTTATGAAACTATTTCCTAGTATGTCCATCAACTGATATTGCCATTCTTAATACATTATATACACATTAGAGCATATATATTGCATATATACAATTATGCAATGATAAGAAGAACCAAATGAACATTTAAAGATATGTTAACAATATTGTGGACGTTGAAGCTCTTACAATATTTTTTTACTACAAGATTGAACCGGACCCCCAAGCTACGGCTATAACTGTTATCGGTCAAGGTCTATCACATGTTATTGGTATTTACCCCTCAGGGCTAGACCACGGTCAACTTCGTAGTAAATTCTGTACTCATAGTACCCATAACCATAATGGGGCAATGAACCAACAGCCAGTTCATAAACATGTATGGAATGAGAACGGGACAATTCTGATTCATAAAATTTCACGTCTGTCCCACGACGAAGTGGTTATCCCAGAGTTATCATCAGTGAGGCCACGTTGTTCAGTGATTTGTGTTTACAGTAAAGCATATCAATCATGTGTATGCGCTGCCCTTGTTTTATCTCTTAGACATGCCATGTGATGGCCTGAGAGATTCATAATAAAATCAGAGTAATGCTCTCAAAAACATTGCAACATGAGCTGTAAACACAACTAAACAGCGAATGTAAAGCAGTAATTAATTAACATCCATCTGGTATTAATCCTAAATGAAGAATATTTAGATTAAATGCGTAACTATTAAACATTAAAAGTTTAGTTGTGTGCATGAAATGTAAACCTCAACTTACTTCAATATTCAAATTCGACTCATCAAACCTTCATATTAACTATTCTGATTTTTTGGTCTAGTAAACGTTGAAAAGACTCACATGAGTTAATTACTACTATTGATATATGTTAGATACGGTATTCGGATATACAGATACATAAGACAAGTAAGATGATATGGTTTATTAGGTTTATAATGGTGTCTTATAAACTTAAGATTCTTTGGATATCCAACTTCTTTTTTTCACAGAATCACAATTTTCCGGTATAGATCATTCTATCGTTAAAAATGCCTGTAAACGGTATAAAGATCTATACCTCGAGGAATCTTACCTCATAAAGGACACATATTAAACCATCGCAAGAGCATTCACATGTGCACACTCACACTATTGAGTCAGAACAATGAGGCCCAACAGGAAAGGGTGAGTTGGTTCAATTCATTAACGACAATATCGAAAGTTTTAGTCGTGATTTGACAACTGTATACATGATAAAACTTTGAATAAGCTTCTATAAAAGGGACTGCAAGCACTGAGCGGACACACACATGCTCTACGTACTAAGGTCAACACTACCCCGAGCCACAACTGGACTCATTACCTTTCCGTGGTGATGTGGTTTGTGTGCTTCGGCAACCCCGAAAGCTATGCCAACGGGAGCTTCCATGCTCGTATGCATGGTAGGTCACCCAAGCTGGATGGGTAGAAGCCAGACGAAATTTGAGTCTTTCCAAAACCTGCTTTCTATCTCTCACCATGCCTTTCTTTCCGTCTTTCCCCTTATCCTTTCGACCCCTTTCTCCCTGATCTATCAAGTCTATTTTGGATCGCAACATCCACATGTTTGATAAAACTGAAATATTGTTTAAAACACGTTAAATACCAACTCACTCGCTCACTACCCCGAGCACGCACTCAGTTTGACCGGCATAAACATGTCATAAACAAACACAAACCAGAACTGCCAGTACTTTTGGAAAGCTTTTAAATGATTTTGTTTCGGTGGATAACGTTGAACAAAACATAACAGTTCATGAATGGTTTGATTATTTTAAAGAACTTCTCAATGATAAATGTCGATGACCGCTTTGGAGAACGGATCACAGATGACATTAACTTCCACAATTACCAAGAGTGTGAAGACTGCATTCAGATCATTTTTTTGGGAAGTAGTGTAGATGATAGTGATATTAAAGTGTTATAAAAAGCTTAATAAATGGGAAATCGCCAGGCGGAGCTGTTATTCCTGTTTTTAAAGAAATAAGTTCATTGCTTTTGCCTTATATAAGTTGTTTTGTTAACAACATTTTTGAGAATGGTGTGTTTTAAGATTCTTTGAATATTGGCTTCAGTATACCATCACATAAAACTGGTAATAAGAATGATCCAAATAATTACAGGGGGGTCGCTTTACTGAATACAACAAGATATATATTTACCACTGTTA
Organism: Steromphala cineraria; assembly: GCA_916613615.1. Taxonomy (NCBI): domain Eukaryota; kingdom Metazoa; phylum Mollusca; class Gastropoda; order Trochida; family Trochidae; genus Steromphala; species Steromphala cineraria. Next base: position 23,557,510 of record OU744736.1, on the reverse strand, counting down.
TAGACAATCAAATTAAATTGTGGATTTCTAGCCAACAGGTTCTATCAGAGCACTAAGCCGGTTTCAGGGAAACTTTCCTTAGCACAGCCTTGCAAATAAATACTTGCGAAAGAAGAGAGGCAAGTTCTGTTGTTTATTAGTGAAATTCCACAAAGTATTTGATTCTGTTAATAGTTAAACTCATCCAAGTCATATTAAGTGTCTGGCGGTATTCTAACCTCAGACCTCTTGATCAATTACCAAAACGCAATAACCACTTCCCCTAAGCTAATCTCATTTGACTTGTCTATATGATTTAGATTAAGCCAACTCATAGTTTGATATATTTTCTATGTTCCGCCTAACAATAGAGTGAAATGTCAGGTTTCTTTGAGATGAGCCATATCATATGTATGAATGTATTTGAGTGGGGAGATGTTTGACTCTCTGCAGATAATATGTTAAGAATGATGAACAATGTAATTACATCCCATTTGCAGTCTCAGAAACGGAACAACAGGTAAACACTCTGCACATAGTATTCAACATAAGGAGGCTGTCAGTTTTGATTAGAATATGATATACGATCCAAAATAGCCACCATGCTTAGTTCGTGATTAACCTTCGGAATAAGTTGCATTAAATTCTCATCTTATTCACATAAATTGTTCGAGGATCATCATATTCAATTCACATAATCTATTTGGAGGACCAAGGTTTCGGTAGATCCAATTAATACTGAAAAGTCTTCATTTGATAAAAAAAATTGTGCTAAGGATAATGAGACATTTCAGAGCAATAAATCACGTTTAGTTCAATTTTAGTGAAGATTGATGTTTCTCCGACATAAGGTTGCAGGGAAAATAGATCTTGCTTTGGATGAATGTAATTTTATTAGTTATACCAAATGAATTGTTTCAATTTTTGAAAAACGTAATTTTCTGGGTACTTGCTTGTCGACCGTTGATACAGGTTTATGGAATAGAATTGACTGGTTACTTTAAATGTCAACTCGAGTGATTTCTCTCACCAATGAAAAAACGTTTCTTCCTTTCTATCATGATTAGCATCGAGTGTCCAGAAAGTTACAGCCTTCTTTTATGGTTTCATCATTATGAATATCGTCGGGGAAATAAACGTCTGCGTAATTTAAGTTATCTATAACTATATTTAACTAAAACCTTATAAGTTATTGAATATAAAGTGGTGGTGTAACCAAAGATATTGTAAAAACTTATTCACACTATTAAATCATTTCTTTCAGTATATTTCATTCTTTTCTGAATAGGAACTGCCGGAACATCTGAGCAAAAACAGTGAGTAATCTTTGCGACAGCTCCTAATGGTTTAAACATACTTATTTCAAAACATTAAAAGCTTATGTTAATGCAGCTCCGAGATACATTAGATATATTTCATTTCATTGGGATTTTGTACAATAAGAGAAGTTTATGTAAACATACAAGAATACTTTCATGATAGGCAGACCAATCCTGTTTCACTCATCTCCTAGTGATATGCTATACTGATGCAAAGTCACACGGCGTTACAGACAGACATTACATTTAATGGTGGTGAGGTGATTTGGGCTTTTCACCTCCTTCAATAGTACTTCACTTATATCACGCCTGCTAGTATCTTTGCAGGAAGAAAGAAAGCAACACTATTGTGGATTTGCATTGAAGTTAAACAGTTCTCTTCTGCAGACAAAGTTGCGGAGCCCCTGGGGAGATTCGAACCTCAGACCTCTTGTTCCGAAGCCAAACGTGTCAACTTATAGTTTGAGATTCGGTTTTTGTTTCGGCAAACAAAGGAGTAAAATGTGAAGTTGCTTGGATATGAGACATAGCAATTATAAGTACAATGTAATATATGTACAAATATGTTTATTTGGATACATATTATATTAGAATATAAGAAGAAAAAGAAATAAAATTAGCTTTAGGTAGCACAATGTCTTAAAATGTCAAAACAATATCACTCATGCTTTTTGATTGATTGATTGAATGGAATAATTGAATGAAATATGTAAACTGTAACAGGTTGTGCAATGTGAATCAAATGAAACGACATTTATGAGGTAACTCTTTTAGCTGAATTTCTGAAAAATAAATAAATGTCATTCAGTCCTACATGTTTATACACCAAATCTATATACTGAATATCTTATGTTCTGTGGAGTCTACAGGTTTGCACTGCAATTTAAAAAAAACCCACTTACATTAACCAATAAGGGTACAATATCAGAAGCCATATGATGGGACATGAATTAATCAACACATCTTATTAAAACCCTGTTGATCCTTATACCGTTTTCGAGTTACATGTCCATAAAATCTTGTATTTTGAACATAACTAATTTGACTGACTGAGCGTTCCCTAGTTGACTGAGTTGATCGAGTAAGGCGTTGGCATTTGACGTTGAAAAAACATGAAGTTCTCTCAAGAGTGATTATTGATAAGGGTGTCACAAGAGCGAATATCTTAGAAGAAAGTTAAGTCTAGTATGAAGTGACCCCCAGAATGTATCCATCACCAAACACGATTACCTTTCTGACCGTGTCTTTCAAATTATGGAGCTTGGAAGGTAAACTTGATCTCAATCCAAAGGAAAGTTTCCTCTTAGTTACAAATCTCAAACTAACGTTATGTTAATCATAAAATATCACTGTACATAAGCATGGACACTGATTTTTCAAATCAACATATCTTTATACATGTTTATTGTAATATAAAATATGATATGAAATATTATATCTTTCCTCATATGTGTATACAGATTACAATGAAAATGGTTAAGAAAACAAGTGTGTTACCATCAAATGAGCTATACCAAATACATGCTTGACCTGGAATACAATTCAATAAATACATGAATATTCAAATTAATATTTTCACAACAATATTGTTTTGCAAATCTCTCAGCTGAACAGGATGTACTGTTCAGGACATTTAAGCAATGACGTCATTCAGCCTGGAAAGTGACAAAGCAATTGATTGTTTGAAATATTTATTGTGACAAAGCTATGTTAATTACCAGGAGCATTTTTCACGTTCCTTTATTTCTCCTCTGCACAATTTATGATTGGGCTTGCACACATCGATAGACACATGTCTTGCATTTTTTAAATTAAAAAATATTCCGAGACATAACATACATGCTATTTAACCTTCAGCTGTTCATAAGTTGATTTTTAAAAACATCTGTCACCATAATTTTGACGCTTTTATAATTAAGGGGAACTATTTCAGTCTTATTATTGATTTATGTCACTTTTATACCACCTCAAGAGAATATTCCTTCAAATTGCCATACGTTGGCAAGCCTTCTGCAATATCACTCTTTTGAAAACATCTGTTACAAACATGTTGTTAAAGACCTCATCTTTATTGGTTTGTACCATTTGATTTCAACTTGCAATAGGTTTTGTGTTATTTTACCTGTAATAGACATAAGATTATCTCCGACTGCATTTGTCAGGTATTGATCAACCATAGATGTGATCACCTGAATACAAAGCATGGACTCGTGGAGACGGTTCTCGAAATTCAAATGGTTATTTATAAATCCGGCTTTCAACATGTGGGTCGAGTGTCTGGGACAAAATGTACACACGTCTTAATATGCTTATTTTTCTACAGTGAGAAGATGAGGCTCAAGGTTTGAATGAATGGTTTAGTGAAGAAGTGACCCACATATTGGTTTGGATTCACTGTGAGTTTTAATAGTGTTGACTGTGAAGGCTGTTTCATCATTTCAGGCCTTTAAATTAATTTCTTGTTCTAAAGGGCATTTTTCATACAATGATGTGGCATTATGCACGCATCAAGATTCATTTAAGAAAGACCACATATATGAAAATAACTTATATTGCCCCTGACACTTTCGTTTGCCATGCAAACATAATACGTGTAAATCTCGATTTTCAGGAAATGTTTACATAAACTTTAAACTGGCTTTGATTATAATATATGGTTTTTTAATTTTGTTTAAGAATTTAGGGGGATTTTTTTAATTCTTTTTTTTCAAAACATTCTGGGCTTCAAACCAATATCCAAGAAGAACATCATATCATTTAATTACAAATTATGCCTTTACCACGACAAACGGCAATGAGTGAAATGAATGATTCATGATATGTTTAGTTATGAATATATGTTTTTATTTTGAGAATAACTTTACTTGTTAAAGTTAGTGGAATTGAGCATGTGATGAATTTGTAAAACTTACTAATTATTGGAATTATTAAATTTTCATTTGATGTATAACCTCATTGTAATGTTTTATTAACAATTAATTTAAAAACACTTTTTTTTGATAATTTGAAAGAATTAAAATACTTCTGTTCATATTTTCATCTTTAAAACAATCCTTTCAAGCATTTCGATTGGACCCTGTCATAATCTTTGTCGTGTCCAGGATCTCCTAATGAAAAAACGAAAACAGAACCAAAATGATGTAAGGTGAATGGATTACACCTATAAGCAGCAACATCTGCACTATCTTATTGTGAGTTGTAACAAAATGACCTCAAGCCAACAGGCTTTTAGAGCTTAACATATTGGACTGTTAGCTCTTTAAGCTTCAGTTGTGGAATGAGTTGATCCATTCAGGAGATGACATTAGGCGACATCAGCTGGTATACTTTACGTTAAGAGAACTTGAGTTCTCCTCCTCAGCGGTTATTGATAAATGTGTCTCAAGAGAAGAAAGTTAAGTGTAGGATTAAGTGACTCCTTGAATGTATCCATCACCAAACAAAATAACTCTCCTGGCCCTTTCTTTCATAGTATGGGGCTGTGAAGTTAACTCTGAACCAAATCGTTATAGAGAAAGTTGTTGTTAGTTATAAATCTTATGATATGTAATAATCTGTTCATCATGAAATATCACTGTACATCAGCATGGACACTGAATGTTCTTACAACATATCATCAAATTTTCATATTTTTGTCTATGTATCTATAAACATGTTTTGTCAACCATGTTTATCGTAATAAAAATTATATGCTACATTACATATATTTTATGAATATGTGAAACGGTAAGAATTATCATAGCAACAAATATGTTTTAGAATACATAAGTGTGTTACCTTGTGTGATATTGTTGCTGCTTTTAACGGGCAACCTTTGTACTTGAAAAGACTGTGAGGATTGGCTTTGGCCTGTGAGGGTTTGTTTCGCAGATAATGGGCCTTAGTTGTACTCTGTAGATTATCAGATTGCAATCAGTATCTAGGATGCAACCAGTCTAAACTTTCATGAATCATTTTGTTAAGGTGATTTCGCTAGCGGCTCCCACCTCAGTATTAGCTGAAGAAGCACTTCTTGTCATTTCAACATGTAGTGCTTCAGTGCTCTAAGGTCGACTAAGTAGATCAAATGGATATACCCACTCCTCAAATTTAAGGTTCTTCGGTGCTCTAAGGTTGTCTAAAGTCTAAAAGATCATCAACCTTAACGTATTTAAAGCTTAGAATAGTCTCCACACATTTGGAACAGCGCCTCATACAGATTCTTATTTGATGGTATTCAATATTTTATATGGATGAAAAATTTAGGTAATTTGGATACTTAACTTAAATCAATCATTGACATGCAAACTTAAACCAAACGCAAATTGAAATTAGATGTCCTTACAGTTATTTTGCATTAATGTCTGTGATTGTGAAGTGATATAATAGTCTTAGAAACATATGGAATACAATCTAAAAGCATGATGTGCATTAAGAACAAAATAGTACATTTTTAGGAATTACATTATTTACTGTGTGCTTAACAAGGTATAACCATTTCAGAACAGTGAGTGAGAACTTATAGTATATATATTACGTATATATTGTATGAAGATAGGACAAAACTTTTCCCAAGTCTTGCTTGAACGCAAAAAGAACTGTAATTTCTTTATTGTCTTAATTTTCATATGAAGTATTTGTATGCAGATAGAAATAGATTAGAATAGATTAGTGTTTGATAATTTGGAAGGATTATAATGTCTTTGTTCAGATTTATATTTAATATGCAATTTTAAGAATTACCGATTTGAGACATTGTCCTAACCTTTGTCGGGTCTAATTGACTTATTGGTTTATTGACGTCCTTTTCGTCATTGATTAGACATGATCTTAGAGTGGTCATGATCTCCAGTTGTAAGCATTAAATGTCAAAACATGGTCCTATTGTTCGACAAAGGAGACACATTTTACCCTATCGTTGAACTATGCTTCTTTCTCTTGTTAATAAGATGAATCAGTAATGATTTTGTGCTAAATTCCTTAGCTCTATTTCGCTATATTATTCTTTTTGAGGGTTGGAGTAATATTTTTAATATTAAAGTGTAAATGTCTATCATTAAAGATCTTTGCGATACTGTACCTTTAAAATTTTGTGACCATTAGATTTGCAGAATCGGATAACGAAAATTTCACTTGGTAAAACTCATAAAAATATTTAAAAATTATTATCTCTAAACTTAAAATACAACATTAGTAAGTTTGGTTTACTTTTTGTGTTGGTATCTGTATACATTAATGAAAATCTAATATGTGATTCACTATAGGAACGACTCCAGGTTGATCTGCTAAGAGACATTGTAATTAATATGACACCAAGCGCTTTCAATATTTATTTGAAACTTGAAAAATGTGAGCAGTGAATTTATTGCAGGTTACGAATTATTTGAAACTATATAAGACATTTTTAAACAATAGTAGTCTAAAGTCAAAACTTTTTAAATCATAAACTTTTAAGAAATGTATAACTTTGATTGTATATGTTAGAGGTATATTCATAAATGTAATTGTTATTTCGTCAATTAAAATTGACATGTACAACATTTTCGTGTTTTATGTGCATGCGAATGGAAAAGAGTTAATAAATCAAGTCGATGTTATGCTTTGTGGAGACTCATCCTACATGTACGTCGACACCTTATTTCTGCACGTATAAATCTTTGGATTAGAATAAGATATCCATTTAATTATATATGAACCTACAGGTGAGCTATATATGGTCTATATTTACATGATACTTAGCATCGGTAAACTAGTGCTTTCCCTGTGTCTCGATTGCCAGACAAATTGCAATCAACGAACCACTTACCATTATCATGGGCTACTTTCCTCTCAATTGCTCGAATATTCTTTGCTTTGATCGAAGACAAGATTTTTATGATGTCTCAGAGAATGTATGATTTTTGTCTTGACACAACAGTGTAAGGCTGTGCTCTGCTTTTATTTAAAGAGTTAATCACCATGCTGAAATTTAACTTTAAAATATATTTACAACAAAGAACCACAACGAATCTCGGTCTCTAAGAATGAATTTAAAAAAAAACAAGATGTGTTTGTGAAACACGAATGCCCCCGGATGCATCCTGCTCGCTGTGTCAAGGTCAAGGTCACAAGGTCAAATGTCATGGTGTCATCTGAAAGGTCTCATCACAAGGGATCCATATGTCAAGTATCAAAGAGCTAGCTCTGACCAATCAAAAGTTATGACCAAGGTTAAAGTTTTAAATGCTCGCTGTGTCAAGGTCAAGGTCACAAGGTCAAATGTCATGGTGTCATCTGAAAGGTCTCATCACAAGGGATCCATATGTCAAGTAACAAAGAGCTAAATTTAGCTCTGACCAATCAAAAGTTATTACCAAGGTTAAAGTTTTTGTGGACAGACGGACGGACGGACGGAAAAGGTCAAATATCATGGTGTCATCTGAAAGGTCTCATCACAAGGGATACACATGTCAAGTATCAAAGACCTAGCACTGACAGTATAGAAACTATAGCCAAGGTTAAAGTTTTCGGAAAAGGCTCGCTGTGTCAAGGTCAAGGTCACAAGGTCAAATGTCATGGTGTCATCTGAAAGGTCTCATCACAAGGGATCCATATGTCAAGTATCAAAGACCTAGCTCTGACCAATCAAAAGTTATGACCAAGGTTAAAGTTTTTGTGGACAAATGGACAGACGGACAGACGAACGGACAGACGGACAGGTGAAAAACAATATATTCTCGGGGGGCATAAAAATTATGGTCCTACAGTGACTTTACTATGCCTTCAAGTGTCAAAACTGTAGACATACAAGCACATACTGTTTTTGGAGCAAAGCAGAAGATCACGTATAAAGAGACAAAAGGGTAAACAGCACGTTAATAAAACGAAAAAGATGAGTTGTAAGAGCCTTTTATAGTTGAGATATTAAGTAAAACAACAATTCGTGCAGTGTATAAGTAGACTGTTTCAGTTTAATGTCCTTTCTGCGGCCGATTGGAACTTTATGTAACGAGTTGAGCATGTGCCTTAAAGAAAAAGTGGTACTTTACTGATGGCATTCTCTCCCCACAGAGGCAGATCAAGTCATGTGTCTGTCAAGTCTGACGAGTTTGTCGGATAGGAAGGGAGATGCCTGATTGGAGGCAATCAAATTCAGTTGTGCAATCAGCGGCGCTGTTCTTAAATCATCATTTTGGCTATTGAAACAAGGCAAAGGCATTGTGACATGAACCACCCTTTCCATGCGAGAAGCTTTGTCATTTGATAAAGAAATTCAAAAGTATTGAGATGAAAGTTTTTTCCGCCAGGGGAAACTGCCGGAACCCACGGATTTCGGCGTAATGTAACAGAGGCTAAATCAACATGACTTGATCTGCCTTTGTGGGGAGAGAATGTACTGATTGAAACGAATAAGTGAACACTTAATTAGCAGCCCCGTCTAAGGACGGGGCTGCTATCAGTTTTTGTGAAGTTTCCATCGCCGCCGCCGCCGCCGCCGCACTCGTACCACTAGCTATAACTTTTTTCCACTAAGCTTTCCAGAACTCTTATTCATACCTTACTACTCATACCTTGGGGGAACGATTTTGACACGTTCACTTTCAAGGTCAAAGGTCAAGGTCACGAGATATTCCTTGTAAACGCGATAACTTGAAAAGTTTTTGTGCTATGAAGCTCTAACTTGGTAGATATTATCCTTGGAAAAGTAAAAAAAATTGAAAAGGTTTTGGCTACAATCCGTCAAAGGTCAAGGTCACAGCAAGGTCATGACGTAAGCATGTTTTAGCGAAAATGCTTTATTTTAACTATGAACACTTTTGATCAATACATGATTGTTATACTCAACAAAAAGTGTTCAATGATTGTGTGACCTTGAAGGTCAAAGGTCAAGGTCATGAGATATGAGTTATTACAAAATGCACTAAATTTGTGTATAAGTTTATCCCATTTAGCTTTTCAGCACTCATGAACATGTCTTAATGTTAATACTTCCAGGGATTCATTATGACATGTTCACTTTCAAGTTCAAAGGTCAAGGTCACGAGTTATAAAATCACCGCAAAATTCTTTGTAAACTCGATAACTTGAAAAGTTGTTCTGCTATGAAGCTCTAACATAGTATATATCATCCTTGGAAAAGTAAAATATTTTAAAAAGGTTTCGACTACAATCCGTCAAAGGTCAAGGTCACAGCAAGGTCATGACTTAAGCATGGTTTAGCGAAAATGCTTAATTTTAACTACGAACACTTTTAATCAATACATGATTGTTATACTCACTAAAAAGTGTTCAATTATTGTGTGACCTTGAAGGTCAACGGTCAAGGTCATGAGATGAGTTATTGCAATTCCTTGTAAACACAATAACTTGAAAAGTTTTTGTGCTATGAAGTTTAGATTTTGTATATATTATCTCTTGAGAAGTAAAAAATTTTCAATAAGTTTTGGGTACGAACTGTCGAAGGTCAAGGTCTCAGCAAGGTCAACATATATGGAGAAAATGGATTAATTTAATTTTTAACACTTTATTTCATTACAATAATGTTATACTCAATGAAATGTGTTCATTGATTGTGTGACCTTGAGTGTCAAAGGTCAAGGTCATGAGAAAATTCCCAATTTGGTGAGGCCTGTAAAAGGCGGAACAGGGTAAGGCGAAACCCAAAGTTCCGGGGCTGCTCTGCTTTTGCGGTATCCCGCAAACGTTAATCTAGTTACTGTTAACTTATGTCTGGCATGTTCCGTGTGTTCGAGGCGTGTGAACTTCATGCATGGCAACGTCCATTTAACCTTCAAGGAGTCAACGAATGTCAGTGTACCTTTATCATCAGAATCATGCCAAGAGCATACCTTTCTGATAATGAGAAATGGCAGGCTATCGGGTGCATAAACAGTGGTCAATCAATATCCCAGACAGCCAGACAAGTTAACAAGTCTAAACGTGTGATTTCGCGACTGAGGAACCGGTACCGTCAGATAGGGAACGTAAAGATTAGACCAGGTCGTGGTCCAAAACGTAAGACAACGCCCCCGAAACGACCGGCAGCTGGTGCTGCTGTCCTTACGTAACCGATTTAAACCAGCATCGAAAATAAACTCAGAGTTCAGGGCAGTAACGAGACTTTCCGCCGTAGAGTGGGTGTAAACTTTGAGTTTCAACATGACAATGCTCGACCCCACACGGCTCACGTCAGCAGGGATTTTCTGAGTGTTGCCATGGCCGTCCAAGAGCCCTAACATTAATCCCATTGAACACCTCTGGGACGTTCCCGGACGTCGGGTGAGGTATTGTGATGTTCTACCCCAGACACTTGATGCCATGTTCCAGGCTCTCCAAGACGAGTGGCGCGCAGTTCCTCGGGCTGTCATCCGGAAGTTGATCCAAAGTGTTCCACGACGGTGTGAAGAAGTGATCAGGAAACAGGGAGGACACACCAGATACTGAAATTTCACCTGTGGTGTAATAATAATAAATATTAAATAATTAGGGTATTTATATAGCGCACATATCCACACCGAATGCATGCTCAAGGCGCTCACTGAATTATTACCCTGGTCTAACCCAAGCTGCCGATTAAGCGCTTGATGGGTTACCTCCAACACAACTTTCACCAGGTACCCATTTCCTGCTGGGTGAACAGAGGCACATTTCGAATAAAGTCTCTTGCCTAAGGCGACACAACAAGTTATACAACTCGTGTCTCAGTGTGGGGCGGGGAATTACCCTTCAAACTCTCAGTTCATTCAGCTTTGAATCGGGTAACCCACCCATCCGGCGAACCACGCCAGATGTTGCTGAACTACACTGATAGCGGTCAACTGAGCTTCGCACAGGACCACGTGCAACCACTTAATGAACATAAGTGTACATACTTAATGAAATATACTTGATCAAAAACCCATGACAATAAAACAAATTACACCATCAATACATGCGTTCCTTTATTCATTTCCATCAGTATATTATCTCCGATCTAAGTGTGAAACATTAATATCATCTGTGAGCAAATGTTACAGAAAAGCAATCATGTATGCGTGTAACAGATCATTCTATTCATCATAGCTGCAATGACTTATGAGTTCTTAGAAATGCAGAAAGCAGGACCAATTCCTTCACAACAATAACAATCTGACAGGTCAATTCACACATAAATCAATTTGACTGGAATGAGAGTCCATTTCATTATCACTAGTGCATATACTGTTATCATGGCAGGAGTTAAAATGAGTTAATTTGCAGTTTCCATGACAAGTGATTCACTTGTTTATTGAAAGAAATTTAAAGACTGGGTTATGAAGCGGATCTGAGCCGAATGTTCTTCTTTGTCATTCCATCAGTCATCTAGAGTATGGTCAAGTTATACTGTCAGATGACCAATTTAGCATTTTGTAAGAGCATCCATTTATTGGAAACATATTAATTTCATTCCCTTCTCATACACGTATGCTATTAGAAGTACAGCGTATATTTATGAAATCATGAACTTATTACATAGAAATGTTGAAAGAAATATTATTAGATACCACTTTTGACATTTGGTCACATTCTATATATTCAATATAAGTTGGTCAGTGCCTATGTAGATATTTAACGGAAAATATCTAAAAAGGGTTCATCCAAACGAGTAGGCAAGAATGTTTTATCATAATATATCGTTATGGACATAATATTAAAAATATTTATTTGATAATATGAAACTGATACCTTGAAACATACACATAACAGAGAATTATTGTAAAGAAAAAAATAGATACAACTTTGATATTTGTTCACGTTCATATATTTATTAAAAATAATTTATGATTTCAAACTACTGACATGTGTGAACGTGAAGTTTCTTGAAATGTTAGATATGTATATTTTGTAATAAATTTGATAATATATGATATAACATTTTGTTGTATTGTTTCACTTAACAATGAAGAAAAAGCATGAGAAAAAAAATAAAATCCAACTTTTTTGTGTAAATATGAGTGAAACTTCATCCAAGAGAGACAGTCCATTTGTATCTATTTTGCTTCTCGCTAAATGTTCCACACATTATTATTTTGCCAAGAACTTACATCTATAAAAACACGTTCCTGTATTAATAAGATTGAATCATTTATCTCAAGGTACTTTCAATGAAGGAATAGAATATTGTCTTGAGTTTGAGAATACATACTTCAATGTGTTTCTTTTTTGTCTTTTGACACTTTTACATGCAATGGGATAAATTCTTATTGGTATTTTGATAAATTGTAATAACAATTTAAAGATTATTGTATTTTCTTTAATATAGTGTTGCTTTCAGGTATACTCTGCACACCTTGTAAACATGTACACAAAAAGGTATGATATTGTCGCTGCTCAAAGCAACCTTTGTAATTGAAACGACTGTAAGGATTGGCTTTGTTCTTTGAAATGCCAGCCAGCCGTAGAAAGGGTTTCAAAGACAATGAGCCTTCGCCCAAAGCGTATTCTATTGATTATAAGATTTCAGTCGGTAGTATCCATGATGATACAAGCTTAAGCTTACATGGATCATTTATTTCAGATGATTTCTCTTGCGGCTCTCTCGTCAGTAGATAAGCACTTCTTGTCATTTCAATACGTAGTGCTTCAGTGTTTTAAGGTCGTCAAAGAGATGTACTCACTCAACAAACTTAAATGCTAAAGTATACTAAGTATCGTGTCCATACTAAGAACAGCGTCTGGTACACATTCTTACATAATGATGATATTCAATGTTTTACAAGGATGACTTATTAAGGAAATTAACATACTAAACTGAAATTATCCAATAACCATGCACACTTTTTGTAAAAGCAAATTGTAATTTTATGTTATTTTAACAGCCATTTTGCATGAATGCCTATGATTCTGAATAAATAGTCTAAAAAATACAGAATACCCATCACATTCAGAACGTTCAGAACAAAGTAGTACGTATTTCTGAATTACATATGTAATGTGATAAAGTGACTACAGTACGTACTGTGTTTAACACTGAATATACATTTGAGAACAGTGAGTGAAAACAGTGGGTATTGTATTTCCAAACCTTCGGCGAATTAACGTACAAACAAAGTATTTGTATGCAGACAGAACTAAATTATCACATTTACATCTAATATGCAATCTTTATATAGAATTCCAGATTTGACACATTGTCCTATACTTTGTCGGGTCTAATAGACTGATTGATGTATTGATTCCTTTTCATTTCTGATAAGATGTGAACTATTAGTGATTATCCAGTTGTAGGCATTAATGTTTTTCCACGAAATAAAGAGATACATTTGACCCTATCGTTGACACATGCTTCTAAATAGTGTTAATAAGATGAATCAGTAAGCATTTTGAGCTAAACTTTTTAACTATATTATATCATTTTTTAGAGGGCTAAGTGTTAATGTTATACATCAATCATTAAAAATCTTTGCGATACATTAATTACACATTTAATATTTTTGTATCGAATACATGCACTTTTCACTTGGTAAACTCATACAGAATCTTTAAAAATTCACATACTTAACCTTGCAATACAACACTAATAAGCTTAGTGTATTGTTATGGTGATGTTTGCATATATTAATGAAAATCTAATATCATATATTTGTCACTATGGGAAACGCCTTAATGGATTTGTTTACAGAAAATCAGGGGCTGTATTTAAATTTTCAATTGGATACTTTCAGAATGTAAGCAATACTTAACAGTGTTGAACATTGAAAGTTAAGTATAATTTGAAACAAGTAAACACGTTTTTTTTATAAACTATATAATCTAAAGTCTAACTGTTTTGAGATATAAGATATTGTAACTAAAACAATGTTCGTTTGTGGTTTTCATCAATGCAAAGGAAAATAATCAAATAAAGTCAGTTTATCACAAAGAGTTATTTGCAGTAGAGCTATCACCAGTTTGTGACTGATGCCTATATTCTATGTTTTATATGTAAAGATTGCTTTACCTCATATCATTTGTGGGTGACAGGTCAGTTCTCATTTAAGTATTTGTGTTATGATTTGACTTGAAGTTTGTTAGTTCTTTTTAAGTGCTGATGTTTTTTCAAGAACGTTGCGTAGGCCTTGATGGTTTGGTAAATGAGAATGTATAACCTTAAAATTCATTCTTATGTTTTTAACAAATGATTGATTCAGTGTTTAATGGTTCTAAAGCAATAATATCACGTCAAACTTGCCATAAACTTTACGTATGATAATTACAAAGCTATGTCATCCTACGACAACACTTTATTTTAGACGTGCCACTCTTTGATGAGATATAAATATCATTATATATATGATCCTGTAGGTGAGCTACTTGTATATATGGGATGTATTTACATGTTGCTTAGCATCGGCAAACAATTGCTTTTCCCTGTAATGGCGATCTTGATTGTCAGACAAATTGCAATCAAGAAACCACTTACCACCTTCCTCCCAATTGTGCTCTACTATTCTTAGCATAGACCCCAGATAAGTGTTGTGTTGTTGTTAGTGTACAATTTTTGTCTTCAAACAAGGGTGTAATACTTTGCTTCGCTTTCATTCAAAAAGTTAACCACTCCAAGCTTTACCCCCACTGTAGAACACCGCGCATATTTTTATATATATTATCTACATAAAAAAACGGCAAGCGCAGAATAATATTAAGTATATCCCTTTACTATCATTGAATGAAATAGTATACAGACAGCATTACTTATGTTACCAATGATTATTTTAAAGGATTTATGCAATGAAATGTTTTGAAAATGATGTTTTATTTGACAAAAGACAAATTTATAAAACTATACAGAAAATGTTTTTAAATACATGTACAACACTGTTTGTTTAAACTTATTTAAAGTACTTAACGTTTCGCAAGTATGTGTAATGAAAAATTAAACCTAATAGACAATTCCTCCATGATGTTATTATAACAATTTTTATGTTGACATTCTTCATTTCTCTTATGACTTATGCATAATTAAAGGTTAAGATTAAAGACAGAGATTTTAAGAATGAACCAAACATTTTGTATTAAAGTCTGCATCATGAAAAAAATGTTATTTCGTTAAAGAAATGAAGTATGAGGTACATTTGTTATGCATGAACGATCACTAAACCATCAAGTGACAAAACTGTAACAATCACATATTATTATATGAGCGTAATTTTACGGCAATCCGATTGGTCGAACATCGGTCACGTGACAGTCGACAGAAAGTGATATTGACTTGACCCCCGTGACCCCGAGTCCGACCAAAAGTGATATACATATTCAAAAGTGACTTGAGTTACTAAAAATACAGCCGATGACGTAAAAACGTTGTTTCATGACGTCATGCTATTGTTATCATGACGCCATGCTATTGTTATCATGAGGTCATGCTATTGTAATCATGATGTCATTGACCCGTCCTTGCCAATAATCGATCCGAAATGCCGATCATACCTGTAGACTGGTGAATTCGGTCAATACCTGTTTTTGTAGACCCGAGGAAACGAATATTTACCTCGGACTTCCTCCTCTCTCAATATTGTTATCATATTTACAAAATCACATGCTATCTTTCGTGCAAGTAAAAGGTGGTTATTTGATATACATCTATCTCTCTCTCAGTGATAGCATTTTACAGTTGAGATATTAAATTTGCACAAAAAAATGAGTTTTATAGGGAAACTGTTTTAAATTATTTTTCTTTTCGAGACCAAAAGTAAGTTGCCTTGCTAAGGTGCCTTGAACAAAAAGTGATATCATAGTCCCCAATCTCTAAAAGGAGATAATCCATGAGCCAAATGTTAGAGAAAGCAAGCGTCTATATGTGTAATAACTCATTCTGTTCATCATAGCTGTCATAACGTTTCAGTTATTAGAAGCGCAGAAAGAAGGACCAATTCCTTCACAGCTTTAACAATCTGACAGCTCAATTTACACATAAATCAATTGACTGGAATGTAATTGAGTTAGTGAGAATTCAGTTCAATATCAGTAGTGCATATATTGTTATCATGGCAGCAGATATAATGTGTTAATTTGCAGTTTCAAAGACAAGTGATTCACTTGGTTAATGATGGAAGTTTAAATCATACAATTGTCCAATCCTTTGGCTTATGAAGCAGATCTCATTCGAAGGTACTCCTTTTTCATTCCATTAGTCATCACGGGTTGTAAATTTATACTGTCAGATGACCAATTCAACATAGTTTAAGAGCATCCATTTATGGGAAACATCATTATTCTTCACATGTGCCATTAGAAGTAGAACGAATCTACGTGACATCATTAACATATACTTATTTTCAAGCACATACAATGTTCTAAGGAAAATGTTCATAGATTCATACATAACGTTTTCTTTGCCTAAGTAGAGGTTCCACGGGGGGGGGGGGGGGGGGGGGGGGGGATGTCATGGATAGCCACCTCATGATCATGTTGTTCACATACCAAGTGTCTTAAAGGATTCTTTCTCAAAAACAACTCTTTATTAAACTTAAAACAAATATGAAGTTACACTCTTTAAACTAATGCTTTTGTATTTGATGTACATTCATACCATATACCAATATTGCTTGACTTAATATTGAAAGATAATATGTTAACATTTTAAATTGATATCTTTTGTAGGAATAATTGCAAATTTTATATTTCCACCATGTATTTGATATTATTTAGTTACTAACCTCCGACAAGTGACCTTAGCCTTGTTAGCCATATAACATGTAATCGACTCATTCCCACAGAAGTAATGAAAACATCATTACGCAGATCAATCAGAGTTACCCGCCCGTCACTAGTCCACTGTGTGGCGTGACCTGTCATCCAATTAGAATCATTCACATTACAGAGTCGGTAGTGTGCAGACGTGTTTCTGTATCTCTCCCGATTGTATTGAGCTATATAATTAACGTGTTTTGTTGTTTCTGACTCTATTGCTTACCTTATTTAAGTATCCCCGCTGTCTTTCGTCGTGTTCATTCCTCGTGAGTGAATTCGGTGCTCTGACAGGGGTGTTTGTGGTTAACACAGCCGTGTTGACCTGGTTTGTTGGAGCGCGGGTTGACTTGCACGTGCAGCCCGTGCAGCCCGGGGGTGGACGGTCGCTCTACCCCTCTGCGTGACAGCTTCGGTTGTCGTGTGCGCCTGCCGCCTGCCGCCTGCCGTCTTCTAGGCGATAGTTCGCTAGGCGCCTGGAGAGGCGCTTGCCGCCTGCCGCCTGCCGCCTGCCGTCTGCTAGGCGAGAGATCTCTGAGGCGTCTGGACGGTCGCTCTACCCCTCTGCGTGACAGCTTCGGTTGTCGTGTGCGCCTGCCGCCTGCCGTCTTCTAGGCGATAGTTCGCTTAGGCGCCTGGACGGGCGCTTGCCGCCTGCCGCCTGCCGCCTGCCGTCTTCTAGGCGACAGATCTCTTAGGCGTGTGGACGTGCGCTTGCCGCCTACCGCCTGCCGCCTGCCGTCTGCTAGGCGATAGATCTCTGAGGCGTCTGGACGGGCGCTTGCCGCCTGCCGCCTGCCGCCTGCCGCCTGCCGTCTGCTAGGCGAGGGATTTCTTAGGCGTCTGGACGGGCGCTTGCCGCCTGCCGCCTGCCGCCTGCCGCCTTCTTGACGGGGTTATTGGATAGGCGCGTGCCGCCTACGGCCTACCGCCTGCCGCCTGCCGTCTTCTTGACACTCGCGCGCTAGGGCCGCTTGGATTGTAGGTCGCGCTTGTCGCCTCACAGGAGATGGACTTAGTTCGCTGCGACTCAGGGACCCCGTACCGGGCGTACTGCGGACGGTGGGGGTCAGGCAAGTCGGCGAGCTACGACCCTCATGTCGTCTGTCGCCTGTGCAGGAACACTTGCCCGGCGGATAACTGGTGTGCGGAGTGCGAGGATCTCTCCCCAGAGCAGCACAGGCGTTACCGCTCTTCCATCCGGAAGAGCGAGTCGCAGAGCCGCTGCAAGTTTACTAGGCGCCCCACCCCGGATGCGTCGCCGGAGAGGTCGGACCTCATCATTTCCGAGGACGCAGGGGAGTTTGACTTGCTGTCCTCCCTGGCGTCGGACGTGGGGTCCCTCCGTTCGGACAAGTCGGTCCGCGACCCGCTGTCTCGGGACTTGCTCCCTGACGTGTCACCGCCTCGTGACTCGTCACCAGAGGAGCCTTCTGATCACGGTCCCCCCTCCCCCCCTCGGGAGGAGCGACGGAAGAAGGCAAAGAAGGCAAAGAAGCGCTCCAGGGAGTCGCGTCACGCTTCCTTCGATGCAAAGTCGTTCAAGAACGATATCCTCACATCGGTCAAGTCGATGTTGGAGGAATTCACCCAGAAGGGATCTGGGGATCAAGGCGGGAAGGCCCCGCCTTCACCACCTCCTGTGACGCCGCCGCCCAGGCGCGTCCGTCGGGTGACGCTGGTGTCGCCGCCTCCCTCCCCATCGGACACGTCAGTGCCTCCCTCACCAGGGTCGCTGTCTGGGGACAGAACCGAGGGGGATTCCCCCCCTCGTGTTCCTCCGTTGTCCGCCGCAGGCGGCCTACGTGAGGAGGAGGCACCTGATCAGGGTGAGAGGATGGCGGCCATCGCTGACTGGTGTCAGCTGACCCTACAGGAGGTGGATGAAGAGTGCAGTTTCTCTAAACAGGCACGTTTCGAGACCTTCTGTCAGGAGGAGGAGGTAGTGAGTCCGCGAAGCGTCCGCTTCCCTCCCCACCGCCTTCTCCTGACAGCAGCGAAGGACTTTGACACCCACGTGTCATCCGCGGCGCCGGGCCGTCTTGTTCCGCCTCTGGAGATCTCGGATCGTCAGAGGTCGGGGCTCCCGGTCGCCTCTTCTCCCATACCGCTTTCTCCCCCCGTCTTGGATGACGATATCAGGCGTGTGGCAGCGCCAGGAGTCGGCCATTCAGTGTCTGACGGGCACCTGTCCCACCTGGACAAGGAGGCCAGAAGCATTCTGGGCATGGCGAACTCCGTCGCCCATGCTTGTCAGGCCATGGCCGCCTTCTCCAAGGAGGCGGGGATGGAGAAAGGGGCGAGAGCACTGTATCGGGGGTTCGGTTCCATGGCAGGGAACCTAGCCCAAATCATGCTAAGTGCCTCCCGCATCTCAGTGGGGGTCACTAACCTGAGGCGGGACGGATTTCTCGCGCGTACAAATCTCCCGGCGGAGATGCGCACCCGCCTCAGTAGCGCTCCAGCAGCGTCGTCGACGCTGTTTGACGGACAGGTCGCAGAGGCTCTGCGACACCGCCAGGAGACCCAACAACAGGAGCTCACCAACCGTTTGGCAGCGGGAGGTGGCAGGGTCTCTTCGGCGGTGACGACACCGAAGAAGCGGAAGGGTGGCACTCCGCAATCCCCCGCCGGCTCTAGGACCCGCGGGGTTTCCTTTCGGGACGGGGGCCGGCCAGGCAAGGGCCGCGGCGGCTACAACGCCGGCCCCTCTCCAAAAAGGACACCCAGCAAGTTGCAGGGTAAGGGACGCGCCTATGGAGGAACCCACAAGAAGAGGTGACTCCTGGGCGCCTCCTCTCCTGCCGCCGGCAGTGGTAGAGGTTCGAGACGGGGCCGTTGGAGGCCGTCTCTCAACGTTTGTGGCCAACTGGAGGCAGTTGGGCCTGGACGAGTACGTCTGTCAGACACTGGAGCGTGGGTTTCGTATACCCGTGCACACCCGCCCCCCTTTGACTTGTTCGCCAGTGGAACGTCCGCTAGAGCCGGAACGGCTCGCGCGCACACTGGAACAAGTGGAGATCCTAATCACCAAGGAGGAGGTGAGCGAGCTTCCGCTCCAAGGTCTGACACCGGGGTTCTACTCTCCAGTATTCGTGAGACCGAAAAAGGACCCGAAAAAATGGCGGCTGATTCACGACTTGAAACAGTTCAACCGCTCCTACCTCGAGCGGCCGCCATATTTTCGGCTCTTGACCGTGCGGTCTATCATGCGGTTGCTACAACCATACAGCCGCATGGTGTCGCTGGACCTCCAGGACGCGTACCTGCATATCCCAATCTGCCCCGCGGATTGCAAGTACCTCCGATTCGTCCTGGCGGGTCGTCACTTCCAGTGGAAGGTGTTGCCCTTCGGGATTGCGACAGCCCCTTGGATGTTCACCCGGGTGACCCAACCCATCGTCCAGTTCCTTCACAGGCACGACATCCAGTTCCCGATGTACCTGGACGACGGGTTCGGGAGCCACTGCTCCCCGTCAGTTCTGACCGAACAAAGGGACTTTGTGATCGCTCTGTTCAGACGCCTGGGTTGGCTTGTCAATCTGGACAAGTCGGACCTAGTACCGACAACGTCGCTCGTCTTCCTAGGCGTCCGTCTGGACACGACGCAGGACAAGGCCTTTGTCACGGAGGAACGGATGGGCCGTTACAGGGAACTCCTGGCGGACGCGTGTCGCGGGCCTCTCTCTCTCCGACGGTGGCAACGTCTGCTAGGATTCTTGACCTCAGCTCAAGACTTCACGAGGAGGGGGAGGCTTCACCTCCGGCCCCTCCAAATAGTGCTGAACGGGCACGTTCGGGAGGTATCTTGCGGCCATCACATCAGGATGCCGCAGGACCTCATTCACCACCTACGATGGTGGCAGGACGAAAGCAACGTCTTGGCGGGGGTTCCCCTCCGGCAACCCCCCGCCGGGAGCCAGTTGTATGTGGATCTTCTACCCAGGGGTGGGGCGCGCACCTGGGGACCGACCAGGTGGCGGGCGTGTGGTCGTCGGCGCAAGCCGAGCTTCACATCAACTTCCTGGAGTTGAATGCCATACGTCTGGCGATCGATCACTGGTCGGATCGTCTGGAGAACCAGGTGCTGTGTGTCCACACAGACAGTTCGACGGCAGCCTGGTCGATCAACAAGCAAGGATCGACCAAGGCGGGATCGTTGTTACAGCTGGTGATGGAGCTGTTTCGACTGGTAGACGAACTCAACATCTCAATAAGAGCGGTGCACATCCCGGGAGCAAAGAACGTCCTTGCGGACGCTCTTTCTCGCCCGGACAAACCACCCTCCACGGAGTGGATGTTGAACCCTCGAGTGTTCGAGGCGATCTGTCTCCAGTTCGGCAGGCCGCATGTCCACCTCTTGGCGACACGGCTCAATCACCAGCTGCCGGTATACGTATCCCCAGTGCCAGACCCTCTGGCATGGGGATTAGACGCGCTCGCGTTAGGATGGGAGGGGATGGACGCTTACGCTTTCCCCCCTCCCCCCCCCCCCCCCCCCGCCATTCTGACTCAAGTGGTGGCAAAAGTCCAGGAGACGAGACGCCTGCGTCTGCTCCTGGTCGCACCGAACTGGCCGGCAAGGCCGTGGTATGTCCCCCTCCGGAGACTCTGCGCTCAGGAGCCGGTTCCCCTGCCAACCAGGTGGGACCTTCTCAGGAGCAACCCAAGCAGACGGGTGCACGAGTACCCTCAGGTTCTACATCTGCACGTATGGGTTGTCTCCAAGACGGAATGAGGAGCGCAGGGTTTTCGGAAGCGGTAGCCAGCGCAGTGGCGACCTCACAGCGGTCATCAATGCGCAAGCTGTACGATTTCCAATGGGCTGCTTTCATGACCTTTTGCGAAGGGAAGGGGTTCGATGTGCGGTCGGTAACGGTGCCCCTGGTCGCGGATTACCTGGTCCACCTACGCACAGTGAGGAAGCTTAAGGCTTCCTCCATCAACACGAACCTCGCGGCCATTTTGTCCGTCCTTCGCAAAAAGGACCCCGACTTGAACACCTCGGTCCTTAAGGAGCTCATTAGGACGTACAGGAACGTGGATGGCCGCCACAAACTGAGACCGCCAGAGTGGGATCTGGCGATAGTTTTGAATCACCTCAAGTCTGAGCACTATGAGCCGCTGACGGACACGACGCTGCTGCGTCTCACCATTAAGACTTGCTTCTTAGTGGCAATGGGGTCAGCGGCCAGAATATCAGAGTTGCACGCGCTGCAAGCTGATTTGCTCAGGTTTGAGGTGAGAGATGGAGGGTCAGCGACTTTGGGTCTAGCACCGGAGTTCTTGTGTAAGAACCAGGGCGCTGACGAGCGTGGACGGACGTTCACACTGCCGTCAATCTCCTCGGCTATCGAGCCCACGGACGAACAGGAACGCCTCCTCTGTCCGGTACGCGCTCTGCGCATCTACGTGGAAAAGACGCGCACGCTGAGACAGGGTAGGCGCAGGCTCTTCTTGCCTCACTCCCAGACAAGCTCAAAGGAGTTGGACAAGAGGCAGCTGGGAGTTTATCTCAGGTCGGCAGTAGTGGACGCCTACAAGGCGGCTGGACTGCCGGCGCCGGCGCGGACCAACCCGCATGAGATCAGGGCCATATCGGCGACTATGGCCCTGCACAGCAACTTGTCAGTGGCGGACATCATGGCCGGCTGTTTCTGGAAGTCGGGCTTGGTGTTCGCCAACCATTACCTGCGCGATGTCTCCACGGAGGATCTGGAGGGCGTAGCCCGTCTGGGGGCGCAGGTCTTTGCCCAGCAGCGAACCACGGGGGCCCCCCCTGGCAGGGAGCGCAACCATCCACGCTAACGGGGCCTCACGAGTTGAGAGGGGCTCTTAACCCATTTAATAAACTTGCTTGTTGAATGGTTATAGTGGTTTTGTGGTGTTTTAATTAGGGATCGTCGACCGCGAGAGGTCAGACAATTAATCCTCATTAGAACGGCCGCTCGCTAGGTCGCCGATCATCAGAGCAATCTTGAGAGTTACCGCTATGCGACGAATTCTACCCGCCTCCTACAGTGGTATCAGGCTAAGGTCACTTGTCGGAGGTTAGTAACTAAATAATAGTAGGTTTTTGATTAAACGTCATTATTTTTACTTACCGTAGACAAGTGACCGTCGTCATACCCGTCCCGCCTCCCCTCTTACGCATCCGTCGTTAATTGGGACTCCAAGGTAATGTGAATGATTCTAATTGGATGACAGGTCACGCCACACAGTGGACTAGTGACGGGCGGGTAACTCTGATTGATCTGCGTAATGATGTTTTCATTACTTCTGTGGGAATGAGTCGATTACATGTTATATGGCTAACAAGGCTAAGGTCACTTGTCTACGGTAAGTAAAAATAATGACGTTTAATAAAAAACGTACTATTTTAATCGTTTTATGTTTTTCAGGAGAAGCATTTATATAGTCATTTGCTGCCTGTTTGCTTATCCTTTTTCACTCTTGTATATATATTATTCTGAATGTTGTTTGTTTTGTATATGTTTTATCGAAATAAAATACTGTTTAAATCATATCTTAAAACGTTTGTGTATCACAGAACACTTTACCATGATTAACACTCTATCAAATCCTCTATCGGTCATCAACTTTAGTCCAAAAGCTTAATTCGTGACTCTTAAGATTGGCTTCTTCTGACTGTCAATTTGATTGATGAGTTCTTAAACTGAGGAAACACCCTCTGTTAGTTAAGAGATTAGAATAGTAGAACGAATACAGTATCACACTCACTAGTGTGAGCATGCACTCACAGCATGGTTTATCTGTATTCGAATTCTATTGCTTATGTATATATTTTTAAAACAAGGACATATTCACAGCATATAAATGCATTAAATGACTCTTTTTTTAAGGTGAATGTTATGATCAAAAAATAATTTTTGAACTCAATGTCATTAAAACTTGTGGAATATATTTATATATATGTATCTAAATATCTCTTTCAATCTAACATTTCTCAATTGGCGCAATCATAACGGCTGTTTTCCTATTTCCATTAACTAAGCTTGAAGCAACTGTGCTAGAAATAGAGTAAATTACTGTCCCATCAATCATCACATTTTTTGATATTTTCGCCTCATTCAAAAACATATGTGACTTTGTGAATCCGTTTTTCCAGATTATTGAACTTTGTGAGACATGTTCTATACACCTAAAAATATCAACTCCCAAAATTTTACATCGCTTTGTTCTCTTTTCTGAATGATAGATAAGGAGAGCAATGTTACTTTTCACATCCTAATTTCAAATCGTAATGGAGTGTCCAAAAAGCTGCACCACTGTAAGATCTAAAATAAGGTTATGCCATACACTTCAGAAAAAAATCTTTATAAAAATGTTTATTTAAAGAATAGTCGTTGTCTAGATTACCAAAATTACCTATCATCATCGCCAAATGACAGAAGTCGTCCGTGTGTAAAGAAATATATATATATACATGTAGATATGCATACGTGATAAACATGCATGTCAGAGTGTTCTTTGTTTACCATTGGAGACTGCAAAACATTTCTATAAATAACACACCACCCGAACCAGCGCAAGCAATATAGTGCAATAAAATTCAATGTTGTAATTGAAAAATATCATATCGAAATCACAATAGTTTCAGTTAATTATGAACGGCACATACATAAGATGCGCAGTAACAGTGTAAAGTACTGAATGTTTCAATTTTCTTGTATATACGTTAATGTGAATGATTTAAGACATTGTTCTTTCTCTCCTTGTATTCAAATGTTGGTTTACATAATAAAATAATTGAGTATGATGATATGCTTGCTGATTTAATAATAGTTTTCCAAATAACCACTTAAGCCAGAATAAATTCAATCAAAAGAATTGGCATCAATTCAAAGTGTTTGTGAACAATCATGATAACATTCTCATATTGAACCCTTTACATGTACATGTACCTACTTTTACTTTTGTGAGTAAACTAATTGTACACTGCTGTTGTTTTATACAACTGATATTTGCTATTATGTAATCAACCATTGCATAATTGTGCCATAAAAAATCATGACCGAAAAACATGGGGCGAATCATAAACCAAACATTCTGATCGATTCTTCTCTTTACCATAAGTACCAAAGGTCTTTTGAAGAACTGTCAGTGGTCCAAAGTTCGCAATCAAAGTTTTGGCTTAAATCACAGCTACATCGGACAAATATCAATCAATCTATCATGACATTATAGTGTAGTAATAGGTGTCGACTTATTTTTACAAAGGATGCAAGATTAAACCAAAACATTGATATGGATGACAATTTCTTCGTTGATTTCACATTACGTTCCTGGGCTAGCTCTTGCCCCTTCTTCAGATGCAAAACTTTCTTTGAAATTTACTATACAGTATAATTGTTTCCATATACTAGTACAAAGGATATACGTTTACATCAATTATATTTTTGCTTTCATTTTGTTTCTTTTGACACTTTTTAAAATAATAAGACCAATCTGTTCACATTCTCTCCCCACAGAGGCAGATCAAGCCATGTTGATTTAGCCTCTGTTCTATCACGCCGTAATCCGAGGGTTCCAGCAGTTTCCCCTGGCGAAAAAAAACTTTCATTTGAATTTCTTTATCAAATGACAAGGCTCATATCACAATGCCCTTGTCTTATTTCAGTAGCCAAAATTATGATTTAAGAACAGCGTCGCTGAATGCTAAGTTTGATTGCCTCCAATCAGGCATCTCCCATTCAATCCCACATACTCGTCATAATATAACAGAGAATAAATCAACATGACTTGATCTGCCTCTGTGGGGAGAGAATGGTCTGTTCAATGCTATTTTAGGTACTTGAAGAACATAATGCACTCAGAGCATTCGTAAAGATAAGCTCTGTTCTTTGAACTACTAGTAAGTTGACTCAATGCTTCACAGATAATGGGCCCTGGTTCAAAGATGACACCTCGGATTATCAGAGTGCGGTCAGTAGGATTTACAATGAAAGCAGCTTGAGCTAGCATAGATCATATTGTTAAGATATTTTCTCGCGATGCCCATCTTTGGGATTATGTTAAGCAGCACTTCCTTTCCATTCAATTACCAGTGCTTCAATGTCACCATCAAATCGATTAACTCACTCCATAAGCCCATGTGTTTCTTGTTAGCCTTAGCATTGAATCTATATCAAGGCCAGTAAAATCTTACATTTTGAAAATTTGATATGTTAGGTTATCAGACATAAGATATAATGACAATTGTCAGTGTGTTTTCAAACAAATGACTTTCAAAACTTCATGATGCTAGGTTTCGTGGTTCAAAATAGTGTTACATCATGCTTACTTGCTTTTACTCCACTGTCGAAAAATACAATCTTACTTTTGAACTATATTTTGTCTATATCATAATTCAATTTTAAGGGAAATTCCCAATCCTTTGTTCGATCATGCTTGTTAATCTATGGATGCATTGCTGTAGATACTTGTAAACATCCCTTGATATTGACAAGTTCCCCCGCCTCAGATATCCCTTAGTGTTTGATATGCAGATATACTTTTGAATCTACGTATTTTCAACAATATAGCAGGGATGAACATAACAGGATCACGAAAACTTGCTGTGGTGTAAAGAACATTCATTGATGATGTAATCAATACTCTTGTTTTAACACCCTGAAACGTTTATACAATAATAATTAAACATAACCAATATGCATACTTTCACCATTCACACATAAATACATACACATACATCGTTATGTTAGGAACATTTTCTTTAGGCGTTAGAGAAACCAATACTTCATCACAGATATAAGTGATATATGAATGATACGGCAAATCAAAAAGTTATGTATCACTGAATTAGTATGTCACACACGCAATATTCGCAGTATGTACTTGTATACAGAACATATCTTTAAGTCTACAATGATAATTACATTAACAAAGTAATTATACTCAAAGGAAAAAATGAAGTAACAGTAATGATAAAACATAGCTTAAATCATATGATAAAATAATACATTTTATACGCACTTTAACCAAATACTTACCCCTAGCGAGGATGTGTTCCTCAGGGGCTACACAACTTTGCCGGGACACTACGCCAATGTACACATATTCTTACCTATCTACAGAAAATAGTGAACAGTGAGAGATGTGAAATTTGTACTTATTATTATTTAAGAATATTCATCAAATACATTTACATACCAACACTTTAGATATAAGATAACATTTATGATATAAAAGATAAGACTTATGTAAAAAAAAATTTAATGTAAGAAACTAACCTTTATACGTTTTCTGTCTTGTCAGTGTTGTGATTTAGTGATTTGTGAGGTGCAAGCTACATGAACTAATCATGCATGAGAAAATAGACAATAGAGACAATAGACAATAGAGAATAGACTGACAGAAGCAATACCCCTACTGGTGAAATAGACTAGTCCTTTTCACAGCTGCTACTAAGTGCTAATCGCGACCACGTAGGTCAGTACATTCAGTTTCCAGGTACGCATTTTAACAGCTGGGTAGACTGAGTGCAAAGTGGATGAAGTGCCTTGCCCAGGGACACAACCCAGGACGAAACCCAAGTCACAAATTTTTGGCGTCTCCACCGCAGAGGTGCCTACCATTACGATTTCTCCGTAATTATTACGATTTTGACACTTGAATTACGGCATTACGGTGCGGTCTGTAAAACTACGATTTCCTAAAAAATATAAAACTTACCAACATTATTTCACGTTATTTATTATCAAAAAATGACATCGAAACGATCAGCTGCGAGAGTGCACTCATTTCCGGAAATCGCCCACGTCAGCTTGCCTCTGATTGGTCTACTCTTAAATTGAAAACTCCGCGCAGTGCCCTATCGTGTTGAAAGCTCGATATTTACAGGTTAAACGATCGCTGTGTGGAGCTCTGAGTCTCTGACGTCATATCCTTTCTACGGATTTCAAACAAAATGGCGAGTCAAAGTTCGAATTTAAAGCGAAAATCTGAAGAAAAAAGCACGTTTTTGAGTAAAGCCAAAGTAACTAAAGTGTCTCAAACATATCGCGAAGCTTATTCATCAACGTGGCCCTGTTTGAAACCATCTACAAAAGGGGGAAGTTTCGTGTTTTGTGGAACTTGTGGATCGCATTTAAGTATTGCTCACGGCGGTCGAGATGACTGTAGACGTCACGTAAGTTCTAAAAAACACCAGGAACTTTCTATTATGAATAAAAACTGTAAGTCTATGGATTCTTTCATGAAATGTGCCGAAGATCAAGACAACAGAGAACTTGCTGTCATAAATGCAGAAACCAAATTCGCCGAGGTCATAGTAGAAATGAATTTGCCAATAACCTTGTCAACTGTAATGACACAGGTTTTTCCTCAAATGTTTCCTGATTCGGATATTGCAAAAAAGTATGCATCTTCCAAAAGCAAAACAACATCACTTATAAATGATTTAGCCACACAAACCCAGGAAAACGTAACAAGTTGCATGACAGATCAAGTATTTTCACTTTGCACTGATGGGTCAAATGATGGACTTTCCAAACAGTTCCCAATTGTTGTTAGGACATTCAGAAAAGACTTGACAGAAAATATATCAAGTCAGGTATTATCTGTTCCAGTGTGTAGTGGGTCAGCAACAGGTGAAAATATTTTCATGCTTCTTGATAATGAACTGTCGTCATGGGATATCAAATGGGACAATTGCATGGCACTTGGCAGTGATAATGCCAATGTTATGTCTGGAAGGAACAAGGGTGTGTTTGGATTTCTACTGAGAAAGAATGCAGACATTTATTTCTCAGGATGTTCATGTCATTTAGTGCATTTAGCAGCTGAAAAGGCATCAAGTGAGCTCCCTGTGAAAGTTGAAGATTTGCTGATTGATGTTTATTACTATTTGGACAAAAGCAGCAAGAGATTGTGTACCCTCAGAGAATATCAGTCATTGTGCTCTGTTAAAGATCACAAAATTTTGAAACATGTACCGACTCGGTGGTTGTCAATTGGGCAGTGTTTGTCACGCATACTTGAACAATGGGAACCCTTACTCAAATTCATGAGGGCTGAGGTATCAAACAAGAAGACTGTGTCTAGAAAGGATAGCAAACAGAATGACCAGGAAGAAAAGAAAGACAGATGCGAGATCACAGAGCAAAAAGAAAGCAGCAAGACACAAGAGCAGAAGTCAAGTAGTAGTAAACCAGGGCATACATCAAGCAACAGTAACCATGGTAACCCAGAGCAGAAATCAAGCAACAGTAAACAAGAACAAAAGTCAAGTATCAGTAAACAAAAGCAGAAGTCAAGCAGCAGTAATCATGGTAGTGCAGAACAGAAGTCAAGCAGTAGTAAAACAAAGAAGTCAAGCAGCAGTAATCATGGTAGTGCAGAACAGAAGTCAAGCAGTAGTAAAACAAAGCAGTCAAGCAGCAGTAATCATGGTAGTGCAGAACAGAAGTCAAGCAGTAGTAAAACAAAGAAGTCAAGCAGCAGTAATCATGGTAATGCAGAACAGAAGTCAAGCAGCAGTAATCATGGTAATACAGAAAATAAATCAAGCAGCAGTAAACCAAAGCAAACATCAAGCAGCAGTAAACCAAAGCAAACATCAAGCAGCAGTAAACCAAAGCAAACATCAAGCAGCAGTAAACCAAAGCAAACATCAAGCAGCAGTAAACCAGAAAAGAAGAAAACATCTGTAAGATTTGGGTGCTCAGCTGTTCAGAGATTAGACAGAATTCTTGCACAGATGGAAAGTGAAAGATTCCTGTTGTATTGTCATTTTCTACATGATACTATTCCAGTATTTGACCATGTGAACCTTGTTCTCCAGCAAGAAGCCCCTCAAATACACAAACTAAGGCGCACTTTGCTTGAGTTTATGAAGAAACTTTTAATGAAGTTTGTCCAGCCAAAGGCTATGCATGGGAAGGAAGTCTTTGAAGTGACATTCATGGAGAGAGATTGTCAAAAAGAAGATGAAGAGCTTTTCATAGGTTCAGCTGCAAAAAACATCATCAAGAGTACTTCCTCAGGTTTGACAAGTCAGGATGTATCAGAGTTTTACACAAGTGTCAGGCATTTCTTTGAGAGATGTTGTTCTTATATCAAGAAAACATTCCCACTCACAGACTCACTACTGGAACATGCAGAAGTTGTTGATGTCAACTTGAGGGAGACTAGCAAGTTTTCATCCTTGGAATACTTTTTAGACAGGTTCAACTCTGCTTCACTTTTGCCAGCTGGAGCTTCAGTTGACAGACTCCAAGATGAATTCTGTGAATTTCAATGTGACCAGCTCAATGATGAGATCATTTCTAGTGAAAGAGAAGATGCAAAATGGGTGAAAATAGCATCCTTGACTGATTGTGACAAAAGGAGAAAGTACACAGTGCTGCCCCATCTGATGCTTTCCATCCTCACCATTCCTCATTCTAATGCAGAATGTGAAAGAATCTTCTCTTTCATTAGGAAGAACAGAACAGATTTTAGGAACTCCTTAAGTGACAAAACTCTACAATCTTTGATGGTACTAAGATCATCACCAGGGCTGTGCTATGAAGTAAGCCACACCAAACCTGAACTGAGGCGCCTTAAAAGTGCATATTACCAGTCTCTGAAACAGCATGAGAAAGAACAGTAAAAATATTCATAATTCATACTGGGAGGTTGGGGAGGGAATTACAGACTCTAATGTCAAGAAAATAAAAGGTATGTATAATGACCTTATACTTCTTTAGTGTTTATTTGTTTTAATAATTCAATTTTTAGACTTAGATATATCATTACTGAAAGGTTCCCCAAATTACTGAAAAATGCCATACTGTACATCACTGACTACTGACAGGGCACTTTTAGGGTAGGCACCTCTGCCACCGGGATTCGAACCCGGGCCTGGATTCGAACCCGGGCCTTTGGCGTGAGAGGCCAGCATGCTAACCACTACACCACTGTACTCCATTGATACATTGTCTGGTTAATACTAATCTATTTCAATATTACAATGGCTCATCTCAGTTTTAAAACGTAGAGAGAAGATAATAAAAGCGCAGACAAACTCAGTGTTCTTCTAACAGTGATAGAAACAGCCTTGTTTGTAATTAGTTTATCTAAAGACGCAATGACGGTCTATAATACTTGCCATATGTGGAACTGGATGTCAATGTTATCACTGGAAGAACGTGATACAAGAGCCATCAGGATATCCGTCGTTAGCATAAGATGTGACAAAATGTGGTCCTTGTCTCCAGGAATTTGACCTCTTTGAAACATGCTCCAGTTAAAATTCTTAGTTCTTGTGCACTACACACTAACTATAATTTTGTCAGCGTGACAAATGCGTCCATAATACCTACGAACTACAAAGATGTGATACAAATTGAAATATAAAAGAAAATTGTTTTTGTAACCTCTGTTATTTTCATCATCATCTTAAAGGTATCTGCAAAACAGTGTCTTAGAAACAGTCCTCAAAATGCAACCAATTAATGTCCCATGAATAGGGAAAATTCTGTTTACTGTCTATTTGAGATCTTTCTCTTCGTTACAGAAATTACGTGCCATTGCATATCCGTAGTTCTAGGTTATTGAACTTCAAGTGACATGTACTGTATCCCAAGATTACTCCATTATCCTATAAATATCAATGTTCTTTTGGAAAATCAATAGTTTTTACTGAACTCTTTGTGGCTCAATATCTTCGATATTTTAATACATTTATGTAATAATTTCAATAAGAGAGCAGCATCACGTCATACATTAACTTTCCAAATTGTATTTGGGTTTCTGTTTTGCCAAATGTTGTCTGCACATCGATTAGAAGGTCGCGAATAATAGACACCAAGACAGAGAATTAATACTATAAATTATGCAAAAATGCATATTAACCTGTTATATTATAAATCCTTTGTACTCATTTCTTTGCCTTCTATTAAAACATGAAATAATTGAGTAGATACAATATGTATGTCTTTCAAAAATGAAAATAATTTTATACAACCAAAATATAATCATTATACTGATAATTTCTGATCAAGAGAAGTTTTTTTTCAAAATGATTCAGTAGACATATTGTTCTATAACTTCCTATCTGTCTTCATGTTCATGCTCTATCATCTTTGTAAAAATTGTAAATCATTCTTGTTCCTCGTCCTTTTCTTAATGAAAATGTGTTTAAATTTAAAAAAACCAGACAAACTGCTATTGGAAAGAGGTATCACATCTTTCTGTTAGGTGGCCCAATGACTGTACATTTAGGAACTGTAAGATACATTGTAGATAGATTGCACACGTAAGATACATACATACATACATACATACATACATACATACAACATTTGTAAATCGCTAAAACCAGTACACTGCTCTGAAGCGCTATATTGAGCACATGTAAATGCAGGAAAATCAATCAATGGCATTTGAAAAAAGATGAGTGTTTAGTCCAGATTTGAAATTAGAAAGTTCATGAAGGTCTCTGAGGTTTTGGGGAAGTTGGTTCCACAGTATCGTGCCGGCAACTTGGAAGGCACGGTCACCAAAAGTGAGAGTTCTGGATGGCGGTACATGCAGGAGGTTATTCTGGGAGGATCTGAGGTTTCGGCTGGGTTGATAGGTTTGCATGAGGTCTTGGAGATATTCTGGAGCTTGATGGTTGAGCCATTTGAACACTAGAAGAAGACGTTTAAACTGTATTCTAAATCTGATACGAAACCAGTGTAGTTTCTGTAAAACAGGTGTGATGTGTTCATGACGCTTTGTGCCAGAGACTACACGAGCTAGTTCTGGACCCTCTGCAGGGATTGAATGCAGTGGGATGGCAAACCATACAAGAGGGCAATGCAATAGTCCATACATGATAGCACATATGCATGTACTAGGGTCAAAGCAACATCTTCAGTGATGTATTTCCTGATGAGGCTGATATTGCGTATATGGAAATAGGCTCTCTTGCAGACCATCTTGATGTGTGATTCAAAGGACATTGTGGTATCAAAACAAGATTATCAGGACGACCTGTCATGGAGGTCAATATAAGATCCACAGTATGAACAGATATGGAACTGTTGATTTGAATCTTTTTAGATTGTTAGTACACAAACCCTCATTCCTTGCATCTAGTGAGATAAAACCGCAATGAAGTATGTGTCAACCGGAAACTAGTAGAAACATGATCTTTCTGTACAATGAATCTGATTTTATTAGCTCATCTGGCGTGTAAGGCCCGATGGGCTAATGGCATGGCATGGCCATCCGTCTGTCCGTCCGTAAACTTTGTGGAATTTCATCGTCTTCTCCAGAACCATTAGGCTTAGAAAGCTGAAACTTGTGTACAGACTCCTTGGCTAGTGAGGATTATAAATTGTAGCTTTGGGCGCCCTGTGACCCCTAATAAGGGCCACATATGCCACGCCCTAAAAACCTATTTTAATCTTCTTCTCCAGAACCATGAGGCCTAGAAAGCTGAAACTTTGTGTACAGACTCCTTGACTAGTGAGGATGATGAATTGTAGCTTTATAATACTAATAATATAGGCAACAGGAACGTCCTCCAAATCTATTTTCATCTTCTCAAGTAGAAGGCCTAGAAAACTGAAACTTGTTGCCTATCCTATATACAGTGTTTAAAATATTGTCTGTCAGCCAGTCCTTGAACTGGCTATTTTTTGGTCAGGATTGGTAACTTTTCAATTTTTTTCTTAAATTTCCCAAAGGAAATGACCAATGAATTTTCAGGACAGGCTAGATTTCCAATCTATTTTATACACTGCTATATACTTAATTTTATTATTGGTGACCCTGTGGCCTCTACAAAGGGGGAATCACATTGGCCACAATCTACATCATAGTTGATGATGAAGCCTGATGAGCTACAGAGCCAATGTCTCTTTTTTTATGTTGAAGTTGCCTTTATCAAATAAAATGTTCACATTATGAAATACTGACTGATGGTAAAATTGTCGGTGATGTGAACGCATGATTTCTAGCAACAATGGTATAGTAGATTTAATCTCAACATGCCTTTACTAAACTAAAGTTTTTATTTTGGTTAGAGAAGTATATCAAGCTTGTATATGCGAAATACACCAGACTCATATTTTGATATATTAATGTAATTACCATTAGATGTTCGC
Source organism: Steromphala cineraria (assembly GCA_916613615.1). NCBI lineage: Eukaryota > Metazoa > Mollusca > Gastropoda > Trochida > Trochidae > Steromphala > Steromphala cineraria. The sequence continues at coordinate 23,523,465 of OU744736.1, read as the reverse complement.
GCCATACACTTAATGTCAACAATAGTTTTCATTCCAATTTGTTTTCACACATTTATTGTTTTATAAAAAAAACATCTGCATAAATCAATTCTATTCATGTCGTTTGTTGACCATTTTGGCCATTTAGATACTTTAAACGTGATGCCTTAGTTGTTGTTTAAGGTACTTGAGACATTTTATGCACTTAAATTGTCTGTAGTGGTTAGCAGTATTCTTGGAAATGAATGTAATTTATATTAGTTTTTCATATATAATAGGTCAATTTGTACATTTCGATTATCAGATTGTGGATCAGAAGGATCGACTTTGACACTTGATTACTTTGGTAACGTGATAACTTAATACCTAGTGCTTCAGTGCTTCTATGTCATAGTAAGAGTTGACACATCACAAGACACGATAATCACAATCACTATTTCTCTCCAATCTCCAAACAATTTTCGATAATCTTGGATTGAGTATGTTTGGGAAATTTCAAATCTTTAAAAGCATCTTCTGGCTAAAATCGGTTGTTAAAAGTAAATGAAAAGATATCTTTCAGCAAACATGGAAATCAACAATTGAATCCTCCTAGCAACTATTCATGTATTCTTTGTGATTTAGATGATATTTGTGATGAATTTCTTTTCTTATTTTCATGTCCGAAATTAGAATTAGAAAGAAATAAGTATATTCACAAATATGTTTACACTAGATCAAAATGAACACTCGTTTTAATACCAACAAGCTAGGAACTAGAATGTTTTTTTTATTATTTTGTAAAATCATTATGTCCTATTTTAAGAAATAACATATTTAACCTTAAAATGGTACGTCAGCTTTTTATTGTATTGTAATGTATCATGTATCATTGTGTATATATTCTTGTACCTCTTGTGTTGCAGTCTGCAGCCTGAGTGTAATAAAGTTCAGTTCAGTTAAGCAACATGATACGTACATGTAAGAAACGTACATGTCATCAACCAATGCTTGTCAAAAATATTTTGATTTATATGTTACTCGATCTTAATCGGTAAAATGTTTCTCTGGGCCTATGTACATCGTATATATGTTCTTGTCAAGGAAGGTTATGTAGTAAATCTGGTAAAAGTAAACTTGCATTTAGTTGTTGCCTCGTTACATGGAATATATGCTCTTATCACGAAGGATTTGTAATAGATCCGGTATATTTACGTGTCATGACTTTTGAGATGTGACTGTACTAATGTTGGGACAGTAAATGCCTCCATTGAAACTTCTTCTTTACCATTGCGCCTTATTAATGCTACTATTCCAGTGAAAGTGATCTCAACAAGTCTTATAATTTGCAACATTTATGTAACATACTCCAATTCGTCAATGTATCGTATCGTATCGCTGTCTTGAAATACAACACATTATTTGGATTTTTAAGATTTTATTGGTATTTGGTTGTATTGAATGAGACAGACTATAGCTCACATGAAAATCAGTATACTTCAAATAACTTGGAACAAATTTGGAATTTCTGTTCAAATGTCTGCTAAAAAATGCATAAAATGTATTTCATAACATACCCAAAATCACTATGTGGATCACGTGAAATCAGAAACAAATAAGTACCATAATTAATATAAATGCGGATATAGCTTCATTCAACGTAGTCGATTCCAAACGATCATACACCACTTGGGAAGATTGCTCTTAACTTGTGTATAATGTCTAATAAGAAATAAGGAATTCCAATTTAATCGATTAATCACTATCTTCAACGTTAATTTTGTATTATCCTTGTTGTAGTTTCCACAAAATAGTGATAACAAAATGTGATACTTTCAAGAACCATGTAATATTTATGCAATCATTTGAAAATAAATTATAATAATAATGATAAAAGGCACCTATAAAATAAGTGACTTTCGTAAATGACAAAGTGGAGTCTGCAAAAACAGGTAGCTTGACATACAACATCTATGTATGGTTGATAATGAAATCAAACTGAAATTGTATTGTTTTCGCATACTTTGATAAAAAACGAGAGGCTTACATTAATGTTATATAATTAGTCCCGACAGTCACAAATAAACATCACTGTTTGGTAAGCGCATTAACAATAACGAATGAAATCTTATTATATGTATATATATATATAACATACTTTACTGTTGCTATCATCAAACATGATATATAAGCTTAGTGACACACAAAGCTGTCACGAAGAGTCCCTTATGTAAGTCTTCCATCGAAAGTAAATAATCATCTTATGTCAATGTTATTTGTTCAAAATGTAGGAATTTCCGAAAAGCTTTTTTAGTGAGATGCACAAAGAGTATCTAGGGTGATTGACGATAGCTGTCAAATTACTCACGCCTACCAATTCTTCCTTACTTGGACAACAGAGAAGTGAATCTTGCTGCTCAGCTTTGAAAGAGAAGGCGAGGAGCCTCAGAGATGATGATTCAGATGAAGACTTGCTTTTGCAAAAGGTTATGTAAAGGTGACATGAAACAACAGCTTTGCTGTTAATACTGTCTTTGAATCGTGATTGATGGCTTTCATAGTTGTGGTGGCGTTTTATAACTGCCAGAAAGGTTAAGTGTCTTTAAACAATACTGTTTTAAAAATCTTAATCGTTAAGAAAAGGAATTTTCTTTATGTTATTTCCCCTTTATTAGATATGAAACATAAATCGACTGAGACAACATACTGTATTTGTCTTGGATCAATCCGACCAGGCAGAATTATGCAGAAAGTCAAATAAAACATAATCAAAGGGTCTGTTTTAGACAATAGCTCTTAGAATCAGAATCTGCTCATAGATGTCAAGAATTGTCAGATCTTCAACTTTGCTTTGATAAAAGTGGTATTGAAAGAAAGATAATATTTCTTTAGAAATAATGCAACATTTAGTGAGAATTCAATAGTATCAATTGCACAACAAATTTGGGTCTTTTTTGTTTGTTCTATATATCCCTCATTCTCATGAAGAACTCATGAACTGAGACATCATACATATTTGTCTTGGATCAATTGAAAGATGATAACAGCAAAACCAAGAGGAAAGTTGCCAATATATAAGTAAATGGTGGGTTGATTGAAATTTGTCTTGATATCAAATATCCTTGCCCGGGAAGATCACTAAGCAGTATGAGAAATTGAACATGTTCATATATCACATATAATATACCTTAAAACAGAAAGTCAAATAAAACATAATCAAAGGGTCTGTTTTAGACAATAGCTCTTAGAATCAGAATCAGCTCATAGATGTCAAGAATTGTCAGATCTTCAACTTTGCTTTGATAAAAGTGGTATTGAAAGAAAGATAATATTTCTTTAGAAATAATGCAACATTTAGTGAGAATTCAATAGTATCAATTGCACAACAAATTTGGGTCTTTTTTGTTTGTTCTATATATCCCTCATTCTCATGAAGAACTCATGAACTGAGACATCATACATATTTGTCTTGGATCAATTGAAAGATGATAACAGCAAAACCAAGAGGAAAGTTGCCAATATATAAGTAAATGGTGGGTTGATTGAAATTTGTCTTGATATCAAATATCCTTGCCCGGGAAGATCACTAAGCAGTATGAGAAATTGAACATGTTCATATATCACATATAATATACCTTAAAACAACCAGCGTCATAAGCGATTTCAAAATCTAACGACTCAAGAAAAACCTAGATATGACAAGTATTATATTTCAAAATGTCTTTGTCAAATCATTGTTCACTGTTTCACTGCACAAACGGACATTTGTTAATACACATCTAAAGTCTTTTACTGACATTGAATTAATAATAAACATTCTGTTGGATTTCCAAACTTTTAAAAGAAATGTGTAAACGATTTAAGAAACTCTGATTTTACCAAGAAGCATTTAGAATGGATTTATATTTTATCTTTTGGTTGAAATATATATTCAATGTTTTACTCTCCGGAAATCGTGATCACTTCAATACCATGTATTCTTTGGACACCCAATTCTATCGAATATAATCAGACAATATTAACATTTCATTTAGGGCAATCAGACTGAGGATTTTACAAAGTGTGTTCAAACTATCACACATAAATTATCTTAATTTATTACCAATATTCATACAAAGTATTGATTTTAAGCAATGACAAGAAAGATTTTATTTCAATTTCTTAACTCGCCCAAGGGTCGGGCACCATTGACCTAACTGAAGATAATACAACCAAATGCTCCTCAAGAATCCCCGATTGAACATGTTTATCATATGACTAATACTCTAAACACATGCGCAAAGACATTTAGCATTTCATAAAAAACTATTCTGCCTTTAATTGATTTTACAGTATATGTTCAGCTGGTAAATATTCCTAAACTGTTGTATGCTTCGTTATAGAATGATGACGTTTAACCCTTATGATGCGGGGCGCGTGATATTTCCGGGCCAAATATAAAATGGCACGTAAGCCCTCTTGGCGAAATCCGGAGTCAGGACTCTAACTTTCACGATAAGGCAAAAATTGACTGCAAGCAGTTTTGGCGGCTCCCGGATTGCTCGTAATTATTTTCCGCGCCTCGCTAAACGCCGTTGTTTATGAAAATTGGTTTAACTGGCGCAGACAGCGAGCTCCGTGAAAACAGGTATTTTCTCTGTTGAATTGTTGACAAAACACATGCTTTCGCGCTTGATATTTCACTAACCAAATGGCGCGCTCTAACACATGATATATCAATGGAAAGAGAATAAAATTGTCTTCAATTTGGTGTAAAATTTGTATACACGCAGTTGCAAATAATTGTACTATAAAGGCCGCAAAAGGCCGCAAAAGCAGACAAAATGTGTTCTTTTGCGCTTGATATTTCACTAACCAAGTGGCGCGCTCTACAACATAATATATCGATGGAAAGAGAATAAAATTGTCTTCAATTTGGTGTATAATTTGTATATATGCAGTTGCAAATAATTGTACTAAAAAATATTTAAAAGTTTTCGAATTTCATGCATGATATTTCAATAACAAAATGGCGCGCTTTAAAACATGATATATCGATGGAAAGAGAATAAAATTGCCTTCAATTTGGTGTATAATTTGTATATGCGCAGTTGCGAATAATTGTACTATAAAGGCCGCAAAAGGCAGCAAAGGCCACAAACGCAGACAAAATGTGTTCTTTTGCGCTTGATATTTCACTAACCAAGTGGCGCGCTCTACCACATGATATATCGATGGAACAAGGACCCTATATACGAGGACCAGCAACTTTAGTCAGCTTATCACTATTTCTACTAATTGACCTAATTTACCTAGGCCTCGTCATGGTCCAACGCACACGGGACTGGGTACAGTCCGAGCGCTTCAATTATCAGCGCACGGCTACCGAGTAACCAGTGATATCATACCGACTTTAGCCGGCATCGTTCGATAATCTCCGTAAGCCCGGAAATTGAGAAGAGTGACCTCCCTTGATTGATTTGTTGTAACAACATATACTTCCGACTCGGCGTCTTCACAGAGATGGGATTTCGTATGGAGAGATGGTGAAATGATGAATTTTAGTACCTGTATCGTTCACAAAATCAATGTAACTTATTTTGTTCATTAATCATTATATATTGTATCCCCAAGTTATGTTTATTAACAGAGTGTCCATTTTGGGACTATCATGTCTATAATAGAAAAGTATGGCTTTTGGTGCTTTTGTTTAACCGACTGCCCACATAGAATAGTAAAAAAAGCACATAAGATGTTGGTTAATTTAGATAACAATAGATCTTCAAATCATCAATATGTATGATGCTGTTTAGTCAGGGATTTGGTTAAGTATGGATCAGCCAGTTTTATTCCCACAAAGACTCAAAAATGTTGCTGTAAATATGTTTTATCTAACTTGGGAAGGTATCCTACAAAATATCTCAAGATACACATTACATAAGGAACATAGATATTTTCTAATTTGAAGAAGGTGAAGATCAAGTTTATTAAGATTGAAAACAAATGAAGGAAGGATGTTTAATATTGGTTATTGTTTAAAGGGGCAGTAGCACGTTTTTAGGGGGTATATAGGTTGATGTGACGAAAATGAAAATTAATGGTTCCAATTGAAAGACAATGCATTTAAACTTAATGGAGCAGTAATAATTCAAACATATAACGTAAAGTTAAGTCATGCGATTCCTTTTTCTTACACAAAATGAATTAAAGGTGTTCACACAAAAATGGCCGCCAATGGACTTTAGCTGAATCTTCATACTTTGTTCTCTGACTATGGATTCTTGACTTGTGTAATGAGATTTTTGACACTGTCAAAATGATACATTTAGCATTAACTAACAATTATCAGTGACAAATTCAAAATATAAAATTATCCAAAAACGTGCTACTGCCCCTTTTAAGATAATATGTCCTCTCTAATACCGACTATAGTTTAGACCTTGAAAAGGAGAGCCACTTCTATACTGTGGGAAAACTCTTTTTTCAATTTTTTAAATATCTTTTCAATAAATATCCTGAAAACAGAAATGAAGCAATGATGCTTAATTTATGTAAATATGTGATTAAAAACCTGAAAAGAAGGCAATCGTTTATCCAGTTATAATCTTTGTAAATATTGTATAAGTTTTGAAATGTACAATATAATATGATTAACACTATTAACTTGTCTATACATGTACATGAATGTCAATGAATGATATGAACTGAATAAAACATTAAGAAGGAAGTTATGCTTTTGTTTATTATTTTTACCAGAAAAAGGGAAAAATCATTTACACTGTGGCACTATCTCTATGGACTTTCATGCTAGGTCAGAGACAAAATGTAAGATGTATGTATTTCCCTGCTTCGGTATAGCTTTATAGGTTTCATAGATTTAACTTTCGTCATATAATCCTATTCAAATCTTGCCATTAGAAACAAGAACACTTTAACCATCATGCAGCCATAATTTCTAAAACTTTGATCCTGGTGAGCTTCTTTTATCTATATAAATCTGGTGGTAAATTTGATAGAATTAGAAAATGGTTTTCAGCAACCTTAAAGCTGAAATGAGTTTTCTTAAACAAAAACCTTTTTATGACTCAATTATCATGTAACAGTTACAATTGCTCGTATATACATGTAAAAAAATCAAACTTTTTAACTTGCTTCTCTACACCCGAAAATCATTAAACCAATCATTTGCACATGTTGTAAAAAAAATTCCAAACTTGCTTCTCTACACCCATTATTCATTCAACTTTAATTTCATGTTATTGACATAATTGTTTATGCTTTAAATAAAAAAGTTTTAAGAGTTAAACTAACAGCATCCGGTCAGATCTCGATTTCATAGAATGCAGGCAAAATGGCTGACCCGGTAAATTTCAACTCCAGTTACAATCGCTCGTACATGTTGTAAAAAAATTTTTCAAACTTTTAACTTGCTTCTCTACACCCATTATTCATTCAACTTTAATTTCATGTTATTGACATAATTGTTTATGCTTTAAATAAAAAGTTTTTAGAGTTAAACTAACGGCATCCGGTCATATCTCGATATTATAGATTGCAGGCAAAATGGCTGACCCAGTAAATTTCAACTCCAGTTACAATCGCTCGTACATGTTGTAAAAAGATTTTCAAACTTTTAACTTGCTTCTCTACACCCATTATTCATTCAACTTTAATTGCATGTTATTGACATAATTGTTTATGCTTTAAATAAAAAGTTTTTAGAGTTAAACTAACGGCATCCGGTCATATCTCGATATTATAGATTGCAGGCAAAATGGGTGACCCGGTAAATTTCAACTCCAGTTACAATCGCTCGTACATGTTGTAAACAAAATTTTCAAACTTTTAACTTGCTTCTCTACACCCATTATTCATTCAACTTTAATTGCATGTTATTGACATAATTGTTTATGCTTTAAATAAAAAGTTTTTAGAGTTAAACTAACGGCATCCGGTCACATCTCGCTCGATATTATAGATTGCAGGCAAAATGGCTGACCCGGTAAATTTCAACTCCAGTTACAATCGCTCGTACATGTTGTAAAAATTTTTTTCAAACTTTTAACTTGCTTCTCTACACCCATTATTCATTCAACTTTAATTGCATGTTATTGACATAATTGTTTATGCTTTAAATAAAAAGTTTTTAAAGTTAAACTAACGGCATCCGGTCACATCTCGCTCGATATTATAGATTGCAGGCAAAATGGCTGACCCGGTAAATTTCAACTCCAGTAACAATCGCTCGTACATGTTGTAAAATTTTTTTTCAAACTTTCACTTGCTTCCCTACACCCATAATTCATTTAACTTCATTTGTTGTCCATCGAAAATATTTTAGATGCTAAAATTAAAAAGTTTTTAGAGTTAAACTAAAGACTTCCGGGCTGAAGCCAGTCTCGTCTCAACATAATTACCATACTTGTTTACAATGGTCAGCTGGTTCTCAATTCGCTTTACCAAGGCACTTATGCGCAATGACAGTGCCCAGTCGCCTTGTGCGTTGGACCGTGACGAGGGACAGCTCGGGCTCGACGGGCTCAAAGTTACGGGTCCTTCTGTATTTAGGGTCCTTGGATTGAAAGAGAATAAAATTGTCTTCAATTTGGTGTATAATTTGTATACACGCAGTTGCAAATAATTGTACTATAAAGGCAGCAAAAGGCCGCAAAAGCAGACAAAATGTGTTCTTTTGCGCTTAATATTTAACTAACCAAGTGGCGCGCTCTACCACGATATATCGATGGAAAGAGAATAAAATTGTCTCCAATTTGGTGTATAATTTGTATATACGCAGTTGCAAATAATTGTACTATAAAGGTCGCAAAAGGCCGCAAAAGCAGACAAAATGTGTTCTTTTGCGCTTGATATTTCACTCACCAAGTGGCGCGCTCTACAACATGATATATCGATGGAAAGAGAATAAAATTGCCTTCAATTTGGTATATGATTTGTATATGCGAACATGCAAATAATTGTACTATAAAGGCCGCAAAAAAAGGGTTTTGCGCTTGATATTTCACTAACAAAGTGGCGCGCTATAAAGCAAGATATATCGATGGAAAGAGAATAAAAATGCCTTCAATTTGGTATATGATATGTATATGCGCAAAGAGAAATAAAGATGCAAGAATCCCCGCAAAATGTTTTTAAGGTCTTTTTGACATTAAAAATTTTTTCCGGTTTTGGCCATGACGTAATGGGAAACTTGTCCCATTACCAAACTTACTTGATCGGGTTGCGATGACGTCAGAGGTTCCGGGCATTTACCCTTAGCGCCCAAACTATCACAATCAATATGAGGTTTAGTGAAATTCAAAAACTATTTCCGGTGTTATTCCGAAGTCTGGAACATTTTCCTTATATGTCGGGCGAGGGTGTTCCATTCGGGAACAACCAATTTCATGGGTAACGTTGCCCAGTACCTCGGGTTTCCAGAACACAAAGTCCGAGAGATTGCTTTCGGGCTTGATATTTCACTAACCAAGCGGCGCGCTCTAACACATGATATATCGATGGAAAGAGGATGAAGGTGCCTTCATTTTGGCATATCATTTGTATGTCCGCCCATGCAAATAAGTATACTATAAGGCCGCAAAAGTATGTACTTTCGCGCTAGATATTTCACTAACCAAGTGGCGAGCTCTAACACACGATATATCGATGAAAAGAGAATAAAATTTCCATCATTTTGGTATATCATATGTATATGCGCAAAGAGAAATAAAGATGCAAGAAGCCCCGCAAAATGTGTTGATGTCTTTTTTTGACATCGGCAATTTTGTTCGGGTTTCGCCGTGACGTTGTGGCGGTTAGGTCCGTGGAACCTATCAAAAGTTGCAAAACTTTTGTAATCCACAACTGACAATCAGAGCTTCCCTGACGTAGATGGTTGTTACGTTCGCGACTTGCCAACTCTTCGCCTAGGAAGTCAGAAGAAAGTCCAGATTTTCAACCTTGGGGGAGTCGTATGGAAAAAGAACCGGGGTAAGCTGGGACAGTCATAAAACGTCCAAATATGTGAATTTTACCATTGCCTTTGGTGCCGTTGGCGCCGATGGTGTGATAGTTTCAAATACTTTTGAATGACGGCAAAAGAATGCCCATGAAGCTCACACTGGTTTTCTCTGTAAAATGCTCCTGAGTTGTTCTTTCTTGCACATGTCTAAATCTGTTTCAATCTATTACAGATGATATAGAAGATGACGAGATTTAGAGGAAGGAGGCCGAGGACTCGGAATTATGGGGGGCCGTATGCTTCAGATGACGAGTTCTCTTCCAAAGTCCATGCTGATGAAACTTCTGATATTGAAACTACTGATAATAGTGACGGGGATAGTGATAGTGATGGATTGGTATCGGACATGGACAGTGATCCAGATATAAGAGACATTGCAAGACGTAAACTAGCTGCTACTGATGGTGGTTCTTCCACAGATGAGTTCGTTGACTTGGATGATCAAGACAGTGACACAGAAACATCTGATACAGCGGAGGGGGATTTCACGGCAAACTGGAAGGACGGGCCGAGGCCAGGTGGACGTGTTGATATGCCTTTTACGGGAAAGACTGGGCTGGGACAGTTCAAAGAATTGCCTGAGCAACCAAAACCTATTGACTATTTCGAAATGTTCTTTCAAGAAGATGATTACGGATTGATGGCAACGGAAACCAATATATACTTTCACCAAGAATGCGACAACGAGGTCCTCCCGCCCCGGTCGAGAATGCGCCATACGAATGCTGAGGAAATGAAAGTATTCGTAGCGATGACTATCGCCATGTCCTTAGTTGTACAGAAGAACTTTTCAGAGTATTGGTCGACCAGTGATGTTACCTCGACGCCTTTCTTCCCAAAGTGTATGCCTAGAGACAGGTTTTGGTTGTTGCTCACGTTCCTTCAGCACAATGCCAGGACGAAACACACCTCAGTTTTCCCCACTCAATAAACTTGGCATATTGTATAACCGCATCATACATCGGTTCTCAAGAGTTTACATACCGCATCAACATATCTCTGTTGATGAGGGATTGGTGCCTTGGAAAGGCAACCTCAGCTTCAAGGTTTACAAACCGAAGAAGTATGGGATCAAGGCTTACATGTTGTGCGACTCGCAAAATGGATATGTCTGTAAATTCAAACTCTACACTGGAAGAACCAACGAAGTTTCTATAGGTGGGAAAACGTATGATTTGGTCATGGATTTGGTCAAAGATTACTCTTGCAAAGCATATCATGTTTACATGGACAATTTTTATTCGTCAGTGACATTGTACATAAATCTGTGGAAGTGTGGTTTCGGTGCGACGGGGACGTTGAGAGGTAATAGGAGCGGAATCCCAGTAAAACTGAAGACGAAAGCGAAGAAAGCAGTGAAAGGTTCTATGTTGCAGCAACACAACAAAGAACTTCTGATCGTCAGGTATGAGGACAGAAAATCAGTCTTGCTTATGTCCACTGTTGAGGACACGGAAGATGTCGAGTCGGGAAGGAAGAACAGGGTGACTGGAGAACCAAATACAAAACCTCGAGCTCGTATCATGCATGAATACAACAAGTACATGGGAGGCGTCGACCGCGCCGGTCAGATGTTGTCGTTCACACCGTTCAAAATGAAAACTCTAAAGTGGTGGAAGCGTGTGTGGTTTCATATCCTCAACGTTGCTCTTTTGAATGCCTACGTTCTGTACAAAGAACTCTCCAAAGATAGAAGTTTGAAGACTAACTGAGAATTCAGAAAAGAAATAGTTCAACACATTATAACCTTTGCGGACACAGAGAAGGTTGCAAGTCTCGGCAGACGTCCCCGGGGTCGGCGATGTACGACCGACGATAGTATTGTACGCCTTCATGGTCGTCACTTTCTGTCAAAGAACGAGCCTGTAGGAAGAAAGAAGAATTTGTCACGTACCTGTGTTATATGTTCTAAAGCCAGACGTGAAATCATGCGGCGTGGAGCGGAAGCTGCCAACCAGCCAGTTTGAAAGAAGAAAAGAGTAGGAAGAAAATCTTCTTTCGAGTGTCTAGACTGCAATGTTGCTCAGTGTGTAGAACTATGTTTCCGACTATACCATACATCACAAGATTACTGTAAAGCCTACATCAGTCTGTTAGAGAAGGAAGACGACGATGGGGATGAAGATAATTGAAGAAAGAAAAAAGAAGTAGAAGTGTGGATTGTACTCTAGACCTAGTTAGGTCCTAAAAGGCAGTTATTCGCACCTTTGAAGGTGATTATTGTTATATTTATATTTTTGTTGAATATATTGTACAAGTATTTCTAAAAATAATTTTTTCTCTTTTTTATTTCGTAAAAGAGACAGAGAAAGTCAATGTGAGCTGTCCGTGGAAGTTCAACTGAAGCCGCATCATGAACCCCCACCCCTTCTTTGGCACTATATAATTTTGGAAGGGGGTGGGGAATTTTCAAATCATTTACATCATTGTAAAGAGCGAAGAACGAGCTTCAATCCAATGTGTCATTTGTAAATGCGCACGAAAAACTAAAGAAACTGCAAGCGCTGCGACATCTGTCGGAAATATCAAACCTTTTCTCAAAATTGATTGGGGTTACCCACCTTGCGGCATTCATATCTCACGAAACGTTGGAGATAATTTTTTTTGTTTTTCACCATTTTGTAGAGGAGAAAATTGTCTTCATTTCAATGTATCATTTGTCTATGCGCGCACAATGATAAAGAAGCGGCAGCGATGCGCGGAATAAATGACATCGTCCACCCGCGCTACTTGTGCGCCGGTGTTCGCTAATTGAACTTGTATTTAACTCGCGCACCTTACGGCACTCATACCTCACGAACCATTAGAGATAATTTTATGATTTTTATATCAACTTGTAGAGAAAAGAATGGTCTTTATTTCCATGTATCATATGTCTATGCGCGGACAGGAATAAAGAAGCGGCAAGCGAAATATAAGACATCGTTCACACGCGCTAGTTGCGCTCCGTCTATCGCTAATGTAACTTGCATTTACCTCGCGCACCTTGCGGCATTCATATCTCACGAACCATTGGAGATAATTTTATAATTTTTATATCAACTTGTAGAGAAAAGAATTGTCTTTATTTCCATGTATCATTTGTCTATGCGCGCACAGAAATGAAGAAGCGGCGTTTGCTAATTGAACTTGTATTTAACTCGCGCACCTTGCGGCATTCATATCTCACGAACCATTTGAGATAATTCTATCATTTTCACATCATTGTGTAGTGAAAAGAATTGTCTTTATTTCCATGTATCATATGTCTATGCGCGCACAAAAATAAAGAAGCGGCAAGCGGAAATAAAGACTTTCTTTTGATGACTGTGGGAAAAAAAATATGAGGCGCATCGTAAGGTTTTTTTATATATTTATAAAGAGGCACAGTGTATCTAGAAGTCCATATAAAATGAATTATTGTGTGTGCATAAATAAACATTTTACAAGGCTCTAAATAAAAATCTGGGATCCGCGAAATAGATACACCAATTGTTGTAAAAGGCACGGGACTCGCTACATTAAATTATTCAGTGAGCGGTGCAATCAGGATATAACGGTGGCTGGCACCGGACAAAACAATGTCGCCAAGTGGGCTAGTAGAGCAAAAATATATGGCCGCTTCGTAAGGGTTAACTAAGGGTTAAAAGGATAACTAATGTTTAAACTGTGAACGAAACACACACACACACACCTACCTTTTTTATCTGCAATTTCAGTTGTTTATGTTAGTTAATTAAAAGTATAAATAAAATCTTCTGCAATGCAGGTGTGGAAAATTTTTCCAGTTATCAGTATCAAATATCGAATGTCATCGCCATTTAAAATCTGACAGCTGGACAGATTTGGTGCAAACAATATGTACGAAATTATATGTTCCTTGCTCATGATGCTGAGGATAATTTTATATATCATGAATTCGGGTGAATTCATCCCCTTCACAACCTTAGAGCAATGTAGAGCTACATGTTGATTTACAAGAAGTGGTCCTTAACTTAAACTTGACGAGAGGGCCTCGAGAGAAAAACATCTTAATGGAATGATCCATGTGGGCTCAAGTTGTAGAGGCTACTGATCGCAGTCTGATATTCTCTGAGTCGCCTTGTACCAATGGGCCAGTTATCTTGATGGAATAATCTTGCTAACTGGTATTTCAAAGCACAAGGCTAATCTTTGCGGTCGCTTTGTGTTCCTAAGTTATAATTTAACCCTTACGATGCGGGTATATATTTTTGCTCTTCAAGCCCACGTGGCGGAATTGTTTTGTCCGGTGCCAGCCACCGTTATATCCTGATTGGCCGCTTCTTTATTTTTGTGCGCGGATATACATATGATACATGGAAATAAAGACAATTCTCTTCTCTACAGGATGATGTAAAAATTAAAGAATTATCTCTAATGGTTCGTGAGATATGAATGCAGCAAGGTGGGTACCCTCAATCATTTTTGAGAAAAGGTTTGATGTTTTATATCCGGGAGCAGCCAAGACTGCTTGCAGTCGATTATAGCCTTATCCTGAAAGATACGGATTTCGCCAAGAGGGCTTACGTGCCATTTTATATTTGGCCCGTAAATATCACGCGCCCCGCATCGTAAGGGTTAAAGATCCCTTCCGTTGTTCTCACAACAAACTGTTTTGCTTCGATACGAACGAAAATTGCAAAATTGCATATACATTCAAAATATCTCGCATATTCATCCTAAATGCGAATCATATGATAAGAACTTGTTTTCAATGAAATTCTTAAAACAGTCTTATATATTCGAAAAAGCCGAATTCACACCTCCAACTTACATGAATACTAGTTATTAAATCTATTTAACATGATCAACTTGTAATTTTTATTCTGGCTGCTAAAGATGAGTTTCCAAAATGACTGATTGACACGCTTCAATGTCCGGTTGTCTGTTGTCACGATACGACGTCGGATAGCTTTAAAATGATAATTTCCTTCAACAATCGATACATCTTGATCAGATTGTTATTATTGCAGATATATATGACCCCTGACAACTCACGGAGTGGCTCTTTAAGAATTAGAACCTTATTCGGATATACGTTCCACATGTTGTATGTTCTCAAAGTGAAATGGTAACTACATATTCATTTATTTAACATAGATATGATCTTGGAGAATTAATTATGAAAACATGCAAACGTTGTTCTCTAATAACAAAATTGTGAAAAGAACCACATTAAATTGTTTGTCCACAATCTATTCTAATCTAAGTTAATGCATATGTACCTAGAACGCTATTTAATTACAAGGTTATGATATCTTTGCTAGATTTTTGTTACTCAAATATTTGGCGACCACAAGAGATAGATAAGATAAACTACATTCTATGATATCATGTTGGTAGCCTGTCATATTTGAAAATCAGGGTTTCTCAACAAATCTTGTCCTACGAAATATTAACATTCATTCTATATTCGTTTAGGATAATGAAACGAATATAAGGGTATAATACACATCCTGCCATTGGTTATGTTTCTTGTCAGTGTTTGATATAAATACAAATAAAAGCACTACAAAACATTTCAACCCATCACTTCTGATGATTTCAGTAAAGTGTTACTTTCTTCATCTTCTCTCTTATACCGACACAATTAATATCTTTAGAACTACACAATAACCCTTCTACCATAATTTTCAACTTATAATCTTATAATCTAAATCTTCAATATTAAAAAAACACTAAATTCAAATGGAAATAAAATACAAATACCAATTAAACACGTACTTGACCAATGTTTACACGTACATGACAATTTTCTTACCCAATTGCAAAAATGTTTAAAATTTATCGTCCATAAGACTGGGGATTATTAGAGTCAATTTGTTCGACTGGTCTATTTGGATTATTCTAGATTTTACATGTTAGTAAACTTAAGCCCAGGAGGTAACATTGGTTATACCTCTAGCATTCTGTAACGAATCTTGTACACACGTAAAGTGCCCAAACATATTTTGGTATGTGAGCATTTTAACACACAATCGATGTTTCAGGCCTGACCAGTGAAGAGTTCTTGACATCCTTCACATCAGTCTTGAGTCAACACTAGTCATACTCACAAAGACTCCCAAAACAATATTAGCGACAGTTCTTCACTAAACCATTCATTCAAACCTAGATCCTCTTCTTCTCACTTTAGAATGGTAAGTCAATCTAAACCTATGTACATTTTGTCCCAGACACTCAACCAACATGGCGAGAACCGGAATTAACTACGATCTGTTGGAACTCTAAGAAACTTCATCACGAGTGGAGGGCTTAG
This sequence comes from Steromphala cineraria, assembly GCA_916613615.1. Taxonomy (NCBI): domain Eukaryota; kingdom Metazoa; phylum Mollusca; class Gastropoda; order Trochida; family Trochidae; genus Steromphala; species Steromphala cineraria. The sequence continues at coordinate 23,507,251 of OU744736.1, read as the reverse complement.
ATTCAGGTCGTCACTTCGCTTTAGGATTAATCACAGATATATACACATTTTCTAGCACTATGCGATTTCTGTAGTTACAGGACTTACTCTAACAAACTAAAAACTCCCCCTAAAAAATTCTGGTAAGGGAGCATGAACCCCTATTGTTAACGGGTATGAAATAATAGCAGGGAAGCCTTTTCAAAATACTAATAAAACTCATGAACTACATATACATATGGTACCATTGCACAAACATGCTCAAGTTTATATGTATGAGTATTTACTAGGAAATGCAATAAAGATTCGTCGATTATTCTATGATACTTAAATGTTCAGCATTCACCAAATATTCATCTAGCATACGGTATCGCCTGCATCAATTAGGATGGTAATGAAATGCTCAAGCAGGGCAAATCCAGTATACAATATCACCTTCATCGTTCATGATATTAATAAAATGCTCAAGCAGGGAAAATATCACACGATATCACCTGCATCAATGATGATAATGAGATGCTCAAGCAGGAAAAAACAGTCATCTTGATAGTCATCATGATATATCAAACGAATTTAAATCATTTAATATGGTAAAGGCGTTGATTAAAAAAAGCAATTCGCCAAAAATATGCACTCAAGATAACATGAGACCAGCTTCAATTAATGATAACAGAAATGTTTTCTCTTTACATGAGAATGTATTAAGATTATGATAGATGTTTCTTTGAATCTACAAATAGCTCTGGTTAGTACATTTCACGTCCATTCAAATAATGTCATGTCAACAATACATGCATAAAACGGATTATCATGTTTGGTTATGAAAGGTTCTTATCCTTGGTACATGTAGTCACATTGTAAGGGTTTCACGGTTACATTCTCTCTTTTGAAACATTTGTCATTAAACGCTGAAGAGGAGAATTTATGTTTATACAATCCTCAAAAATGTGTATAGGTGTTCTTTGATATGCACTTAACATATGCAACTTTGAGTAACATTGTTTTTAAATAAGATAAAAATGTACATACGCTTGGTGTATGTTAGGGACCAATTTCTTTTCTATACTTGGTTTCATGAGTAGATTTGTAAAGACACCAGTTAATTACACAGTAAATTAACACTACACCCACATGTATTAACCTAGTCAAGCAGATCACACATCAACAAGTAGATAAACAAGAATGACTTCAATTACTACAATGATTTAATTTGGTATTGATTTGCTAGTAATCTACTAAATAGGAAAGTGTCATTCCTGATTGTATCTAGGAAGGTACCCACTTGATGTACTTATTAGGTCTTCAAGACAAAGTCTGGAAGACCTATTGTTTTTATTCGATTTCTTCAAGTTCTTATTATTATTAGGTCTTCAAGACAAAGTCTGGAAGACCTATTGTTATTACACTTATTCTTCAAGTTCTTATTATTATTTGTACATTTTTTGTGACCGATCAACAAATAGATAAACAAGAATGACTTCAATTACCACAATGATTTAATTTGGTATTGATTTGCTAGTAATCTACTAAATAGGAATGTGTCATTCCTGATTGTATCATACTGGAAAAATCATTTTTATACATCTATCAGTACATGTGAAATAGGCCCCAGCTGATACATCAATCATGTATCGATACACCAATCATCAATACATCTAGCTTGACTGACTCAGGTACTGAAACCAATCTTCACTATAATTGAACTTCACGTGATTAAAGTGAGTTTGCTCCAAACTTCTTATAAGCGTTGACACATATCATTGTAAGCCTTTTTGCTCTTAATTGGATCTAGCAAGACCCTCTGCCTAATTACTTCTTGGTTAATTAACCGGCAATCTAATTTAATTGATTTCAGAGGATGACCATGAATCAGGCATTATCGTGAATGAATGTTTTAACAATATTGCAATTACACAATAATTTAAAGTTCGCCTTTAACTGATTTGTTAAAAATTGTGTTGTTAATTTGGTCTCATACTGGGAGTGTTTCAAAGGCGAGACATTCATTGACACATAGCATTCCATCAATTATGTGAATGGGAACTTTAATTAATTAATTAATTAATTAATTGGGCCTACCAAAACCTTGTGCCTAGGTTAACGTGGAATTTAAGTGGGAGGTAAAAGCTTGAAGTGGTATCAAATGAATACACAGAAAGACTTATGTTTGTTCATAAAATACTAATGAAATATTTTATGAACAAGCAAGTATTCCATTTCATATCAATGCAAGCTAACTATGTCTTAACAATACTATTCAGTTAAAGCTTAAAGAAAGTCCCTACCTCCGAACAAAATTGTCCTCAATCTATCCCCGAAACTGTGTTAACATAGAAAACAGAGATATTCCAAATTAAGGTCTTTTTACTAGATTTGGGTGACTATTTTAGTCTTATTTAAGGAGGTTCAATTGTTTTCTCTGCTTGGTACATGTAGTCACATTGATCGTGTGAGGGTTTCACGATTACATTCACTCTTTTCAAACATTTGTCACTAATCGCCGAAGAGGAGAATTTATGTTTTTACAATCCTCAAAAAGTTGTATAGGTGTTCTTTGATATGCATTAAACATATACAACTTTTAGTAAAAAATTTCGAAAATAAGATAAAAATGTACATACGCTTAGTGTATGTTAGGGACCAATTTCTTTTCTATACTTGGTTACATGAGTAGATTTGTAAAGACACCAGTTTATTACACAGTAAATTAACACTACACCCACATGTATTAACAGAGTCAAGCAGATAACACATCAACAAGTAGATTAACAAGAATGACTTCAATTACTACAATGATTTAATTTGGTATTCATTTGCTAGTAATCTACTAAATAGGAAGTGTAATTCCTGATTGTATCATACTGGAAAAATCATTCTTATACATCTATCAGTGCATGTGAATTAGGGCCCAGCTGATACATCAATCATGTATCGATACACCAATCATCAATACATCTTGCTTGACTGACTCAGGTACTGAAATCTATTTAAAGTCAAAGGAACATCAATCTTCACTAAAATTGAACTTCACGTGATTAAAGTGATTTATTGCTCCAAACTTCTTATAAGCGTTGACACATATCATTGTAAGCCTTTTTGCTCTTAATTCTATCTACAAATATCCTCTACCTAATTACTTCTTGGTTAATTAACCGGCAATCTAATTTAATTAATTTCAGAGGATGATCATGAATCAGGCATTATCGTGAATGAATGTTTAAACACTATTGCAATTACAAAAAAATCTAAAGTTTGCCTTTAACTTATTTGTTAAGTGAAATTTTCTCAAAAGTTTTTGTTGTGAATTTGGTCTCATACTGGGTGAGTTTCAAAGATGAGACATTCATTAACATAGTATTCCATCAAATGTTTGAATGAGAACTTCATCAATTAATTAATTAATTGGGCCTACCAAAACCTTGTGTCTAGGTTAAAGTTAAAGTTAAGTGGGAGTTAAAAGCTTGAAGTAGTATCAAATGAATACCCAGGAAGACGAATGTTTGTTCATAGAATTCTAATAAGATATTTTATAAAACAAGCAAGTTTTCCATTTCATATCAATACAAGCTAACTATGACTTAACATTACTATTCAGTTTTACTAGATTTTGGTGACTATTTTGATTCTTATTCAAGGAGGTCCAATTGTTTTCAGATTCAAACAGGTTTGCTAAAATCTCATCTTCAATACAAATGTTAAAGATAAAGACCATGCGATGTTCAGGCATAAAGTCTCTGAATTTACTACAAAAATTGTTTATCATGTTCAACCTAACAATTTTGTGACATTGGTGAGATATGCTTAATAGTTAAAATTACAAAGGTGGCCATTAACATAATTGGCCTAAGTCATGCTTTAAAGGCAAGTTAATGTACATGTTCCTCTGAAAAGGAAAAATATAATGTTTATACAAATCCTTAATTAAATAAGGATAATGTATTTAGATATAGTCTTACTAAAAATAATTTAAAATAATTTGTTTCTATGTCCATTACTTTCCATAAATAGATAATTATTTGGAAACCAATCCAAAATGCTGAAATGTTGTTGCCTGTATCACAATAATATTCATTTCACCATGCAGTGTCATCGTGTATGCCGAATAAAGCATTCATTTTAAGGAAAACGGGTTCAATTACATAAAAAAATACATCAAATGTACCTTTATCGTCATAGTTTGAAAACAACAGACCCTTTATAAGTTCTTATTACAATGTGTTAAGAATTACCTTGGAATCTGACAACATTCAGCAACCAAGGAAACGTCACCACCTAAAATATAAAATGATTTAATCCATAGGACAACTAGTACATAGATTCGAAAATATTTTGTTCACTTATCTTAAAAAAACGACTTTGAAACATCTACGTTTTTTATGTTCAAGGCGATTGTGAAAATTGGTTCATCTGCTTTAAGAGATTTGTATTTCTAGATTCAAAATGAAAATAAGTATATGTAGAATAATAGTTCAGTCTAGAGCAAAATGTTCATGTTAGACCTGGACGATTACCAAAATTATGATTACGTTTAGTACAATTTCTGTTCCAGGAACTAACCTGGATGTAGATTTTTGAGGTTTGTAGTAACTTCTTAGGCCGTCATTTATGACTTTCTATTAGGTTAGTTTCGAAACGATCGTAATAAAATCGTAGAGATCAGATCGCCTTAACTTCCTGTCCTAGTTACGTAGAAAATCAGGTCCTGGAAAATAGCACGTCTTGTGTTATTTTATCCTTGATTGCCAATTTTGATGATATTTTCATATGATACAAAAACTCTATAAAAGACATCGAAACCAAAATAAATCAGAACAAGCAAACTTTACATAACTTGATTTTGAAAACAAATTGAAGAAACGTTAACCATAATTAATGAACTTCAATGCATGGTTAAAATAATTCCGTTGCAAGTTGAAGATATTTTAAAAAGTTATGATAAAGTATCATTTATAGCTAACTCTAAACATTGTGGACTCCGATGTGAATGTTATGTAGAAAATAAATTTACATCCAACGTTTTGAAGAATTTTTTTTTTTTATCACAGGACATTTGTTTCAGACGAAAGAAAATATGCTGTTGGTAGATTATGTACAATGTATTTATATAGAGAGAGAAATTTTGCAAGTCTAGCTACAATCAAGTGAATCTGATCTGATCAAATGATCTGGAAATATAAGTATTTTTAAATGCATAAGTGAACTTTCTGTTCACTTAATTCGATCCAGATAGATTGAATGTTGAAAGAAATACAGAATTTTCATTGTCAAGATGAATGTCTGGCCCAAAGAACAAAGGTTTATGGTCCAATTGTTGCTTCATTCCATCTTTTCAGGAAATTTAGTACATCATGAACAGACTTAAATGTGGTTAATTATCATTTGCGTTATGGAAGTGCCTTGTAAGAATACTAAACAAATATAATTGAATACAAATTCAAAATATATGATATTTTATATTTAAAGCTCCAAAGTTAAAGGACTTTTGAAGTATTTCAACAGTAATAGATATTTTATTGATTTGAAACAATTCAAAGTTAAATCTGAGAATGTTATATGAATTCAATGTAAAAAATACATTCTAACATTATTGCAGAAGACTATTTCAGTCAAACTATAGAGGAAATGATATTTTTTTACAATTTAGTTGTTGAATTTTTTTTTAAAATTTAAATGACTTAAGTAACTTAGCTTATTTTGTTTGGCGTGTGTGAAACCCTATAAAACACTGCTAAAACTTTTTGTAAACACGATAACGTGAAAAGTGCTATAAAACTTTAACTTATAGAAATTGTCCCTTGTGGGAAATGAGTATAGAAGAATTAACTTGGCATGATGTTATACTTCCCAAAGAAATGACGTTAAACATTGTATCCACCAAATATGTACACGTAGGGATAGTAATGGAAGAGATATAACACATTGTTAATCTACTTAGAACATTAAAATGCATGAGGGATTGTATCTTTAAGAAAAAATCATAGCTCATTCAAAATATCAGACAGACAGAGTATTTCTTGACATTCAATGATAATTTAATTTTGGTTATCGTGACATGTACTTGTAAGTGGGTAGATTAGTTTTTTAAAAGGAATATCAGATTTAATGTTCAAGTGTAAGTTTTAATAAATATGATACAATATTAAATAGATAATGATAGAAATTAAATTTGGTGGAATTAAATGTCAAAATTAGCTCCTTAGTTGCATTCAAGTATCCAAATATGATGCTTTAATAAACATCATCAGTTTTAAGTGAACAATATCATACAGGTACATGATAGTTTCATCCTTAACAACTTGTACTGTTAAATGACATGTGTACATGTAAGTATTCAATTTGGTTGAGTGAGTGAGTTGGGGTTCAACGTATAAGTAATATGTCCTCTATTTAACACCTTGATGTCCCCGTCCAAAAGAGAGTGGTATGAATCAAATGGACTCGGCCGAAATAAGGTAAATGAGAACTTAACAAAATTTAACATTGAAGAGCAAACCAATTAAAAGTGATCTTCTTTTGGCTCTGCTTCCCTCTTGTTATCCTCCTATTAAATAGTCTAGGGAAATAAATCCATGAAGTGTGTTTTTTTTAAAAATTCGTGTACAGAGTTTTGCATTATAAAATAGGAACTGATAACGTTACTCCCTTTAACACCTACTCATCATATGTTTAAAAACTTTAATAAACGTATAGAACCTTTTTTTACTAAAGTTAGTATATTTCTTTATATGTCATTCGTGACGTTTACGATAGGACAATTATACTATATTGTTAAGTGTCAATGGTACTCAGCTAAAATCAGGTTCAATTTAATAACTATTCTTATTTCCCAGACGTATGAAAGTAGAATTAGGAGGAAATTTGTATTTTCTTGATAAAAAGCATGCTTTTGTCAGGTATTGAAGTAAAGATGTTCTATAACCGCACATTGCACAGTCACAAATGGCAAAATTGAAGTTCCTTACTAGATCTGACGAGTATTTGAGTTGAATTCCTTCCATTTCCTTCTACTACTTTCTTCTATTTCTACTACTGCGACATGATCTTCCTTTTAGAATATCAAATATTACAGACGCGATTTTATACAATGCGTTGCTGTTATACATCGATAGAGGCACAAAACATGTAAAACAATCCTTAAATAAAATTAAACTTGACGTTCATGTTTCCAGTTCAGTACAGAATTTTCAATGGTTTTCTGGTTGAAGATTTGGACTTTTACCTTATCACTCACACCATATTGTCAGCGTTACAATTTTCCTGTTAAGAGCAGTAGTATGAACGCCTTTATCTTACAAATAATTTGACCTCTTCAATGAAGTGTAACCTTTGTATGATCATGTCCTTTGAATTAATTGTGGGGCCATCCCATTGTTATATGCAATGCTAGAAGAGCCTTCGGGCAATCATTTTCTCAGGCTTGTGCTGCAAACCAATACGAGTGATATATCATTTTGGAAAATTGACAATTTGTCACCATTTCGCCGTTTTTTGTTACACTTACTTCGGCAATTCCGATTGTTCTAAATCTTTCAAAAACCTGCAACCATATCAAATGAAAACAAGAGCCATCAGAAGAGATGGCTTATCCCCCCCGGCCCCACCGAAGATGAATGATCAGTTTAAGCTTTTTTTAAATAAACTTATTGTGTGAATAATGCTGTATGCATACATGCAGCTAGATTGGTTTGACTTTTAATAATCAACATAATACTATGATAAACCACAGCTAGGTCTTATTAATAAGTAAATGCTTATGTAATGCCATCGTCAACTTCCTCATGTGAATCTGAAGAGAGAGGAAAACAACTCTCTTGTACAATTGAATATGCTGTTTGATTAAAACATCTTCATTCCTTGGTGAGACACAGTTAAGAAATTAATTGTAATGTTTGAATAAAGAATGTCATTAAAGCCACTGTCACAACCCGTCGTACGTGCAGCTGCATGCTGTCTACCGACAAAAACGTGGGGTAAATTGGGGAATTTGTGCGTCCTCGGTACCGACGCCGTAGCGATTTTGGACAAATTTGGAGCACGCAGACTCATCGTAGAACTTTTAGTGCATGCAGAACTTTCGCTGCGTGCAGTCTATGAACGGGCTGCGAATTTTCCTCCGTACGATCGACGTGCGTGCCCTGTACGACAAGCGCACGCACAACGCACCGACATCGTGCGTTTTTTTCAAGCTTACCCACTCACACTTTCTCTACGAACGACGTGCGTTGTACGTGCGTTGTACGTGCGTAGTTCGTGCTTACTCGGCACGTCCAAAGTTTAACTAGCAAATAATTAAAGAAAACTCACGTCGATCGTACCGAGTAAGCACGTACAACGTACCGAGTAAGCACGTACAACGTTTTGTGCACCTTTTTAGGTTATAAGCCGAGCAGACGGACAATTGCCATCATTTGAAGAGAACATGCCGCCATGCTGTCTCTCCCTCTCCCGTATCAAAGCAAGTAATGCCACGTCGAACTCCTGTGCTGCCATCTGAAGTTGCTCTTGCAGCATCAGGACCCGGAGCGGTGGAATGGGCGGCATCTTGTGGCGCCAGCACATGTGACAATGTGTACCAAGCACCTGTCAATCGGGCGGGAAAAACCTCATTGCACTCGCACGCACTTACAACGTGCGTGGTGTAAGGACACTGTACGTGAGACGCACGGCCCCCGTACGACAATGTGACAATCGCACATCACACGCACGTTGTACGCACGCCACACGCACGTACCACGTGCGCATCGTACGATGCACGAAGCTCCTCACTGCCAGACGTGTCGACGGGGCCACGTACGTACGACGTGCGTTTGACGTGCTTACAACGTGAGTATGACGTGCTTACAACGTGCGTGTGACGTGCGTTGACAAACTCCCTCTCTGTTCTTGATAAGTCCACCCTACGTTTTCAGAAAAACGTAGCGACCGTGGCCTCCCCAAAAAACGTACAAACATTTGCACGCACGATGGGTTGTTACAGGGGCTTAAGTTAAAACTCCCTGCAATTTGAAAACAGCAAAAGGCACATTTGTAAACAGTTTCATTGAATGATTTTCAAATTCTGCTTCGAAACGCATTTCTAAATTGTGTTTCCATGGAAACCAGGAAAATAGAAAATTCCAGAAATTTGAAAATCTCAAAAGGCACAACTATGTATACATGTCATGATTAGCCAATATACTAAGTTTCATTGAGCTAGCTCTAATAATTTTCAAATTCTGCTCCTTAAACGACATTTTTAGTTGCGTTTCCGGTTAAACCGCTAAAGTAAAAAATTCCAGAAAGTTGAAAACCCCAAAAGGCACAACTACATGTGATGATGAGTCAATATATCAAGTTTCATTGAGCTAGCTGTAACGGTTTTCAAATTTTGCTCCGGAAACAATCTGATCACAGACAAACGGGCGGACAGATTGAGCTAACGACTATATCCCCCCGCATTATATGCCGGGGGGATAACAAATTCAACCATACACTGTGCATTCATTTGTTGTTTTGTTGCAAGATTTGAAGATGTGTCTATAGTATGCTTAAACGTCTTCAAAACTGCGTTGGTAAAAAGTAAATAATACCCTTCTCCTAGCATATTCCTATAAGGTCCTCAAGCTTGTTTGTTCTAAGTGTTTTGCAATTTGTGGCCATCAGGAATGTTGCGTGACATGATAATTTAGGTTATACCTAAGATAAGTTTGCGGATTAGACAGAGTCTGAACGAGCATGAATGGTTCCGAAACGAACCTTAAATTCTTGCCGTTTTAGTTTTCAACTATGTATTGTTTCGGTTACCAAGATACATGAACATTTGCATTATACTGATGTTAGATAAAATAAAAGGATGGTTTTACTTAATTCGTGCCTCTATCGATGCACAATGTAGAACATCAGTGGTATCAAATATAAAAATTCAACTGTTCGTAGGAACGCAAACAGGTTTTCCTTACAAAGAAAACATTGTGATGACATGCTTCAAGCATGAATCAATCTGACTCGACTGAATTTCGGTAACTGAGAATCCAATTTGGCATTGGTGAACGAAACCAATAAAGGAATTGATTCTTTGGTGGCCGTGTCGCTGCATTGTTATCAAGCGGACGAAAATAGACTCTTGGTCCAATCAATGAAGGGTGTTTCAATGTTTACTTAAAGAGTTTCTCTTTCTAAAGCAGGAACATAAACTTACCTAATCATATTGCCTATTCATGACTAAGGTATGAAAAAAATACAAATAACAATAACACAATTGGTGTTCGAAAACAAAGACCTTTCATAAACACTTTGGTTAAGGTTGATAACTATACTTCACATTCATAATAATAGAGATATTTACTGCCTGGCAGGTCAAAGTATATCAGTTCATGTATATGTCATATTATTGTTGAAATACATTTTAAGATCTTGATAATAATTTGATGAAATTCTATGTCAAAGTGTTGCTTAAACTCAAAAGGTTCATAAACAAACATCAGCTTAAATTTTTAGTGACAATCAATATGTGCTATTTCACGAAACCAACCTTGTTGAATCGTCAAACCACTGGCAAATCAATCAAATTTGTAGGTGAGAATACATCATTAGAATTGCAATCTTGTAAGAGTTGGCAAAGTTTATATCACATTGAGGTTTTATTACATAAAGTCCAAATAAAATGGTTGGTTGTTTTAAGGGTATTTTATTCAAAATTGTGGATACGCTCTCAATCAAAAACAATGTTCGATAGTCGTCGCAGTTGTTGACAATATTGTTGAGATTATTTTATGCATCGATTGGTCTATTTCAGTGATGTACACAAATATGTACTTATGTGTCGTATTCTCATGGCTCTAAAGGGATAGCAGTGTATAGATCACTGAAGATTTTATTGTTATTTGTCAATTAGTATGAATATCCTATCAGAAATATATTCTGACAAGTTCTATAAAGCTTCAGATGAATAATACATTTAATGCCTTTTATGATGATATCATCAAAACTTGTATCACCTTATAACTGATTTTATTTAAATAATTGTAGTGGAAAAAACTTCAAATGCCTTACATTTGTTCATTTGTAGAATACATTACAACCTAACAGTTTATGTTAAATCTCTTTGTCTGGGTGTGAACTGTGTGAACTGTGTGAAGATATTTCTTTTTATTGTTATGGTTTTCTCACCAGTTCAATAAAGATATATTTGTATAAAACATGTAATTGAGATCTTGTCAACCAGTTTGAATGTGGCAAGGAATGGAATCGGTTGCTGAAACTGCTTTAATTTCAATCTTAATTAAATTAATAAATCTGAAATAAAATAATTTTTGGATTTTCAAACTAGTTTAAAAATTTCCTAAAAGAACCTAACAAAACAACGAGTTAAATAAACAAATATCATGTTTTAAATTCAAAGCTTCTATGATTAATACGCTTAATGTAAATTTAAACATTCAACACATTTTTGTATAGATTAATTAACCGCAACTATCAACACTTCAAATTTGTATTACTTTGAAAGGAATGAAGTCTATAAGTCACCGATGTTAGAAAATATTGACATATCAGCACAACTCAAACCCAGTTCACGCGAGATATTATTGCTTATATCAGTGACTGATTGATGGTTATGACAGATGACATTGACACTATTAATATTAATATGAAACCCAATGTGTCGCTGAATATCAAGAGGATAGTGTATCTCATGTTCTAAGTCAATTAATATCTTTACATCAGGATGCTGATCCACATTAGAACTACATGTTTGGTTGAACCTATGCGGAGTTAATTTGTGTAACCACAGAAAAATTATCATCAATTGAGGAAACAAATTATTGCTTTTTGTGTACAAGCATAATGGTTTAGATGACACAAAGTACACAGCACACCACATGAGACTTAATACGACTTGTATGGGGTTGTTATGGCTGTTACCAAACGACATTGTAAAGCCTGATCCCTTATTCCCTCACAAATCCATCAGGGAAAACATTCTTATCATTATTCTTCATAATTTAATTGAATTCGCAGATTTGCAATAGATCTACAGCTCAATATTTCTACAGCCGATTTGATATAGAAATCATAACACTGTAAACAGTTCATTCGTTAATGCATAATGCATGAACTTGGGTGTCCCAAATCGTCGATAATAGTATACAACAATGATAGCCTATTAAACTTGAATTATTTGTTGACAGATATAGGGAAAATCCCACAAAACTTAAAACGTTTTCAGTACTTTTAGCTCTTGTGGTATGATATGAGTTGTTTGCGGTTTTGTCTCGACAAGACTGTAGTGTATATGGAATTGAAGCTTCCTTTATCGTCGATCAAGCAGATTTAATGTTTTATGAAACTAGAGATTAATTCATTCCATAAACAATGTGTTGAACACAAACGTTCAATTATCTGATGTCAGCATTTATAAAGGTAGTCCAGATGTAAAATACGGAAATCTGTAAGTGATGCAAAATAACTATTACCTCAATTGACTGGATAAGTTAATGGGTCACAAATAATTACGTCTGTATAATTGGCAATAGCTGACCAGTCAAAAGGCAACGCTAACGTTTTCGGGATATTGCTCTCATGCCAAGCTAGAGGTCACAGGGGTAATATAACTGCAAGCTAATAGAACACGCATTCTTTTTACACATTTACAAAATAGTCCTAAGTAACCAAGGGTACAAGCTGTGTAATTTAACTATTTAAGTCATTTTCATTTTTACAAACATTTACACATAGATTGGACACTCCCGTGTACGTACTGGCTTATATATTACCATCATTCATTCAACAACAGTCGGTATTTGAATAAAATGACACCAGTCATAGTTTGACGGTAACAACTGAAGAATTTGTGCAAGTTATTAATTTGAATTATTGACACGTTTTAACCTAGAATCCAAGAAACAGAGTTTCAAACAGGCCAGTTTATGATAGGGTCTATTCTTATAAAACGAACAAGAAATCTGATAGCATATTGAGTAATTAGTATCATCATTCATATCAACTCAGTATACGTTTTCTTCTTAGCATTAAATTTCCAAAGTCATAAATCATTTCGGTAGCATATCGTAAATAGAGTGAGCAATGAATACTCCTTGACATATATTTTTCTGTTTACTTAATATATGTTTTCATTCAGAATGATTAAATTTCTTTATTTTCTTAAAACCAAATATACACTACATAACAAATTGTCTTTTGTTGTGGCTGACATGTAAGCGGTTTAATCAAACATTTATGACAAAACATGATATCAATGTTCAACACAGAGTGAATTTAATATTGAATGAGATAACAACACAAATTTCGGCTTAAGCATGTTTCGCTGATTATTGATACAGATAAGATATATTCTGATACTCTGTATATTCTTTCTGGCTGTTCCCCGACCCTCTCGATCCCGTTTTTTACTGCTTTATCTACTACCATTTGGATGTCAACATCAACGTGTATAACAAATTAAATATTGGTGAAACACATGGAACCCCAAATCACTAACTCCCTAAATGAGCGTGTTTTTTCAACCAATGAAAAAATACATAGCTCATTTTATCACATCTTCACATATGTACTTTTTGCACAGTAAAATGAGTTTCAAATTTTGCGCAAATGAAAAGTTTCTTTAGAAGAACGTTTCATGAGAACTAGTGAATATTCTCATAAATCTCGAATTGCAATGCAACATTCCTGTCCAGACATGGCGCAAATATAACATGATACCCTTTAGATGCACTACCCATACAAATTTACAATGGTTCCAATATAATATCCTTCACCATATCCTTCCAACAAATACACTATTATACAAAATGGGTTTTACTAATTCAGATCTATGTGATTTATGCTCCCGAAAAAAAGAGACTATGTACCATCTATTCTGGGATTGTGACTTTGTAAGACCATTGTGGACAAAACTGGAAGATTGGCTCAGAGAAAAAGCTCAAGTTAACATACATCTCGATAAAGAGAAAATACTCCTCGGCTTCCCTGACAGAAATAATGATCCACTAAATGCCTTTATCCTCATCTTCAAAAAAACTATTTTCGATCTTAAACAAAAAAAGCCGCCAACCTTCCAAACACTAGTCTATAAAGTTTATGATTATTATAATGTTACCAAATGTGCAGCTGAAATGTCAAATAGAATTGATACTTTCTTCAAATTCTGGTCATCATGTCATTTATTGTTTATGTAAACATGTTTGTGTGATTGATACCTATGTATTTCTGAAATAAAAATTTAAATAAAAAAAAAAAAAAAAAAAATATTCTCATGAATTGAATTGTTGAATGTTTACCTCCAAAAGAATGGACCTTAAACAAATAAAACCTATGTTTTACAGATGTACAGCTGTGCCTGGAAGTAACAACCTGGGGGAATTATTTACTAATTGTCTGTGCTATCATTGGTAGCACAGATGTCTTAAGACTTGAAATTGAATAACGTTGTTGAACACGTGGTTGGTCCTAGCTTGTTAAGCCAATTAGGTTCTGTGTTCAAACGCTCTTAGGGGCACCGATGACATCGGTAACAAGGACAAAAGGTGACATTTTGTTAGGCCAGGTTACGTTGTTTTTCTTAGGAAAATAAATTAGATCTCGAGAACTAGACATTTAATGTCATCAATTGCAGGTCAATCTTTTAAAAATATACAATGATTTCTTAAACAAACATACCTTAATTGTCTACCAAGTTTGACCAGTTTCTCCCAAACTAGATTGAATCTAGATGTTCACACTATGATAGCAGTTTAATCTACGACTAAGGGTATATCTACTTTGAAGAAATAGTGTACCATCAGAATATAAATATTATTTCGCATACATGAACATATAATTGATATATTTGAGCAAACCCTATTTGAAAATGTGCTACAGTGCATTTCAACTTAGAAATGCTCTTTCACATGTAAATCGATTATGTTGATGAAACAACTAATGATTTCATAAGCAAAGAAATAAATTGTTTGAAATGATGTTACGACAAGTGTAGTTAATCTTATCAGCAACTAATATTGGATACAACTGTCAAGAATAATGCTATCTAATTAAGGTTTACCACAGTCATCCCCAGCGGTTATAACGGCTGAGCGCATTATCACTAACTATCTAAATCGGATTTGGTGTGAATCCTGATAAGTTATAAAATCCATTAATTAACTGAAGGTAAATTGATAAGTTATGAAACTGTCTGCACGAATCCTTATTTTACATTTATGATCAGTGGTACCAAGATTCCAAGTTTCAAATGAAAATGTGACTCAGCAGAGACTAAAGTTAATGGTAAGGCCGACCGTATTTATTTCCGTGTTTCTCATCTCCCGCCAAGTATGACAATTGTCTTTCCTAAGTTGATTATTTTAGTCTTACTTATACACTATCTGCTCAATGTTCAAATAAATCAGGATAAGTAAGAAATCATCATCATTCGAAAAACTATTTAACATGTCTGATATAGTAACTTGATCCTTTTATTAATATGGGTGGCGTAAAATCACTTTAATAATCATAAATCATACTAGAATTGGAACATATATTTTCGTTTTTGTGTTATCAATCTATTGCTTCTTCCCCAACAGAAATTAATTTGTATGATTAGTTGCTTGTTTTTGTCATATACCACACAATCTTTACGCCAAAAAGCTGCACAATGCTTACAATTGTGGCCAATCTCTGGTATTTTATACTGCTGTTGGTAGTTCTTCCTTGCCACATTATTAGTGTTACTTGTGGTCAAATTCGTTACATTTTTAAGAACTCTTAAAGGATTGAAACTAGGTAGATGTTACGCTACTGGCCGTTATGGATAATAATGAAACGCATCAAAGTTACAAGGGTTTGTAGGTGGCGTAAAATCACTTTAATAATCATAAATCATACTAGAATTGGAACATATATTTTCGTTTTTGTGTTATCAATCTATTGCTTCTTCCCCAACAGAAATTAATTTGTATGATTAGTTGCTTGTTTTTGTCATATACCACACAATCTTTACGCCAAAAAGCTGCACAATGCTTACAATTGTGGCCAATCTCTGGTATTTTATACTGCTGTTGGTAGTTCTTCCTTGCCACATTATTAGTGTTACTTGTGGTCAAATTCGTTACATTTTTAAGAACTCTTAAAGGATTGAAACTAGGTAGATGTTACGCTACTGGCCGTTATGGATAATAATGAAACGCATCAAAGTTACAAGGGTTTGTGGGTGGCGTAAAATCACTTTAATAATCATAAATCATACTAGAATTGGAACATATATTTTCGTTTTTGTGTTATCAATCTATTGCTTCTTCCCCAACATAAATTAATTTGTATGATTAGTTGCTTGTTTTTTGTCATATACCACACAATCTTTACGCCAAAAAGCTGCACAAAGCTTACAATTATGCATGAAACGCATCAAAGTTACAAGGGTTTGTGTCATACTGTGTGTAGTGTTTGCTATCCTATTACCAGGTATGGTCCGGTTAATGTATTTCTCCGGTTGCTAACCGACGGAAATGAAAAGAATGATGTATCTGCGCATGGGCAGAAATGAGGTGAATTATGGAAGTAAATGCGGGAGCGTTGAAACGTGTTTTTGTTGTCTCTGCATGCGAGGTAGTATCGATGGTCACTATAGTGGTTGCATGGTTTGAATACGGCTTGTGACACTACAATTGGCGACGAGGATAGTTGGAAAGCATGTCGTCGGTGAAGATAGGAGATATTGGGCATCTTCAGACGTTCGACTGCACCGACCCGTCGAGTTTGGGACCACGTTGGCGGAGATGGATACGTGCATTCGAGTTGTATGCGGATGGACGCGGTATCAAGAACATGGACCAACGGAAGGCTTTACTTCTATATACGGCCGGTATGCAAGTACAGGACATTTTCTTCACCCTCACGTTAGCAGGAGATCCCAACAATAATGCATATGACAGAGCTGTTTCAACTTTAAATGAATATTTCCTACCCCGGATGAATGTGCCCTTCGAAAGACAAGTGTTCCGCTCAATGTCACAGTTGAGTAGCGAGACAGTTGTTCAATTCATAACACGTTTGAGACAGCAAGCCGAGAGTTGTGAGTTTGGGGACATGGGCCAAATAGATGAAAGAATAAGGGACCAGGTTATAGAGAAGTGTATTTCTCAAAACTTGAGGAGGAAATTGTTGGAGAAAAGTGGTTTGACTTTGACTCAGTTGATAGAAACTGCACAGGTGTTTGAGGATTCAGACATGCAGGCTAGGTCTTATGCTGGGACTTTAGCAGGTGAAGTTAACGTCATGGAAACGAAACAGTCATGGAGTCATCAACCAGGAAAGTATTCAGGGAAAAGGGAGGTGATATGTTACCGTTGTGGTAGGACTGGCCACATGTCAAGGGACAGTCAGTGTCCAGCCAGAGGAAAGACCTGTCGTCGGTGCAAGACTGTTGGACATTTCGAGAAGGCTTGTAAATCAAGAGCGTTTCGGAAACCCAGAAGAGGTAAGCAAACCAAAGAATCAGTGAGACAAGTATCACAAGAATCATCACAGAGAGCTGAGGATAAGGATAATGACTATGCATTTGTGATTAATGAAGAGGATTTACATGATGGTAAAATTCAGATCGAAGTTGGTCAAGTGAGAGTGTCAATGCTGATAGACTCTGGTTCTTCATGTAATGTTATCGGAATGTCAACGTGGGAAGAAATGAAAGCAAATCACATTGTTTGTGAATCAAAGAACGAATCTAAACCAGTGTTTCCATATGGTGTAGAGAAACCACTACCAGTGGCGGGAATATTCAGTGCTGATGTAAGGGTCGGTGAAGAGACACTGAAGGAAGTTGAATTTGTGGTTATGAAGAGTAATGGACCATCGCTTTTGGGAAGACATACATCACAGAAGCTTGGTGTTTTGAGACTTGGTTATAACATTAATGCTGTGCAGGAAGGTCGTGACTTTGTGAAGGAATTTCCAGAGTGCTTTGATGGATTTGGAAAGTTGAAAGATTACCAATTGAACATTCCTATTGACAAGTCAGTTCAGCCGGTGATTCAGAATTTGAGAAGTGTGCCATATCATCTCAGAGAAAAGTTAGCAGAGAAGTTGGAAGAACTTGAGAATAGAGACATTATTGAGAAAGTGAATGAGCCAAGTGATTGGGTCTCGCCCATAGTGATTGTTCCCAAACCAGGCAAAGACATACGTGTCTGTGTGGACATGAGGATTGCTAATCAAGCAGTGAAGAGAGTTCGACACAAAATGCCGACTATAGATGACGTCTTGCAGGATCTGAACAAGAGTACCGTGTTCAGTAAACTGGATATCAAGTGGGCGTATCACCAAATCGAACTAGCACCTGAATCTCGTCAGATTACGACGTTCTGTACTCACCAAGGATTGTATCGCTACAAGAGACTCATGTTCGGAGTTTCATGTGCCCCTGAACTGTATCAGAAGATTTTGCAACAAATCTTGCAGAGATGTGACGGAGTCCACAATATCATGGATGACATTATTGTACATGCTACAAGTGTGGAGGAGCATGACAGAAGAATGGCTCATGTTCTACAAGTTCTCAGAGACAAGGGACTTACCTTAAATCCAAACAAGTGTCAGTTCAGAATGAAGAATCTTCAATTCCTTGGTCACGTGTTGTCAGAACAAGGTTTGAGTCCGGCGGAATCGAAGGTGTCAGCGGTCAAGGAAGCAAGAGCACCAACTACCGCTCAGGAAGTGCGAAGTTTTCTGGGGTTGGTAAACTTCAATGCAAGGTTTATAGAGAACATGGCTACTCTCTCTGAACCCTTGCGCAAACTGACCAGAAAGAACATTCCTTTTGTGTGGGAAACTGAGCAGCAAAAGGCATTTGACTCGCTGAAAGACCGCCTAGCAAGTGCAGAAGTACTTGCATATTTCGACAAGGATTCAACAACACAAGTTATTGCAGATGCGAGTCCAGTGGGGCTGGGAGCAGTGCTTGTGCAGCAGCAGAATGGAGTACACCGTGTCATATGCTATGCCAGCAAGAGTCTGACTGATGTGGAGAAACGATACTCGCAAACCGAGAAAGAAGCTCTAGCCTTGGTATGGGCTTGTGAACGTTTTCATTGTTACCTGTATGGGGCCCATTTTGAATTGGTAACTGACCACAAACCGCTGCAGTTCATACATGCTATCAGATCACGACCATGTGCCAGAATCGAACGCTGGGTGTTGCGTATGCAGGCATATGACTATTCCGTCAAGTATATAAAGGGAGAAAACAACATTGCGGACTGTCTCTCTAGACTCTTGAATCCAGGGAAAGCAAGTGACAGTACAAGAGGGTCAGTGGAAGCTGAGGAGTACGTGAGATTCATCGCTTCGGAATCTACGCCGTCAGCGCTGACAACCAGAGATGTGGAAAAAGCCTCTGATTCGGACCAGGAACTGAAGGACATCAGAGACTGTTTACTGTCTGGAAGATGGCATGAGATGAAGAATGTGAAATACTTACCAGTACGGCAGGAACTATCGGCGATAGGCAAGGTAGTCATCAGGGGAACGAGGCTAGTAATTCCGACAAGTCTCCGCGAAAAAGTGCTGTGTTTGGCTCACGAAGGTCACCCAGGGGTGGTGAAAATGAAGCAACGATTGAGGTCAAAGGTATGGTGGCCAGGGATAGATTCACAAGTGGAATACTATTGCCGAGCTTGTCATGGATGTCAAGTGGTATCAAGTCAGAACTCTAACCCTCCGCTGTTTCGTACATCACTACCTTCGTTGCCATGGTTACACTTGGCAACAGATCTACTGGGACCATTGCCATCAGGTGATAGCATACTTGTGCTCGTGGACTATTACAGTAGATACTTTGAAGTGTACACCCTGAAGTCAACGTCAACAAGTGCTATTATTGACTGTTTGACTAAAGCATTTCTTACTCATGGCCTACCCTGTTCATTGAAGACTGACAATGGACCACAATTTGTTAGTCAAGTTTTTGAGAACTATATGAGACATCAGGGCATAGTTCACAACACATCGACACCTTATTGGCCGCAGGCGAATGGGGAAGTGGAGCGGCAAAACAGGTCACTCCTCAAAGTATTGAGAATCACACAAGTTTAGGGAAAAGATTGGAGAAAGGAGTTGCAGCATTTCCTCATCATGTACCGAAGTACTGCCCATTCATTAACCGGAAAATCTCAGGACCAAGTTACCAGAACTTACCAATTTTGGACTGGATGATAGTGTCAGGGACTATGACACTGAACAAAAGATGAAAGGGAAGGATTATGCGGATCAGAAACGACGTGCTCAGCAGTCTCCAATTGTGTCAGGTGATAGTGTGATTGTGAGGCAATCTCGTGATAATAAGTTGGCTAGTAATTTTGATCCGAGACCGTGTAGGGTTGTGAGCAGATTCGGGAATTCAGTCGACATACAGGCTGATACAGGAGGTGTGTATAGGCGACATATTACGCATGTGAAAAAGTATGTCTCTAAACCAGTTGTGAATGTGAATGATAATGCTGATTGTAAAGTGTTCAATCAGAATGCTGGTGTATCTGATAACCAGAATCATGAGAATGTGTTGGATCCAAATGTGTCTGATCCAAATATGTCCGATACTTGTGTGTCTGACAGGCCAGAGATGACAGTTCCGGTCAGCAAGCCGAGTGCAGTAGCTGAGAGACCTCGACGAAACAGAGACACTCCTAAAAGATTCCAGGACTTTTTGCTAGGGTTCATTTATTGACTCTTAAAAGTATAAAGTATGATCTAGGAGGAATGATTCTCTATGGACACAAGTGCAAGAAGAATTTTGAGTTTATTCATTTAAAGAAAATACATGTTTTGGATTTTCATAGTAATGTGAAAAGAAATGAAACATTTTCTGTTTGGTAGAATTCATAGTAAATACAATTTGGTTCGTTTATTTTGAAAGTGGGTATTATTTTGGTTAATATTCAAAAAGATTGTGAAAACACCATTTTTTTGAAAAATAAGAATATTCTGAGAGAAATGTTTATTTTCTGAGTTTTTGGCAATTTACAAAACCTAATTGTTTTTTGGGAAAAAAAAGGGATGTAGTGTTTGCTATCCTATTACCAGGTATGGTCTGGTTAATGTATTTCTCCGGTTGTTAACCGACGGAAATGAAAAGAATGATGTATCTGCGCATGGGCAGAAATGAGGTGAATTATGGAAGTAAATGCGGGAGCGTTGAAACGTGTTTTTGTTGTCTCTGCATGCGAGGTAGTATCGATGGTCACTTTAGTGGTTGCATGGTTTGAATACGGCTTGTGACACTACACTGTGAGATTAAGTCATCGACCTGTTTGTCTGTCCGTCCGTATTGACTTTGTTATCGGAGTGGCGTTAGTAGAAGAAGAAGCACCTTGATGGAACATAAATTGTGAATCAGTTAGTATGTACATACAGTCTAAGTAAACCTAGCCTCAATATTACCCATTTAACTCCGATATAAGGTCTAGAAAGGTCTAGTAGGGGGTCGTGTCACCCTGCGTATCGAATTGACCAATCAGAACTCATCTTACCAAACCACAATAGTCTGCCATCGCACGTATAACGTTGGAGGGTCACAGGTCGCAGAAAGGTCTGCTGACGCAACCCTCTACTAGACCTTTCTAGACTCAATATCGGAGTGAAACGGATCAGTCAGAATGTGTGAAATGTCTTTTGTGAACCACGAGAGCTTTCTATTTTGTGGTTGTTTTCATGGAAATGTAACCTAGAATTTCCTCGCAAGCGCAGAACTCTCAATCTTGAAAACCTACATGTTACTCAATGAAATGTTTTTTTGTTGGCAAATGGACATTCGTAGATGTTCCTTTTGTTATTTTAACTTTTTGGTAATTGTAAATGGCTATTTTGTAGATTATTGTTTGGCCAAGATGGTTACAATTGCAATTGCATGGATCATTGCAGCTGCTTACCAAACGTTTACTTTAATACTGAAAATGTGTATTTAAAAACATATTGCAAAGAGTTGAAAATCTTAATCTAAATTTTCAAATTGACCCAATGCCTCTCCTGAAGAATGCCAGAAATGTATCTTGCCTTCCACAAATGATTAACAAAGTTTACTATTTGTTATGAATGCCATCGTCTTCTTTTTATTCATTTACTCACATTTTCTTCAAAACACAAAAACAATTCATGACACTTGATACCAACTGCTAAGAAATTAATCAGAAGAGATGACCAAGTTGGAAACTTCTTTTAGATTGATTTATTGGAAAAGGGCAAAATAACGCTCGTATCTCTCTAAGTAAATAGCATATCCATGTCAATACTGTAAATACGTGATGTGAGAGTCATCACGATTTCCGGACATAAACGGGAAACGTGACTAACATGGTCTTTATATTCTAGCAGGGAGATAATTTGACCCGATCATTGATACATGCTTTGCTTGGATTAGAAACAAGAAATTTGGCAAAAGAAAAGTTACTATCGTTTAGGTTTTGTATAACACATGTTCCTGAGACATAATATCTTTATGTATTTAATCAAAACTAAGTAAACTGTAATTTATATATTTTTCAAGAGCTTCATGATAGTTTTGACTATTTCTGTTTAATATAGGTGTTCATTCCCTTTACATGTGTCAGAGAGATGCATGCTCATGATCTTCGACTTCTAAAAAGGAGTTACTTAAAGTTTTTAGAAGACTATTTAAAATTTTGATAAACTCCTCACGAAGGAAAGTTCAATAACTGTGGGAATAGTTGGAAAAGAAATGAAAAAGAGGAGTGCTTAGAGGGGGTCTTCAACTTCTAATTGTTAACTTCCAGTGTTTTATTAGCGAGGCCCTCTCCGACCCTCTCGGGGCCTCGCTAATAAAACACTGGAAGTTAAAAATTAGAAGTTGGACACCCCCTTTAATGTTAACATATTTTTGAGGCGTTGATCTCGTAAGACACTGAAAATGGTAAGTTGGGCTCTCTACTGTATGTCAAGGGCCATAACTCCCAATTTTTTTATTAAATCTGGGGGAAAAAGGGAGCACAGAATTATTCATCAACAAGTGTGTCAACAATTACAATAATCTATTTTCTCAATACAAATCGTGACCTTAACCCTCGACAATTTGTACCAAAAACATTTCAAAATCTGTACTTCTCCAAAGATAATATATAAAAAATTAGAGCTTCATAGCATAAACAATTTAAGTTATTGTGTTTAAAAGAAATTTTTCAGCGATTATATATCTTGAACTGACGAATTGGCCCGGCTCAGATGATACCTAATGGAGACTCGAACTCAACTGAACACAACCTCACATTCATGTCATGGAACGTTTGTGGACTATATCACAAATTATTTGATAATTATTTTATAAACTTTTGTACAAAATATTGTCTGTTTGGATTTGTCGAAGTATGGAATAACTGTTCAAAATGTGACATTGAAAAGACTTTTATTGACTACAAAGTTTTTACAAATTATCGAAAATTCAACAATAGAGGTGGTGTAGCATTATGTATTAATCATGCATTTGTTTCAGGTGTTAAAAAGATTTATTTAGAATTTGTGGATTGTATATTTGTCGTGATGGACAAAATCGTGTTGGGCACTTCACAGGACATCTTGTTTGGATTGATTTATATACATCCAATAAACTCTTCGCTTAAAAGTGACACTAGAACGGAGAAGGGTATCGATTATCTAGAAACATGTGTTACAGAAATTATGTGTGATGAAAAAATATCTAATGATGTGATGATCGTCATTATGGGAGACATAAATGCTAGAACAGGTAATCTACAGGACGTGATCATCGATGATAACTCACGACATATTCCATCTCTTGAAGATATGCCATACACTGCTGATTCATTTCAAATCCCAAGGAACAGCAAGGATGATACTGTTAATCGATACGGCATAGATCTAATCGAATTGTGTACTACACTGGGACTGCATATTCTAAATGGAAGGAGTGAAAGCGATCCACAAGGTGATTTCACATGCTACGTTGGAGATGGAGCTAGTCTTGTAGATTATTGCTTATGTTCATCACCCATCTTCGATCTAGATATTGATTTGGAGGTTGTATCAAGATGTGAATCTGATCACTTACCGTTAAAACTTACAGTGAAAAATCATTTTGTAAACTCTCATACTGTTATAGAACCAAAAGTAACTGTTATCGTCAGAAATGCCGAGAAAAGAAGAGATCACATGATCAACAACAGATTAACGATTTAATCACATCAACGAATAGTTCTAAAACGTTTTGGAATAAGCTAAAGAATATGAACAAGAAACAAGAAGTCAAACCAAGAATATCTACCGACGATTGGACAGCATACTTCGAAAAAATCTTGAATTTAACGGAAGTCGAAATAGATCAGGATAATCTACGGTTCTGTGAACAATTTGTCAATAACCATAAAGAACTATATTGTGCAACATGTGAAGAGGATGATATGAATAACATTCTGAATATAAACTTTACAGAGGAAGAAGTTTTAAGTGCATTGAACCATCTTAAAGACGGCAAAGCAGCTGGTTTGGATGGAATCCTACCAGAAATGATAAAAGTGTGTCAAAATGTACTGCTAAAATATATAACAGAATTATTAAATTATATTTTTCAATCTGGTGTTTATTCAAAATCCTGGTCGACTGGACTCATTAAACCATTACACAAGAAGGGAAACGTCAATGACGTTAACAATTACAGGGGAATTGCATTAATGGACGTTTTCGGAAAACTATTTACTTATATCTTGAACTGTTGCCTGCAACATTTCTGTGAAGTATTTAAGGAGCTACCGGAGTCTCAAGCTATTCAGGGCCGGATATGCCACCACAGATAATATATTCACGCTGCAAGGACTCGCACAGAAATACCTATCAAAAAGAAATGGAAGATTCTATTGCTTATTCGTAGATTTCTGCAAGGCATTTGATGGTATAAACCGTAATTTACTCTGGTACGTTATTATGCAAAAGAACATTCATGGAAAATTTCTTAACATTTTACAAGCAATCTATTCAAAGGTGAGAGCTGCTGTCAAGATATCCAACACATCGATTACTAATTTCTTTGACACAAATACTGGTGTTCGACAGGGGTGCCCACTCAGCCCTCTACTGTTCTCACTATTCATAGTGGATTTCGAAGAAATGATACAACAAGCCCAATTGAGAGGGATTTTTGTCGGACAAGAATTTTTGGATATCCTCATGCTTCTCTACGCAGATGATCTGTGTCTGTTCGACGATAGCGTTATAGGCCTTCAGAGAAAGATAAACTTGCTTCAAAAGTTCTGCATCAAATGGGGACTCGAGGTCAACCTTGACAAGACAGAAATAATAGTTTTCAGAAGAGGAGGCATTATTAAACAAGTAGAGAAATGGAAGTTTGGGCACGAAAAGATAAATACTGCAACATATTACAACTACTTAGGATTATTATTCTCTTCACGGCTGTCATGGAGTAAAGCAGTAAGCACATTGACTATTAAGGCAAACAAGGCTCTATTTAGTATCAAGACTCTCCAACAACGATTGACGAATGTACCACCTCAATTATTATTCAAGTTGTTTGACACCCTGATTAAACCAATTCTTCTGTACGGATCCGAAATTTGGGGTTTCGGAAGACGACCAACAATTGAACAATTCCATGTCAAGTTTTGCAAATTCACTCTCGGAGTCGGGCGACATGTTTCGAGTGCAGCGGCATTAGGAGACTGTGGACGTCACGACATCGCCGTAGATTATCATTCAAGAAGCATTAAGTTCTGGCTCAAGTTGATAACAATGCCACGTCACAGATATCCGAAACAAGTATATATCAACCTAAGACTCTTGACGACCAAAACAGAAGAACATGGGCGACAGAAATTCGAGAACTATTATTTATGTACGGTTTTGGTACAGTTTCGCTACATCAAGAAGTGGGCGATGTCAATAACTTTGTAAACGTTTTTAAACAGAGACTTAAAGACTGCAACCTTCAGTATTGGCATACACAGATTACAGAGTCGAAGAAACTTCAATCTTATCAATATGTTAAATCTTTGCTAAACATCGAAACTTACTTGTCAGCTTTAAATAAAAGAGAACACAGACGACTTCTTTTCCTGTTGAGATCTTCAGAACTACCATTGAGAATCAATACGGGACGATGGGAAGGATTACCATACGAAGAAAGAATATGCCAATTCTGCGATAATTACAGCATCG
Source organism: Steromphala cineraria (assembly GCA_916613615.1). NCBI lineage: Eukaryota > Metazoa > Mollusca > Gastropoda > Trochida > Trochidae > Steromphala > Steromphala cineraria. The sequence goes on along the minus strand of OU744736.1, from coordinate 23,481,112 downwards.
TAGATGAATATCATTTCTGCCTTGTTTGCCCAGTATACCATACTTTAAGAACTATATATCTACCAAATCATTGTCTTGTGAATATCAACATTTCTGTTTACCATAAACTATTATCATGTACAAATAATACAATTCTTTATCGCCTGGCACAATATGTAAAACAGGCACTTTTAAAAAGAAAGGCAACCCTTGATGTTTAATCTCGCCATAGTATGTATATATTTATGTACATGGGCCAATGGCCTTTAAACTGAAATAAACAATTGAAATTGACCTTGACATTATATTTTACATGAGTTCTGAAAAGCATTGTTAACTCAAATCTCGTGACCTGGGCCAAACAATCAATGAACACTTTTTTTAAGTGCAACAAACATGCAATGATAAAAAGTGTTAATAGTTTTAAAAAAGCATTTTCGCTAAACCATTTGTAAATCGTGAACTTGCTGGAACCTTGACCTTTGATGGAATGAAGCGGAAACCTTTTCAAAAGGCTAACTTTTCCAAAGATTCCAAAGTAAGAGCTTAATAGCACAAAATTAGTTTCAAGTTGTTATGTTTACAAAGAATGTTTTTGTGAAGGCTTTTTGACGAGAACCCCCCTTTCCTTTCAGGAAATGGTGATTGGTGCAACGTTTTTGCCGCTATCGTAATCCGACAGAAACCAGGAATTTTGTCCTATTCGAACACAGGTTTGATCAGCAGTTTATGACTTGAGTTAATGTAGGGAGAGAATTGAAATTTCTAGCGGTACTGTTTAAGTTTTTACTTTTGGTAACTAATGTGCTGGCATATTAGTGTATACAGTCTGTTCGCATTATAAATTTGTGTAATGTTACATAAAATTGACATATATATGTGCTTATCCTATTGCTGTCTAGGCAACCTCCACTTAGATACGTCCAAAAGCGTATTGAAATGATATCGACTTATTCATCCTCCCATGTAATTTGACTTTCATGGTTCAGGAGATAAATGTGGAGGGCCAAATTGTCGACTGTTTCAATACAAAGCAGACAGCTTCCATCTGTAATTAGTTCGATGTAATACAAAATCAGCTTGGTCATCAAGTACAGTTTCATACAGATCAATCACAGGAGTGATTCACTATATAGAAAGTATTTCTATCCTACCGGTTTGAATGTCCGTCTATCAGATCTAGCTCGTTGAAACTTGGATTATGGATTTGTGACTTAAGATTACAACTTGTTGCAGTGTTCATGGTTTCACATACCACATTCTTTATTTGAAATACACATGTCCGTTTATTCAGGTAGAGTTTAGCATCAACAGACCCTTTAACACTAAAGTTTGTTATTTACTACTTACTGCTCTTTGACGATACTAATGCTGATGTTAAGGACTGAATGAAATTTTCTCCAGGATTTTTCATGTACTTGAAGGGAAACATGGAACACAAATTTGCGTTCTTAGAACATAACAAACAACAGATTTGTCAACAGTTTATCACATTAGGCTATCTTAAAATCTGCTTCCATAATGAAACCAAAGTATTGACATTTTATTAATTAGATTTGTCGAGGATACTGCCATATCATTTCCAAACATCCAAATCAAATAAGTCAAAACATCATGCACATAATATGAACAGGAAAGAAACAACATGTAACAGGATATAAAGAGAAGCAAACAATTTTATTCAACTGTTGCGATGAATCAAACGAGGCCAAACATTCAACCTCGGATATCTGCTGAGTAGGTAATTAAGTAAACCAGAAGAGGCTGATTTGACAGGAACAGTTACTTTATATCTGAATTTGGATGTTGCTGATTTTAGATTCATTTAGAAGATATCTATGCAAACACGATTAATTTGACTAATTGCATTTTGGAAGTTTACTTTAAATTGATATTTATATTATTGATAAAGCATATAGGATGGGATGATCTTTGAGATTGATGTCCATCCCAGTTGTTATATTTGTTGACATTTCGATTTTCTTGTTCAATTTTACTGATGGAATTATTTAATTACCAGTGCACTGCGAATGGAATGTTTATTTCTTTTGTACATGTATAAGACATCTGCTTAGCAAAACTTATTAACTTATTTTTCTCATAAATGTAAATTGTTTTGTCTTTAGAATGTTAAATTTATTGACAAAATATTAAATTCATGTTATGAAACTATTTCCTAGTATGTACATCAACTGATATTACCATTCTTAATACATTATATACACAATAGAGCATATATATTGCATATATATAATTATGCAATGATAAGAAGAACCAAATGAACAATAAAATATATGTTCACATCATTGTGGACGTTGAAGCTCTTACAATAATTTTGTATTACAAGATTGAACCGGAACCCCAAGCTATGGCAATAACTCTTATCGGTCAAGGTCTGCCAATTTTTATTGGTATTGACCCCTCAAGGCTAGACCACGGTTAACTTCGTAATAAATTCTGTACTCATAGTACAAATAACCATAAAGAGGCTATGAACCAACAGCCAGTTCATAAACATGTATGGAATGAGAACGGGACAATTCTGATTCATAAAATTTCACGTTAGTCCCACGACGAAATTGTTATCCCAGAGTTATCATCAGTGAGGCAATGGCAATGCGAACAAATATAACTTCCCTATAAGTTTAGAAAAAGAACCATTGAAAACAATATCTACAAGACAAAAAATATTGATGTCGCAAACAAAAAACAAAACAACGAATATGAACAAAATATTGTAAATTAAATAGTTAATGCTGCAAAACACAAAGACTGCCGGTACTTTTGGAAAGCTGTATTAAGGGATTCTGTTTCCGTGGACGTTGAACAAAACATAACAGTTGATGAATGGTATAATTATTTTAAAGATGTTCTAAATGATAAGTGTTGATGACCGCTTTGGAGAACGGGTCACAGATGACTTTACCTTCCACAATTACCAATAGTGTAAAGACTGCATTCAGATCATTTTTTGGGAAGTAGTGTAGATGATAGTGTGATTAAAGAGTTATTAAGAGCTTAATAAATGGGAAATCACCAGGCGGAGCTGTCATTCCCGTTTTAAAGAAATTAGTTCATTGCTTTTGCCTTATATAAGTTGTTTATTTAACAACGTTTTTGAGAATGGTGTGTTTCCAGATTCTTGGAATATTGGCTTCAGTATACTATCATATAAAACTGGTGATAAGAAGGATCCATATAATTATAGGTGGATCGCTTTACTGAATACTTTAAATAAGATATATATTTAACACTGTTATAGACAATTGATATTAAATTGTGGATTTCTAGCCAACAGGGTCTAACAGAGCATATTTCAGAGAAGAACACTCTACCTTTGATCATATTTGTACTTTGCACAGTCTTGCAAATATATACTTGCAAAATATTGGGGGCAAGTTATTTTGTTTATTCATAAAGTTCCACAAAGTATTTAACTCTGTTAAAAGTTCTAAATTCATTTATGTCACTTTAGGTGTCTGGCCGTATTCTAACCTCAGACCTCTTGATCAATAACCGAAGCGCAATAACCAGTTCCTATTACCGCCCCCTAGCTTATCTCATAATGTCATTTGACTTGTCTATATGATTTGGCTTAAGCCTCCTCATAGTTTGATATATTTTCTATATTTCGCCAAACAATAGAGTGAAATGGCAGGTTGCTTGGATATGCACATAGCATGTCTATAAATACCATATGTATGAATGTGTTTGAGTGGGGAGATGTTTGACTCTCTGCAGATGATATGTTAAGAATGATGAACAATATAATTGCAGTCTCAGAAACGGAACAACAGGGATACACTCTGCACATAGTATTCAACATAAGAAGGCTGTCAGTTTTGATTAGAATATGATATACGATCCAAAATAGCCACCGTGCTTAGTTCGTGATTAACCTTCGGAATAAGTTGCATTAAATTCTCATCTTATTCACATAAATTGTTCGAGGATCATCATATTCAATTCACATAATCTATTTCGAGGACCAAGGTTTCGATAGATCCAATTAATACTGAAAAGACTTCATTTGATAAAAAATGTGTGCTAACGCTAATAAGACATTTCAGAGCAATAAATCATGTTTAGTTCAATTTTAGTGAAGATTGATGTTTCTCCGACATAGGTTGTCTTCATTGTCAGTCAAAAGAGATGCAGGGAAAATAGATGTTGCTTCGGATGAATGTAATTGTATTTGTTATACCGAATGAATTGTTTCATTTTTTGAAAACGTTGAAATTTTCTGGGTACTTGCTTGTCGAATATTGAAAGGATTAATACAGGTTTAGGGAGAAGAATTGACTGGTTACTTTAAATGTCAACTTGAGTGATTTCTCTCACACATGAAAAACGTTTCTTCCTTTCTATCATGATTAGCATCAAGTGTCCAGCCTTACAGCCTCCTGATATGGTTTCATCAATCATCAACATGAGTATCGTCGGGGAAATAAACGTCTGCATAATTTGATAACTATATTTAACTATAACCTTATGAGTTTTTGAATATAAAGTGAACTGCATGTAACAAAAAATATTGTAAAAACTAATTCATACTGTTAAATCCTTTCTTTCAGTATATCTCATTCTTTTCATAAGAGGGACTGACGAAGCATCTGAGAAAAAACAATGAGTGAACTTTGTGACTGCTACTAGTTGCTTAAACATATTTATATAAAAAAGGAACCGGATTGGTAAACAAGCAATAGCTTATGTTAATAACGCTCCGGGATAGATTAGTTATATTACATTTCCTGGTCATTTCACAATTAAAGATGTTTATGTAAACCTACAAGAATACTTTCATGATAGACAGACAAAAGTGTTTGAGTACCCACATATCTCCTAGTGACATGCTATACTGATGCAGAATCACACGGCGTTATAGACAGACATTACAATTAATAACGGTGAGGTGATTTGGGCTTTCCACCTCCTTCAATAGTATTTCACTTATATCACGCCTGCTAGTATTATTGCAGGAAGAAAAAAAGCAACACTGTTGTGGCTTTTCATTGAAGTTAAACTTTCTTGCACTAAACCAGTTCTCCTCTGCAGACAAAGTTGCCGAGCCACTGGCGGGATTTGAACCTCCTGTTCCTAAGCCAAACGCACCAACTCATAGTTTGAGATTTGGTTTTTGTTTCGGCAAACAAAAGCGTAAAATGTGAGGTTGCTTGGTTATGAGACATAGCAACTATAAGTAATATATGTATGAATGTGTTTATTTGGATACAGTTTTATATTAGAATATAAGATGCTATAGAAAACAAATTAGCTTTAAGTAGCACAATGTCTTAAAATGTCAAAACAATATCATTGCTTTTTGATTGATTAATTGATTGGAATAATTTATGTAAACTGTATCAGGTTGTTCAATGTGAGTCAAATGAAACAACATTTACGAGGTAACTCTACTAGCTGAATTTCTGAAAAATTAATAAATGTCATTCACTCCTACCTGTTAAAACACCATATCGATATACACTAAATATATCATGTTCTGTAAAGTTTACATGTTTGTACTGTAATTTAAAAAAATATCCACTTACATTTACCAATAAAGGTACACTTACAGAAGCAACATAATGGGACATGAATTAATCAACAGATCTTATAATCTTATTCTGATTTGAAACAAAAACAATTAAAACCCAAAGAACATTGATGCTTAACAGAGTTGAAATAATTAAGTACAAGATTTTATGGATATTCAACTTCTTTATTCACAAAATAGCAATGTATCCGTGTTGATCCCATACCGTTTTCGAGTTAAATATTCATAAAAAGCTTGTATTTTTAGCATAACTAATTTGACTGTACTGATAGCCCTCTAAACGTTCCCTAGTTGACAGAGTTGATCAACTCAGGAGTAGAACATGTAATTCCATCAAGTGATTATTGATAAGGGTGTCATAAGAGAGGATAACTTGCAAGAAAGTTAATTGTAGGTTTAGGTGACTCCCTGAATGCATCCATCACCAAACACAACTACCGTTCTGACGGTGTCTTTCAAATTATGGAGCTTGGAAGTTAAACCTCATCCAAATCCAAAGGAGAGTTTCCTCTTTGTTACAAATCTAAAGCTAACGTTACAATGTGTTAATCATAAAATATCACTGCACATAAGCATGGACATTCATTTTCAAATCAACATATCTTTATACATGTTTATTGTAATATAAATTATGATAGGAAATATGTTATCTTTCCTCATATATGTATAAAGATAAGATTCATCATTGCAAAATATTTTAGAAAACAAGTGTGTTACCATCTAATAAGCTAAACCAAATTGTCTGCTTAACCTGGAAAACAATTCAATTAATACATGAATATTCAAGGGTAAAGGGCTTTGTTATCAAGAAAAAGTTGTCTCTCAGCGATTGAGTAATTATCCAAATTTGACATGATGTGCACTTGTCATTTTCACAACAAAACAATTTTGCAAATTTCGCAGCTGAACAGGATGTACAGAATATTTAACCAAAGCCATCATTCAGCCTGGAAACTGAAAAAAAGCAATTGCTTGTTTCAAATATTTATTGTGTCAAAGCTGTGTTAAGGAGAGCATTTTGCACATACCTATGTTTCTCCTCTGCACATTTGTGATTGGGCCTGAACACATCGACACATACACACGTTTTGCATTTTTGAAATTAAATATATATAGACATAACGTAAATGTAAGGTAATCTTCAGCTATTTATAAGTTGATTATGAAAAACATCTGTCACCATAATTTTTACGCGTAAATAATTAAGGGGAACTATTTCAATCTTATTATTGATTTATGTCACTTTTATACCACCTCAAGAAAATATTCCTTCAAAATGCCATGTTATTAAAGACCTCATATGTATTGGTTTGGAACCTTTGATTTCAACGTGTAATAGGTTTTATATTATTGTACCTGTAGAAAAGACATAAGGTCATCTTCGACTTCCTCAGGTATTGATCTATGGATTTGATCACCTGAATACAAGGCATGCACTCATGGAGACTGTTCTCGAAATCCAAATGTTTATTTATAATCCGGCTTTCAACATGTTAGTCGAGTGTCTGGGACAAATTGTACACAAGCTTTAATATACTTACTTTTCTACAGTGAGAAGATGAGGATCAAGGTTTGAATGAATGGTTTAGTGAAGAAGAGACCCAAATATTGTTTTTGGATTCAATGTGAGTTTCAATAGTGTTGACTGTGAAGGCTGTTTCATCGATCAGGCCTTTAAAATTAATTTCTTGTTCTAAGGGTCATTATTCATATAATGATGTGGCATTATACACACATCAAGACTCATTTAAGAAAGAACACATATAAAAATAACTTAAATTGCCCCTGAAGCTTACATTTGTCATACAAGAAGAATACTTGTAAAACTCGATTTTAAGGAATTGTTTACATAAACTATAAACTGGCTTTGAATATTATTTCTTTCCTTTTTAATTTTCTTGAAGAATTGTGGGCGTTAAACCAACATTATATCATTTAATCACAAATTATGCCTCCATCATGACAAACGGCAATGCGTGAAATGAATGATTCATGATATGTTCAGTTATGAATATATGTTTTTTCTAATTTAGAATATGTTTACTTTTTAAAGGGGCAGTAGCACGTTTTTAGGGAGAATATAAGGCGATGTCATGAAAAAGAAAATGATGGTTCCAACTGAAAGACAATGTATTTAAATTAAATGGAGCAGTAATAATTCTAATATATAACTTAAAAGTTAGCCATGCAATTCCTTTTTCTTACATAAAATGAATTAAAGGTTTTCACACAAAATGGCCGCCAATGGATTTATGTGAATCTTCATACTTTGTCCTCTGACTATGGATGATTGGCTTGTGTAATGAGATTTTTGACATTGTCAAAATAATACGTTTAGCATTATCTTACAATTATCAGTGAACATTTTGAAATGTAAAATTATCAAAAAACCGTGCTACTGCCCCTTTAAAGTAAGTGGAATTGAGCATGTGATGAATTTGTAAAACCTTAATATTTATTTGAATTACACCTGTTGGAATATCTCATTAAGTTGATGTATAACTTTAGTGTAATATTTTATTAACAAATTTATTTATAAAAAACTTGTTTTTGATAATTTGAAAGAATTAGAATACTTTTGTTAATATTTTCATCTATAAAACAATCTTTACATGCAATTTCCAACATATTTGTTGGGCCCAATTAATGTTTTGATTTATTACTGATAAGAAGTGATCTTCAAGTGACCAAGATGTCCTAATGAAAAAACGAAAACAGAACCAAAATGATGTAAGGTGAATGGATTACACCTATAATCATCAACATCTGCACTATATTATTGTGAGTTGCAACAAAAGAACCTCAAACCAACAGGCTTTTGGAGCTTAACATATTTGACTGTTAGCTCTTTAAGCTTCAGTTGTTGAATGAGTTGATCTATTCAGGAGGTGACATTAGGCGACATCAGCTGGTATACTTTACGTTAAGAGAACTTGAGTTCTCCTCCTAAGCGGTTATTGATAAATGTGTCTCAAGAGAAGAAAGTTAAGTGTAGGATTAAGTGACTCCTTGAATGTATCCATCACCAAACAAAATAACTCTCCTGGCCTTTTCGTTCATAGTATGGGGCTTTGAACCAAATCGTTATAGAGAAAGTTGTTGTTAGTTATAAATCTTATGATATGTAATAATCTGTTCATCATGAAATATCACTGTACATCAGCATTGAAACTGAATGTTCATACAACATATCATCAAATTTTCATATTTTTGTCTATGTATCTATAAACATGTTTTGTCAACCATGTTTATCGTAATAAAAATTATATGCTACATTACATATATTTTCTGAATATGTGAAACGGTAAGAATTATCATAGCAACAAATATGTTTTAGAATACATAAGTGTGTTACCTTGTGTGATATTGTTGCTGCTTTTAACGGGCAACCTTTGTACTTGAAAAGACTGTGAGGATTGGCTTTGGCCTGTGAGGGTTTGTTTCGCAGATAATGGGCCTTAGTTGTACTCTGTAGATTATTAGATTGCAATCAGTATCTAGGATGCAACCAGTCTAAACTTTCATGAATCATTTTGTTAAGGTGATTTCGCTAGCGGCTCCCACCTCAGTATTAGCTGAAGAAGCACTTCTTGTCATTTCAACATGTAGTGCTTCAGTGCTCTAAGGTCGACTAAGTAGATCTAACGGATATACCCACTCCTCAAATTTAAGGTTCTTCGGTGCTCTATGGTTGTCTAAAGTCTAAAAGATCATCAACCTTAACGTATTTAAAGCTTAGAATAGTCTCCACACATTTGGAACAGCGCCTCATACCGATTCTTATTTGATGGTATTTAATATTTTATATGGATGAAAAATTTAGGTAATTGGGATACTTAACTTAAATCAATCATTGACATGCAAACTTAAACCAAACGCAAATTGAAATTAGATTTCCTTACAGTTATTTTGCATTAATGTCTGTGATTGTGAAGTGATATAATAGTCTTAGAAACATATGGAATACAATCTAAAAGCATGATGTGCATTAAGAACAAAATAGTACATTTTTAGGAATTACATTATTTACTGTGTGCTAAACAAGGTATAACCATTTCAGAACAGTGAGTGAGAACTTATAGTATATATATTAAGTATATATTGTATGAAGACAGGACGAAACTTTTCCAAGTCTTGCTTGAACGCAAAAAGAACTGTAATTTCTCTATTGTCTTAATTTTCATATGAAGTATTTGTATGCAGATAGAAATAGATTAGTGTTTGATAATTTGGATGGATTATAATGTCTTTGTTCAGATTTATATTTAATATGCAATTTTAAGAATTACCGATTTGAGACATTGTCCTAACCTTTGTCGGGTCTAATTGACTTATTGGTTTATTGACGTCCTTTTCGTTATTGATTAGACGTGATCTTAGTGTGGTCATGATCTCCAGTTGTAAGCATTAAATGTCAAAACATGGTCCTATTGTTCGACAAAGGAGACAAATTTTACCCTATCGTTGAACTATGCTTCTTTCTCTTGTTAATAAGATGAATCAGTAATGATTTTGTGCTAAATTCCTTAGCTCTATTTCGCTATATTATTCTTTTTGAGGGTTGGAGTAATATTTTTAACATTAAAGTGTAAATGTCTATCATTAAAGATCTTAGCGATACATTAACTGTACCTTTAAAATTTTGTGACCATTAGATTTGCAGGAACGGATAACGAAAATTTCACTTGGTAAAACTCATAAAAATATTTAAAAATTATTACCTCTAAACTTAAAATACAACATTAGTAAGTTTGGTTTACTTTTTGTGTTTGTATTTGTATACATTATAGCCCAGCGGATAAGTGAAATAATTGTGCACATCGTGATGCAAGCATGAAATTTGAGAGAAAAATGGTCAAATAAGCAACTTATCATCCGTTATTTAAGAAATAAGATTTATGAGAGATGCCAGATTTCTTATAATTTTGAGATTTGGAAATATTCTTGGGCATAAGTTTCTGGATGTTTTTTTTTTTTAAGTAAAAAGGTTTTTAGGGCATGGTCACTGTGTTCCTTATCAAGAATCATGCCATGACAATTGCCAAAATATATTGTTCCTGAAAAGGAAATATTCACTGTCTTTTATATTCATAAAGTGCTAGACCATTTGGTACCTTGTAATTTGGTTCTGACCCCAGACAACACCTATCCTAACCCCTTTTAAAAATTGGCGTGAAAGGGTGTCCACCTTCTTTTAATGTATCTCAAGAAACAAGAAGCACTAGCAAACTCGAGATAAACAGATATTTTTTATTGGAGGCTTGGATTTGAATTCTTATCATCTTACTCCTAAACCTGAGTGTACAATTGAAACGGGTACAATAGAATATTTGAGGTAGTTGATCATATCTGTCTGTTTGTTTGCATTCAAATTTCGTGTCTGTGGCACCAACTAGTCTTTGAGTCAGTTTATTTGATATCTGCCTTAACTAAGTACACCTGTCAGTGATCATTGGCAAACAGATGGTAAAGTAAATAAAAGGGTTCAACTCATGAAGATTTAGATAGACATGCAGATGACTTGAGTCTCACTTCAACATATTACAATTACATGTACAACATACAGTCATACATGATCAAATAAAATCATTTTCTTCTGATTGAAATCTTGTGCTGCAGAAAAGTTAAAATCTAATAATTTTTCACGTCCAGCACAATTCAACCAGACCGGTCGACCTCCGTGTTGTACCTTTTGGACTTATGAAGAAAAGCATGTAGGAATGCTTTTGACCTCACTAGCAGAATATTGATGCTTGATTGATGGTGATCCTTTATATCTTAATATATAGTTTTATTTGTAAAGTTTATCTTCTGATGACAAATCCTAGAGAGATGATCAGCTACAGAGTCGGTGTCTGTTTTTTTTCTTCAAAATAACATACTACCGGTAATCTATTTTCATGGCGTAATTCCTCTATGGTTTAAATCAAAGAATACAACTATTTCTGACATGCATAAATGTTAATAAATGTTTATGTTACAGTTTGTTTACATGCAATCTTCTGTGTTAGTTATAAGCGCAACTTCAAGGGGATATAATTCATGAAAATGTATCTGGCTCATTATTTATGAGAGGAGATCATACATTGAACTATGGTCCTTTCATTTTGACATAGCCTGTTCAGATGTTGAATCAAAAAGTGTAAAAAAAAAGGGCAAAGTTACTTAAATTAGAAAGAAAAAATATTTTCGAAATGGTCGTCAGACTATTTAAAGTAATACCCAATCATCTTACACACACCATTTTTCACTGAAAGTTGATTCAGCAATGCATCATCACATGAACTTGCATGTAGCAGTCTCTTCCACATTTGCAAAGACTTAAAAGACTTGCTTTTACATACTTGTATCATCATCTTAAAGCTGCATTTCATCAATTGCTGCCAACTCTTGTTCAAGCTCTCCAGCAGAGTTATTGCAAACCCTATTTGGAAGGTACTCAAATATGAATTCAACTGTTCTGGTTTGTTTTTTCAAACTTAAAACATAATGATATGCTTGTTTTAAAAAGATGCCTCTTTGAGAATGCCCCAGCTTTCAAGTTAAACGTCCATGTCAGACCCAATTAGCGCTATTTAGTTGTTGGCATCTAACCAGGGATTGACCCAAAACATTTATTTAACAGCCCTGGTTTGCATATTAAACTCTATAAAACCCATTAAATTCAAATATATTGTGGATATTCTTTTATTATATACTAGTCGTAAAAAGACTGGATGGAAATTGATGACAAACCATTGGTTTGTAGTTCAAGCAGAGTCTTGAAGACCTAAATATTGTTGCGGCAGTCCTAGTTTTAGCGTTATGACTTCTGTAGACCTAACCGTTGAAGATAGAAATACATGCACAGAGAGAAAAATGATCAGTTTTGAATTTCCAACACTGTTATTTATGATAAGTAAGTATTTAAGTGTTATGAATATTTTTTAGAGCAAAATAAGTGAAAAAATTACTTTTTTTCACTTTTTTACCCCAAAAATGAGAAATATTAAAAATTTGCGAGGCCTCTCGATCTGTATGTTATAAGACAGGTATAAACTACAATCATGCCAAATTTCATGCTTGCATCACAATGTGCACAATTCAGCTAAAAAATTGCACTTATCCGCTGTACTATAATGATAATCTAATATGTGATTCACTATAGGAACGACTCCAGGTTAATCTGCTATGAGACATTGTAATTAATATGACACCAAGCGCTTTCAATATTCATTTGAAACTTGAAAAATATGAGCAGTGAATTTATTGCAGGTTACGAATTATTTGAAACTATATAAGACATTAACTTCATTTGAGAGGCATTTTAGAAGTTGGGATGACAATAATGCTGAGGAATATATGGATGACAACTTCTTTGTTCATTGTATGCGACGTTTCGACACAGATTCTTGTGTCGTTCTCAAGCAGAGGAAGAGTAATGAGCTAGGGGCATATATATAGTAAATAATACAATGCACAGTGACAACAACTTATTGAAGAGAGTAAATGTAATTACACAGGGATGGGTGGTAGGAAACCAGTAATGTACAATGCAGTGCGTTACATTTAATTGATAGAGGCCAGTGATGTACATGAGTGATTACAGTTAATTAATTGATAGAGGCCAGTGATGTACATGAGTGATTACAGTTAATTAATTAAGGAGAGGATCATAGGCTGACGGGATGAAGTAACCTTGATCGCGGTTAAATAAAAAACCTTTTTAAATCATAAACTTTTAAGAAATGTATAACTTTGATTGTATATGTTAGAGGTATATTCATAAATGTAATTGTTATTTCGTCAATTTAAATTGACATGTACAACATGGTCGTGTTTTATGTGCATGCGAATGGAAAAGAGTTAAAGAAATCAAGTCGATGTTATGCTTTGTGGAGATTCATCCTACATGTACGTCGACACCTTATTTCTGCACGTATCACTATTTGGATAAGAATAAGATATTCATTTAATTATATATGAACCTACAGGTGAGCTATATATGGGCTATATTTACATGATACTTAGCATCGGTAAACTAGTGCTTTCCCTGTGTCTCGATTGCCAGACAAATTGTAATCCACGAACCACTTACCATTATCATGGGCTACTTTCCTCTCAATATTGCTCTAGTATTCTTCGCTTTGATCCAAGACAAGAATTTTATGATGTCTCAGAGAATGTACGATTTTTGTCTTCAAACAACAGTGTAAGGCTTTGCTCTGCTTTTATTTAAAGAGTTAATCTTTCCAGGCTTTACTCGTCTGGTAAAACACCATGCTGGAATATAACTTTTAAATATATTTACAACAAAGAACCACAAAGAATCTCGGTCTCTAAGAATGAATTTAAAAAAAAACAAGATGTGTTTGTGAAACACGAATGCCCCCGGATGCATCCTGCTCGCTGTGTCAAGGTCAAGGTCACAAGGTCAAATGTCACAGTGTCATCTGAAAGGTCTCATCACAAGGGATCCATATGTCAAGTATCAAAGAGCTAGCTCTGACCAATCAAAAGTTATGACCAAGGTTAAAGTTTTTGTGGACAAACGGACAGACGGACGGACGGACGGAAAAGATCAAATATCATGGTGTCATCTGAAAGGTCTCATCACAAGGGATCCATATGTCAAGTATCAAAGACCTAGCTCTGACCAATCAAAAGTTATGACCAAGGTTAAAGTTTTTGTGGACAAACGGACAGACGGACAGACGGACGGACAGACGGACAGGTGAAAAACAATATACCCCCGGAATCTCCGAAAAATTATGGTCCTACAGTGACTTTACTATGCCTTCAAGTGTCAAAACTGTAGACATACAAGCACATACTGTTTTTGGAGCAAAGCAGAAGATCACGTATAAAGAGACAAAATGGTACACAGCAGGTTAATAAAACGAAAAAGATTAGTTGTAAGAGCCTTTTATAGTTGAGATATTAACTAAAACAACAATTCGTGCAGTGTATAAGTAAACTGTTTCAGTTTAATGTCCTTTCTGCGGCCGATTGGAACTTTATGTAACGAGTTGAGCATGTGCCTTAAAGAAAAAGTGGTACTATACTGATGGCATTCTCTCCCCACAGAGGCAGATCAAGTCATGTGTTTGTCAAGTCTGACGAGTTTGTCGGATATGAAGGGAGATGCCTGATTGGAGGCAATCAAAATCAGTTGTGCAATCAGAGGCGCTGTTCTTAAATCATCATTTTGGCTACTGAAACAAGGCAAAGGCATTGTGACATGAACCACCCTTTCCATGCGAGAAACCTTGTCATTTGATAAAGAAATTCAAATGTATTGAGATGAAAGTTTTTTCCGCCAGGGGAAACTGCCGGAACCCACGGATTTAATATAACAGAGGCTAAATCAACATGACTTGATCTGCCTTTGTGGGGAGAGAATGTACTGATGGAAACGAATAAGTGAACGCTTAATTACTGTAAACTTATGTCTGGCATGTTCCGTGTTCGAGGCGTGTGAACTTCATGCATGGCAACGTCCATTTAACCTTCAAGGAGTCAACGAATGTCAGTGTACCTTTACCATCAGTATCATGCCAAGAGCATACCTTTCTGATAATGAGAAAAATGGCAGGCTATCGGGTGCATAAACAGCGGTCAATCAATATCCCAGACAGCCAGACAATTTAACAAGTCTAAACGTGTGATTTCGCGTCTGTGGAACCGGTACCGTCAGATAGGGAACGCAAAGATTAGACCAGATTAGACCAAAACGTAAGACAACGCCCCCGAAACGACTGGCAGCTGGTGCTGCTGTCCTTACGTAACCGATTTAAACCAGCATCGAAAATAAACTCTGAGTTCAGGGCAGTAACGAGACTTTCCGCCGTAGAGTGGGTGTAAACTTTGAGTTTCAACATGACAATGCTCGACCCCACACGGCTCACGTCAGCATGGATTTTCTGACGCAGAACAACGTCAGAGTGTTGCCATGGCCGTCCAAGAGCCCTAACATTAATCCCATTGAACACCTCTGGCACGTTCCCGGACGTCGGGTGAGGTATTGTGATGTTCTACCCCAGACACTTGATGCCATGTTCCAGGCTCTCCAAGAAGAGTGGCGCGCAGTTCCTCTGGCTGTCATCCGGAAATTGATCCAAAGTGTTCCACGACGGTGTGAAGAAGTGATCAGGAAACAGGGAGGACACACCAGATACTGAAATTTCACCTGTGGTGTAATAATAGTAAATAATAAATAATCAGGGTATTTATATAGCGCACATATCCACACCGAATGGATGCTCAAGGCGCTCCCTGAATTATTACCCTGGTCTTACCCAAGCTGCCGATTAAGCGCTTGATGGGTTACCTCCAACACAACTTTCACCAGGTACCCATTTCCTGCTGTGTGAACAAAGGCACATTTCGAATAAAGTCTCTTGCCTAAGGCGACACCACAAGTTATACAACTCGTGTCTCAGTGTGGGGCAGGGAATTACCCTTCAAACTCTCAGTTCATTCAGCTTTGAATCGGGTAACCCACCCATCCGGCGAGCCACGCCAGATGTTGCTGAATTACACTGATAGCGGTCAACTGAGCTTCGCACAGGACCACGTGCAACCACTTAATGAACATAAGTGTACATACTTAATGAAATATACTTGATCAAAAACCCATGACAATAAAACAAATTTCACCATCAATACATGCGTTACTTTATTCATTTCCATCAGTATATTATCTCCGATCTAAGTGTGAAACATTAATATCATCTGTGAGCAAATGTTACAGAAAAGCAATCATGTATGCGTGTAACAGATCATTCTATTCATCATAGCTGCAATGACTTATGAGTTCTTAGAAATGCAGAAAGCAGGACCAATTCCTTCACAACAATAACAATCTGACAGGTCAATTCACACATAAATAAATTTGACTGGAATGAGAGTCCATTTCATTATCACTAGTGCATATATTGTTATCATGGCAGGAGTTATAATGAGTTAGTTTGCAGTTTCCATGACAAGTGATTCACTTGTTTATTGAAAGAAATTTAAAGACTGGGTTATGAAGCGGATCTGAGCCGAATGTTCTTCTTTGTCATTCCATCAGTCATCTAGAATATGGTCAAGTTATACTGTCAGATGACCAATTTAGCATTTTGTAAGAGCATCCATTTATTGGAAACATATTAATTTCATTCCCTTCTCATACACGTATGCTATTAGAAGTACAGCGTATAATTATGAAATCATGAACTTGTTAAGAGAATTTTTTTACAAACACATAGAAATGTTGAAAGAAATATTATTAGATACCACTTTTGACATTTGGTCACATTCTATATATTCAATATAAGTTGGTTATTGCCTATGTAGATATTTAACGGAAAATATCTAAAAAGGGTTCATCCAAACGAGTAGGCAAGAATGTTTTATCATAATTTATCGTTATGGACATAATATTAAAACTATTTATTTGATAATATGAAACTGATACCTTGAAACATACACATAACAGAGAATTATTGTAAAGAAAAAATTAGATACAACTTTGACATTTTGTTCATATTCATATATTCATTAAAATTGATGATTTATGATTTCAAACTACTGACGTGTGTGAATGTTTGTTGTTTTGTTTCACTTAACAATTAAGAAACAGAATAAGAAAAAAGAAAAAAAAAGAAAATCCAACTTTTTTGTGTAAATATGAGTGAAACTTCATCCAAGAGAGACAGTCCATTTGTATCTATTTTGCTTCTCGCTAAATATTCCACACATTATTATTTTGCAAGGAAGTTACATCTATGAAAAACACGTTCCTGTATATATAAGATTGAATCATTTATCTCAAGGTACTTTCAATGAAGGAATAGAATATTGTCTTGAGTTTGAGAATAAATACTTCAAAATGTTTCTTTTTTGTCTTTTGACACTTTTACATGCAATGGGATAAATTCTTATTGGTATTTTAATCAATTGTAATAACAATTTAAAGATTATTGTATTTTCTTTAATCTAGTGTTGCTTTCAGGTATACTCTGTACACCTTGTAAACATGTACACAAAAAGGTGTGATATTGTCGCTGCTCAAAGCAACCTTTGTAATTGAAACGACTGGAAGGATTGGCTTTGTTCTTTGAAATTCCAGACAGCTGTAGAAAGGGTTTCAAAGACAATGAGCCTTCGCCCAAAGCGTATTCTATTGCTTATAAGATTTCAGTCGGTAGTATCCATGATGATACAAGCTTAAGCTTACATGGATCATTTATTTCAGATGATTTCTCTTGCGGCTCTCTCGTCAGTATATAAGCACTTCTTGTCATTTCAATATGTAGTGCTTCAGTGTTTTAAGGTCGTCAAAGAGATGTACTCACTCAACAAACTTAAATGCTAATGTATACTAAGTGTCGTGTCCATACTTAGAACAGCGTCTGGTACACATTCTTACATGATGATATTCAATGTTTTACAAGGATGACTAATTAAGGAAATTAACATACTAAACTGAAATTATCCAATAACCTGCACACTTTTTGTAAAAGCAAATTGTAATTTTATGTTATTTTAACAGCTATTTTGCATGAATGCCTATGATTCTGAATAAATAGTCTAAAAAATACAGAATACCCATCACATTCAGAACGTTCAGAACAAAGTAGTACGTTTTTCTGAATTACATATGTAATGTGAGAAAGTGACTACAGTACGTACTGTGTTAAACACTGAATATGCATTTGAGAACAGTGAGTGAAAACAGTGGGTATTGTATTTCCAAACCTTCGGCGAATTAACGTACAAACAAAGTATTTGTATGCAGACGGAAATAGATTGTCACATTTATATCTAATATGCAATCTTGATATAGAATTCCCGATTTGACACATTGTCCTATACTTTGTCGGGTCTAATAGACTGATTGATTTATTGATTCCTTTTCATACCTAATAAGAAATGAACTATTAGTGATTATCCCGTTGTAGGCATTAATGTTTTCCCACGAAATAAAGAGATAAGTTTGACCCTGTCGTTGACACATGCTTCTAAATATTGTTAATAAGATGAATCAGTAAGCATTTTGAGCTAAACTTTTTAGCTATATTTTATCTTTTTTAGAGGGCTAAGTGTTAATGTTATACATCTATCATTAAAAATCTTTGCGATACATTAATTATACATTTAATATTTTTGTATCGAATACATGCACTTTTCACTTGATAAACTCATACAGAATCTTTAAAAATTCACAAACTTATATATAATTAACCTTGCAATACAACATTATTAAGCTTAGTGTATTGTTATGGTGATGTTTGCATATATTAATGAACATCTAATATCATATATTTGTCACTATGGGAAACGCCTTAATGGATTTGTTTACAGAAAATAAGGGCTTTATTTAAATATTCAATGGGATACTTTCAGAATGTAAGCAATAATTAACAGTGTTGAACATTGAAAGTTAACTTCTTTGATTGGCATTCTAAAAGTTGGTGTGATGAACAATAAGGACAATTCTTATGGATGAACAACTTCTTTATTCTGTGTAAGCGACGTTTCGACATAGATTCTAATGTCGTTGTCAAGTAAGTGATACATGTTCAAGGATGGAGGAAATATATACATGGTTATGGAAGGGTTGTTTATACAATAAATAAGCTTGATGTACAGTGTTGTGATAAGAAACTGAGCAATGTTGATAGGATGTACAAAAAGGATTAAGTTGATTGGAAGCCAAGTAGATGTTTTTTACAAGGGAAGAGGTTGATGTACATTGATTGAGTAGGTACCACACCCCACAAGTTGTGTTTATACAATGGATGAGATTGGTATACATGATGAAGGTAATGAAGAAATGATGGTGAAATTATGAATTACAATGTTGAGGATTTACAAAGATAAAATTATTTTAACAAGTCATGGTAGGCCCTTGGGATGAAATATCCTTCATCTCTGTTGAGAGAAGGGTTAATCTTTTTGATGTGAACTGCTTCGAGGAGTTTGCGGATTTTGTTGTCAGGCTGGTTTCTTTCTATGATGCTGATGTTGCTCCAGTTGATGATGTGGCCGGGGTTGACGTTAGCATGATCTGCAATTGCTGATTTTGAGTCTTTCTTTTTTACTGAAGCCTGATGTTCTTTAATCCTCAGGTTGAGTGGTCGTGATGTTTCTCCTACATAGGATTCCCCACAGTCACAGTCAATTTTGTAGACAACACCTGCAGGATCTGGCTTTTTTTCCGATTCAGGTCTGCCGGTAGCTTTCAGTTGGTTCTGGATGGTGTTGCCTCTCTGGAAGATTACATCTATGTTTGCCTGATTCTTAAGCAGTCGACGAATATGGTGGCTAGTTTGTCCGATGAAGGGAAGGCTGATGCAGAATGGGGCAGTTTGTTGGCGGGGAGGCTTAGTCGCAGGGTTGAGGGTCTTGGAGATGGTGTGGTTAACAAAGGTTGCAGGGTAATCGTTGTAATTGGTTAATACGTGTCTAAGGTGGTCCAACTCATTGCTTTTCCCTGTAATGGCGATCTTGATTGTCAGACAAATTGCAATCAAGAAACCACTTACCACCTTCCTCCCAATTGTGCTCTACTATTCTTAGCATAGACCCCAGATAAGTGTTGTGTTGTTGTTAGTGTACAATTTTTGTCTTCAAACAAGGGTGTAAGACTTTGCTCCGCTTTCATTCAAAGAGTTAACCACTCCAAGCTTTACCCCCACTGTAGAACACCGCGCATATTTTTATATATATATTATCTACATCAAAAAACGGCAAGCGCAGAATAATATTAAGTATATCCCTTTACTATCGTTGAATGAAATAGTATACAGACAGCATTACTTATGTTACCAATGATTATTTTAAAGGATTTATGCAATGAATTTTTTTGAAAATTATGTTTTATTTGACAAAAGACAAATTCATAAAACTATACAGAAAATGTTTTTAAATACATGTACAACACTGTTTGTTTAAACTTATTTAAAGTACTTAACGTTTCGCAAGTATGTGTAATGACAAATTAAACCTAATAGACAATTCCTCCATGATGTTATTATAACATTTTTTATGTTGACATTCTTCATTTCTCTTATAACTTATGCATAACTAAAGGTTAAGATTAAAGACAGAGATTTTAAGAATGAACCAAACATTTTCTATTAAAGTCTGCATCATGTTATTTCGTTAAACAAATGAAGTATGATGGAAATTTGTTATGCATGAACGATCACTAAACCATCAAGTGACAAACTGTAGAAATCACATATTATTATATAAGCGTAATTTTACGGCAATCCGATTGGTCGAAAATCGGTCACGTGACAGTAGAAAGAAAGTGATATTGACTTGACCCACCGAGTCCGACCAAAGTGATACACATATTCAAAAGTGACTTGAGTTACTAAAAATACAGCCGATGACGTAAAAACGTTGTTTCATGGCGTCATGTTATTGTTATCATGACGCCATGCTATTGTTATCTTGACGTCATGCTATTGTAATCATGACGTCTTTGACCCGTCCTTGCCAACAATCGATCCGAAATGCCGCTCATACCTGTAGACTGGTGAATTCGTTCAATACCTGTTTTTATAGACCCGAGGAAAACAATATTGACCTCGGACTTCCTCCTCGCTCAATATTGTTATCATATTTACAAAAACACATGATATCTTTCGTGCATGTAAAAGGTGGTTAATTGATATACATGTATATCTCTCTCAGTGATAGCATTTTACAGTTGAGATATTTAATTTGCACAAAAAAATTTAGTTTTATAGGGAAACTGTTTTAAATTATTTTTCTTTTTGAGACCAAAAGTAAGTTTATGTATTGACTTGCTAAGGTACCTTGAACAAAAAGTGATATCATAATCCCCAATCTCTAAAAGGAGATAATCCATGAGCAAAATGTTAGAGAAAGCTAGCGTCAATATGTGTAATAACTCATTCTGTTCATCATAGCTGCAATAACTTTTCAGTTATTAGAAGCGCAGAAAGCAGGATCAATTCCTTCACAGCTTTGACAATCTGACAGGTCAATTCACAAATAAATCAGTCGGACTGGCATGCAATTTGGTTAGTGAGAATCCATTTCATTATCACTAGTACATGCACTGTTATCATGTCAGCAGTTACAATGAGTTAGTTTGCAGTTTCCGAGACAAGTGATTCACTTGTTTATTGAAAGGAGTTTGAATCATATAATTGTCCGACCCTTTGGCTTATGAAGCAGATCTCATTCGAAGGTACTCCTTTTTCATTCCATTAGTCATCTAAAATGCACTTATCGGATGGTAAAGTTGTACGTCAGATGACCAATTCAACATATTTTAAGAACATCCATTAATTGGAAACATATCATTATTCTTCACATATGACATTAGAAGTAGAACGTATCTACGTGACATCATTAATAGATACCTATTTACAAACACATAAAATGTTCTTAGGAAAATGGTCAGATATTACTGGCAACATTAGATATATTCGACATAACTTTTACTTTCCCTAAGTAGAGGTTCCAAGGGGGGAAAATGTCATGAATAGCCACCTCATGATCATGTTGTTCACATACCAAGCGATAAGGGATAATTTCTCAAAACCAACTCTTTATTCAATAACTTCAAAAAGTTATGAAGATACACTTTCAGCTAGTGCTTTTGTATTTCATGTACATTCATTCCATATACCATGATGGCTTTACTTAATATTGAAAGATAATATGTTAAATTTGATATCTGATATCTTAAAACGTTTGTCTATCACAGAACTATGTTTAAACATATAATTTAGAAGAAAACACAATTTTTTATTTCACTCTATCAAATCCTCCATAAGTGATCAACTACTTTAAACACACGTCACATTGTTCTTCGAACTTTGTCAATTTATCTGTACTGAAAAAAATATCATCCAGTTATACATGTACCAAGTGCCTTAGATAAGATAAGATAATTTCTCAAAAACAACTCTTTAAACAATTATCAGATACACTTTAAGCCAATGCTTTTGTATTTGATGTACATTCATACCATATACCAAGATTGCTTGACTTAATATTGAAAGATAATATGTTAAAATTTGAAACTGACATCTATTTAGTTTATCTATCACAGAACCATGTTCAACATATAATTTAGAAGAAAACAATTTCATTCTATCAAATCCTCCATAAGAGATCAACTTCTTTAAACACACGTCAGGTTGTTCTTTGCACTATGTCAATTTATCTGTACTGATCATGTTATCATTGACTACGTCAATTGAAATCTGAGAATTCATTTCATTGTGCCAAAATTTGAAATTTTGCACGAGACCATTAGATCCGAAAACATAGTTAAAGAATACGTTTTTTTAGACATTGCCATAGATGCTCATCTAACAGCTCTGTTGAAGTTATCTAATAGACACCCAAATGATTTGTAATGATGTACGTAACTGTTATGGAATGAATTGTTAAAAATAAATATCCTTAATCCACTTTCGGTTTTAGGTCACTACCAAAATCAAATAGTCAGCTTTGTTTTGAATATAATGAGAATCTAATTGTCCTTTTTAAGAAAATACAGGTAATTGTGAGATGAAAGAAATGAGCGATTAAGAAACCTTGCTAATTAGCAAGTCTAGAAGCTTGCTGTGCTCATTTTAGTCTGAACAGAACAGAACAGAACAGAACAGAAATTTAATTCTCGAGAATCACACAAAGTGACATAGAGAACATACAGCATTTACATACATACTAAAACAGTGTACAAAGTCCAGTTTTGATAAATTGAGCAATTTTCGTGTTAAGTGGCGGATAATCACATTTCATTAAATATACAAATTTGTCAATATGAGGATGTTTACAGAAATATTGGGGAAGGAATTGACATCTGAAGGAATGAAGTGCTGGGCAGTATAATAAAAAGTGAAGTTCATCGCATACAATAGTTGTACAAAATTGGCAGGTTCTATTACATTTTTGAATGCCGGACCAGCGTCCTGTTTCAATGGGAAGCCTATGGTTTGAAGTTCTAAACTTAGTTAACCAGCGTCTGTAATGGTAAGGTAATTGTAACAAATATGGTTCTCGAAATATTGATTGCTTGTACATTGTGTAGTCTGAAAGATTAATTCGTGACTTTTGAGATTGGCTTCTTCTCACTGTCAATTTGATTGATGAGTTCTTAAACTGAGGAAACACCCTCTGTTAGTTATGAGCTTGGAACAGTAGAACGAATACAGTACCACACTCACTAGTGTAGTTGACATCACTATGCAGAGCATGGTGTATCTTTATTCGAATTCTATTGCTTATGTTTACATTTATAAAACAAGGACATATTCGCAGCATATATATGCATTATATTACTCTTTTTATAAGGTGAATGTTATGATCAAAGGTGAATTATTGAACTCAATGTCATTAACACTTGTGGAATATATATGTAAATATATAAATATCTCTTTCAGTCTAAGTAACATTTCTCAATTGGCGCAATCATAACGGCTGTTTTCCTATTTCCATTAACTAAGCTCGAAGCAACTGTGCTAGTACTCAAGCCAAATACTGTCCAATAATTCATCAAGATATTTGACATTTTCGCCTCTTTCAAAAACATATGTGACTTTGTGAATCCGTTTTGCCAGATTATTGAACTTCATGAGACATGTTCTATACACCTATAAATATCAACTCCAAAAGGTTTCAATTGCTTGGTTCCATTTTCTGAATGATAGATAAGGACAGATATATTACTTTTCAAATTGTGATGGAGTGTCCAAAAAGCTAAAATATGGTTATGCCATACACTTCAGATACATTCCTTATAACAATATTTATTTAAAGAATATTTGTTATCTAAATTATCAAGATTCCTATCTTCCTCACCGAAAGACAGAACTCGTCAGTGTGTGAAGCAAAAAATATTCATCGAGACGCTAAGGCATGTTGAACACGACGTTAGAGCGTTCTTTGTTTACCTTTTGAGACTGCAAAACATTTTTACAAAGGTTTGACCATAAAATTAACACACCACCGAACCAGCGGAAACAATATAGTGCAATAAAATTCAATGTTGTTTTAATTGAGAAATATCATATTGACATCACAAGAGGTTAGAAGTTAATTATGAACGACACATACATAAGATGCGCAGCAACAGTGTAACGTACTGAATGTAAAATTTTTCTTATATATACGTTAGTGTGAATGTTTTTTAAAAGATCTAAAATCACTTAATAGACATTGTTATTTCTCTCCTTGTAATCAAATGTTGGTTTAGATGATAAAATAATTGAGTATGATGATATGCTTGCTTATTTAATAAAAGTTTTCCAAATAACCACTTATGTCAGAATAAATTTAATCAAAAGAATTGGCATCAATTCAAAATGTTTGTGTAAAATCATGTTTACATTCTCATATTGAACCCTTTACATGTACATGTACCTACTTTTACTTTTGTTAGTAAACTAATTGTATACTGCTGTTGTTTCATACAACTGATATTGCTACTATGTAATCAACCATTGCATTATTTTGCCATCAAAAGATCATCAATAAACGGTAGCATGGGACAAATCATGAATCAAACATTCTGATCCATTCTCCTCTATGCCTTAAGT
This sequence comes from Steromphala cineraria, assembly GCA_916613615.1. Lineage (NCBI taxonomy): Eukaryota > Metazoa > Mollusca > Gastropoda > Trochida > Trochidae > Steromphala > Steromphala cineraria. The sequence continues at coordinate 23,456,020 of OU744736.1, read as the reverse complement.
ACCAAAGTCCTCTGAAGAACCGTCAGTGGCCCAAAGTTCTTGGGGCGGGATAGCGCAGTGGTTAGCGCATTCGGTTTCGGACCAGAAGGTCCTTGGTTCGCATCCCGCCAGGGACTCGGCAACTTTGTCTGCGGTAGAGAACTGTTCTACACGCAGTCAAGTTCATGTGCAATGCTACACTGAATTTCAGCGCAGTACCACCCATGGTTCGCTAGTTCCAGCCGATGCTCGCAGGTTTCACCGCAATGCATAGCTACTATAGTGTTGCGGGCTTTCTCCCTGCAATAATACTAGCAGCCGCGATATAAGTGAAATACTCTTCAAAGCGGTGATAAACCCCACATCACCTCACCCCCTCCAAAGTTCAAAATCAAAGTTGTGGCTTAAATCACAGCTAAATCGGAATACTATCAATTAATCCATCATGGTATTATAGTGTTAGTAATTTGAATCAACTTATTCTAACAAAAGATGCAAGAATAAAACAAAACAATGATATTGATGACATTTTCTTTGTTGATTTCACATGACATGTTTGGCTAGTTCTTGCCCCTTCTTTAGATGCAATACTTTTTTTGAAATTTACCATACAGTATACGTGTTTCCATATACTAGTACAAAGTTAATACATTTATTATTGCTAGCAATTTGTTTCTTGTGAGACTACTTTTCAATACAACCTAAATGTGTGCAACGTAATCCGGAGGTTGCTATTTTAGGTACTTGAAGAACATAATGCACTCAGAGCATTCGTAAAGATTAGCTCTGTTCTTTGAAATGCTAGTAAGTTGAATCAATGCATCACAAATAATGGGCCCTGGTTCTAATGTGACTCCTCGGATTATCAGAGTGCGGTCAGTGGGATTTACAATGAAAGCAGCTTGAGCTAGCATGGATCATATTGTTAAGATATTTTCTCCCGAGGCCCATCTTTGGGATTATGTTAAGCAGCACTTCTTTTCCATTCAATTACCAGTGCTTCAATGTCACCATCAAATCGATTAACTCACTCCATAAGCCCATGTGTTTCCTGTTAGCCTTAGCATTGAATCTATATCAAGGCCAGTAAAATCTTACATTTTGAAAATTTGGTATGTAAGGTTGTCAGACATAAGATATAATGACAATTGTCAGTGTGTTTTCAAACAAATGACTTTCAAAACTTCTTGATGCTAGATTTTGTGGTTCAAAATAGTGTTACATCATGCTTACTTGCTTTTAGTCCACTGTTGAAAAATACACTCTTACTTGTGAACTATATTTTGTCTATATCATAATTCAATTTTAAGAAAAATTCCAAATCCTTTGTTCCATCAGGATTGTTAGTCTATGGATGCATTACTGTAGATACCTGTAAACATCCCTTGATACTGACAAGTTCCCTCGCCTCAGATATCCTTTAGTGTTTGATATGCAGATAGACTTTTGAATCTACGTATTTTCAACAATATAGCAGGGATGAACATAACAGGATCACGAAAACTTTCTGGGGTGTAAAGAACATTTACTGATGATGTAATCAATACTCTCTGGTTTTAATACTCTCACTATTCAAACATAAATACATACACATACATTGTTATGTCAAGAGCATTTTCTTTAAGCGTTAGAGAAACCAATACTTCATCACAGATATAAGTGATATATGAATGATACGGCAAATCAAAAAGTGACACACACGCAATCTTCGCAGTATGTATACAGAACATATCTTAAAGTCTTCAATTATAATTACATTAACAAAGTAATTATACTCACTGGAAAAAATGAAGTAACAGTAATGATAAAACATGGCTTAAATCATATGATAGCATAATACATTTTATACGCACATAAACCAAATACTTACCCCTACCGAGCGTGTGTTCATCAGGTGCTACACAACTCTGCCGGAACACTATGCCAAAGTACATGTTCCAACCCATCTACAGAAAATACTGATCAGTGAGAGATGTGAAATTTGTACTTTTAAGAATATTAATCAAATACATTTACATACCAACGCTTTAGATATAAGATAACATTTATGATATAACAGATAAGACTTATGTAAACATATTTAATGTAAGAATCTAACCTTTAAAAGTTTTCTGTCTTGTCAGTGTTGTGACTTAGTGATTTGTTAGGTGCAAGCTACATGAACTAATCAGGCATGAGAAAAGACAGTAAGACAGAAAAAGACAATAGAGAATAGACAGACCCAAGCAATACCCCTTCTGGTGAAATAGACTAGTCCTCTTGTGTGTTTTCACAGCTGCTACTAAGTGCTAATCGCGACCACGTAGGGCAGTACATCCAGTTTCCAGGTGCCCATTTTAACAACTGGTTGGACTGAGTGCAATGTGGATTTAGTGCCTTGCCAAGGGACACAACCCAGGACGAAACCCAAGTCACAAATTATTGGTGTCTCCAGCGGGATTCGAACCCGGGCCTTTTGCGTGAGAGGCCAGCATGCTAACCACTACACCACTGTGCTCCATTGCTAAATTGTCTGCTTAATACTAATGTATTTCAATATTACAATATCTCATCTCAATATTAAAACGTAACGAAAAGATTATAAAAGCGCAGACAAACTCAGTGTTTTCTAACAGCGCTAGAAACAGCCTTGCTTGTAATTAGTTTATTTAAAGACGCAATGACGGTCTATAATACTTGCCATATGTTGAACTGGATGTCAATGTTATTACTGGAAGGACGTGATACACGTGCCATCAGGATTTCCGTCGTTAGCATAACATGTGACAAAATGTGGTCCTAGTCTCCAGGAATGTGACCTCTTTGAAACATGCTCTAATTAAAATTCTTAGTTCTTGTGCACTACACACCGTCTATTATTTTGTCAGCGTTAGAAACGGCTTCATAATACCTACGAAGTACAAAGATGTGATAAAAATTGAAACAAAAAAGAAATTGTTTTTGTAACCTCTTATATTTTTATCATCATCTTACACAAACAATAGGCCAAAGTCGGCGTATTGACATTTATTTACTTTGACAAATGACGATATTAAATATTCAAGAAACCAAAAGCAATCCAGCAAATACAGCATTTACTTCACTTTTCTTAAATAATGCTTAGTGTTCAACCTTTTCTATTAGCGATAAATACAATTAAGAACTCTGATAGATTTACTTTAATAATAAAAGTAGATTAATCCCAAAGGCACATAAAGATATCTGCAAAACTTAGTATCTTAGAAACAGTTCTCAAAATGCAACCAATTAATGTCCCATAAATAGGGAAAATTCTGTTTACTGTCTATTTGAGAACTTTCTTCTCATTACAGAAATTACGTGACATTGCAATTGCGTATCCGTAGTTTTAGGTTATTGAACTTCAAGGGACATGTTCTTTATCCCAAGATTACTCGATTATCCTATAAATATCAATGTTCTTTTGAAAATCAATAGTTTTTACTGAACTCTTTGTGGCTCAGTATCGTTGATATTTTAATACATTTATGTAATAATTTCAATAAGAGAGCAGCATCACGTCATATATTACCTTTCTAATTTGTATTGAGCTTTTATAAAACCATAATAAAGTTTATGTTTGTTTATGACAAATGTTGTCTGCACATCGATTAGAAGGTTGCGAATTCTACTCACAATAACAGAGCATTCATACTATAAATTACGCAAAAATGCATATTTACCTGTTTTATTATAAATCCTTTGTGCTCATTTCTTTCCCATCTATCGAAATATGAAAGAATAGAGAAGATATGTCTTTCAAAAAGCAAAATCCTTTTATACGACCAAAATATAATCATCATACTGATAATTTCAACAGAAAAGAAAGATTTTTTAAAATTATTCAGTAGACATAGTGTTCTATAACTTCCTACCTGTGTTCATGTTCATGTTCATGTTCTATCATCTTTGTAAAAAAATTTGTTCCTCATTCTTTTCTTGAGTTTAAATAAAGAACCAGACAAACTGCTATTGAGATGAGGTATCACATCTTTCTGTTAGGTGGCCCAATGACTGTACATTTAGGAACTGTTTGTGGCGCCGGTTTCCTTGTGTAAAGGTTTCCTTGTTTTTACACGTAAGATTATCAGGACGACTATCAGGACGACGTCTCATGGAGGTCAATATAAGATCCACAGTATGCACAAATATGAAACTGTTGATCTGAATCTTTTAGATTGTTAATACACAAAAACCTGATCCCTTGATTCTAGTGAGATTAAACTACATAGCAACTAGCAACAATGCCATAGTAGATTTGATATCAACATGCCCTTACTAAATAACAGTTTTTATTTAAGTGTATCGGTGTTAGAAATGTGTATCATGCTTGTATAATGCGAAATATATCAGACTCATATTTTGATGTAATTTACCATTAGAAGTTTGCGCCATGCACTTGATGTCAACAATAGTTTTCATTCCAATTTGCTTTCACACATGTATTGTTTTATAGGGAAACATCTGCATAAATTAACCTATTCATGTCATTTGTTGACCATTTTGGCCATAAAGATTCGTTTGAGGTGATGCCTTATTTGTTGTGTACTCGAGACATTATATGCACTTAAATTGTCTGTAGTGGTTAGCATTATTCTTGGATATGAAAGTAATTTATTTACTTTGTAATATATAAAAGGTCAATTTGTACATTTTGATTATCAGATTGTGGATCAGAAGGATCGACTTTGACATTGGATTACTTTGGTAACGTGAGGAGCTCTCGTTAAAAGCGCCTCTTTATCAACTTAATACCTAGTGCTTCAGTGCTTCTATGTCGAGTCATAGTTACATAGTAAGAGTTGACACATCATAAGACACAATAATCACAATCACTGATTCTCTCCAATCTCCAGACAATTTTCGATGATCTTGGAGTGAGTTTTATGTGGAAATTTCTAATTTTTAAAAACATCTTTTGGCTAAAATCAGTTGTTAAAAGTAAATTAAATTTCAGCAAACATGGATATCAACAGTTTTTAAAAATCCATCTTAAGATTTTGAACAATATCTTAACTCCCCACATTACACTAACTTGTTGAAATTCCGTACCTCTAATCAATTTCTCCTAATTGAAACAGATATATTGCGCAAATCCCTGTATCTGACACACATGATATCAGACAAAAATAAGTACCAAAATTAATATAGATGCGGATGTAGCTTCATTCAACGTAGTCGATTCCAAAAGAGTATACACCATTCGGGAAGATTGCTCTTTACTTGTACGTAATATCTAATAAGAAATACGGAATTCCAATTTGATCGATTAATCAACGATCTTAAGTGTCAATTTAGTATAGTCCTCATCATAGTTTCCTTAAAATAGTGATATCAAAATGTCATCAATAAAATCTTTACGCAATCAGTTGAATAGAAGTCATAATAATAATAATGATAAAGGGCACCTGTAAAACAATTGACTTTTTCTGTTAATGAAAAGTCGAGTTTGTAAAATCAAATAGTTTGACATACACTATTTATGTATGGTTGATAATGAAATCAAACTGAAATTGTATTGTTATCGAAATACTTTAATAAAATATGATAGACCGACATTAATGTTGTATAAATAGTCCCGATAGTCACTGTTAAACATCACTGTTTGGTAAGCGCATTAACAATAACGAATGAAATCTTATTATATGTATATATATATATTACATACTTTACTGTTGCTATCATCAACCATGATATATAAGCTTAGTGACACATAAAGTTGTCACGATGAGTCCCTTATGTAAGTCTTCCATCGAAAGTAAATAATCATCTTATGTCAATGTTATTTGTTCAAAATGTAGGAATTTTCGAAAAGGTTTTTAGTGGTAAGTATCTAGGGTGATTGACAATAGCTGTCAAATTGCTCACGCTTACCAATTCTTGCTAAACGTGACAACAGAGAAGTGAACCTTGCTGCTCAGCTTTGAAAGAGAAGGCGAGGAGCCTCAGAGATAATGAATCAGATGAAGACTTGCTTTTGCAAAAGGTGTTTTTAAGGTGAAATCAATCAACAGTTTTGATGTTAAGACTGTCTTTGAATCGTGATTGATGGCTTCCATAGTTGTGGTGTCGTTTTATAACCGCCAGAAAGGTTCACTGTCTTTAAACAATACTGTTTCTGAAATCTTAATCGTTATAACAAAAGGAATTTTCTTTATGATTGTTTTCACTTCATTATTTCAAGTAAATATAAAACATAAATCGACTGAGACAACATACAGTATTTTCTTGGATCAATCCGACCAGGACAGAATTATGCAGAAAGTCAAATATAACATAATCAAAAAGTCTGTTTTAGACAATAGCTCTTAGAATCAGGATCTGCTCATAAATGTCAAGAATTGTCAGATCTTCAACTTTGTTTTGATAAAAGTGGTACTGTGATACAATAAATGGTTAAAACGCAGAATTACAAAAACTCCATGTTCAAACGAAAATTCTGGAAAAGGGGATCGATGTTACACTACAGATTCGTAAGGATAAGTTATCTGCATGGCAAACCGTCGATCTCGACGACAGGATCGAGAACATTAAGCTGTAAGTGACCAATAACAACTTCTTGTAACACGGCTCACTTCGGTCTATAAAACACGTGCTTGTGTTTACAAACATATTGTCACATGACCGTCACGTGACAGCAGTGTTTTCAAAGGTTGTGTAACGAACTAGTGAGTATAGTAAAAAAGGACATTTACTGATGATTTAGTCTCTGTTGGACAAAGTTCGATATTCTGATATTTGTGAACTCTGTTGCCGCTGATTTTATTTCTACTTATAGGATATGTATTCATTTACGGCTTCTATACAATCATTGCTAAGATAGATTCTGTTTTGTTTATAATGTCCTATTTTCGATCACTATCTGGGCAATATTGATTTCAGTTTTTTGACTTGTTGTTGACAATTACTCAATATTATTTATGTCTATATACATGTAGGTGGAAGGTTAGGCTTATCTTCACCTGGATACTCATGATCTTTGTTTTAGTTAAACAAAACATAAAAAATTCCATTTCATTTGATTCCAAACTATGTAAAGGCACTATATTTATGTTATCAAAAAACTCTTATGGATAATAAGATTAAAATAGTCTCTGCAAATTGTAGAGGTTTAGCTGACAAAAGCAAGCGAAAAGAAATCATGAAAATTTGGCGAAAAAAGAAGTATTCAGTTATATGTCTCCAAGATATTCATATCTCTGAAAAAGATAAGGACCTGTTTAGAAATGAATGGGGTCTGAATTGCATAATAGCACCATTTGCATCTAATTCAAGAGGTGTAGCAATACTATTCAATAACAACACAGAAATTGAAATTCATAAAAGCTTTATTGATGATGGGGGAAATTATATCATAACAGATATGACAATTGATGGTATTAAGATGACCTTGTCTAATCTTTATGGCCCAAACAGAGATGAACCTTCATTCTATATTAAAATATTCAAGTTGATTGAAGAAATGGGAAATGACTCTATGATACTATGTGGGGACTGGAATCTTGTATTAAATCCAGCAATTGACTTGGAAAACTATAAACATGTTAACAATCCAAATGCAAGAAATATTATTGTTGAAAAAATAGAACAATTTGATCTTGTTGATGTATGGAGGGAACAAAACCAGAATTCTCGCAAATTTACATGGTGGAAGAAAAACCCAAAGCAACAAGCTAGACTAGATTTTTTCCTTATTTCACAAGATCTTTTTAATATTTCATGTGACACTGCTATAATCCCAGGCTATAAATCTGATCACTCTGCCATAACTTTCTCATTTTCAAATTCTTTAAGTAGAGAACGAGGAAGAGGCTACTGGAAATTTAACACCTCGCTATTATGTGATGAAAAATATATAAAGATTTTTAAGAAAATATATCTGAATATGCTTACAATACCAGGCCCGGAGAGGATGTTGATGCACTAATTAATGATGAAACCTTACAACTAAAAATATCAGATAGCTTATTTTTAGAGACATTTCTTATGAACTTGAGAGGTAAAACAATTTCATACTCTTCATATTTGAAAAAGGACAAAAATGAAAAAATAAACATATTGGAGGATAAAATTAATGATTTAGAAGATAAATTAAAAAATGACTTCCAATGTATAAGTGAAGAACTACTTTGTGAACTATCAACACTGAAAAGACAATTAGAATCATACCATGAAGAAGAAATAAAAGGAATTCAAATAAGAAATAGAATAACCTGGTATGAGGAAGGAGAAAAACCGACTAATTACTTTTGCCATCTTGAAAACAGAAATTATACTAGTAAATTGATAAATAGTTTAAAGAAGGCTAATGGGGATATCATTACAGATGGAAAAAGCATTTTAGAGGAGCTGAAAAGTTTCTACACTCAACTTTATAAAGAAACAAACATTGATGAAAATAATACAGATAAAATACTTGATGAAATAGAAACACCTAAGATAAATAAATCAGATTATGATAACCTTGAAAAAGACTTGACTATGGAGGAAATAAAAAAAACTGTCTTATCTATGAAAAACAACAAGAGCCCGGGAATAGATGGATACCCTATTGAATTTTTTAAATTCTTTTGGAAGGAATTAGGTCTTTTTATCTTTAGATTTATAAAGGAGTGTTTTGACAATAACTCATTAACATGCACAATGAACAGGGGAATTATCACCTGCCTTCCAAAACCAAATAAAGACAGAAAAATACTAAAAAATTGGCGCCCAATCTCATTGCTCAATGTTTTATATAAGATAATAAGTTCATGTATTGCAAATAAGCTGAAGAAAACTTTGAACACAATCATACATGAGAACCAAACAGGATTTATTCCAGGGAGATGTATCAGTGAAAATACTAGGATGCTCTATGATATCATATTTGAAGCTAAAAAACTAAACAAACCTGGATTGCTTCTGCTTATTGACTTCGAAAAGGCCTTTGATACAATATCCAAACCTTTTATATCAAAAGTAATGAAAAAATTTGGCTTTGGGCCTAATATTATCAAATGGGTAGAAATATTAACTTCAAATACAACAGCCTCAGTAATTCAAAATGGACATTTGTCTTCCTTTTTTAAACAGGAAAGGGGATGTAGACAAGGGGATCCAATCTCACCTTACTTATTCATCCTTGCAGTTGAAATATTAGGTATAATGGTAAGGAAAAACCCTGACATAAAAGGAATAGAGCTTAATGATAGGGAACATAAACTTGGACAGTATGCTGATGATACCCAACTATTTTTAGATGGATCTGAAAAAAGTCTAAATGCAGCATTAGAAACACTTCAGACATTTTACCAAATTTCAGGGCTTAAAATGAACATAGAAAAAACTAAGGCGATTTGGATAGGATCTATGTCTGAAAGTACTATTACTTTAGTCAGTGACCTTAAACTTGACTGGCATAAAGGGAACTTTGACATTCTAGGAATCACATTGAATGCTTCATTAAGTGATCTATGGGTGATAAACACAAGAAAACGATTAGAACATATTAACAGATTATTTGCCAATTGGCGCAGAAGAAACTTAACACTTATTGGAAAAATTACAGTTATTAAAACCTTGGCTATATCAACCTTAGTACATATTTTCTCTGCCGTGCCTAATCCACCCAAAACATTCATTAAAGAATTAAACAAGATAATCTACAGATTTTTGTGGAATAACAAAAATGATAAAATCAAGAGATCAACTATAAGTAGAGACCATCAAGACGGAGGTCTAAGAATGATTGATGTTGAATGCTTTATTAATGCTCTTAAACTATCTTCATTGAAAAAATATATTAGAAAATCAAAATCTTCAAACATTTTTCCCTTAGATAATCTTTTCAAACTAGGTTGTAATGGGGTTGATTATTTATCTGAACATGACAATCCTTTCTGGAAAGATGCTTTATCTGCATGGAGGATTTACTACCAAAAAATAACCTTTAATGAAAATGACATGGACCAAATCCTCACTCAACCACTTTGGTATAATCATCTTTTTAAATCATCTTATATTATTAAAAACTGGTTTAATCTTGGAATCCAAAATATTATGGATATATGTGATGAAAATGGCTTCCTAAGTTTTGAAAAATTTACAGAAAGATACAAAATTAAAGGAACCTTCTTAGACTATCAACGGCTAATATGCAATATTCCATCCAATTGGAGATATCAAATAAGGAATACAACACCATTATTCAACGTACCTCATGTTACAAATAGTTACAAAAAAATGTTTACCATGGCTGAAAACTCCAGGAAATATTATGATGAGTTAATTAAAAATGATACAACACCCAAGTCATTAGAGTATTGGAATTTGATATTTTTGCATGAGATTGAATGGAAAGATGTATTTAGTTACTACCGTAAATCCACCAAAGATTGCAAGCTGTTGGATTTCCAATACCGGTTTATTAACAGAATTATTTACACAAAGAAAGAATTAATGAAAATGAAATTAGTTGATAATGATACTTGCTCTTTCTGTAAAAATGCTCCAGAGGATATATCACATGTTTATTTTGACTGCAATCTTGTTCAAGACTTTTGGCATAAAATTGAAGCTTTCTTGAATGACAATTTTAAAAGGAATCTGAAATTGTCTAAATTCATTATTATGTTTGGAGTGTTCTCAAAAACACAAATTCTAAATCACATTTTACTTATTGCCAAAAGATATATATATATATCAAGTCTAAAACAACAAGATATATCCTATGCAGCATTATTGTCAATACTTAAGGATGTACATAATATAGAAAGATTTATTGCAATAAAAAATGACAGATATTATCACTTTTCCAGGAAATGGCAAGGCCTGGCCATGATTCTATAATTTGTTCATGAAGCACCCATAAAATCCCTGAAATGCTGTCCATTTTACAGACAAATTTAATACTCTCTTAAGCCTTAAAGATTGCATTATGACTATTGTATGAAACCAAATGTATAGTTGTTCTTCTGCAAAATTGTTTATTGCCACAACATAGATGCAACTCTGTTATGTTCATGTTGAAAATGGAATAAAAAATTTAAAAAAAAAACAAAAAAACGCAGAATTAAAGTGTTCATGCTATTTGCCTCAATAATTGGAAAGATAATATTTCTTAAGGAAAAATGCAACATTAAATGAGAGTTCGATTGTATCAATTGCACAAAATATTTTGGTTTTCTTTGTTCTAACTACGTATCCCTCATTCTCACCAAGTACTCATGAACTGGGTCATCTTACATTTTTGTGTTGAATCAATAGAAAGATGATAACAGCAGAAACGAGAGGAAAGTAGAAAATATATAAGTAAATGGTGATTGAAATTTGTCTGGATAGCCGATATCCTTGACATACCAGTAGAAGATCACGTAGTTGTATGAGTAATTAAACATGTTCATATATCACATATAATATGCCTTAAAGACATAAGCGATTTCAAAATCTAACGACTCAAGAAAATGCTAGATATGACAAGTATCATATTTCAAAATGTCTTTGTCAAATGGTTGTTTCACTGCATAAACGTCTTTTACTGACATTGAATTAATAATAAACATTCTGTTGGATTACCAAACTTTTAAAAGAAACGTGTAAACGATTTAAGAAATTCTGATTTGACCAAGAAGCATTTCTCGAATGGAGTTTATATTCATCTTTTGGTTGAAATATGTATTCCATGCTTAACACTCCAGATAACATGATAACTTCAATACCATGTCTTCTTTGGACATCCAATTCTGTCCACAATAATCAGGCAGTATTCAAATTTAAATAAGGGCAATCAGACTGAAAGTATGTATAACATTTTATCATCATTTCAAACTATCACACATAAACTATCTAAATTAATTTCTACCTTCATATTAAGTATTGCTTGTAAGTATTGACAAGAAGGATCTTATTTTAACTTGAACATATGCAACATGCATCCGCGATTAAAAATGTTTATCAAATGACTTATCATATCCTGATGCTGATGAAAATTTATATGCCAAGAGTTCATCCCTTTCACAACCTAAGAGCACTGTCGAGCTACATGTTGATTTACAAGAAGTGGTCCTTAACTTAATCCTGACGAGAGGGCCTCGAGAGAAAAAGATCTTAATGGAATGATCCATGTAGGCTCAAGCTGTAGAGGCTACTGATCCCAGTCGGATATTTTCTGAGTCGCATTGTACCAATGGGATTCTTGCTAACTGGCATTTCAAAGAACAAGGCTAATCTTTACAGTCGCATTGTGTTCCTAAACTGTTTTGCGTTGATACGAACGTAAATTGCCAAATCGCATACTCATTCAAAATATCTCACATATTCATCCCAAATGCGAATCATATGACAAGAACTTGTTTTCAATGAAATTCTTAAAACAGTCATTTATATTCACAAAAGCAAAAAAGGCTGTACCTATGTACCTAGAACGCTTATTAAATCACAAGATTAAGATATCTTTGCTAGATTTTTTTTACTCAAATATTTGGCGACCATAAGAGATAGATAAGCAAAACTACATTATTCTACGGCGTCTGTTATTAACAATTCTATGATGTATTGTTGGTAGCCTGTCATATTTGAAAATCAGGGTTACTCAACAAATCTTGTCCTACGAAATATGAGCTTTCATTCTATATTCGATCAGAATAATGAAACGAATGTCTGAATATCAAAATAGAAATTCATTCTCAATGGCTAAGGGTATAATACGTATCCTGCCATTGGTTATATTTCTTGTCAGTGTTTGATATAAATACAAATAAAAGCACTACAAAACATTTCAACCAATCACTTCTGATGATTTCAGTAAAGTGTTACTTTCTTCATCTTCTCTCTTATACCAATTCATCTTTTTATAACTACACAATAACCCTGCTACCATAATTTGAATCTTCAATATTAAAAAACACTAATTCAAATGGATTTAACACGTACATGTACATGAACATTTTCTTACCCAATTGCAAATATATTTATAATTTATTGTCCATAAGACTGGGGATTATTAAAATCAATTTGACTGGTCTATATGGTAACTTCAACATATCTTACAAGATTATTATAGATTTTACATGTTGGTAACCAAAGACCTTTGAGGCAACATTGGTCATACCCCTAGCATTTTGTAACGAATCTACACACATATAGTGCCACAACATATTCTGGTCTGTGAGCATTTCAACACACAATCGATGTTTCAGACCTGACCAGTGAAAGATTTCTTGACATCCTTTACATTTGTCTAAAGTCAACACCATTCATACTCACAAAGACTCCCAAAACAATATTTGCGACACTTCTTCACTAACCTATTCATTCAAACGTTGGTCCTCATCTTCTCACTTTAGAATGATAAGTCAATCAAAACATGTGTACATTTTGTCCCAGACACTCAACCAACATGGTGTGAGCCGGAATTAACTACGATCTATTTGATTTTTAGAAAGTTCATCACGAGCGGGTAGCTTAGATTCAGGTCGTCACATCGCTTATGGATCAATCACAGATATATACACATTTTCTAGCACTTTGAGATTTATGTAGTTACAGAATTTATTCTAACAAAATACCCCCCCCCCCCCCCCCCCCCCAAAAAAAAAGAATTCCAGTAAAGAAGCATGAACCCCTATTGTTTTCGTGTATGAAAAAACAGCAGGGATACAAACTACTTATAAACAACTCATGAACCACATATACATACAGTATCATTGAAAGGATAGCTTCTCAAATATATGTATAAGTACTTACTAGCAAGTGCAATAAAGATTTGTTGACTTTTCTCTGATACTTAAACGTTCAGCTTTTACTAAATATTCATCTAGCATACGATATCACATGCATCAATCATGATAATAATAAAATACTCAAGCAGGGCAAATCTAGCATACGATATCACATGCATCATTCATGATGATAATGAAATGCTCAAAAAGGGCAAATCTAGCATACGATATTACCTGCATCAGTCATGATGATAATGAAATGCTCAAAAAGGGCAAATCTAGCATACGATATTACCCGCATTATTCATGAGGATAATGAAATGCTCAAGCATGGTAAAATATCATACAATATCACCTGCATCATCAGTATGATAATGAAATGCTCAAACAGGCAAATCTAGCATACGATGTTACCTGCATCAATCATGATGATAACAAAATGCTCAAACAGAGCAAATCTAGCATACGATATCACCCGCATCAATCATGATGATAATAAAATACTCAAGCAGGGCAAATCTAGCATACGATATCACATGCATCATTCATGATGATAATGAAATGCTCAAAAAGAGCAAATCTAGCATACGATATTACCCGCATCATTCATGAGGATAATGAAATGCACAAGCAGGGTAAAATATCATACGATATCACCTGCATCATTAGTATGATAATGAAATGCTCAAACAGGCAAATCTAGCATACGATGTTACCTGCATCAATCATGATGATAATAAAATGCTCAAGCAGGTTAAAATATCATACGATATCACCTGCATCAATCATGATGTTAAAGAAATGCTCAGGGAGGGCAAATCTAGCATACGATCTCACCTGCATCAGTCATGATGATAATGAAATGCTTAAGCAGGGTACAATATCATACACTATCGTCTGCATCACTTATGATGTTAAAGAAATACTTAAGGATGGCAAATCTAGCTTAAACTATCACCTGCATCATTCATGATGTTAATGAAATGCTCAAGCAGGGTAAAATGTCATACCATATGACCTGCATCATTCATGTTGATAATGAAATGCACAAAAAGGGAAAATCCAGTATACGATATCACCTGCATCATTTATGATGATTATGAAATGCTCAAGCAGGGTAAACCATCATATGATATCACATGCATCAATCATGATGTTAAAGAAATGCTCAAGCAGGGTAAAATATCATAGAATATTACCTGCATCAATCATGATGTTAAAGAAATGCTGAAAGAGGTCAAATCTAGCATACGATATTACCTGCATCAGTCATGATGATAATGAAATTCTCAAACAGGACAAATCCAGTATACAATATCACCTGCATCAATCATGATGTTAATGAAATGCCCAAGCAGGGTAAAATATCATAGAATATTACCTGCATCAATCATGATGTTAAAGAAATGCTCAAAGAGGGCAAATCTAGCATACAATATTACCTGCATCAGTCATGATGATAATGAAATGGTCAAGAAGGGCAAATCCAGTATATAGTATCACCTGCATTATCCATGATGATAATGAAATGCTCAAGCAGGGTAAAATATCATACGATATCACCTGCATCAATCATGATATTAATGAGATGCTCAAGCAGGGAAAAAAAGTGATCTTGATAGTCGTCATGATATATCAAACGAATTTATATCATTTAATATGGTGAAGACGTTGATGATAAAAAGCAATTCGCCAAAACATTCACTCAAGATAACACTACACTAGCTTCAATCAATGATAACAGAAATGTTTTCTCTTGACATGAGAATGTGTTAAGATTATGATAGATGTGTCTTTGAATCTACAAATAGCTTTGGTTTGTACATTTCATGTCCATTTACACAATGTCATGTAAACATGACACACATAAAACGAATTATCGTGTTTGGTTATGAAAGTTTTCTCTGCTTGGTACATGTAGTCACATTGATCGTGTGAAGGTTTCACGATTACATACACTCTTTTCAAACATTTGTCACTAATCGCCGAAGTTGTATAAAAAAAGTTGTATAGGTGTTCTTTGATATGCATATAACATATACAACTTTTAGTAACAATTTTCGAAAATAAGATAAAAATGTACATACGCTTAGTGTTTGTTAGGGACCAGTTTCTGTTCTATACTTGGTTTCATGAGTAGATTTGTAAAGACACCAGTTAATTACACAGTAAGTTAACACTACACCCACATGTATTAACCTAGTCAAGCAGATAACACATCAACAAGTAGATACACAAGAATGACTTCAATTACTACAATGGTTTAATTTGGTATTTATTTGCTAGTAATCTACTAAATAGGAAAGTGTAATTCCTGATTGTATCATACTGGAAAAATCATTCTTATACATCTATCAGTGCATGTGAATTTGGCCCCAGCTAATACATCAATCATGTATCGATACACCAATCATCAATACATCTAGCTTGACTGACTCAGGTACTGAAGTCAAAGGAACATCAATCTTCACTATAATTGAACTTCACGTGATTAAAGTGAGTTTGCTCCAAACTTCTTATAAGCGTTGACACATATCATTGTAAGCCTTTTTGCTCTTAATTGGATCTAGCAAGACCCTCTGCCTAATTACGTTAATTAACCGGCAATCTAATCTAATTAATTTCAGAGGATGACCATGAATCAGGCATTATCGTGAATGAATGTTTTAACAATATTGCAATTAGACAAAAAATTTAAGTTCGCCTTTAACTGATTTGTTAAAAATTGTCTTGTGAATTTGGTCTCATACTGGGTGTGTTTCAAAGGCGAGACATTCATTCGAGACATAGCATTCCATCAATTGTGTGAATGGGAACTTTAATTAAATAATTAATGAATTGGGCCTACCAAAACCTTTTGCCTAGGTTAACGTGGAATTAAAGTGGGAGGTAAAAGCTTGAAGTGGTATCAAATGAATACACAGAAAGACTTATGTTTGTTCATAAAATACTAATGAAATATTTTTTGAACAAGCAAGTATTCCATTTCATATCAATGCAAGCTAACTATGTCTTAACAATACTATTCAGTTAAAGCTTAAAGAAAGTCCCTACCTCCGAACAAAATTGTCCTCAATCTATCCCCGAAACTGTGTTAACATAGAAAACAGAGATATTCCAAAATAAGGTCTTTTTACTAGATTTGGGTGACTATTTTAGTCTTATTTAAGGAGGTTCAATTGTTTTCAGTTTCAAACCGGTTCGCTAAAGTCTCACCTTCAATACAAATGTTAAAGACAAAGATCACGCGAAAATCAAACATAAAGTTTATGAATTTACTACAAAAAAGAATTTTAGAAATTTAAGATAGATCATTGGGTATTTTTTTTATATTACACACTTGTGAAAGTACAGTTTTCAGCAAAATGTTTTTATCATGTTCAACTCACAATCGGTACCGATTTGGTACTTTTCTTTGAGGAAAAACATCATTTACCACTTCTCAGACGATTACATATGTTGTCATTAAGCTTCAGTACCAATCAATCTAAAGTTATTGAAAAACCTCAGAGACCAATTTGGTCAAAACGTTTGAAAGGTTTAATCTATTGTCTATTTTAATAACCTTGATTCTGTGACTGTCATTGAAGTGAAATGTATATCTCCTGTTTGTATTTATACAAGAATGCATGCAAGAGTGTTACTTTGTGAACATTGTGTTTTGTGTATTGTGTTGTAGGCTCGCCATTTCATGAATTTTATCATTTTAGTGGTAGGTATCACCAAATTCATCCGATCCGAAGAGAAAAGGTTTCATGTTCAAATGTTCCGTGTTATGTCTGAAGATATATCAATTTTGAGGCAATGACCAGGAATTGCAAGAGTCGTCAAAGCAAAAGGTTGTAAATTATGTTTGCTGTTTTCTCAAATTTGCGCTTAGATTCTATGTTCCAATATTAACACACTATCTCTTATTGCATTCATGTATACATGGTAACTTAATAATACATGTATATAACTACATTTAGAGTGTTATTGCCCAAACTCGAGGAAGAGGGATATTGTTTATCAAGATCAAGCGTCATCTACATTATCTGACATTAATGATATGTGTTCTACTTATACAGTTTAGCATTTAGCATTACTTTCACCAGATAAAGACATGACATTATTTCCTTTTAATACCATGAGGTATAACAAGAGAGTCAGAATTGTTACCCGATCTAGAGGACGAGATACATAAAGCACAAGCTTCATCTACATTGGTGACATAGTGTTATAAACTATACACAATCGCATTCATTGTAACATTTTCCCGATTTGATATTTACTTCATGTGTTTTAACATTCACAGCCAATGTAAAGGCATTAGTTTGATCAACTAATCCGCGAGATTACATGTATTTCCCAGGCTATCACACTGTAAGTTAGTTTTTGAATATGCATGTTTGATATGGTTCACTGTTAATATAACATTCTCTTTCTTTGGAATCAATGATTATATTGTTTGAAAGACACTTAACGGAAAAGAGGTGAAATTTTATGAATCACAATTTTCCGGTTCCCCTATGAACATGTTTATGAACTCGGCGTTCCATGTCCCTCTATGGTAATGTAAAACATGAGTACCAAATTTATTACGAAGTTGTCTTGTCCCTAGGGGTTGCTCCGATCGGTAAATGCCAATAAAACTTATAGACCTTGACTGAGCAGGGTTATTGCCATAGCCCAAGGCCCAAGTTCATTCTTGTTTTAGAATGTAGTAGGGACAAGGAGGTAAATCCTGAATGATTTCAAGGATCTACTTTGATTTTTACGACAAAAAGAACTAATATGAATTGTCACAACTTATCATTTACACGAAAAGACAGTATCATATCTTCTACACTTCTTTACAATAATGAGGCGAGGCTCTTCAGGTGATTCAGTGACTCTGAGAACTGTGCCACTCAGAGTTTACATTCTTCTTGGAGGGTCATCAAATTTAGACAGGTAAAAAATAGAAGGAAGCTAAGCCAAATGTGAGTCGCTCTATTACCTGTTGCTTTTAAACCCTTTTTTCTCTGTTTTCTGCGCTCTTTTTCATCCTTGTGTTGAGTAACTGACTTATTGTTGACAGCACGTTAAAATTTCAATCGCAATTGTACATATGGCATCGTTTGTTCTTTTGTGACTATCATATGAAATAAAAGTAAATAATACACAATCTACCTTCTAGGACGAGGGTAACGGAAAACCGTTCGTGCATTTCGACAAGATGCCCATATATATTGTTTCTAGAAACCCTCTAAATCATAACAGTTTCTTTGCACAATACTCAGCCGGAGCTTTTCCTCAAGTTTATATCTCGGGGTGATTCTTTAATTTAGTAGTGCAGCGACCTACCTTAAGGTGTAAAATGTATCTAATTAAATGGTAGTGTTTGTTCTTTACGTTAAGTTCAACATAACAGCAAGTGTTGGTATTGTGTTTTTGGAAATATTAAGTGTGGAGAGGTTAATTGAGAAAATTTAATTACACAAATAATTACATAAATGTATACCGAAAATTGTACACACCATAAGCAATTTAATAGCTTAACAAGTTAAGATTTTTTATATCTAGTTACATCCTATAAGCCTATTAATCATATTCATTAATTACTGACTATATAAGTAGACACTGACTTTTGACGCATTGTTTCTCTGTATGTCCTAGCAAGTTGAATATGCTTGTGTAGCACGCACATATCAGGGCTTAGGTATACATGTATAACACCTGCTAATTATGAGTCTCTTGTAAACTACTCCTCTGTAATATTGCAGATTGCAATATTATGGCGGTGAGTGAATCAAATTCTGGAAGTTCGGCCGAATCAACCACTTCCTGTCGCTAAATGTTTCCCGTCACGAATGCTGATATGACAACATACTTGAAGATGAAGGGGTTTCTCTGTATGTCCTAGCAAGTTGAATAAGTTTGTGTAGCACGCACATATCAGGGCTTAGGGCTTTAAAAATTACCGATTCACTAATAAATAGACCTTTTCCCTGATAAATACATCATATTGTGGTAATTAATTTTTATCTTAAAATTATTTTAACTGTTCTTTCGCAAATGCTACAGGTATTAGAAACATTTCCCTATATATATACAACCGATTCCTACAAAGTAGGTCACGGTATATAACACCTGCTAATTATGAGTCTCTTGTAAACTACTTCACTGTAATATTGCAGATGGCAATCATTATGGCGGTGAGTGAATCAAATTCTGGAAGTTTGGCCGTATCAACCACTTCCTGTCGCTAAATGTTTCCCGTCACGAATGCTGATATGACAACATACTTTAAGATGAAGGAATCAATATGGTTCTTGTCATAAGGCCCGGGGAAAGTCCTCAAAGCATTAAGAAACCCTTAACGATTAACATAACTAACGACTTTTTGTGTTTGTAACAGCCCCTGCGAACACACACGCCTTCGGTTTTAATTTAACATTTACTCACAGTCAACCAGTATAACATGTCTCTGATTTTCAAACCTACTAGGTTTATCCTTTAAGTATCAAAATTTTCATGAATGCAATTACGTCGACATTGCCGGCAGTGAAGGGTTGTTTGTGTTGAGTTAAATTATATGTTTTCTTTACTTTACCGACAGCCTTCTCTCTAAGATACACAATTAAGTGTAAATATCATACATGTGTCTTTTGTAGCTTGAACTTTATCAATCATTGACCTCATTTGCGTAAATCTAAAGACTGTATCGGATTTCTGTTGTTGGACTGTAGCTGCTTTCCCTCAAATAACTATCCTGTAAAACTCTCTTTGAAATTACATTCACAAATATAAGTTTCCTAGAAAAGTACCGGTGGTCATGTATTTAAGAGATATTTCCATAACACATTGTTTGATGTTCAGTGAAATTGAAACAAACTCCAAACAGCATTTTTCTAGCATTTCCGGGAGTAAACTAGTGTCCAAAAGAAATGCTACCATACAAATTTCAACATATTGCCATCCACTGATGATTGATAGACTAGAACATGATTTCTTAATTCCCCAGTAGTCAACTTACTGGTATGTAAAATTTGGAAACATTTTCTTTTATTGTTTATGAAAAACATTCATTTAAAAGAAATCACTGATATTGAATCCCCTTTACTAAGCGAGAAAGCAGAGATAAATTGAACACTTTTGCTTGTTATAAAACGTTCTAGAGCAATGATCCCTAACAAATTTATGTCAAATTAAGCACATTATATCCACAGCATTGTTTCCTAACTAAATTCCATACTTTATAATGAAAAATCGAACATTCTGTGCAAAAAACGATTTGATATTGCGATATATGCACCCCATGTGCGTTTGGAGTGCACAAAATAAAAAGTGTCTTTTTCTTAAGAATGAAAATGTGCATTCGTCTTCAGAAGACAAATGCCTGTCAAATACACTCAAACCCGAATCTGTCAGGTTACAGTATTATGTTTTGGACGAGATTGAAAACTTGGTAGTTTTTCATTGGACATGAGTTTAGTTTCGTTTTTTTCAATTGCCTGAGGGTATGATAGTTTTGTCCTTATCATATCCAAAAAATTCTTGCAAAGTAACAATATCAAGAGCATGCTTTTAGACGATGTTTAATCCGCAACTGCTGCCTTTCTATATACAAAAAAAATTATAAATTGATGCACAAATTCATATAGTGTTTCAACTCCAAGTGATCAATGAAACACATTCAGTAACTTTTCATTTAGTTGTCTATTTCACTTATATCTTCATTAATAATATACATTTTTGCATATTCACTGCAAGGAAGGTCATGTTCCCAAGTCAGCAGTGTTAAAACTTTAACGTCATCACCATCTAAAATCTGACAACTGGACAGGCTTTGTGCAAACAATATGTCGAAATTCTGTGTTCAATGGTCATGATGTTGAGGATAACTTTATATGTCATGATTTTGGGTGAATTTATTTTTATCTTGACTAAAGAGCACTGAGAGCTACATGTTGAATTGACAAGAAGTGGTCCTTAACCTAATCCTGACGAGAGGGCCTTGCGAGAATAATGTTAACAAAATGATCCGTGTGAGCTCAAGCTGCTTTCATTGTAACTCCTACTGACCCCAATTAGATAATCTGTGTACCAATGGGCCAATTATCTTGATGGCATCTTGCTTACTAGCATTTCAAAGTAGGCTGTTTATTCCTATTTTAAGCGGTACGGATCATACCCTTTCTCGGAAATAAGATGCACATGTTGTCAAACATATTTACTGTTGTGATAGGCATAACCTCACATTTATTTATTTTACATTATCTTGGAGAGTTACATTGAGAACATGCAGATATTGCTCTATAAATACAGAGAACCACATTAAGTAATTTATTATTACATATACATTCACAAATACCTAACGTTCTTGAACGCTTACGTATTAAATCAGGAGGTTATGATTACTAAGCTATTTTTTCTGAGTCTACTTTGATTTTTATAACAATAACAACATATATAAATTGTTCAAACTTTTCATTTACAGGAAAAGATTCTCTTATCTATGACACTACTTTATAATGATGAGGCGTGGCTCTTTAGGTGATTCATTTAACAAGCCTCTCGTATTGTCACCAAATTAAGATAGGTAGAAAAGTAGAAGCTAGGCCAAATATGAGTCGGTCTAAACCCTTTTCTCCCTGCTTTTTTGCGCTCTTTTATGAATGGCAACATCCACGTGTTGAAAAACTGCAATATTATTAATAACACATTACAATTCCAATCGCAATTGTACATATGGCATTATTTCTTCTCTTCTGACTATAATATGAAATTAAAGTAAATAATATACAATCTACCTTCTAGGAAGAGGGAACAGAAAACCTTCGATGCATTTCGAAAAGATGCCAAAAGCTTTTGTTTCTAGAAACATCATTATCAATTTGATTAATTCAAATTTGTGTGGCAGATGTATTGATTTGTAAATAAAGTATTTTAATATTATGAATATTCTCTCTCTCTCTTTTTAGCCTTATAATTACCAGGTACATTAAGGGGTTAAGCCTTAAGAGTTTGGCCCAAGTGAAATCCCATTATATAACTGCCCAAGCCATGACGCTCCTCAGCTAATTGGTCTTACTAACTGCCTGCACTTTTCAAATCATTCTGCACAGCTTTTTGACACTGATAAGACAGAATTTACGGACGGACAGAAAATGTAACTTTTGAGGTTAGTATATACATTTAGTATAAAGTAATATTGCATTTAACCTTTGCAGTATATATATTCATAATTAAAGCATATCTATTTATCATATTCTAAATAGGTATTTATCAAGTATAGCATGTAAGTGTGCTATGCATTATCTTCTAATTGTAATGCTCAAAACACTAAATAAATACTACTAATATATTCTTAACTTTTCTATCCCTTTTATGAGAGTTTGAGATGAGAGAATGTGTTTTAATAAAGTTGCTATATTTTAACTATAATAGGTGTAATTATAAAGGATGTGGAATAAATGCTTTCTTCATAAGTGTAGATATTACAAATATATTCCACATAACTATTATTTATTATTGTACTATTTTAACTACAGCAAATCCCGAGTTTCCCACGGCAGGTGCTGTTACGTGTGTAGATCACACCTCTGTACCACCCACAGGGTATGTGTAGCATCTGTATATATACTTCATGTTTATCATAATTCTCATTATGCCTGTGTAATGAAATATCCTTAACCACCTTTATAATATTGTAAATAGTATCACCACGTAATGTGTGATGATGTGATCATATTCATATCATATCCATATGAATAACCATGTAACAAGTATTGTTAAACAGCACATCATATTTCCAGAGTATGTGCCCGGAATGATAATGTTATTCATATAATGAGTAACCATAGTTTTATAGTTTATCATCACCATATTTATATTGCTGTGTATTGAATTATATGTATTGTGAATCAATATGTATACTATGAGATATTGTGTGATGTATATTATATTATTGTATTTGTTGTTACAGGGTGTCAAATCGATTACACGTTTACTCCAAGGAAATAAACGTTCTCACACCTCACAGGAAGTGTTGTCATACTTTGAAGCACGTTAAACCCTGTTACATTTGGAGCCCCCAGTGAGGAACGTTTCCCATGTTGTTGAGATGGACAGCACCTAGCTATAGCCAAGGACTGGAACACTCGGACGTTCGTGATCTGTGTTTTTCTGTCATCACCGGATGATGACCAGTGATGTGACACTTACTCAGTGACCTTGTGACCTTGAGTGACCTTGTGTGACCTTGACATTCACGGAGAGCTTGTGACTCTATTGTGACACCTTGTGTGTTTGTGATTTTGTGGTTTTGTGATTTGTGTTTTCATGTTTTGAATTATGGATTTTCATGGACACTTCACGTGAGTTATAACCATTCTGTATATATTTTGTGTATTATACCTTGCAATATTTCCATGTAATATATATCCATTGTTTGTGTCAAATTATCATGTAATGTAATTTGTAATTATCTTTTCATCATTTTGCTTATTCTCATGTAATTCATGATTATGTAACGTTAGTTATATAATTACTGCCGGCTTAGATCTTTTCTTGCTTTCTCGTTGGTACCAACACTTTGCGTTTATAATGTAACTATTTGTGTGTGTTTCTTTATATTTGTGGCCACTTAGTTTACTTTATTTGCCAAATTAAGTTTAGATTAACTTTATCGTCATGTAGCTTATTTGTTTATATTTTCCATATTCCCTTAAATCCTATTTCGGATTAAGTTTATGATTTAAATTATTCCACAGTAAATTAATACCATGTAGCATTCATTTATTTAAAAGGTTTACGCATTTGCTATATCCTTAGGTTTAATTTCATCAACTGTGGGTTAACATTTTGCAGTTTATCATAATGTAAAACATACCTGTGGTACTCATTTCATATTTACATTAAATTAAAACTTTATTTGTAGGTTAACATTCCCTTATATTCATAATGTAATTATTTCATAGTTTGTGTGTTAGTGTGTGTGTGTGTGTTTGGTTTACCATTCTCTGCATTTCCTTCTTTTCGTGCTAACAAAATAAAATGCCAGGTTAATTAATCATGGGCTAGGTATAAATAAAGCTTTAGTTAAACTTGTGTTTATTTACTGACTGTTTGACGACAGACTTTATTTATACATTGCACATTACACCATTTATAATATCCTTACCCTCCCCTTTACCCTCTTGTGTTTCTCATTTAGCTTCATCATAATGGGGTAGCACTTTAGTTATTATCTTAGAGTAGCATTATTTAATCAATTTAGTTATTAAATTCTTGCTTCATTTTGCTGTTGTGTTATTCAGCCATTGCCACATTTAATGTTGTGATGTAGTTGAATTTCTACAATCTTGTTGTTTACATTTAACTTAGAATAATTCAACAGATCATTATCAACACCTGTGTTATAATGTACGTTGAATTAGTTTAGTTCTTTATTATCCTATATTCATATTATCCCATTGTTACTATTTAACATTTACATCTATATACACATTGTGTGTTATAATGTAAGTTTAATTTATGTAAATTCCATATCAATCATATCACATATCATTAACTTAGTGTAATTCAACGGCAACATTTTCACACTTTGTGTTAAAATGTAAGTTAAATTTATGTAATCCCTTTCCATTATCTCATTCCATATTAATATTAATTATATTCAACTGTTACATTAATGCACTTTGTGCTATCATGTAAGTTGAATACATCCATTCACTAATTGTAATTTCTTAATTGTAAATATTTAACTCCATCTTTCCACTGTTGGGTGTGGTAGTGAGAGTTGAATTTTCATTCCCCAATTCCTCATTTCATTTCAACTTCTTCTTAATATTACAATTTAATTTCTTAGTTTACACATGGAAGGTTTACTTCCATAGCGCTGCGCCATAGTTTTGCACTTGTTGACATATCATTTCATATATTAAATTACTTACTTTAGTCACAAACCATTATGCATATTACTATATTTCACTCACGCCAAGGTTATTCTACACCACCCTGTTAATGCTCTGCTGATTGTTTGATTAATTTCATTCCAATCAAATGTGCATTTCAGGGTAATATAACTGTAGAGTATCTGAAGGTTGTCCCCAATCCAACCAAGTGTCAATTAATCCATTTATTGTTAAATCTTCATTGTTTTTGTTTGTATCACTTCGTTCTTCCATAAACCATGGAGTTTAAACAGGAAGAACTTGGTGATATTGTTGACTTGTTCCACAAATTGGGACTTCAACCAAAGGCAATGAAACCAGGGGAACTAAAGACGTGGATCCAGGACATGGCCAAGCAAGAAGGACCAATCCAACTTAGTAAGGTTCAGGCTCCTCCTGAACCGCAAGGCACAGAGTCACAAGTTGAACCTAAAGCACAAGCCACAGCCTCAGTCACAGCCCACCCACCTTATCCCAAACTTCCATCCTTCAGTGGTGACCCTCAAGGAAAGGATTCAACGTTTGATCTCTGGACCTACGAAGTAGACTGTCTGCAACAGTCATCTGCTTACAGCGCTGCTGTCCTGGAACAAGCCATAAGACATTCTTTGAAGGGAGAGGCAGCTCGTGTTGCAATGCGCTTAGGACCGAAGGCAACTATCCAAGACTTGTTACAGAAGTTGAGGAGCATCTATGGAACAGTGCAGAGGAAAGAAGCCCTCCTGGCTCAGTTCTATAGTGCCATTCAGAGAGAGGAAGAGGATGTTGCTTCTTGGGGATGCCGATTGGAACACTTGCTCTCAAAGGTCACGGAACATCATGACATTCCACCACTGGAGCAGGATGAAATGTTGAGGAACATGCTTTGGAGTGGACTCAAGAGATCCCTCAAGACTGTATCAGGCCACAAGTTTGACTCCATCTCTACCTTTGATGAGCTCAGGATAGCACTCAGGGAGATTGAGTACGACATGAAGCAAGGGAGAGAACCAGCACCTACGTCACAGAAGTCAGCTACAGTGAAGATGGCTACTCCATCTGAGACAGTAACCAAGTCTGACCTGGAGTCTCTCACCACAGCCATACAGCAGCTTCGTTCAGAGGTAACAGAGATCAAACAAAGCCAACAGCAATTACCAGCTCAAGTCTACCAGCATCAAGTCAGTTACCCTCCTCAGGCACAGTCATATGTTCCAAGGAGCAAGCATAGAGGACATGGACGAGGAAGACAGAATGGATCCTTCCAACCACAAGCGCTTCAAGGATATGGACCACAGGATACGTTTGTCCCTCAAGGACATTATCCATATCAGATGCCACAAGGACCTCAGAATCACCAAGCTCAGATACCAGTTCAAAGTCAAGGACCTCAAGTTAAAGGAGATGTGTTCAGTCATCCCGGACCACAAGGCTACGGATATGACCAGAACCAGAGTGCCAGTTATCCCCCTCAGTCTACAAGGAATGAAGAGGAGGTTGTGTGTTACAGATGTGGCTACACTGGACACATAGCCATAGGATGCCGAGTCAGAGTGGATCATCTGAGACGTCCTTTAAACTGGCAAGGGTCTATGGGAAGGGGTTACCACTAGGCTCATTACAAGACCCCAACAGACTTCCAGATGGACTTATTGGACATGCTAATGAAGCGGAAGTTCTCATAGATGGTAAACCAGTTCAAGCTCTATTGGATACAGGTGCGACAGTCTCTATAATATCTGAAGGATACTACCAGGAGCATCTTCAACATCTTCCTCTGGAGCCACTAGGAGCCATACTTGACATAGAGTGTGCAGGAGGTGAGGCACTACCTTATAAAGGTTTTGTGAGAGCTGAACTCTCTGTATTTGGCGGAGGACAAGACAAGGATACCATCTCATGTCTGTTTCTAGTAGTTCCACTAACAAAGTACAGTGTTCGTGTTCCTGTTTTACTTGGCACCAACATCCTGAACTGCCTCTTGGACAAGTGCAAAGAAAACCACGGAGTTAAGTTCCTACAGAAAGCTCCTCTCCACACACCCTGGTACTTAACATACAGAACCATCGTCATAGAAGCTAGGGAACTTGAAAGGAACAGGAACAGACTTGGACTTGTCAAATGTGCCGAGGACAAGAACATTGTAATACCATCAAACAGTAAAGTATCAATCAAGGGCCAGCTAAGCAAGGGACTAAGAGCTCCAAGATACACCGCACTCCTCCATCCTACTTCACAAGCTACTATATCTTCGGAAGTTGACATAGCTCCTACCATCATCACATACGACAGAGACAACCCTGATGGCATTGAAGTTCATGTCTTCAACATCACAACCAGGAACATTGTCGTTGCACCAAGAGCCATCCTATGTGAACTTCAACCAGTAACCTTACAAACTCCTACAACAGGTAGACCAATGGATGAACAGGCACTACTGGATCAAATAGAGATTGAAGAGAAGGACTTTACACAAGAACAGAGACAAAAAGGGCTTGAAGTCATCATGAAGTTCAAGGACATATTCTCCAAGCATGATGAGGACCTTGGACATTCTAATGCAGTCAAGCACAGGATTGAACTGACAGATGAACAGCCCTTCAAGCAAAGATATAGACATATACCACCAGGCATGTATGAAGAAGTCAAGTCTCATCTACATCAACTCTTGTCTGCTGGAGTCATAAGAAACTCTCATAGTCCTTGGGCATCCAACATTGTTCTCGCAAGGAAGAAGGATGGAAAACTACGCGTGTGTATTGATTTTCGCGATCTTAATCAACGAACGATAAAGGATGCCTATGCTATTCCCAGGATTGAAGATCTCTTAGAATGTCTGGAAGGAAACCATTACTTCTCTGTGTTGGATATGAAGTCGGGCTACCACCAAGTCGAGATTGAAGAGAGCCACAAAGAAAGAACTGCCTTCACTGTAGGACCTCTTGGTTTTTATGAATTCAATCGTATGCCCTTTGGACTCTCCAATGCACCAGCCACATATCAACGACTTATGGAACAGTGCCTTGAAGGACTCCATCTCAACATCTGTCTCATCTACATCGACGACGTCATCATTTTTTCTAAGACTCACGAGGAACATGTGGAGCGTCTTGAATTAGTGCTGAAGAGACTTATGGAATCTGGACTAAAATTGGCACCTAAGAAATGCAAGTTCTTCCAACGTCGCGCCAAGTATGTGGGCCATATTGTATCAGAGAATGGGATAGAGACAGATC